>CM031234.1:172499482-173191919 GCA_018340775.1 Taxus wallichiana var. yunnanensis
TCATGCCTTTGACTAAATTAATGACTTATGATTGATAACCTAATCTTTTCATTGATGAAACCATTGAATATCAATGTTATTGTGTGGTAAACCTCACGGTACAAATTTATAAGGGATTAATGCAATGGGTCAATTAATGTTTGTGTTATATAACTCTTAGTGACACATAATTAACTTTTACCCTATTTTCCTTAGATAACCCCATGATGGGGAAATACATTAACCTTTGTGAAATCTAACTTACGTCGGTTACATGGATATCACTTAGGATTAAATGAATACCTTGTTGGTTGGTTTTCTTAGTGGGGAAGACGTGGTTAAAATTTGACGGTGCTTGTATGTTCTCGGGATACTAGTAACGATGGAGATTTGGATAGTAAGCTTGAGCTACTTAAATCGATCTACGGTTACCCTTTTACACTCTTATCTTAGCTTTGGAAGAACAACAGATTATTAAGGGGTTAAATGATTAGTAACTAATTAAGGACTTGGTATCACAATTAAGCCATCATACCTACCTTGGTTGACTATGTCGTGTAGTGCGAGAAACATCTTGGAAAAATGGAAGACTTCTCTTATGTAGGCATTTAGTATGGTCTATCTACTTATTACGTAACCAAGCTTATAGGACTTAGAATCATATTAAATGTAAGGGATCTTAGTACCCTACGCAAATGGAGTTGAAATTAGTCTTGTCATTGTTAATTGGCTTAGAGGGATAGATTATCTTTGGACTAATTATTTAATACTTAGTTAATGTTAAACTAAAAAAATTGTGCCTATTTTTACAAGTCATTTGGATGGATATTTTGGGTCGTGAAAATCATGGGCATGACATAAAGTTAATGTAAAAGAACATTAAAATTCGTCTTGGGAAAGAAAGCAAAAATGATAAAATTAAAGAAAATTCAACAATTATTTGTTATGAGCAAAAATAATCAAAATGAAAAGTTAAAAGAAAATTCAGTACAAGTCTTGATAGTAGAAAATATGTCCTAAAAACTGAAATAGATTCAAAGACTCTTGCACATGAATGAAAAATAGAGAAACCCTAACCAAATAATAAAAGAATCAAGGTCCCAATTAATTCATGTTGATATAATATCATAATATTAAGTTTAATGGTCACCACTTAAATATTAGTGGTTGTTATTTATTATAAATAATGCACAAACAAGGGAAATTGAACGGTGATCCAAAAGAGATGAAAGGTATGCATATGTCATCATGAACAAGAGTTTTATTGAATAAATGAGCCCCATTGAATATTTGCTTCTAGTCAAATTTCCCATCCACTTCATTTTGTGAATCAAATTTTCCTCCCTTATCCATTGCAAATTTATTTCAAACCATATGCACACTTTTTTAATCCTTCATTCTGATTTCTAGATTTATGACCTGCCTGGAATTTTCGCATAGTAGAAGAGCGATCAAATGAAGCATTTGAGCTGCTAAGAGTGAATCATTGATGTGTTCGTTGTAATTGAAGCATTGGCGTTGAGTAATGAAGCCTAACAAAAGGTGTTGCTTGTCGCTGATCGACATTTCATTTCATTTAACGGTAAGCCTGTGTAACAGGCGTTCAGACCTGCAAAGCGTCAAATTCCTTATATTGAGCCAGATTATCCACAAGTGATACGACATATTGTGTGGGTTCCTGCTTGCCCTTATTTACTAGAGTGTGATTGGAGTTTAGACCTACATGGTGTCATTTCAATCGTACTGCCATTCAACATTATTATGTGAAAGACCTTCCTATTCATGTTGTTTCTTCTTATACGAGAGATGTATATTTTCAACTTATAGGAATAACATAGTATTTTTATTGGAAGATTGGATTCATATATATTCTAAACTTTTCAAAAATGGTAGGAGTTAGTTAAACAACGTTATAACAATTTTGTTGTTTTTATAACAATCTTGTTGTTTTAAGTGACAGATTCAATAGGTTAGTGATATTGTGGTTGGTTGTTTGGAGGTGGTGGTCTAAACAAAGTTTGAAAACAATTTTGCGATAGTCCAAATCTAGAAGCGGTGAAAATGTGCATCAATTTTTTAATATAAAAGGGATTTTAAAATCATAAGCCAATTTTTGTATTGGTTTATGACCTCTCGTTTTTAATATAAAAAAGGATTTTAAAATCATTCGTGCAAATGATTATTTATTTTCTATCTTCTAAAATGTGTTTTGGAGAAATAAGGGTATAAAACTTGTTTGACCGAACTCAAAGTACAAACTCATCCAATCAAAAATGATTTGCATTTAACTATCACATTCGTGTCACCCAACTCAAAGCTTGTTATTTTGCATACTCCAACATATTGCATACACAATGAGCACTTTGCACTCAGATGGCATACTATTTTTACAACTTCACGTTCACACAAATCAAGAAGCGAATTTGATTTCAGAAAATTGGAGACGGTTCAAACCAATGTTTATGCAGATTTGCAACCAATACAAAATGTTGTGGGAAGAAATTGCAAGATCAAACATCGAATGCCTCACCAGAAAAGAAAGATGTTGTGAACAAAGATGTTCCTTCTTCAAGCATTTCAACTCAAAAAGATAGTCAACAAAAAAGTCATTGGAGAAAAGCATTGAGCCCCCTCCCGGCCACACAAAAATGTTGTATCTAAATCAATAAGTGTGTTGTCAAAACCCATCATGGATACAATACTTGTTAGTCCCCTTGTTGTCGAATCTACACTTATTGTGCAAGTCTATGAGACAATGAAACCCAACAAACAACGTATTGGTAATGGGGTTTACATGTATTGTCAATTTTCATATACTAGAATATTCCAAACCTATCAAATTTGTGTCTAGAGATATTCTAAACAAAATTCAAATCTTCACCTATTGGACAAGTGCATTGAGATTTCCAAGTTGTCAAATCAATCAAAACCAACTTGCACTAAAACCCATCAAGTCCAAAAATATTGTCATTGTGGATGTCGTGGTCATACCTCCAAAGATTATTTTAACCCGAATCCTTATATATCATGTGGTCAACATACACATTAGGTTGAACAATGTTATCTCAAAGGTCCACCTACCAAATCTATGAAGCATGGGATTGATAGATCACTCAAGATGGAAATCGAGAGACTAGTTTATCGCCAAAGTCTTATGTGTGAGTACACTCCACTAAATCAAATGATGAACTCAACCTTGTAGATATTTTTGAGCCTGGTTATGCAAGTGCTAATTCTATTAAGCGACAACCTATTAAGAGAATTGTAGAGTTGCACCCAATATCCACAAAGGTTAATTACACACTCAATACCTATGCTTTCCCATTATGATTGGGATATTGATGATGAGCACCCTAAGACCGGATACATAGCTCAAGACTGATTATATGAGGTTATGGATATTGCCTTTTGTTGATTACACTTTTGCACTTGAGTGGAAAGTTGAAAATCCAAAAGGGCAGCTTGATGGAGACTCGTGATGAAAACTTGAGAGGGTGTCATTGAGTTGTGCATTTTCATTACAAGATGATGTGTTGTTCCCATTCCAGAGGGGCTATATAGCAACTCTCCACTCTCATCTTACAAGGGTGAACATCAAGATTCGATGTCGAGTTCTTCGCGCATGGTACTTGGAGATTTCTCACATAGTCCATTGAGCATTTGATATTGCAGATTATAGCATATTACTACGGATCATGCAAAAGAGTTTGTGCACAATTCGAGTTCTTCAAGATGATACTCCATACATTGCAACATATTGCATATTATAGCATATAGCCGCATATCGTGCACCATAGCTTGTGCACTAGAGTGATGATCTAACCAACATCCGATACATTAGAGATCACACTTCATGCATGGAGCTAGTTCATCCAATTTCGACGTAATCTTTCTATCATAGGAGCAGTTTTTTTATGTGTTGACATGTGTCTTCATTTGAGAGCATTGTGAACGATAAGTGGTTCACAGTTTCAACTTAATAGAAATTCAGGCCATTCAGTGCATGCTTTAGCACACTTTTGGTCGCCCATGGGCGCAATCATGTTGGGTTATCCATTTTTCAAGAAATATGATGTAGTTGCAACAGACTTGGAATACTCATGAGCACAATTACCTTGTGTTCTCTAGTATTCAATCTCTTTGGCACATGATATATTTTGAGCATCATCTCGCATCATGAAAATTCTAAGGACAAAAACACATCAGATTTAGTCTTGGTGGAAAAAAATTATCAAAATGAAAAGTTAAAGATAATTCAATCAAATTTTGTGACAATAGAAAATATGTCGTAAACGATGGAATGGATTCAATGACTCCACATGAATTGAAATTAAGAGAAATCCTAATCATAAAATTAAAATTTTGAGGTTCCAATTAATTCTACTAACTCGCATTGCAAATAAAATTTAAACGATCACATAAGAAAACAAAAGCAACTCAAACTATTACATATAGTTCCCCACGATGATATTAACCACAATTAAAATAGATACCATTTTACAAAGAAAAATGTATACGATTACATGAGCCAACAGTGCACGCACACACGTGTGTGGGGATGGGTGGGTGGGACGAAGGATGGGGGACATGCTTTAAACATTCGAGATATTCAAGAGAATAGCAGTTTGGTCGTCAAAACAAATAAGATTAATGGTCATGGACAAATGCAATAATATAATAAATGATGGTACTACAAAAGGAAAGGCAAAGGAATAAGACAATTATCATGATAAAGATGACCAAGATAATCACCAAGAAACTAATGCATCAGTTTTGACCAAGGAAAAAGATTATAATCATGAAATACTCAACAAATCAAGAAATGTGACATAAAACCTCATAAAAGTTCCCCAATCAAGAATGGAAGACGTTCTATAGAATATAGCTGCCATCAACTGATTTTTTTAATTACAACTCATCTGTAAGCACCATCAAGACAAATTTGTACACTAAATAAGGTCCTCCTGAACGACACTGGAATACAAGGCATCAAAATCTTATGCAATATTGGCATTATTATTCTCAAATGCTCCTCAATAGCTGATACAAATAGTCAATTTAGCATGTCATTTCCTTCGTATTGTTTGATATATTCCATGTAAGGTTCCATATACAAGTTTTTAACCCTTACATATAGATAACTCCCCTTACAAAGGTCATTGAGGATTCGATAGTCTAGCCACGCTTCAAGAATGATGCATTTCAAGAAGAGTATTATATTAGACCTCAATCTAGCTTAAATAAATTAAGTATTATCCAATATGGGTTAAATATGCATCAATTGTCAATTTACTAATATCGATGGTAACCAACAGCCATGACTACTGACGCCATGACACTAGGGTATTCCTTTTGTATTATCAAGCATTCTATAATGAGGTGAATATAATTTTTTCATTATCGTCCACAAGAAAACTTGATAACTACCTCTATTGTATTTGCTAGGCCCAAAGTTTAAACCGTTGTGATGCAACATATAGTTTACATTTTCCACTCTTTATAAAATCCAAAACATTTAAAGGCCCGACTCAAATATCCTTTCGTGCAGAAATTCTTTTAAAATGTGACAAAATTCAGGCCAAACCCTGTGTGTCATTTGTTGTATGATATTCTCAGCTTGTTGCAAATTATAGACTATAAGCATTAAATCACATATATATCAAAATATCTAACTTAAATGAATGGATTTTCCACTCTTCATGAAAACGGCGAATTTAAGGGTCTGACTTAGATATCGTTCTCACGAAAAGTCTTCAGAGTGATATTATATGTGACATTATTCAGGCCAAACCCCTTGTGTCAGTTGTTTTGTGATATTCTCATCTTATTGCAAATTATGGACTGTAAGCATTAAATACTTTTACATCAAAACACCCAACATACATATCATAGCAACTTTTTGTCTTCAAATCAAAGACAGAATTAGAAAACAATAATAATTTGAAATTTAGCAACCAAAAATGGATTGTGCAAATCTGTGCTTTAAGTTGAGAAATACTACATAAGACTACCTAGAGAGCTCATTTTACAAAAGGAATCCAGGTACATTTTGACAGTAGAAGTATTATACAGCCTTGTGAGGCAAAATATATGATGAAAAACTTCATGATGTTCCTTTTGTCTGCATGCAGATGTGTGCCTCCATAGTAAAATGACATAAGTGACAATCCTTAAAAGAGATATCCCCTTTCTTGCACAAGGATTTAAGGCCAACATCAAAATAACTTAGTTTTCAATTTGATTTGTTCATAGAGTATCCATGAATAATATTCTTCTGGATTCATCTGTGTCTTCAAGTTTTTGTCTGACATTATAGATCTCAATACTGGATCCATCTTCAAGGAAAGAAGAGTGAAGCCAAGGATACGTTGTTTTCCTCGATTTATCAATCATTGCATTAATTGAATGTAATTGTGCTTTTATCCTGCCTACTGACTAGCCTAGGAGAAGAACCAACCCAGACTTGGAGCTTCTCTTGACTAGAACTCGCAACTTTGACTTAGGCAAGACGATAGGAAAACTATTAAACATTTAAATCAAACTTTATGTATAAAGGAGAGAAAATGGAAGACTACTTCAATCAAACCCTATAACAAAAAGTCTGGTCAGAAGTTGAGTGCATCGAAATTTAGATTTGCTGGATTATGGAGAGAAATAATTCAAGCAACAAATAATATTACTATATTGTTGCAATTTAGCATGAGATTGTGAATAAATGACAACTGAATACAGATCACTACATCCATTTATGACCTAGTGAAAGACATACTGGATACACATACTGGCAAATACTAGTGCCGAAGAAACAAGTAAGGTCAAATACAAACGGCTTTCTAAGCATAATGGCATTAAATGAGATAAATCGCTTTAAAAATATCACCAAAAACAATGAATACTTGTAAAGCTATTTCCAGTTATCAATAAAGGTTTGGATCTTTGAATATGCTTATGACTGGAAAATGTCATCTTTTATGGAATATTTCTAGCAAGGGACTTTAGCAGGCTTAAGTATGAAATTTTCTATTATTTTCATGAAATAAGCATTTTTCTTTGCAGATCAAAAACAGAAAAACAGTGATAAAATCAACTAATGGGTTTAGCAGCAAGTGGGGAGACAAACAGCTTCCACACCTGCCGCCAAAAAGAAAAATAATTCCCTAAATCATGACCCAAGCTTCAACAAAGTTAAATATCTTAGCACCAAACTACCAGGTAAAACATCAAATTTCTCTACAGCGTCACACCCAAATAGAGCCTTCATATTTCCACATGAAACTCCTAAAAAGAATGAATCTGTCACTCATATCACCATAATTATCCACCACAAAGCATAAACATCACTCACTGCCCACCATTTTTCTAACATCTGTCTCATATCTTCAGTACTGCTAAAAAGAATATTTTCTGCTCAGCTCCTTCTTTGCTAAGAGAACCAGCATACAACTAGCATATATAATGAACTCTAACAATGTATAAAAATGCTACAGAACCAACATGGGGATGCAAATCAAGTATGTGATTGGTGGTCTTTAAACAGCTCTTCTAGAAAAAGAAGCTGCAAGATTCATGACTTAAACTGGGATATTTTGGTCTTAACATGTAACATGAAATGCACAAATAAATTGAATGCTACTTATTCATACTCTTGCATTCATGGAGGAATAGACACCAACCGAAAATTCATCCCTTTCTTGACTGATGCAAGTACAAAGCTCAGAGCTTCTGAGAAAGGTAGGATATTTCACTTCAATGGAGTTGATATTTTTGAGGAGAGTGAAATGTTTCATCTGAATATTTGGTAGCAAGCATAATGTGGGTGATCCAGCTGTACGTGGATGAGAAACCTCAAGCCACACAAACAACCCTTTACCTCAATTTTGAGATTAGACACAGAACAAAGAGGTCAATCGGAGAATGGTAACAGAAAAAGCATGTACTAGCCAGAGATGAAAGGTCTTGATAGAACATAAATGGTAACAGAGAAAGATTGTAGTAGCCACAAGTTTGCTAGCCTCAAACAGAATTAGACACAGAACAAACACGTCAATCGGAGAATGGTAACAGAAAAAGCATGTACTAGCCAGAGATGAAAGGTCTTGATAGAACATAAATGGTAACAGAGAAAGATTGTAGTAGCCACAAGTTTGCTAGCCTCAAACAGAAAATTATCGTTATTACCAGACGAAGAACCAACTCACATGAACTACATAGTGAAATTGGAAGGTGGAGTCACCCAATAACTATGTGGGAACAAAGAGTTTATGGGGTATGCAACTGAAATGAAGTAGAGGATGAAACACCTTTTCTATTAACTTGTCTGCTTTACAACAACATTGGGCTAAATTATACAGACATCTGTATATCATAAACTAATACATGCAATCTTGAACCAAGACAATCAAACAAAATTTGGAAATTTTGTTATAAAACTTAACGATCATAGAATTGGTTTTAATCTAAAAGATACGCTTTGATGGGTTCTCCAAATCAATTTGGTCTGAAAGGACATTGAAAGTCATCATTATCATTATTATCATATTCAATCAAGAAGAACTCCCCATAACTGTTAGACAAGTTGTATAAACATTGTTGGATTCCTACCATTCTTGGTTAACTACATGGTCACTAGACACAAGGATGTGCCATGCGCATGCGCATGCACATGCACTCGCACTCGCATTCACCGACAAAGTCATTACTTTTCATGCACTAATCCAACATTAAAGATCAAACCATGGTAGAAGTGGAAATAAACTTAGGTACCCAAATGCATTATGTTCATCGAACGTCTGCGTGTGCATGTGTTAAAGCCTGGTTTGTGCGCCAAAGGAAAATAGAAAATGCTAATTTAACTGTACAAATCTTTGGTGAAGGCCCTTGTCTACATAATTTTCATGCATCAAACTAAGCAAAAATTGAATTACTAGTTTAGTTGTATACATCTTTCGTAAAGACCCTCGAGTATAACCCCCTCTGGCTTAAGCCTGGTTTTACTCAAGGATTGCCAATGTTCATATCTCAGGCAGTAAAAGAGAAAAATCTTATTAAAATTTTTGGAGAGAAAAACCTAAAAATTGTTTCATTTTATGCTCATACAATGGTCTATAAAGCCACTTCTTTCTTAACATCATCAGGCCACAAAAATGTACACAGATGAAGATTCTTACTTGTGATGGGACTTACATGTTTACGATAAATCTCTTTTCGGTTCAAAACATCGTCTCTTTAAACTAGGAGTGCAAACCAAAATTGAAAAATAGAAAGCATGAAGAACCTAGTCGAAACAAATCATTGTGTCAACTAGTCTTATATGCATTTTTCCTATTCGAGTCGACTGATGTTGCGTGTCTTTTTCTCAACACGCCAGCACATCCACCATGTAAGAAGAATGTCATCCTAAAAGGGCATCTCACCCGAAGCACGAGAGATCCTGGGGGTAGTCTAGTTGTGTGAGCAAGATTATGAGAAGGTTTAAGGATGCTATCTTAACCTAGCCACCATTCCAAGCCCTCCTTGAGGATGTTAAACATACAGTTACAGTGTGCCACCTCTACTACATATCATACAAAATTATATCCTAAGCTTTAGCAATGTGCCACACGCTACAACACATTACAATCTGTTAGCTCTAATATCCACCTACAAACATCGCATAACACTAAGCTGCAACAAAATACGATAAACAACTCATGGAAACAACAATAGACATCACAGACAACACATTAAAGCTCCATTTCCATTAATATATGCCAGCATACTACAAAAAGGTGCCTCTCTTGCCCAAGAGGAAAAGGACGCGAACCGAACTACAAACTTGCTCTGCAAACTACTCCCTTAAACTCAAGGTGAATCCCATCCCAATAATTTTAACTTTCTAACTCCCCACATCCCTCGTATCTCATCTACCTCATTACAATGATCCTCTCATACATAAATATAGCATTTATTTTGTCCAACTTGCATGCCTTCTCCAACTGACCTAGCACATGCATTTTGTCTTCTATTAATACTCACACAATACCCATAGATCTCTGCAAATTGGCATCTGTCACATGCAATAACCAGGTGGCAGCTTCTTGTCCAGTCATGGTCAATTCCTGGTCTATGTCATTTTGGCTACGAGCATGGATCGGTGGTCACTCTCCATCTTTGGCCATCTCTCTTCCTCTATCTCCCCATCTCTTCTTGTTTGGTGCTCTTGTTTGTCTTTGCTACCAATTTCAGTCACGAAACCTCCCCTAATTCGACGCTCATACTTTTGCACTCCTTAAGATGGTCCACTTGCTTTCCCTTATTCCTCCTTCAGCACTTGCCGTGTCCCTTGCTTCTTCCATCCTCTTGTGTTGAACTCCAATCACACTTTGTGGCTCATCCTTTAAAACTCCCTATCAAATTTCCTGCCGACATGTTTGCGCACACTTATTTGATGTTCCATCCTAGAAGACCAGTGCATCCGTCCTTCATCCTTTGAACTCCTCATCTCCTCATGCTTTCTCCCTTTCTGGATTTCTTCAACGGCTTATCCCGCACTAGATCTTGAGACTCCAACATTTGCCGCCTTTCCTCCCTCAATGGCTCCTACCACATGGATCAAGGTGACTCCAACACTCACCACTACTATCCATCTCTGTTGTTTGTTTCAGCCAATTCCATCAAAGGTCCATACTCCTCTATATAGGAAAAATGTAAACTCTATTGTTTCTCTTTTGAGGGTCAATACTTCAATTCGTATAATCAATCGTGTGATAGCTGCATGTAGATGTCTCTGTGGTACCAATCTCATATTACTAGTGTGCATGGGTACTGTTAGTGCAAATTCACAAACCTGGATGTTTTCTCAGATTTCTAGTTTGATAATGGGTATCCAGTGTGATTGCACAACATTGAATCTTTTCCCCAAGTGTGGGACTTGCAAAAATGGGAAAAAACTCTCCAGATTAAAGGCTGGTTCCTCTACTCCTCTGATCAAATGTATGCATGAAATTTGCAGAGGTTTAACTCAAAATCCTACTCTAATTCTGCCAAGGAGACAAGGATAGAAGAGAGAAAAGAAGATAAAACTAAAATAACAAGGTGATACACCAAAGGAGTGATGAACATCTATTTCGCAAATTGACACAGATCATAAAAATGCAACACAAATCATGCACAAGTTGCTAAAATGTAATGAAGGATCAGAATGAAGCAAACAACACAAGAAATGATTGAAAACTCATTCACAGAGCTTGCATTGTCATTTCCATTTTTAAATACAATGCATTACAACAACAAGGAGGTAGAAAACATGTTGCAGTCCTAAAAAAGGTCTGATATTCCACAAATTCACTTGCCAGGGTGAAGAAGGGAGCCTGCAGAACATAAAAAACGTCCAACCCTTTACAAATGAGCCAAATCTGGCTTTTAACAATGAAAACCCGAGTTCAGGAAGGAGAAACGCGGGAAAATTAAAATGAATGATTCAACCACCGACCAAATCCATCAAAATAGCATGGGTACCCTTAAAAGTTCATTCCCCAAGATTTTCGACCATGCTGGAGAAGAATGGAAGCCATACTGCATTAAAAATGGTGGTTGAATGTCGGTTCTGCTCTTTTCCCCATGCCAAAGGCGTTTTCTCATTTTTCTCTCACTAAACTCCACCAAAAAACAAAATTGAAAATTCTATCATGTAGAGGACTTCAATAGCTTTCCAATGACACCAAAATCGAGAAAAACCGAACTCTAGATCGAAAGATATGCCCCTCTGAAGATTTAGGGCAAAACTGGGGCAAAAATCAAGTCAGCGGGCCGAAACTTAAAAATTTTCCCCTTTTTTGAATTTGGAAAAAATTCCCCAAAAATCTTCGCACCCCGCCACTCCACGCCACGTGGCGCTTCCCCATTCGTCCGCGAGCTCAAATGGCCTTTTTACGCTTTTTTGAACTTTGGAAAAAATTCCAAAATCGCTCCGTGCCCCGCCACTTCACTACCACGTGGCACACTCTAATTTGGCGCGGGCCTGAATCAATTTTCTTTCTTCTCGCGGGCCCGCGGGAACAAATTTTCCTTTGCGCCATTTGCAACACTTTGGCAAAATTGTCAAATTCCCCGCGCCCGACCTCCGCCGAGAACAGGACACATGGCACATTCCTATTAGTCCGCGGGGTTTAAATCAAAATTTTCATTTCCTCCTTGGCAGGCCTACGGGCCAATTTTTTCCCTTGTGCCTACTACTATTTTGGCAAAAAGCCAACATTCACTCCGTCGATCCAACTCTCGCCGGCCTTATGGACATGTGGCGGCCTCCCATTGGTTCGCGGGCCTCGGGCCAAAAAATTCTTTGCGCCCCTCGAGCCCTTTGGAAATTTTTCTAACTTACCTCCGCCGACCCACCATTCCACCACCACGTGGCACATTCTCGATTGGTTGTGGACCTTCCCAGGGAAAATTTCCCTCAAAAACTCTGTCGAGCCATAACTTGCAAAATACAAGGAGTTAGAAGGAAAATTTTACCTTTCTGGGAAGGTGAGAAAATTCTCTATCTGATGAAACCATTTCCAGAAAATTTTGAGTGCCTGAAAAGTGAAAAAAATTGACTAAGACACAAGGAAGGAAGAAATGAAAGAAAGTCAAAATAAGTAAGGGGCTTATTTTGGATAACAATTTTGGCGACTCAAAGGGGTCATCTGCCTACTAGATGAAGTGACCAATTTCCTAAAGCAATCCATTGGGTAATGGAGTCATCAACTTAACTGCTTGGTACTCTCAACTCATTAGAAAACTTCTAGAAAGAAGATTGTGAGAGTAGAACATCACTTGATCTAAAACATGGCCTGCAAAGATGCATCCTTGGGACAACAAAGCTTGTGCCAAAGCACTTAGGGAAATGTGAAACTAAGCTACAACAAAACAATGTGCACAAGCACTTGGAGGAATGAAAATCTAAGCTAATATGTACAAGGTGAGGAGTTTCCCTTCTAGTAGCAATGTTTTAGATGGATTCCATTAACTAGAATCTGCAGTTCTTCACCATCCAATGTAGACAATTGGAAGGCATTGTTGTTACATTTTGTGACCATGTAGGGGCCACTCCAAATGGCATCAAACTTTGAATGCCTTCCTGGCTTTGCTTGGTCTGCATCCCATTTCAACACTAAATCTCCAACTTGGAAGGTTCTAGCCTTAGCTTTCCTATCAAAGGTTCTCTTGATCAAGGCTTGGTCCTTCTCCATTGTTTGGGCCGCATGCTCTCTGATTTCTTGGAGTTCCATCAATTCTGCATATCTAACCTCCATGGGTTCAAACTCCAACAATTCCAATTGCTTCATGAGTTCCAACGTTGGCAACTCAAGTGACAAAGGCAAGATTGTCTCTCTTCCATAAACAAGTCGAGTGGAGAGTTACGGGTGGATCTCTTGGGAGTTATCCTATCGCCCATAAGGCTGATTTCAGGTTTAGTATGCCAAGTCCTTTGATTTTCATCAAGAGTCCTCTTGATGATCTTTAATAGGTTCTTGTTGGTAGACTCACTTGCCATTACCTTGGGGTAATAATTTGATGAAGTTCTCGAGATAGATCCCATTCTTAACAGCCCATTCGATTACCTTTGATCCTATGAATGCCAATGCATTATCTCGATATTATAGTGGCAGTATACCAAATCTGGTTATTATCCCTCATATAAGTCTAGAATGTTAGATTCATTTGCTTCTTTAAGTGCCACCTCACCCATTTGGTGAAGTAGTTTGTTGTTGTTAGAATCCACTTGTGTCCTTGGCTTGAGTTTGGGTTAATGACTCCAATGAAGTCCAAACCCCATTGCATGAATGGTTGGTCAACTAAAATTGGGTGCAATGGAAGGGCTACTAATCTTTCCTTGCCTATGAAGAATACACAATTTTTGCACCTCTTGATTCATGCATAACAATCACTAAACACCTTGGGCCAATAATAGTCACCTTCATAATCTTGAGGGTGTCACTCTTGGAGCAAAATGACCTCCAACTAATCCACCATGGAACTCTTCTAACATTCTCTTAATTTGATTTGTCCCGATGCATCTCAAAGTGACTCCATTTATAGCCTTTTTGAACAAGATACCATCAACAAGTGCATATGGAATAGCTTGCAATCTGTGTCTTCTCTTGGTTTTGTTCATCTCTGGAGGGCATAGGCATGTTTGTAAGAAGTGCATTATGTCTTGGGTCCAGCAAGGAGTGAGCATACCACCATTCTCTTCTTGAACACCTCTTTGCTCTTGGTTGTCTTGCAACGCCAAAACAACATCCTTCCCATTGATTGCTTCCATTGATTTGCTCAAGACCAGCTACTCACATAATCCTTTTCCTCGAACCAGCTTGGTGACTTTGATCTCAATGTCATACTCCATGACACGAGTAATCCACCCTACACGTTTTTCATTTAGGTCTTTGTTGAGGAGGAAGTCTTTAACTCCCACATGAGAAACCAGCAGTTGAACCTTGTTGTTTGAAACTAGATGCTTAAATTTCTTCAAGCTCCTAATCACTACAAGAACATGCTTCTCAATGAAAGAATACCTCACCTCATAGTCCTCCAAGCTTTGGCTAAAGAAGGCAATTGGCTGCTCTGCATTTTCTTTGTTCTGTTGTACTAAAATTGTAGAAATTGTATCATCACCTCCAAATGCATAAAAGATAAAATCGTTAGAGAAATCTGGGTTAATGAGTTGGAGCTTGTGAGATAGCCTCCTTGATTGCCTCAAAACTTGCCTTACCTTCAGCTGTCCATTTGAAAGCCATACTTTTCTTCAACATCATAGTTATTGGCTTGACAAGGGCTGCAAAGTCTGGAACAAACCTTCGAACAAAATTGATTCTTCCCAAGAAACTTTGAAGGGCCTTCTTGTGACTTGGTAATGGCAGTGCTTTTATTGCTTCAACCCTCTCTGGATCAATTACTAATCCCTCTTTGGAAACAATGTGGCCTAGGAGCTTTCCCTCATGAGCTAGGAAAATACATTTTTGGGATTCAAGGATACCCCAAATCTTCTACATCTTTGGAACACTTGTCTCAAATGAAAGAGATGATCTGCTGCACTTTTAGAAAATACAGTAATATCATCTAGGTATATCAACACTATTTTGTTGATCAATCCCTTCAATGTTATATCCATTGCTCTTTGGAAGGTAGCTCCGGGCGTTAGATAGCCCAAATGGCATTTTCCTATACGCATAGGTTCCCCATTTGGTGGTGAAGGTTGTTTTCAACTGATCATCCTCCTTTACCATGATCCGATTATACTCGAATAACCATCTAGCATTGAAAACCTCTCGAGCCAAAGAACAACTTGCAAAATCTGCTCCATCGAAAGAAGTGGGTAATGATCCTTGAGAGATGCTCTATTCAAATCTCTAAAGTCTACACACAATCTGATTTCTCTACTCTTCTTTCTAACTGGAACCAAGTTTGCAACCCAGCTTGAATGCTTGATGGGAAATATGATACTTGCCTTTATTAACTTATTCAATTCCTTCTTCATGAAAGGCTCCATGTGTGGATTAACCGGTCTTTGTTTTTGCCTGATGGGTTTAGCACTTGGATCTAATTCAATTGTGTTGAGCTAGCTTGGGGTTGAAACCTCTCAAGTCTTCATAGCTCTAAGCAAATATATCCGGGAACTCTTGGCAAAGTTGTATGAACTCATACCTTTCTTGCTTGGTTGCCACTTTACCAATTTGAAGTGATTTGTCTTCTCCCACCGAGATGGGCACTGAATCTTCTCCCTTGACTTGGATGTTTGCTTTCTCCTTCCTAAATTGATCATTAGGATTAAATATGGACTCCAAAGTGACAAGTCCTTTTGGTAGTTTGTTGGTTCTCAACTGTACCACTTGATCACCATACTGTTGTTCTAACTTTTCCTAATTTTTTTGAGAACTCAGCTTCTTCTTATAAGAAATTGATGATTTGTTGGTCACTTTCAAACACTTGCCAACTTACATTATTATCTGGCACTGATGGCCTTACAATCACATGAATGTTTGGCTACACTTTATCTTCCTTGATACTCTCCACAACATCAAAGGCTGCTCCAACTGCTGCAAGCCTATCAGCAACTTGGTTTTCTTTCCTAGGGATGGAGTTGATGCCAAAGCCTTCAAAATCCTCAATGAGATCCCACACCTTATTTTTATAACACTTGAGGAGATCATTCTTGGCAAGCAGTGCTTCCCTTTAACTTGATTAACAATTAGTTCATTGTCACCAAAGACTTGTAAGTTTTGATACCTCTCTTTCTTGACCAATGCAATCCTTGTATCAAGACTTCATATTCAAGAATGTTGTTAGAACATGCAAATTGAAATCTAAAAGTTGAATAATATTTAATGCCTTGAGGTGAAACAAGCATAGCTCCCACCGCACCTTGTCTACTTCTTGATCCATCAAATGACAAATTGCCATACCTCATTATCATCTTTATAGTCCGGCTTGGTGATGCTAGGAATAGGTTGATTTTCTTCATGTATGCAATAAACTCCTAGTTCAAATTCTTTTATTTCCTTATACGGATCAAAAGCATGTACCTTGCTTGCCCATTCATCAAGAGTCAAATGCGGGATGCTTCCAACTTTAGTGTCGCTTCATCTCGTGCTGTATAATCCTCTTGATCAAATGTTTAACATTGGCATTGATTGGGCTTGAGTATGAGGCTCAATGTGAAAGTTTGCATAGGTTCGACACTCGATTGTGGCCTTAGTTCCATATCTGGTCCGAAACAACATGTGTGACCAATCAAAGCAGACAAATAGCCTCCAATTCTAGCCGTAAAATCCTTGACAAACATAGGGCAAAAAGTGGTGGTAAATCTATCACTGACACATCTTGCAAAACAGTGACATTGGGACATGCATGCAAGGTGAGGATCAAATATTTAATTACCCCTGCTGTTGTTACTGCTATCCCATCCAGTTGTACCACCCCTTTGAATATGACTTCATATTGGAGGCCCAGTTGATCAGCTATTTGTTTGGGCATCACAGAACTACTTGCCCCAGAATCAATCATACAATTGTGTACTAGTTTATCCCCAATGATCAACGAAACATAGAATAGAGGGGGCTTCAAAACTTTACCTTGTTGTCCTCCAAGCTTCCCCTCAGGCTAAGCAGCATTTGTGAATACCTTCTCTTGCATATGAGCTTGTTGATTTGAAGTTGACCAATTCTTCATGGCAGCGTGTAGTAGATCCCTTTGGCCAGGGATGGATAGTGATTCCCACATAAATATATTCACATGTCTTCCTCATTTGTTCAATGATGTTAAATGGGGATGAAACATCTCTTTGCTGCCCCTTAGCCTGCACATTCTTTTCTTGTACATGGGCTGCAACAACTGGCATTTGAGCTGGTCTAGAAGGTGACTTGAGTTGTCTTTGCACATTTGGAGCTACATTTTGTTTGTCAACACTTTGTAGAGTGATGGAAGGTTGTGGATCACCCGAGCTAATGATTACCCCTCACCAATATTCCTCTTCTTTGACCGTGTGTTAGCCGCTACATTCGAAAAATTGTTTGATTCATACCACAAAAATCTTTACCCCGCCAATTCACAAGTGGTCTCATTTGGAGTTGTATTTTGTTGAGACGTTCCTTGTTGGTTTGTTTCTTGACTCACTTCACTCTCTCGCGCCATTGTTGTCACCATCAAAACTTGGTTAAAGCACCATTGAAGCACATAGACTGGTTGTGAGGTTCATCACATGGGAAACACCAATCATACTCTTGAGCTATATTATTTTGCCGCACCAAGGCTTTAGAGGTAGATGCGACATTGGGGTTATAGAGCTGAAATGGTCTATTGGCGGGAGGCCTTACTTGATTTTGATTTACAAATGGATTGAGTGGCCTATTAGGCCGATATGGTTGCCACCGATAAGAAGGTCTAAAACTTTGGGCTTGCTGCCTCTTGAGTGTAACCAGCGCATTGCCTAAATTTTATAATTGTTTCATGACTTCTTGAAGTTCATTTGAGGCTCTACAGGATGAAGTAGAAGTTTCATTTGAACTCTGATTTCTAGGAGTGGGAATAGGAGCTAAAGTAGGTGTTTGACTAGTGCTTGGGCTTTCC
The DNA here is from genome assembly GCA_018340775.1 of Taxus wallichiana var. yunnanensis. NCBI lineage: Eukaryota > Viridiplantae > Streptophyta > Pinopsida > Cupressales > Taxaceae > Taxus > Taxus wallichiana. Next base: position 172,517,549 of record CM031234.1, read on the forward strand.
AAGTTTGGATATAAGGGCATGGGAGGCCTAGGAGCCAGTTTACCAACTTGGATCAAACAATTCTCAACCCTAATGGCAATGCTATAAGTTGTAGGTATATTTGCACCTCCCATGGATTGGATTAACATAGAAATATCAAAATTTAAAGCTTTGAGATAGTATAAGAAAACACCTTCAGCTGTTGGCCTTACTGTCACTGGAATTCTATCCCAAGTCCTTTGAAATCTGAAATTGAAGTCTGTTAGCTGCTCATTGGGAGCTCTTTTAATAATTGTCAGTTGTTCCAATAGAGACAAATTATCTCCCTTTTCTCCAAACTGCTCATGGAGAGCTATACACAATTGGTTCCAATTTTGGATAGAACTTGCCCCAAGGCTCCTAAACCATTGCAAGGCTTTCCCTTTGAATGAAGATGCCAACAATTTGACAACAATTTGCATCTCAACAATCTCATGGATTGCACAAACATTAGCAATGTCTTTGACATGATCATCAAGAGTGGTCTGATTTTCCCCAGTAAAGTATGGGATGTTCTTCAATGCTTGCAACCGGACCGGGTTTGTGCATTGAGAGCAAGTGGGTTGCTGCCAGTGAAGTTGACATAAGGGTTGTGTTGTGCCATTCTGATTGGCCTGAGAACCCTTGTTGATTGGGTGAAAGGTCTACCAGGTGGAGTTGATAGAGTTTTGTTTGGTGGAGATGGACACCTTTAAATGCTTCTTTCTCTCTCTTCTTCCGTGGATAACTCACGAGATACTCGATACAATCCTTCTTATGTGGCCCTTGACCTTGTTTGGATCCTTCTCATGAATCTTCGACTTGACTGCTAAAACCAGCTTGATTTTATCTCTTTGGAGTTTCCGATGTGCAAATCGAGCTTTTTTAAGCAAGAAACTTACAACAAATGCACATCAACTTTGTTGTAATGAAGATGAAGACCTCTAAGGTCCCACTGGCGTGCAAAACCGTTAGTGCAAATTCACAAAGACTGGATGTTTTCTCGGATTTCGAGTTTGATAATGGGTATCCAGTGTGATTGCACAACATTGAATCGCTTCCCCAAGTGTGGGACTTCCAAAATGGGAAAAACTCTCAGTTAAAGGTTGGTTCCTCTACTCCTCCGATCAAATGTATGCATGAAATTTGCAGAGGTTTAACTCAAAATCCTACTCTAATTCTGCGAGGAGACAAGGATAGAAGAGAAAAGAAGATAAAACTAAAATAACAAGGTGATACACCAAAGGAGTGATGAACATCTATTTCTCGCAAATTGACACGAGATCATAAAAATGCAACACAAATCATGCACAAGTTACTAAAATGTAATGAAGGATCGAATGAAGCAAATAACACAAGAAAGGATTGAAAACTCATTCATAGAACTTGCATTGTCATTTCCATTTTTAAATACAATGCATTACAATGACAAAGGAGGGTAGAAAACATGTTGCAGTCCTAAAAAAGGTCGATATTCCACAAATTCACTTGCTGGGGTTAAGGAGAGAGCCTGCGAACATAAAAAAAGCGTCCAACCCTTTACAAATGAGCCAAATCGGCTTTTAACAATGAAAACCGAGTTCGGAAAGAGAAATGCAGGAAAATTGAAATAAACATTTCAACCACCGACCAAATCCATCAAAATAGCATGGGTACCCTTAAAAGTTCATTCCCCAAGATTTTCGACCATCTTGGAGAAGAATGGAAGCCATACTACATTAAAAATGGTGGTTGAATGTCGGTTCTGCTCTTTTCCCCATGCCAAAGGCGTTTTCTCATTTTTCTCTCACTAAACTCCACCAAAAAAACAAAATTGAAGATTCCATCGTGTAGAGGACTTCAATAGCTTTCCAATGACACCAAAATCGAGAAAAACCGAGCTCTAGATCGAAAGATATGCCCCTCTGAAGATTTAGGGCAAAACTGGGCAAAAATCAGGTCGGCGGGCCGAAACCTAAAAATTTTCCCCTTTTTTGAATTTGGGAAAAATTCCCCAAAATCTCCGTGCCCCGCCACTATGCTGCCACGTGGCGCTTCCCCATTCGTCCGCGGGCTCAAATGGCCTTTTTACGCTTTTTTGAACTTTGAAAAAAATTCCATAATCGCTTCGCACCCCGCCACTCCGCTGCCACGTGGCACACTCTGATTTGCACGGGCCCGATTCAATTTTCTTTCTTCTGCAGGCCCGCGGGAACAAATTTTCCTTTGCGCCATTTACAACACTTTGGCAAATTTTCCTTTGCGCCATTTGCAACACTTTGGCAAAATTGTCAAATTCCCCGCACCCCCGACCTCCACCAAGAACAGGACACGTGGCACATTCCTATTAGTCCGCGAGGTTTAAATCAAAAATTTCATTTCCTCCTTGGCGGGCCTACGGGCCAATTTTTTCCCTTGCGCCTACTACTATTTTGGCAAAAGCCAACATTCACTCCGTCGATCCGACTCCCGCCGGCCTTATGGACATGTGGCGGCCTCCCATTGGTTCGCGGGGCCTCGGGCCAAAAAATTTCTTTGCGCCCCCGCCGAAGCCCTTTGGAAATTTTTCTAACTTACCTCTGCCGACCCACCATTCCGCCGCCACGTGGCACATTCTGATTGGTTGCAGACCTTCCCAGGGAAAATTTCCCTCAAAAACTCCGCCGAGCCATAACTTACAAAATACAAGGAGTTAGAAGGAAAATTTTACCTTTCTGAAAAGGTGAGAAAATTCTCTATCTGATGAAGCCATTTCCAAAAAAAATTGATTGCCTGAAAAGTGAAAAAAATCGACTGAGACATAAGGAAGGAAGGAATGAAAAAAAATTAGTCAAAATAAGCAAGGGGCTTATTTTGGATAACAGGTACCAAACACTATGACCACTAGGTATATAGAGAATGGCACTAGGTATGAAAATCATCCAGTCCTTCATGTTCCTTCACATTTGTAGTCTCTAAGTGGAGGCTTTCAATGTCATTCCCACGATCATGTACCCCTCCACCGGCACATTACAGTACATCAAAGAGAACCAATGCTGTAATGCATTCTCCTTGGCAATGTCTCCAAAATTTGTCACAAGAACATAAGCACTTGTCCACACTGTCAATTAGCTCTATCATCTTTTCACAAGGGTCACTGGAATCCTCACACTTCTTTGGCATCATCATTGAAACTTATAATCAGGAAACTCAGCCAGAACATCCTGCACTCTGTGGCAAAGGAAGGGTAATCAGACCTTCAACGCTCTCCTACTCAACGCTGTTTCTGCCTACTCATTGCATCCTTGCAGTATCCTCCTCACTACCTTCAGCATGCAAAAATAGGCTCTCCCCACTACTATCATCGCATACATACACCTACACAACTCCTAGACCAAAGTTTAAGCTCCTTCAACGCTTGCTGGGACTTTGCACAACACGTCGCAAACATGAAAAAAATCGTACTTGAGCACTCAAAAATACCCAAGGGCCAACCCAGACTTAACTTTGACATTCTATACTCCGCATCCTGGCCTCCTTTCAAACCCCAAATGCCAACTTACTTTTCCCTAAGCACCCAACCACAAACAAATTCCTTTGGTTAGAATCTTTAACGGCCACCTTTTACCACCAATCAACACTTCCCAGCTTCTCCAGTGGTCTTCCCCAAAATCTTCAACATATCTCAGAGTACCAACCTCTCAACTGTTTCATCTCCAGATTCGACCACGTCCATTCAAAACCTATGATCACAACACCAAACATCAAATGTTCCAGAGTCTATTCCATTCCCATTTTAAGATGCGCAAATATGTCACTTGCCAAATGTTTTGATAGCCACTTTCAATGCTCGATTACAATGCTCAACATCTACACCATCCACCAAATGTTTCGATGGCTGTATTCAATCCACAATCATCTTCAACCTCCAGTAACTGAAGTACATCACAGAATCAATGGCTTATTCTCAGACTTTATCATTTTGGCTACAACGGCCAATCAAAGCTCAAGCTTTAGCACTCACTCTCTGTCTTCAGCCTTCGCTTTTCATCCATCTCTCCATCCCTTTTTGTTTGGCACTCATGTTTGTCTTTCCTGCCCACTCATTCTGGCGCCAAACTTCCCCTACTTTGGCGCTCCTTTGGACTTTCCCCTTGCTTTTCCTAATTCCTCCCTCGGCACTTTCCCTGTCCCTTGCTTCTTCCATCCTCCTACACTAACTCCATTCCCACTCCGGCCCTCATCCTTTCATGCTCTCTATCAAATTTCCAACCAACAACTGGCAATTCCAAATGGGTAAAAGTCTGCCTCCTGACATATATAACCAACTTAGATCTCTTCTGAGGCCTTACATGAGTCATGTTTGCTTCTAGTTACATCAAAATTCCAGTCCTATAATTTGCCACCATTCCGAATAAACAAAGTTAACATTTGTATCTGAGTGTTCTTATCATGAAAAGGCCTGGTTATAAAACACAATTCTGATGCTATCATTGCAAGACACCAAGTGGCTGGATTTCTTGAATTTAATGTTTAAATATAAACTGAAATCTGCAACCCTGATTCTATGGGCACTAAACTATCAGATGGGAAATAAAAATATTTGAAACCTCTGTATAATCAAAGTGTTGACCTGTAAGATGATAAAAGTCAACTAAAAATCATTCACTTATGAATTCATCAAGATCTCCATATATCTTTCTTGGATGAGAAAATACAACAACAGCAATTTCTGCAGTCATTGAACACTCCTACAATAACACATCTACCAGGTCCTCAATCCCAAAGAGTTGTGGTATATACCTAACCTGATCAATTCATGGTAACCCATTTTCTTTTTGATAAATATATAAGGTCCCATTGTTCAGGAGTAACCCTCCTTCCACTTACAAAGCATGGATTGCGCCTTTTAGGTATATGGAATTTGGGCCATCGCAGATGGCAGCATTCCAAGTTACCAATAGAGAGCAGGTCCAACAGGTGCAGTGACCCTTCTTTTGAACCTCTTTTTGTTTTCTGTGAGAACTTAATAAACATGTTTGCAATACCTAACCTGCCCGCATACTTCATCTTTTGTGCAAGTTCTTCAAATATATGAGGTCTACCTGCTCTTGAAAAATCAGCAAGGAATTTATTGTAATCAAAATGGGAGCCTTCATACCTTTTGCAATCATGCTCTCTATATAGGTACAAGCTTCCTGCGATCTGCCTTCCCTGATAAGCCCTCCAATGAACACAGTGTACGAATTAACATCAGGACTGCAACCATTTTGAGCCATCTGATTCCATAGATTAAAACCCATCTCAGATTTCTTGGTGCTGAAATATAATTTCATGAGCATGTTGTATGTGTGAATAGTAAGTTCAAAACCACATTGCATCATCTCATCAAAGAGTTTAGTGGCTTCATCTGGTTTCCCTAGATTCAACATGACTTTTATCAGAGCATTATAGGTTCGGAAGTCATGAGGAATTCCTTTATCTTTCATTTCCTGTAGCAACTCATAGGCCCGATCAAACTCATTTGCAGTGCCATATCCTGTGATTAAAAAAGTGTAAACATTAGCATCTAGCGGGTAGTCATTTTCCTGCATTTCCACAAAGAATTTCAAAGCTCCGTCCATCTTCTGCAATTTACAGAGGGCGCGAATTACAATAGTGTAGCTTATAGCATTAGGCAAAGGGCCGCTCCTTTTCATGAGGACAAAGAGGTTGACAGCCTCGCGTGTCCTCCTTCCCTCAAAAAGGCCTTTCAACATAATGTTGTGGGTGGCAAGATCTGGTTTGAATCCTCCATCCACCATCTCATTCCACAATTTACCCGCCTCTATCAAGTTCTTCTCCTTGCACCATCCCGATAGAAGTGCAGTGTATGTTTTTGCCTCCGGGGGAAGCCTTTCTCTCAATATTTCAAACAGCATTTGGGCTTCCTTCACAAGTTTGGCTCGACCCAATGCATCCAGGAGAAAGTTGAAGTTGTCAATACTGGCCCCAAGATTGTATCTTTCCATTAAAGTGAACATCTGCACGGATTTCTTTGTCTCCTGGACAGCCGCAAATGCTTTGATTGCAATCTGAAAGGTCTCTATTGTCAAGACATATCCGTTCTTACACATCTCATCCAACAATTCACGCATACTCATAAACTGCTGTACTCTGCCCAAGATGCTCATCATCATGTTATAAGTCACAGAATTGTGTGAAAACCCCACCTGCTGCCCTGCCCATCTAAAGAACCTGAAAGCAGGTTCTCCGGCATTGGAAAATCTGCTTAACACATGATATACCAGCGTATGACAAAGATCAACCCCGCATTGGTCAAGAGCCGCTTCTATATTCTGATCCAACGCAAACAACTCCTCAACCACCTTACAGACTCTCTCGACTTCTCCAAAATTAACAGGTTTTCCAGAATGCTCGCGTTCTTCGTGACTGTTCCTATGTTCGCCCTCCATAATTTTGTCGCCGTCATCTTCTCCACTATCATTGTTTCTTTCACATGTCTCCAATACCAACATCTCTCTCATAGATCTTAGATCGGAAGAAGCGCCTCTAAAGGCATAATACCTATTAAGTGGCCCAAAATAGGGCCTCAAACTCCAAATAGCTCTAGAAGCAGAAGTTATATGCGATGTCCCAAAATGAAGCCGTAAACTCCAAATTAGCATCGTTTTCTGCCAAAAATCTTGAAATTCTGTGCAGGGGCGTTCGACAGAGGATGTCCAACTTGAACATGAGCACAGCTGAAACGACAATGAAAGCCAGGATTATAAGGACGAGACAGGGAAAAGCAGTGTCAAAAGGATTGCCCATTTGCTTCCCACTACTTCCTCTTTCTCTTCCTCTATTTGCAGGGAGGCATCCCTTGCAGCAGCTGACATGGTATCCAAGGTCAAGGAGATTCAAACTTAAACAATCTACTACAAAATGTGATAACCCAAATGCAGTCTTCTGGTGGATGTAGGAAATTGTTGACGCCCACCTACCCATGCTCTTGAAAACTAGTTATAGCTTCTCACCCGTGTGGCATTAAAGCTTTACACCATGACCCACCCTTCATTGTCATTTATGACAACACTTAGCGCATGGTTCCATGGAGGGGCTCCATAAATATTTCAGCAGGGAGCATTTTAGTAGTTTTAAGGTCTCATGATTTTTATTAGTTTCCTCAACAATACCCGCTAAGATATTATAGGATCCCATTGGATTTTTATGGTTATTTGTAGGTAAATAAAATCATATTTCCCTCTAAAATCACCAAAAATAATGGCGGGAATGTATATTAGATTCTATCAGCCCTAAACTGTAGGGGGAAACTCCCAGCGCCCCCTCTCCAGCGACCTCTTAAGTTTAGGGGGCTAAAAAAGTGGAGCTCCTATTTTTAGGCCTAGATTCTATTATTTCCCGTAGTTGGCTTTAAAAATAACCATGGGACATTATGTTGCAAGAAAATAGGAGCTCAAGCCCCTCCATGGGACCATGCCCTTAGGCCGCCACTAAATCTTGTACATGCTTAAATCCATTCTAAAAGTTTTGGGTGTCGATCATTTGTTGTGGCCAAGAATAAATAGAATGTGCACATGCAACAGTTAAAAATGGGTTGAGGAGGTAGTAGAGATGCAAGACAATTTTAGAAAAGATGATACCTAGCAAATATTAATGTATGGACATTGGGCTTACCTTACACTCTCATTCCTTCATGTTACTCTTATGCTCAATCTGGTTTTACTCGTATGCCCCTACGTGGATAAGTCTTTTGTTTGGTTAGCTCGACTTGATCGACATATGTTTAAGCTTTGGCATGGTTTCAAAGGTAGGATGTTTGAAATTGTTTTATAGGAAAGTGGATTTATATAACACTAGCAATCACACGCTAGGCGTGCGATGTGAACTCCAAAAGGGATGTAGTGGAAGAAATATATGTGGAAAAGGGAAGGAAAATAAGAAGTGTAGTTGTGTTGGTTAAGGTATTTGATATGTCAGTTATATGAAGGAAGAGAGAGTGGAATAGAAGTTAAAATTAGTATGGGGGTGGTGGTGTAATGTGTGGTAACGTTAGAGATGAGCAACTATTTATGGTGATTGTTTAAAGGAAAGTACTGGAAATGTGAGTGAAGAGAAAGGGAAAAAATTATAGAAAATGCAGTTGACATGAAGAAAAATTTATGCAAAGAATCAAATTTGATGGGGAATAAGAGTAGGAAATGTCAGTGATATGGATACCAACCAAAACATCTTTACAACGGAGATGTAAAGGAAGATGAAAGGCGTGGCAGACGAGGGAGAGTCTTTATAGTATGCTCCCTTCTAGATCTATAGGCGGTTGCTCATACTGGATAAAGGGGTATGGGGAAAGATTACGAAACTCTAGTATCCTACAACCACATGACGTATTTGTGAATCTCTTAAAGGGGTAAGGACTAGTTGCACAGTCATTAAAGCAATGTATTGTGAAGATTTTAAATTGGAGAATAGGGGTGGAGGAAGTTACCATTAACAATGGCTTCCCTTGTGATTTTTGGGTGGTTAGAACACATTTCAATTTAAGGGAAATTATCTTCTTTGAGTCCTGATACACTTTAGAGACAAGGACATGTGGAGTTGACTCATCGTCCAGAAGTGAAGTCGTTGCAGGTTGTTGAATTCGATAACCACAAAACATAGGGCCAATCATGTGATTTTGTGTCATCTTTATAGACCATTATTATAGAAGAGGGACGGAAGCCTCACAATTATATTGATGTTTAATCAAATCATTTACAATAGAGATGGTTGCAATATTTATAGATATTGCATAGCCATATGCAGACAAATAGGATGTTGCACAGGTGCAAAAAATACATATGGGAAGTAAAACAACCCACTATTAAACAAATAACAACAAAAGCATGATACGGGAATAATATTCCCAAATACAAACAAAATATGGTTTATAACCAAACTATAACAACTCACCACAACTTAATAATTAAATTACCTATGCTAAATTAACCTAGGTAAACTATGTTTTACCTAACATTCACCCCCTTAATTTTGCATTGCCTCAAGAGATGAGGAGAGGAACTCTCTAAACAACTCAAACTTGTCACGTCTAAATGACTTTGTGAAGATATATGCTTGTTGTTCAGCTATTGGAAAAAAATGGAGTTGTATATGTGTTTCAACATATGCTTGTGTATGAAATGAACATGAACCTCGATGTGCTTAGTTCTCTCGTGAAACACTAGATTGTGAACAAGTTTGAAAATGTCTTCATTGTCTACATACATGGGGGTAGGTTTTCCTGTGGTACTCCAAGTCCTTCCAATATACGACGTAGCCATATCGCTTCGCAGACAACTCCACTTGTAGCATGATATTCAACCTCTTTTGAAGAGCGAGAAACACATTTTTACTTCTTGCTTCCCCATGATATCGGTCCATATCCCAAAAATACAAATCCAAAAGTGGATTTCCTGTCATCAATGTTACCTGCATGATCTAAATCTGAATATCTAGTCAAGAAGAAGTTATCATTCTTCTTGTACTCTAGACCAAGATCCATTGTACCCTTGAGATATCTCAAGATCCACCCTTACTTGCTTTCCAATGACAAACTTTGGGTTCCTGCATGAACCTAGAAAGATAGCTCACTTTGTAAAGTTGATATTTGGTCCAATTTATGTTAGATAAATGAGAATTCTAATCAATTGTCGATAGAGAGTTGCATTTACCAGAGGAGATGGATATGAACAGAGATAACTACAGCCTCGTCTCCATAGGTGTAATAATAGGTGTGCAATCCATCATCCTGAACTTCTTGAGTGTTTTTTTGGTATACTTCAACTGAGAAACAAAGTTGTGATTCTCCTTTTTCATACTTCCAATCCAAGATAGTAGTGCATGAGCCCGAGATCTGTCATGTTAAATGATTGATTAAGATCTTTCTTTGTAGCATCAATCATCTTCATTGTGCTTCCATTGATGACTAGATCGTCAACATAAAAAACAACCTTCACAATCTCTCCTCCTTGCCTTTTAAGGTAGAGATTGGGATCATCTCCAATTCACGCGAATCCATGTTGAGCGAGATGCTCGTTAATTTTGATGTACCAAGCCCGGGTACTTGTTTAAGGCCATGCGATTTCTTGAGTCTCAGTATACCTTTTTTTCTTCATTAGGTACGACAAATCCCTCGAGTTGAGTCATGTAGACTTCTTCCTGTAAATCTCCATTAAGAAAGGCACTTTTCACATCCATCTGATGGACTTTCCAACCAAACTGAACAACTAGAGAAAATATCATCCTGATTGTTTTGATCTTAGATGTGGGAGCAAATGTCTCCTCACAATCTATGTCTTCCTTCTATGCATACCCTTTCTTATCGGTCTCACTTTGTACTTGTCATGGTCTCATCTCGCTTTGTACTTTGTTTTGAATATCCATCTGCGCAACCGTTGGGTTTTACGAAAGAGTTTACGAGAATCGAATCGAAACGATGCACCACAAAGGAATGAAGCTATGTGTTGTTTACCTACTAGGCGGTTAGGAAACTTATATGTATCCTTTGAGAGAGATGGCAAGCCTCTCACTCTGTTGTGCAGAAGCGAAGTGTTTTGAGATATTTGAAACTGATGTGACCAATTCCCTGATGCCACAACTATGCGAAAGGAAGAATTCTTAGCCACAAGTGCTTGATCATCCCTGTGGACAAATTCAAGCTGGAACATACATTCCACATTGGAGACTTTTGCAACAATTTTCGAGCCTCTTGATTTATCTCGAATCGGACACTTTTTCTTACTTTGGAATGGCTATCAAATTCAATCTTCAGATTATGATCTAGAAGATGACTAACTGATAGTAGATTCTTTGTTAAGCTAGGGATATATAATACATCTGTTAATCTATAATTTTGTGAACCAAGAGGTAGAGAAATGTTCCCAATACCTTGTACTATGTAAGAAGAATCATCACCTAACGAAACATGATTTTTGAAGGTGTGTCCCTCATGATGATAAACAAGTCTCTGTGCCCAGTCATGTGTCGAGTGGCTCCCAAATCAATGTACCAAACAACACTAGATGACGTGGATGGTTCACTAGAATGAGCAGTGTACAAGAAGTCCTCATTTTTTGAATGATCTTGCTCAACTACATTTCCTTATTGATGGGGCTTTCTTTTCAAGTTCCCCTTATTTTACCCTTGCTTGTAGTTTGATTGTCCACCCGATGAGATCATTGATTAAGAGGTCCACAATTGCTTGACGAACCTTTCTTGCATGTATAGAACCAACAATCTTTCAACTCATGTCCTCTTTTGCAAATAGGACATTTCTTATTTTGTTTTTCCCCTTGTTGATGTTATTTTTAGGACTTTTGAGAAGGAGTTTTTCCTTTCATTTCTAATGAGAAGATAGTACATCCTTCTCTTCATCATCTTTGTTGTACATTGCTTCTTGTTGTTGCAATAAATTCACTAACTTGTCAAAAGTAACTATCTAATCTGACAAGTTTAGTGTCATCACAAAAATGTGGTAAGAAGGAGGAAGTGCTCTCAGAACAATGGGCACAAGAGTTGTATCAGTAACCTCCTCTCCCAGGGCTAGAAGTGAAGCCCTCAATTTTGTAACTCTCCGTAAGAAAGCTTCCACTTTCTTGTTCGGTTTGAATTTCAGTGTATGTAAGTGACTCTACAAATTCAATATTGTGCTCTTGTTTTGTTCTTGTACATAGTGCTTAACTTATCCCACGCTTTTTGGATGTTTTGGCATCTCAAATGTGGGATTGCACGTCATCGGACACTATGAAAAAGATTATGACTTTGGCCTTCTGATTGGTTTTGTCAAACCTGTCTCTTTTGGGCTGCATCATCTGGTGATGTGGTTGCAGAACCATTAACAGCAAACCAAATATCTTCAAACTCAAGTTGTGTTTTGATCTTAGTCTTCCATGCAACATAATTATCTCCTCTTAAGAGTTGTGATTTTGGAAGAAAGAACTTGGGGGCATTGGTGCCCATTTTCTGAATCAACTGAAAAAGGGTAAGGCTCTTATCACTCCAGGTATAAGGTCTCCCAATCTATATACCATCAGTTTGATATACCAAACCTTTCTATATACGTGCCCTTCCGATACACCTGTCGGTATGTGGAAGAAGTTCGCCCTTTCGATATACTCGGAGGTACATGAAAGAGGCATTAAATTATGTGAAAGAATTTGATATGTGGTACCAAGACAAGATCTTGAAATGGGTCTATGTGATTATTGACACCGATTCAAGGAAATATGTGAGTGTAACTTCGCTATATACTCGATAATTTCAAAGTGTCTAGATTTATGTCGTGCAATCGTTCACGCATGATGAGAGGACTCAAAGTGTATGCACCGTGTCTTCGTTTCTCCCCGCCGATTTATAGGGATGATGCCTGAAACGACGTTGTTATAGCTATATTAGGCGTTAAGTGCGGTAGTATTCGCGACGACTTTACATGTAAGTGTTTCTAGAGGCACTTGTATATACCGGATGTTGCGAAAGATATCGAAGATCTTGTGAGTGTTATAGAACCAAATTTTACTGATTTTGTTTTCAAATCTCTGCCAATTTTTTTCGATTCAATGTTTGCATTTGAATATGACAACTCGTAAATTAGTACAATCTATTGAAATATACACTAAAAAAATAGTATTACAACTGATTACGCAGAAAAATTGAACGACGGGTAATTATTTTTGTTTCACAAGGCCCTGGTGGCCTCTGGAGCTCAAAATAGCTCTCGATCTGCTATAACTCGCAAAAAACAACTAAAAATGTATTTTTAAATACCCCTCCTTTACGAAAAATGCTCAAATTTTTTTAAGCAATCTAGGAGAAATTGTTTTGACCAAAATTAGTGTTTTTGTCTCTAAAGTTAGTGAGGGGCTTAGTTGTGGTTAACGGCTTTAAAGTGGTTTTGTCATTATTTATACCACTAAAGATGGCGATCCTGCTATTTTCGCCACCAAATATCAAATAGATATAAAATGCTTTGTGTTAGGTGGTTGAACCAAAGACCTACCCCTCCCAATACTATTACAACCCCTCGATTAGCCATGACAATGTTTAAAGTGCTTGTAATATGATACCACTTTGTAAACCAAAAGGAAAAACTTTCCATTTGTATTGACCTCCAGCACAACGAATGCGCTTTGAAAGTATCTTTAGGCTTGAGGAAGATTTGTCAGAAACCACTTTTCAAGTCAAATTTGCTATAGACTTTTGATCCTCGGCTAGTAAATCATCCATGCAATAATATGGTGTTGAACTGCTGTGACGAACTTATTCAGAGGCTTATAATCAACTACAAGCCTTTTCTTTTGCGAATCTGCTCACTTCTCTTGTTGACATAAAATGCAGCACATGCCCAGGGAGAATTAGATTCTTGAATGAATCCTCCTTGAGTAGCTTTTTGATCTCTTCTTGACATTCTTTTCTTTCAGAGGGAATCATTCCTCTATGATGAGCTTTGAACTTTGGAACAATTTCATTTCCTTTCTCATCTTTTATAAGCTGCAAATCAAGTGAACAGATATGCTTTCTTCTGGAGATGAAAGCATGAGGATTATCAGAACAAAGATCTCTTTTGATCTTTGTAACAATATCATCTATATTACTTTTACACAGAGCTATGGATTTATGGATCCATTCATGGTTAGGCTCTTTTTATGCTCTGTAAAGGAATTATAGTTTTGAATGTGTACTTTCTAGGGAATTTGGACATCTGGATTGAACAAAGATATGAAATCTTTGTTGAGACTGAAAGTTCCACATTCTTGCAAGGCATCAACTCCTATTAGGCAGTCATAGGATATCATGTCATGCTGGTAAAATTGCAGAGTTCTTTTATACCTGCTATCCTAATGGGAACATGGGCTGTATACCTAGAGATGACTTCCTTTTTATCAAAATTAATTCTAAGATATGTCTCAGACCAACAATCAGGAGGTATGGCTCTAGATCTTAACAGGCTAATATCAGCTCCTGTATCTATCATGGCATCTATGGAGTATGGCTTAATATTAGGAATACAAATCATGATAGAAATAAAGGGATTTTGAGCACCTTTTATTGTGCATACCTCTACATTTGGTTCTTCTGCTGAGACAGATGCTTCTGCTTCTTGATGAAGAATTTGTTGATAAGCTTCTTCAAGATCTTCTTCATCTTCAGCTTCCTTTTTATCTCTTTCTTCTTCTTCAATGAGTCTTCATACTCATTTGTAGCTTTTGCAATTACTTTCTGGAGAAATTCAATTTTGTTTCTTCTCCAGGTTTTCAATGTTTCAGGATCAGGAATCATGATATCAGTACTAGGCATAGTACTATGAAAGCTCGTAGCAGGTTCCTGAAATTCTTCTTGATTGATATCTTCTTCAGGAAATAAGAATGGAAAATTTCTCCTTGGAGGAGAACCTCTTCCACCTCTGCCTCGACCCCTTCCCCTAGGGAGTTTGCCTTTGCCAGACTTGTCCTTGGAATGGAGGCCTTGAAGGAACTAGAGAATATGACCTTTCCTGACAATACAATCTTTGCTTTTCTTTTTCTTCTTCTTCTCTTCTGATCTGATTATCTTGCTCAATTCTCAATTGCTGAGAATATTTCCTTTCAAGTTCTCTGACTTTATTAGAAAGGAATATCTTTCTTGCAGTGTCCCAAGGGGGACAATCTTCGAACTCACTTTGTCTTAACTGCAGCTGTTTGAGAAGAAGTTCTGAGGATAAAGGCATCATGGGATGCGGAAAGCTAGCATTCATATTTACACAAACCATATTAACAAATGATGGCAAAGAACTATATCCAAAATTAGTACTATCAGTATCTAAATCTGAACACTATACAACATTTACTTGAAATTCTTCATCAGAAGACTGATAAGAAATATCTGAAGAATAGTTATCTGAATCACTTATCAAGACAATATTATTTATCAGTAATACCCTTGGCAGCAAGAGTATTAATCTTGGCTTTACCCTTTTCTGTCTCCTTCTGAGAGCATTCATTAGCATAATGCTTTCCTTTACATATGAAGCAAGTAGGAATAAACTTCTTTTTCCTACCAATATACTTTTTCTTTCTGAAATAAGACTTTCTATAAGGAACAAAATCTTTATTTTTTCTTTTGAATTTTTTGATTTTACTTGTTGTATTTGTTGAATTTACCCTGACCCTTCCCCTTTGAAAAAGAAGAACAATCTGAACATACCTTCTTTTTGCGAGAAGATAGTTGAGAATCATAGCCAAAAGGGTCTATGTCAATCATCTGGCAGAACTTATGGCCTAAGGCTTTTTGGGCCTTAAGAGCTTCTTTTCGATCTTTCTTTTCTCTGCAAAGGAGAACATTAGTCTCATCAATGATCTGATTTATTGCACCAAAACTTAACTCATCTGGATTTTTTCCATGCATGGCCTTCTTATATTCTATAGAGAAATATGCAAGAAAAGATTCTATATATCTCATCCTCATTGTGGGATCATTAATATTGCCAGAATTGTAATACAACTTCTGCATATAACACTGATACTCTTTTATTCTACTCATGTCACATAATCTAGCTTTTAAGAACAAAGAAGTATTCTGTAACTTATCACTATTAACATCACCAATAAATTATTTAATAAGAGCAAAGAATCGGTCTGCAAAGTATCCACCTTATAAAATATCTTTTTGGTGTGGATTAACATCCCACCATTCTTTAACTATACCAACAAAACCATTAGCAATCATTTCAGCTATCAAATGTGGATCTTTTCTGTACAAAGTTGTTTGAGAATTAGCCCATCCTATCATTCCATGAATCATTTCTTTAATTTCTTCAATAGAATGACAATCTAATTTATACCAATTGGGTTGGAGTGTCTGAGTTCTTGCAGTACCATGCAATGGCTCAACTTTTGTACCCGATGGCTCTCCTAAAAAAAGCTTTCACTTCTTCTAGTTTATTTTTACCATTCCAATTGATTTTTTATCATCATCTTTCTTTTCAAATAGGAATGATGGACTGTACTGAGATAAAATAGCCTTATGTTGTGATGAAGATCCAGCAAGCTCTGTAACTTCTTTCCAAGATACTACTTGTGACCAATCAGGTTCTACCTCTTCTGGCTTCTTGGTATTTTCCAAGATTTTCTCTACTTGTGGAACCATGATGGGTATTGGACTTACAGATTCTTGGACAGAATCTATCTTTTGGCTTATCTCAGTAGTGGATTCAATTTAGGTGGTGCAGGTACTAGGCATTTGTCATGTTTATGGGTAGTACTCAACTTGGAAGACACATCACTCTTGATAATAACAAGATGATCAATTAAAGGTTGGACAATATCTACAACATTTTGAGTTACAACCTTAGGTATGTCTGGACAAGTAATCACATAAGCGGATGTATTCTCAACACAATATAATTAATGACAATAGAATACCGACCTTTTAAGAAAAGCACGTGGTAGTGATCTAGTCAACCACGTGGCATGCGTGGGAAAGAAGGCGGTTTTGGTTTCGGGATTATCGGATCTGCGTTTGTATCTCCTTTTGCAATGTAATTGTTTTTCCCACTAGTTCTTTGATGTGTTTTCTTTATGCGCAGATCATTGTGGAATGACCGCATAGTGTTTTTTGTTTGAATTTCGTGCTATTATGTTTCACCATTATTTTTGAATAACTCCTTGATGTTTGTTTGTAGGACGGATCAGCATTGGAACGGATCTCGATCTTCTGGGGTCTCACTACTTGTATGTAAGGTAAATGGGAGTCGAATCGATCAAAAGTTATACATTTCAACCCAACACACCAATCAACTCGGTGGGTGCGATCTTGCTCGAGGATGGTTATGTGACTCATCCTCGCTTGGGGTCGCTTTGAATAGCTCATTTGTCTTGGTGCGGGGGTCTCTAACTTGCTCGGTGAATGTTATGACTTGGCCAATGCAAGCCCTGCAATGGTAACTTGCTTTGCACATCTCAAGATGAGCTCGACCCAATGCAATTAACTAGCTCGATGAGCTCGACCCTCCAAATACAAAGTAGAGACAACCAAATTTGACACTCGTGTTATTTTAGCAGATATTAAGTGCTTCTAGAGGGAAAACCCCTAATGGGAAAAAATATATATATTTTTATTTCTTCTCTATGAATCTAATTTTTTTGAATCCAAATTGCTCCAAATGTATAAAATTTTTGTGATGCAGGAGGCACTAATACAAAAATATTTTCTTTTCAAACCCTTGGAGATTAAACTCGAGGTTATGGGGATTCAAGGTCATTCTGGGAAGCTATTGGAGGCAACACAGGTCTCCTGAACGCAAATTTCTTCTCCAAAACTCTTATACCTTCTGCAACCTCTCTTGAACCTGATTTTCTTACACAAACTCCTCTAATCTACTCTAATACCAAATGTAGAAGAGGGGCGGAAGCCACACGAGTATATTAATGTTCAATCAAATCATTTACAATAGAGGAGGCTGCAATATTTATAGATATTGTATAGCCATATGCAAACAAACAGGATGTTGCATGTGTGTAACAAAATACTTACGAGAAGTAAAACAACCCACCATTAAACAAATAATAACACAAGTATGATACGGGAATACTATTCCCAAATACAAACAAAATATGGTTTATAACCAAACTATAACAACTCACCACAACTTAATAATTAAATTACCTAAGCTAAATTAACCTAGGTAAACTATGTTTTACCTAACAATTATCTTATTCCATTTTCCATGTCCTTTTAGGCAATGATAGGTATCATTTGTAAGATTTTTCCTTGTGGATTTGTAGCCAAGAATTTATCCTCATCATTCCAGGTTCTTAACACCGGATAAATTTGAATTATTTCTTATGTATCTATGTCAGAAAGGTTTTTACAATGACTACTCTTGCATCTAATTAACTACTGCTAGAAATTTTATCACCAAGGTTTGAACACATGACCTAATACTACTCTTATCACAATTACCCTGACAACTTGTTAGATACACACACACACACACACACACACACAAACAATAATCATTCTTTGAGTGGAATTCATTGGTGTATTGCATGGAGAGGTGGGATGGTTGGTCACATTGCAAAGTTTCCATCATCATCACTTGTAGATAGGGAACTTGAATATGTTTGACTTCCAAACTCTACATGTGTTAGATATAGAAACTATATGTTAAGGGTTCCTTCTATCATCGATTTCATGCACATTTTTTAGTTGGATTTTTATTTAGCGATTAAGGTAGAAACTACGGTTTCCCATTCAGTTGATTGGTTTGAAAATTATAATTTATTGTATTTATCATGGAAATTTATATTAATGGTGCAAGCCTTCATAGATCATTTGTTTCCTAGTCCATTGTTGAGGCATGATACAAAAACTCTATGTTACTGGTTCCTTATATTGTCAATTTCATGCACATTTTAATTAGTTTTTTTATTTATTGATAAAGGTAAAAACTATGGTTTCCTTCATCAACAAGCTCAACAACATTTTTAGTGAATGATCACCAACACAAATTTTCAAAAGAGAAATTTAAATTAATAAAACCATCAAATTGTACCGTGTAATGTATATGTGAAAAGAGGTTGTTTGTTTTATTAATTTGGTATACCTTATCTTATGTGGTTAGTAAGCAGGTCTAGTTTTATGACAATGGAGAAGATCATGTGCTAATAATGCTAAAAAGTAAAGGAATGACATTGTTTACTAAATAATGTAGATGGAATATAGATGCTTGTATTTTTCTTTTCAACGTACCCATAATTAAAATATGCATGAATAATATGCAGTAGTATAAATCGTGAATCTTCTCGGAGCTTCTATGTCGATTACCGTTTTCTTCTCCATGCAAACAATGTTGATTGAGGTATATTAAACACCTTCCAGATTATTTTTGTGTTTACTCTACGTTGAAGCAATTTGATTTCTTGCAACCAAAACAAATCGAACTTGGAATAGTTGTTAATGTATTACGGGGTTGGACGGACACGGTCGTGGATGACTTGGATTATTTTCATGGCTAATTTGTTTTTAATGAGCATGGCCATGGATGTGGGCGACAACATGGATGCTAAAGATTATAGGATGTTATCAAATGCGGGCCGCTATTTCGCTTATAAGCATGCCTTTCTCGTATAAAGATAAGGCTTTGAAAAATTGTTTCAAGTTGTACTATAATAGTACACTGTTGTATTAGTAACTTGTAAGTGAAGAGGTCAATTCTTAATTCAATTCCTATGGTCAAAAACTTAAAATCGCTGACAAAGAAAGCCATCTGTCTAATTTATCCTTTTTAATACTTATATGGTAATTTGGTTTTGATGATCACTCTGAAATTCTGGTTTGTTTAATGTATTTAATGTTAAAGCATGTAATTTCAAAGCCACCTTCATAACCATTTAATGTTAAAGCCCATAATTTGAGCCAAATGAAATTTGTGAATGGGGTATTTTTTGTTGTAATCTCAAACGTCAAAGAAGAAATAATTATTTTATATACTAAAGGTGAATAAAGATTAATATCCCTTTAAATAAAGTATATTCGTTTAATTAATTTATTCATGTGATAGCCTCCATAGTTGGCCTAGACTTTCGTCGCCAAATTTAGCATGTTTGAGCAGACAAGTAAAATTATGAAACATTGTGTCAAACAAATTATGTTTTTATTTGTTATAAATATATTGGTATCTCTATGTGGTAACAAATGTGTTAAGTTGTGTTAATATGGGGGAGCTTAGAATTTTTAAGAAAATAATGTTGTCTGATTTGTCAGAGCATTTAATGGAGGGAATCACGGAATTATTACATGTGGAATACTTCTTGTGCTTCATGATTTTTGCAAGAAGTGGAATGTTTTCTTTTCATCTCAATATTTCAATTCCGCAGGTGAGGAAACACAAACCGTATCTAATTCTTTGTTCCTCTAACACCTAAGTGTCCTCTCTTATCTATTCCTTCTTTACCAACACTTGGTGAACAATTTCTTTATCCTTCATACCTCATAATTTTGTAGTCAATTTCAGGGGATCCATTTGTGGGTTGTTATTGGTAGACATTATGGCTCATCTTGGTCTCAAGCAATGTTGGGATGATAAATGTTTGTAATTCACTGACTAAAACATGCTTCTAGAGAGCCCACATGGCCTCCATCTAGCAAACCATCCTCTCCACGATGTCGCATTATTTCTCAATCAATTATTACAAAAATGGGGAAAATCCAACACGTTCCTGGGTAGAAACACATCCACATTGTTTGCTTCGTGTGGTACATTGTACCACGCTATTCAGATTTTAAGCTAAAAATGGTAGGAAAACAGTTCACGCATAAACAACAAATGATTCTTTGAATTACAAGGATGAATTTTTAGTAATAAGACCATCAAAGTGTATATATTGTGGAGAATGGAATTCAAAATGAATTTCTATGTCGCATGTTTCTTTATTAATCGAGGGCAAGATCACAAACATTGGGACTCGGACATGTAACATGTCAAAGTTAAAGAAGAAGGGGTCAGGGCCCGCAACATTATTAGGAGAGGGCACATTTGTTACGGCATGGAAACATGGTAGAACAATCCCTGTGTTGTATGTAATGAGCAACAAGGTTTGGTTCAGGGCCCGATCTCAAAGCCTCATGAACCTCTTTCACAAATTTCTGCCCTTATGACACGTCGTGAGAGGAATGTCATCATTGGTAGGAAACAAATTGTTGTCCATGTTATATTAAGTCACCACCACATAATTGGGCATCCTGTTGTGCTTCACAAACAAATTTAATGCCATGTTACAGTCCAAGTTTGTTCATGAAAGTGTGAGACATGTTGGGTTCTCAAGTAGGCGACTTCTTTGGAAGAATTTGTTTGTTGGAGGTGGATTTGTAGAAGTTTTATCATAGTCAAATATTTTCCACCTAATGGCTTCAAATGAGTGTAATAAAATTTTAGTGTTAGTTGTAGACACCTAAAATCAATATCTCTACCTCGTCTACCCGCGTGCACATATTTTATTAGGGTCCTATCTAGGTTCCCTTTTAATTAAATACATCCCCTTAATTTAATTAAAATGCCCATCCCATCACCTTTAATTAATTTAATTAACTCCTATTAATTAATTAATTAATATCCACATCATATCATGCCCTAATCTACTTTCTATTTAGGATGCTTTTATCCTAAATCTTTATCTTACGCTTTTTCCTAGCTTTCTTCCTATCTATTTTTATGCCCTAACTACCCATGATTTATCCCTAATCAATCTAATCCCGCATAATGTGTTAAAACACCATTCTAACTCTTAAAAACATAAAATCAAACCAAACATACAAAAAGCTTACCCATTGGGAAACTTTCTCCATAGTTAGCGATGACTTGACTCAACCCAATCGTCGACCCTATAAAACTAAGTTAAATCCTTCTAAAAAGAGAGGATAAATCATTACATGCATGCGAATTTTGGATCTCTCTCATGACTAGTGAATTGCCTCTCATGCCTGAGCATTCCTGCAATAGTTATAGACCTCCCTGACCTCCTTTGGATGCACTTGCATCACTCACATTCATCCTTCGTGAGCTTATCGTGTCTTTGTGTTGCTTTAATCATATTTTAATCATATTATTGTTGTTTTGTTTTTCTCTAACGTTTTTCGTGTTCGAGATCGGTCTCTGCAACACTTAGGGATTATTCAAAGAACCTTATGTTTCAACTCCATTCCTTGTAGGTTTCCTTTTCCATCCATTTACCATTGGCCTTATCTCGAATCTGCTTGATCCACCATCATCAACCCACCCTAGTCACTTTGTTGACCAAGGTCCTGATTCTTAATCTACCCTCATCCATCTCTTTTTTTTGCCATTTTCTTGGTTTTTGCTTCCTCAAATCCCCTCTATAGGTTGACTCCAACATACACAATCCTCTGTTGCATCCAGATTACACTCAGATCCTACATGGTCTACATATTTCTCTTACATTCCAGATCCGAACCTCATGTCACCGTTGACCTACCTCTGCTCGGTCTGGGTCACCATCGACCCAAATCATGTAACCTTTAATTTATATTTCTTTCAATTGAATCAACTTCTAGATCAGTTTTAATCATTTCTCAGATTTAGTATAATTCTATTTCTACATGTTATCTACTGTTTCATCCTTTATTTCAATCTTTATTTAAAATGGGGGTTGACATCCGCCAATAAAGTTAATTCTTCTTGATCCGCATCATTGGGCAGCCCCCGCATAAATCTATCTAATCAATCCCATTTCAGTTTATCTTATTTACAGGTCATCAACTACAGCAAGGATCAATTACTTGGCACCCATTCATCCATCACATCATGCTTATGAGGTACTATAAACCCTCCATGTTATGAGCTTTAGTTTCTTTCAGTAGCTAGTTCATTCATTTGGTTAGGAACAAATAAAATTGTCCAACATTCTTGGAACACTCGGCGGGACCACCCTTTAGGTGATCTCTTTCTTTTCTATTTTCTTGCTTCTTCGTCTTCTACTAATACTGTAGCATGAGGCCCTGCTTCTTACTTTCTCGTGTTGGTTCGACTATTGGATTGCGCTTCGCTAAAGTTCAAGATAAAAAGGAAAAACTTTATGTAGGTTTTCCTCTTTTTCCTTATTTACTCTTTTCCACATTGTACATCTCTTTCCTATGTGTGTCCTCACTGAAAGATCACACCTCAATTTGGTTTTTAAAAGAACCTTTCTTTTTTACATCACATAACTTAAGTAGGAGGTTAACTTGTTATATTTCACAATCCTCACACACAACTTGAAACTCACAAATCAATTAACACATCAAAACAACCTTCTACCCGACAACCTGATTGTGATTTCATCACCCATCAGGAAGTGTCTTGAGTCTTCCCAAGCCATAACAATCCTGAAACCAGACATATACTACCTTCTTCTAGGTACCTCGTTATCCATCCCCTTTTTCTATCTTTCACATTCTTAATTGAAATCAATCAAAAGGAACTATTTACTTGACTTGCTTGATTTAAAATGGAACACAATTCTTCCTGAATGATTCCACACAAACCACAATTGATATCTCATGTTTTCCTCCTTCTAGCCCCATCTGTGAATTATTTCTTTGTAGATCATGTCAACTAGTAGAATCTATCCCACCACCTTGGACCACCCCTGCTTCATCTAATATCCCCATGCCTATCCCATCTAATGACATCCCCATTCCTCATGTATCATATCTTCCCATCCAATCCCAACCATCCTATCATCTTCCTCCTTTCCAATCCCATACATCCCCCAACCAATACAATCTTCACCACAACCCGACATATTCAAACAACCCTTTCCTAATACACCACAAAAAAAACCCATCTTCATCAACCCCACCAAACAAATATAACCCATTTTCAATCAACACCATACATCATACATCCCCTCTCGTATCTTCCCCATGCATCTCATCATTGCTTACTCCCACCCTTGATATTGTGCCCACGGATTCTTTAAGAGCTATCCCCGCATCAACCATATCCACCACCTTGACTTCCACCGCTTTTCTCATATCTACCTCCAATCCCACTCTTACCATATCCACATTGGCTTTGACTGCACCCACCTCTTTATCCACATTTGTATTACCCCATCTTTGTATGACTACCCCATTAGCCACATCCATCCCAAACACACCCATCACTACACTTATATCTACTATGCCAAAAATCCACCCGTGTATGTCTTGACATCATTATCACACATCTCTTTACCCATGCCCACATCATCAACTTTATCCCACTCATCCACATCTACCATTCCCACATCTACATCTATTATCACACCAATCACACCTTCTCAATCTACAAACATATCCACAGCCTTCCTCTTGAAACACTTGAGACAAAAGCCAAGGCATTCATACCTCTTCCACAAAACCCCTCATTTCAACACCAAATGATCCAAAATATACATCACCCCCTCTCACATAGAATTCATCAACCACATGATCCAAACACCCCTTCTTCTATCCACACCTGCACCTATCATTGACCCCACACCAATACATATCTCACATAATTCATTGAATACTACTTGCCCATCCACATCTATTCCACCATTACCCATCATACCATCCATAGAATCAGTCCCAGTCCCTCTTTCTGCACTTCTACCTACACCAACCACATCAACTATCATAACCACATCTCCCACATCATCATCTTCTCCTCCCACATCCTTCAAAGAATATTGGAGAGCACTACAACTGGAAGTAACCATAGGTGACCCTCTTGTCTCATCTACACAACCAAACATTTCTTCACCTTCCTTAGACCAAATCATGCAAAAATTATTTCTTCCATCAGCCACAACATCATCTTTAGATCCACTAGTTGAAATTATTGTCATTCCTGCCAAGGGTACTTCTCCACAAGCCAAATCCAAAAATATTGGCACCCTTCCACAACGATCCTTGTGTGCCCTCACAAGAAGATATATTTTCCTCCAACAAAAACCAAACCTACATCATCCATCTTGGGGCCACATCCATCTATCCTAGGACCATCTCCTTTATCGTGACCAAATAACCAATCCAAATCCAAACAATATGACTCCCTCCTAGGACCAGCTCCTTCATCAAGAACACTCCCATCTACCACACAGCCAAAATGGAATCATCCAACCCTTCTTCTTCTAGGACACCAACCACCATCAAAATTGAAAATAAAACATCAAGACCTCGAAATGATCCACCCCCATCATCAACATCCAAAACATCTTCCGGCCATCTCCAGACACATATATCGAATCTTATGTGGAATTCCTACGACATTTACTCCAATTTTTACCATCACACTTCCACCTATCAGGGCATTTGATCCAGACTATCCGAAGCCATCATGGTTTGATCCCCATCACATTTGTGCTTACCATCATACCCCATGTCATGACATCAAACAATGTAAGGCCCTTTAGACCATTATCCATGATCTTATTGAGAGAAAGGACCTTCTCAAGGTCTCTCCTCCCCCATCTACCATTTTGTCCTCAACTAATTATGCTATTATTTCCACCTCTCCATCTGTAGGCGTCTTTAGGCATCCTCCTTCATCGACCATTTCTTCACATGTCAGTCCTCTTAGCAAGGGTCCTCCCTTATTCATCAATATAGTTCACCTTGATATACCATTCCTATAATCTTCGATCCTATACCCCATATTTATTTGGCATTTCTTTCTTATATCCCATATTTTTCCTTCTAATATCTACTAGTTCATCCACATCACTCTCGCTAGGGGGAACACCATCCCTTGACTTTTCATTCTTTCACATCTTCTTCACCATCATCTTATCCCCACAACTTCTTTCATGCTGGGGAATTCACTCTAGGGTCTATCTATTTTTGGACTGGATCCTCTCCATACCTGACATTATCTTATTCTATTTATCTCATCTCATCCAATCATATCAACTAGTTTATCCATCATCTTCTCCTCCTAGCACTGCCTTCATGGCCATATATGTGCTTCCTTTGGGAGCACCATGGCTGTTAGTGTAAAATCACAAAGCACTTCCCGGATGTTTTCTCGATTTCTAGTTTGATAATAGGCATCCAAAGTGTGATTACACAACATGGAATTTTTTCCCTAAGTGTGGGACTTGTAGAAAATGAGAAAAAACTCTCCGTTTAAAGGCTAGTTCCTATTCCTCCTGTTCAGTGCATGCATTCATTTTGCAGAGGATCTATCCTAAGTCCTACTCTAAATCTTTCCAAGGGACCAAGGTGAAGAAAAAGTTGTAGAAATAATGAAATCTAAGCTAATGGAGGTGATGCACCGAGGAATGATGAACTCCCACTCTGCTGTTAAACATAGACCATAAAAATAATACAACTCACATGCACAAGTAACTAGATTTGTAATGAAAAGATCAGAATGAATGCAATGGAAGTAAGAAAGGGGCTGGAAATCACCCACAAGATTATTTTATTACTCCACAGAGTTGATACAAAGCATTACAATGGCCAAAAGGCATAAATTTTACATTTACAAAGCTATGGAAGGTTTGAGAACTCCAAAACTCGTTGCAGAACGAGAGAAAGGGAGATACAAAGTAAAAACATCCAACATTACAAAGAATAAATCCTGTTCATTTATAACCGAAGCAAAAGAGAGAAAACAGAAGGAACAAGAAAATTTGATCCTTGGATTCAACCACCCGCCATTAATCTCTGTCAAATCAGCCTGCAAACCATTAAATTGATCTTTCCTTTTTTACTTGCGTGTTGGAGAAGCAAAAATGAAAAATGGAATAAAAATGATGTCTTCGAAGCAATCTGATCTTGCATTCAAGGCATTCTATGGTTTCCCCCATCAAATCGAGTTGATTCTCCATTCTTGGCATGCTGGAGAAGAAAACCATGGAGGCTCGAGCAAAAAAAAAAACTTGTTCAAGGCAATTTGATACGCATTGAAGGCATGAAAGACATTTTTAGCATTTTCTCCATCGAAATCCACAAAAATTATGTTTTTGTGCCTCCAATGCATAGAGGGGCTCGATACCTTTCCAAAAAGTTAGATTTTGTTGAAATCTAATCTTTAGATCAAAAGATATGCCCATCTGAAGATTTAGGGAAAAATTAGAGCAAAAACTCAGGCACAAATTTTGAGGTGGCAAAATTAGATTTCAAAAATGGGCTCACGGGGTCAAAATGTGCTTTTTGCATTTTTGGAATTTTTTAAAATAAATCTCCGCACCTCCACCGCTATGGGACATGTGTCATCTTTTGGTTCGTTGGTGGGATCACGGGCTCAACCTGCCCCCTTTTTCCTTTAAAATTTTCATTGGGAAAAATTTCCCAAATCTCCCGCACTTCCACCCTTCCACCGCTATCTGGACATGTGGTGCTCCCTCATTGGTCGGTGGGGATGTGCTTCTAATTTTTTCCTTTGCGCATTTTTCAATTTTGGTGACTTTCTCCAAACGCTTCATGGTCTCGACTCTCCGCCACCGCTTGGACACGTGTCAGCTTCTAAACGATCGGCGGGCCTTGGGGCCAAAATTTGCCTTTGGGCATTTTAGACAAAAGGGAAACATTTCCCAATTCTCCCCACACCTCCGCCAACCCATTTCCTTCTCCTCCGCGGCTCGTGGCAAAATTTCATCATTGTACCCCTGCCAAACACTTTGGAAAATTTTTGAACTTCACCCCGCTGCCCGACCTCCTCTGCCACGTGGTGCATTTTTATTGGCCGCGGGCCTGTGAAGGGAAAATTTCCCCAAAAAACTCCGCCGAGCCATAACTTGAAATTTACAAGGAGTTAGGAGGAAAATTTTACTTCTCGGAAGGGGAAGAAAAATCCTATCTAATGGAGCCATTTCCAAAAATTTTGAGTCCCTGAAGCATGCAAATTTTTTATTTTAAGTACCAACAAAGGGAATGGAGGAGGAGTTAGCCAAAAATAAGTATGGGCTTATTTTGGATAACATTTTTGGTGACTTATAGGGGTCATCTCGCCTCTTTGGATGAAGTGACTAGTGCTCAAGTAATCCATTGGGCATGGAGTCATAAACTTAACTGCCTGTTACTCTCAATTCATTAGAAAATCTCTAGGATAAAGATGTGAGAGTAGAAAAATCATTTTGGCCTGGAACATGATCTACAAAAGATGCATCCTTGGGACAATAAAACCTATGCCAAAGCACTTAGGGAAATGTAAACCTAAGCTACAACAAAACAATGTGCACAAGCACTTGGAGTAATGAAATCTAAGCTAATATGTACAAGGTGAGAAGTTTCCCTTAATAGCAATGCTTTAGATGGATTCCATTAACTGGAATCTGTAGTTCCTCACCATCTAATGTAGACAATTGGAAGGCATTGTTGTTTTTGCATTTTGTGACCATGTAGGGGCCACTCCAAATGGCATCAAATTTTGAATGCCTTCCTAGCTTTGCTCGGTCTGCATCCCATTTCAACACTAAATCTCCAACTTGGAAAGTTCTAGCCTTAGCTTTCTTATCAAAGCTTCTCTTGATCATTGCTTGATCCTTTTCCATTGTTTAGGCTGCATGCTCTCTGGTTTCTTAGAGTTCCATCAATTATGCATATCTAACCTCCATGGCCTCAAACTCTAACAATTCCAATTGCTTCATGAGTTCCAATGTTGGCAACTCAAGTGACATAGGCAAGTCTAGCCTCTCTCCCATAAACAAGTCTCGAATAGAGAGTTACATGTGGATCTCTCGGAGTTATCCTATTAGCCCATAGAGCTGATTTGAGCTTAGTGTGCCAAGTCCTCTTATTTTCATCAAGAGTCCTCTTGATGATCTTTAATAGATTCTTGTTTGTGGAATTAACTTGGCCATTACCCTGAGGGTAATAATTTGATGAAGTGCTCAAATAGATCCCATTTCTAACAGCCCATTTGGTTACCTTTGATCCTATGAATGCCAATGCATTATCTAAGATTATAGTGGCAGGTATACCAAATCTAGTTGCTATCCCCTCATAGAATTCTAGAATGCTGGATTCATTTGCCTCTTTGAGTGTCATCGCCTTAGTCCATTTGGTGAAGTAGTCTGTTCTTTGTCAAGTTAGAATCCATTTATGCCATTGGTTTGAGTTTAGATTAATGACTCCAATGAAGTCCAAACCCCATTGCATGAATGGCTGGTTAATTGAGATTGGGTGTAATGGAAGTGCTACTAACCTCTCTTTGCTTATGAAGAATGTAAAATTCCTACACCTCTTGATCCATGCATAACAATCACTAAATACTTTGGGCCAATAATAACCAGCCTTCATGATTTTGAGAGCTGTCAATCTTCAAGCAAAAGTGACCCCACTGATCCATTATGGAACTCTTCTAACATTTTCTCAATCTAATTTGTCCCTATGCACCTCAGCAACACCCCATTGATATCCTTTTTGAACAAGACACCATCAATAAGTGCATATGGAATAGCCTGCAATCTGCAGTGTCTTCTTTTGGCTTTGTTCATCTCTGGAGGGCATAGGCCTATTTGTAAGAAGTGCATTATGTCTTGGGTCCAGCAAGGAGTGAGCACACCACCATTTTCTTCTTGAACATCTCTTTGTTCTTGGTTATCCTGCAACACCAAAACAACATTCTTCTCTTTGCTTGCTTCAATTGGTTAACTCAAGGCCAATTGTTCACATAATCCCTTTCCTCAGACCAAATTGGTGACTTTGATATCATTATCATACTCCATGACATGAGTAATCCACCCCGCATGTTTTTCATTTAGATCTTTGTTGAGGAGGAAGTCTTTAACTCCCACATGAGAAACCAACAATTGGACCTTGTTGTTTGAAACTAGATGCTTAAATTTTTCAAGATCCTAATCACTACAAGAACATGCTTTTCAATGAAGGAATAACTTACTTCATAGTCCTCCAATATTTGGCTAAAGAAGGCAATTGGTTGCCTGTTTTTTTTGTTACGATGTACTAAAATTGCGAAATTGTATCACCACCGCCAAATGCATAAAGGATGAAGTCTTTGGAGAAATCTGGGTTGATGAGAGTTGGAGCTTGTGAGATAACTTCTTTGATTTCCTCAAAACTTTCCTTACCTTTAGTTGTCCGTTTAAAAGCGATACTTTTCTTCAACATCATAGTTATTGGCTTGACAAGGGCTGCAAAGTCTGGAACAAACCTTTGAACAAAATTGATTCTTCCCAAGAAAATTTGAAGAGCCTTCTTATGACTTGGTAATGGCAATGATTTTATTGCTTCAACCCTTTCTGGATCAATTGCTAACCCTTATTTGGAAACAATGTGGCCTAGGAGCTTGCCTTCATGAGCTAGGAATATGCATTTTTTTGGATTCAAGGATATCCCAAATCTTCTACATCTTTGGAACACTTGTCTCAAATGAAAGAGATGGTCTACTACATTTTTAGAAAATACAGTAATATCATCTAGGTATATCAGCACTATCTTGTTGATCAATCCCTTGAATGCCATGTCCATTGCCCTTTGGAAAGTAGCTTTGGCGTTAGACAACCCAAATTGAATTTTTCTATATGCATAGGTTCCCATTTGGTGGTGAAGGCTACTTTGAACTGATCTTCTTCCTTTACCATGATCTGATTATACCCTGAATAACCATATAGCAATGAAAACCTTTCAGAGCTAGCAACAACTTGTAAAATTTGCTCTATAGAAGGAAGTGGGTAGTGATCCTTGAGGGATGATCTATTCAAATCTCTAAAGTCTACACACAACCTGATTTCCCCACTCTTCTTTCTAATTGGAACCAATTTTGTAACCCAGCTTGAATGCTTGATGGGGAATATGATACTTGCTTCTATTAACTTATTTAATTCCTTCTTCATGAGAGGCTCAATGTGTGGATTGACCAGTCTTTGTTTGTTCCTGATGGGCCTAGCACTTGGATCTAGTTCAATTGTGTGTTGAGATAGCTTGGGATTGAAACCTCTCAAGTATTCATAGCTCCAAGAAAATACATCTAGGAACTCTTGGCAAAGTTGCATGAATTCATACCTTTCTTGCTCGGTTGCCACTTTACCAATTTGAAGTGACTTGCCTTCTCCAACTGAGATGGGATCTGAATCCTCTCCCTTGACTTGGATGTTTTCTTTCTCCTTCCTAAATTGATCATTAGGATTGAAGATAGAATCTAAAGTCATGGGTCCTTTTGGTAGTTTGTTGGTTCTTAGTTGTACCACTTGATCACCGTATTGTTGTCCCAACTTTTCCTGATTTTTGGCTGAGAACTTAGCTTCCTCTTGTAAGAAATTGATGATTTGTTGGTCAATCTCAATCACTTGCCAACTTGTATTATTATCTGCAGTGCTTGATGGCCTCATAATCACGTGGATGTTTGGCTGCACTTTATCTCTTTTGATACTTTCCACA
Organism: Taxus wallichiana var. yunnanensis; assembly: GCA_018340775.1. Taxonomy (NCBI): domain Eukaryota; kingdom Viridiplantae; phylum Streptophyta; class Pinopsida; order Cupressales; family Taxaceae; genus Taxus; species Taxus wallichiana. The sequence continues at coordinate 172,548,389 of CM031234.1, forward strand.
ACATCAAAATTTGCTCCAACTTGCTCCAAGTCTATCAAAGAGCTTGGTTCTCTTTCCTAGGAATGGAGTTGATGCCAAAACCCTCAAAATCCTCAATGAGATTCCACACCCTATTCCTATAACTTTTCAGCAAGTCATTCTTGGTAGCATGCTATCATTTAACTTGATTAAAAATCAGCTCGCTATCACCAAAGACTTGTAAGTTTTTTATGCCTCTCTTCCTTAACCAATGCAATCCATGTATCAAAGCTTCATACCCAACAGTGTTGTTAGAACATGCAAACTAAAATCTAAAACCTGAATAATACTTTATGCCTTGAGGTGAAACAAGCGTAGCTCCTCCTCTTGCACCTTGTCTACTTCTTGATCCATCAAAGAATAACCGCCATACCTCATTGTCATCTTTATGGTTTGGCTTGGTGATGCTTTGGGAAGAGGTTGATTTTCTCCATGCATGTAATAGAATCCTAGTTTAGATTGTTCCATTTCCTTGTAGGGATCAAAAGCATGTACCTTGCTGGCCCATTTTTCAAGATTCAAATATGGAATGCTTCCAAATTTTGTGTCAGCTTCATGTCTGTTTGGATAATCCTCTTGATCAAATGCTGAACAATTGGCATTGATTGGGCTTGGAGTATGAGGCTCAATGTGAAAGTTTGCAATAGGTTCGAGACCTAATTGTGGCCTTGGCTCCATACCTTGTCCCGAATAGCATGTGTGACCAATGAGAAGATAGGTATCCCTTAATCCTAGCTGTGAAATCCCTTGACAAACACAAGGCAAAGAGTGGTGGCAAATCTATCACTGACACATCTTACAAAATAGTGACATTGGGGCATGCATATAAAGTAAGGCTCAAATCTTTAATCACCCCAACTTTATTGCTATTGCTTTGTCCCATTTAATTGCACCACCCCTTGGATATGACTTCATATTCAAGGCCCAGATGATCAACTATTTGCTTGTGCATCACAGAACTACTTGCCCTAGAATCAATCATACAATTATGTACTAGTTTATCCCCAATGATCAACAAAACATAGAATGGAGGGGGCTTCAAATTTTTACCTTGCTGTCCTCCATGATTTCCCTCAGGATGAGTGGCATTTGTGAGTACCTTCTCTTGCACATGAGCTAGATTTGGGGTTGACCAATTCTTCATGGTAGCTTGTAGCAGTCCCTTTGTCCTGGGATGGATAGTGACTCCCACATAGATATGTTCACATTGGTCTTCTTCATTTGTTCAATGATGTTAAATGGAGATGAACCGTCTCTTTGCTACCATTTAGTTTACACATTATTTTCTTACACATGGGCTTCAATAGTGGCATTTGAGCTGGTCTAAAAGGTGGCTTGGGTTGTCCTTACACATTTGGGACTACATTTTTCTTGCCAACACCTTGTGGAGTGATGGAAGGTTGTGAATCACTTGGGCCGATGACCGCCCTTCACCAATATTCCTCTTCTTTGACCATGTGTTAGTTTCTACACTTTGAGAAGGTGCTTGATTCACACCACAAAAATCTTCACCTTCCAATTGACAAGTGTAGCCTCATATGGAGTTGTATCTTGTTGAGATGTCCCTTGTTGTTGGTTTTTTCTTAACCTACTTCACTCTCTACATCGGTTGTTGTCACCATAAAAACTTGGTTCAAAGCACCATTAAAGCACATATATTGGCTATGAGGCTCATTGCATGGGAAACACTAGTCATACTCCCGAGCTATATTATTTTGCACTAGCACTAAGGCTTTAGAGGTAGATGTAACATGGGGGTTATAGGGCTGAAATGGTCTATTGGTAGGAGGCCTTACTTGATTTTGATTTACAAATGGATTGGGTGGCCTATTAGGTGATATGGTTTCTATTAGGCTGAGTTTGAGACTGATAAGAAGGTCTAAAACTTTTGGATTTTTGCCTCTTGAGTGTAACCAATTCATTGCCTAAAATTTATAATTGTTTCATGACTTTTTGAAGTTCATTTGAGGCACTAGAGGATGAAGTAGACGTTTCATTTGAACTCTAATTTCTAGGAGTGGGAATAGGAGCTAAAGTGGGTGCTTGATTGGCACTTGGGCTTCCTAACTCTGGATATAGGGGCATAGGATGCCTAAGTGCAAGTTTTCCACTTGGATCAAACAATTCTCAGCCCGATGGCGATGCTTATAAGTCAGTAGGTAGAGTTATAATTCCCATGGATTGGATCAACATAGAAATGTCAGAATTTAAAGCCTTGAGAAAGTATAAGAAAGCACCTTGAGCTGTTGGCCTCACTACCAATGGGATTGTATCCCACGTTCTTTGAAATATGAAATTGAAGTTTGTTAGCTGCTTATTGGGAGCTCTCTTGATAGTTGTCAGTTACTCCAATAGAGACAAGTTGTCCCCTTTATCTCCAAATTGGTTATGGAGAGCTGTGCACAACTAGTTCCAATTGTGGATAGAGCCTGCCTCAAGGCTCCTGAACCATTGTAAGGATTTCCCTTTGAATGAAGATGCCAATAATTTGACAACAATATCCATCTCAACAATCTCATGGATTGCATAAACATTAGCAATGTCTTGTACATGATCACTAGCAATGGTCTGATTTTCTCCAGTAAAGTATGGAATGTTCTTCAATGCTGTAATTGGAACTAGGTTTTGTGGATTGAGAGAAAGTGGGCTGCTGCAAGTAAAGATGACATAATAATTGGGTTGTGCCATTATGATTAGCCTGAGAACCCTTGTTGATTGGATGAAATGTCTACCAGGTGGAGTAGTTGATAGAGTTCTATTTGGTGGAGATAGAGACCTTTGAATCCTTCTTCCCATTTCTCCTCTTTCTGGGGATAATTGCAGATGCTCAAACAATCCTTCTTCTCTAGTCCTTGACCTTGTTTGGATCCTTCTCATGAATCTTCAAACATGGACTACTAAAACCAGTTGATTCTATCCTTTTGGAGTCGCCAGATGTGCAAATCAGGGCTCTTTTCAAGCAAGAAACTTACAACAAATGCACATCAACTTTGTTGTAATGAAGATGAAGACCTATAAGGTCCCACCGGGCATGCTAAAAATGTTTGTGCAAAATCACAACACCCCTAGATGTTTTCTCAGATTTCTAGTTTGATAATGGGCATCCAGTGTGATTACACAACATGGAATTTTTCCCCAAGTGTGGGACTTGCAGAAAATGGTAAAAAAACTCTCCAGATTAAAGGATGGTTCCTATTCCTTTGTTCAGGTGCATGCATTCATTTTATAGAGGATCTATCCTAAATCCTACTCTAAATATTTCTAAGGGACCAAGGTGAAGAAAAAGTTACAAAAATAATGAAATCTAAGCTAATGGAGGTGATGCACCGAGGAATGATGAACTCCCACTGTTGTTAAACACAGACCATAAAAATAATACAACTCACATGCACAAGTAACTAGATTTGTAATGAAAGATTAGAATGAATGCAATGGAAGTAAGAAAGGGGCTGGAAATCACCCACAAGCTTATTTTATTACTCCACAAAGTTGATACAAAGCATTACAATGGCCAAAAGGCATCAATTTTGCATTTACAGATTTATGGAAGGTTTGAGAACTCCACAAACTCACTGCAGAACAGAGAGAAAGGGAGATACAGAGCAAAAACATCCAACCATTACAAAGAATGAATCCTGTTCATTTATAACCAAAGCAAAAGAGAGAAAACAAAAGGAATAAGCAAATATGATCCTTGGATTCAACCACCCACCATTAATCTCTGTCAAATCGGCCTGCAAACCATTAAATTGATCTTTCCTTTTTGCTGCGTGTTGGAGAAGCAAAAATGAAAAATGGAATAAAAATGATGTCTTCAAAGTAATCTAATCTTGCATTTAAGGCATGAGAAGAAATTCTAGGTTTCCCCATCAAATCGAGCTGATTCTCCATTCTTGGCGTGCTGGAGAAGAAAACCATGGAGGCTTGAGCAAAAAAATGACTTGTTCAAGGCAATCTGATACACATTGAAGGCATGAAAGACATTTTTAGCATTTTCTACATCGAAATCCAAAAAAATGATGTTTTTGTGCCTCCAATGCATAGAGGGGCTTTAGACCTTTCCAAAAAGTCTGATTTTGTTGAAATCTAATCTCTGGCTCAAAATATATGCCCATATGAAGATTTAGGGAAAAATTAGGGAAAAACTTGGGCACAAATTTCAAGGTAGAAAAATCAGATTTCAAAAACGGGCATGCGGGAAAAATTTCATCTTTGTACCCCCACCAACCACTTTGGTAATTTTTTGAACTTCCCCGCCCCGACCTCCTCTTGCCACCGACGCATTTTTATTAGCCGTGGTCCTATGAAGGGAAATTTTCCCCAAAAAACTCCGCCAAGCCATAACTTGATATTTACAAGGAGTTAGGAGGAAAATTTTACCTTTCTGGAAAGTGGAAGAAACATCCTATCTGATGGAGCCATTTCCAAAAATTTGAAGTCCCTAAAGCATGTAAAATTTTTATTTTAAGTACTAGCAAAGGGAATGGAGGAGGAGTTAGCCAAAAATAAGCATGGGATTATTTTGGATAACGATGTCTTTATATAAGGTCCACCCTCGTGGCCATGTGATCTTATCCTAAAATCATTGTAGTAACTATTATTCTTATTTTTCCAAGAAAACATGTATCTAATCAAGCCTCATGGTCCTTATCTAACTTATCTCAAACTCAAGTTTATCCTGGCTAAACTTTTGCCATCTACCATTTTTACCCAAAATCCCCTTTCATAGACATGGGGTCTTATCGGTCTTATTAATCCTCGATATTCACAACAACATCACTCCATCATCACTGCAACTAAATACTTCACTAAGTGGGTGGAAGAAATTCCACTCACCTCAACCAAATCTGGTCTAATTATTAACTTTATCTATCAACATATCATTTTTTTCTTCGGTGTTCCTCACAAATTTGTCACATCCACAAACTTGTCACAAATCAACATATCATGGTCCTTATCTAATTTATCTCAAAATCAATTTTATCCTAGCTGAACTTTTTCCATCTACCGTTTTTACCCAAAATCCACTTTGTCATGTCATAGACAAGGGGTCTTATCGGTCTTATTAGTCCTCGATATTCACAACAACTTAAGTCCATCATCACTGTAGCTGAATACTTCACTAAGTGGGTGGAAGCAATTCCACTCACCTCAACCAAATCTGGTCCAATTATAAACTTTATCCATTAGCATATCATTTGCCTCTTGACGTTCCTCAAAAACTCATTACGGACAACAAAAAGTCTTTTAAAAACAAAGATCTTAAGAAACTTTGCGATTCTTTCAAAATTCAACTCATATTCTCTTCTCTATTTTATCCTCAAGCTAACAATCAATCCGAATCCACTTATAAAACTCTTCGAAACATTCTCACCAAGACTATTGACCAGTCAGGATGTGACTAACATCTCCATCTTATTTTTGCTCTTTGGGCTTGTCGAATAACATCCATACTTCCATAGGGGCCACACTATTTTCTCTTGTGTACAACTCTAAAGCAGTTCTTCCGCTCAAAGTTAAAATTCCATCTTTTTGCATGTCCCTTCATGACTTCATCTCTGATGAAGACTATTTCCAAGCATGTCTAACATAGCTTGAGTTGTTAGATGAGTGCCACTTTCTCGTTAGTAACACCACCATGTTTATCAAGAGCGCATTAAATGTGCTTATAAAAGCACATCAAGGAACGTGACTTTAATGTCGGTGACCTCATTATTAAGGAAAATTATAATGCCACTACTCTAGAAAGGATCCAACACGGAAAGTTTTCCTCTAATCTGGATTGGACCATACATTATCATGCATAAGTATGGGTCGGGAGCCTATTGATTGGCCTCCCTTGATGGTAAAATAGAAGTGGAACCTCTTAACACACTTTGTAATTGTGACCATTCTCTCAAGTTAGCATGTCTTCCAAAGGTGATCTCTTAGTCATATTCTTAGATCATTCCTCCATCATTAACCTCTTCCATCTTCCATCGTAATGATTTGGAATTATGTGGTCATCCGTCACTTTCCTATATGTGACCTTAAATATGAGCACCATGGATTTTATCGTAGCATATTCCTTATGGATAGGTTCTTCCTTTTGGTGAGAACTCCACAATCATTACATCCATCACCCTCTTATTCACCTATTAGAACCATGGAAAGGGTCTTAGGAGTCTCTCATATAATCATTGTCCCCTCCTAAGTGGTCTACTTAGCTATTCCCAACTCTTCCCCATATCAAAATCAAAATCAAAGGATGCTCCAATCAAAAGTCAAAAGTTATAAAAAACAGACTGCTCCCTCGAAGGACAATTTCTCATAAAAAAGAATCACAATCAAAATAAAAAAGAAATAAATACACTGATCCCTCAAAGGATGACTATCATATGTAATACTCTTGCCATCTATATTATGTATAAAGTAGACCATACCCTCGAAGGATGGATACTCTTATTATGTCATTTTAAGGCTTCCCACATTGATCAAATTTCTTGTAGTATTGTTCTTTCCCCTTTCCCAGAGCTGGGGCATAGAATTAGGGAACACCACTTTTGTAGAACCCTCTTCCTATGTACAAGTTACATCTCAAACCCTTTTTTGTGTTGACATTAGGTCTATGAGTTCACTACATCCGTTATCTCTTTATGATTTTTGATATCACTAACTATTGTTGGTTGCATTCTAACACATGTTTTGGTTGCATGTGCCTTGCATTATTTAGATCCCCTCTTCTATACCTCTAATGAAATTAGAGGCATATTTTATCTATGTATTCCTTTATATGATGTAATGTTGTTCGTACCCATGGGTCACCACTATTTGGTTGTGTTATCCTAATCAATCTATTTATCTATTCAAAATACATTAATCTTTGCTTGTATTAATCAATAATCACATCTACATTACTACATTCTATCCACATCACATTACTATAATCAAATTCAAAATGAACATGTGATCCTAATCCTCATTAACCATATAAAAATCCACATCATCAATCATCCATACATATACAAATCCAAAATAGCCATACATAACCAATAAACATCATCATCATCACATAACAAATAAACATCATTATCATCATCATCATCACATAACCATTAAAATATCATCATCACCATAAATCAAACAATCACATTACACAATGCACATATATCAAATCACACAAAATCAAAATCATATATATATATATATATATATAGTAGACACCTAAAATTGGTTACCCAATTTAGTGTCCCCCGCGTGCGTTGCCTTCTCGGGTAACATGGACCACATTTATATCACCACTTCTTCCTTAGGGTATTATTTAATATTTGATTTAAACATCTATCCTAAGTTTATTTCACCCCATTATGTTTTACCCATAGATAATTAAATATTAACTATTTAATTATACTTTTTACATATATCTTAACCACTTATCTACCCCATATCAATTCCTAACCTCCCATATCTATTTTATCCATCTATCCCCCTATTTCTCCTCCTCCCAAACCGAGCAGCAAGATATTTCCCGTATTTGAGGTGGAAGGATCACTTTCATCTTTCCAAAATCACCCCTTTTGGCCATTTCGAGTCTATTCCTCGATCGGTCTTTGATCGGTACTACTTAGGTCGACGCTAATTTTTGGAGCGGTGCCAATTTCATCTCGGTCGGTGCCGATTACAAATATAGGGCCAAAATTTAGTTCTGGTTAGACAGAAAGAATGACAGAGAGTTTTGAGCATCAAGTCTGAGCATTATCTATCAAGTGAAAGTGAATTCTATCCAAATCAATCCCTGAGAGGAGTACCATTACTCTGCTCCTACCACATCAACATCGTGAGCCTCCATCGATCTCTTGGTGACTCTTTCCTGCATCTAGCAAAGGTGGAGCCTTGTCAATATCCCTATGGCTCTTACAGATCTAGTGGAGATTGATGTAGCTTCCACTGTCTGTTTCTCAATCTTCTTGCAATTTTCCCCAAGTCGACGCAGACCACTCCTGGGCCGACGCCGATTCTCTCTAGTCGACACCGACTGCTTTCGATCGATGCCGATTTTCCTAATTGGCCGATCTACTGCAAGACGACAGTAAAATAATTCAGGGAACACAAATCCAACATTATTTTCACACTTTCCCATTTTCTATTGGTTTTTGTCTGCTGTTTACATTATGTCTGTCATTTTTAATCAAAATATAGACATTTACTTACATCTTTTATCATGTATGCTTCTTTCCTTAATTGAAAACATGGACTGACATCCGCCGAGGGAGGTTATTGCTTCCCGGACCCACTTTTCGGTAGTCCACCTAAATATCTTTTAATGTTGTCTTTTTCTGTCAAGCATCTGTGTCTCACAGGTTTCTTGGATCTACTTTGCAGGATAGCTCGTGTGCACCCATCTTGTCTACATTGGCTTTCTTTTCCATCTACATATTTGGATCTTGTCTTATCTATCAGGTATTGATTTCATTTGAGTTTTTTAGGGTTTTTGTGTTTAGTTTGGTACATTAACTTGGGACAGTAACAAACAAGAAAAATTCCCATCTACATATATATATATATATATATATATATCAAAATACAGTGTTTCAATACATCACTTCCCTCTAACGCAACTCTCTCAAAGCAGCAATATCACTGAAACCCAAAAGTGAATACCAAAGAGCTTGATATCCTCCCCATGCACGGAAGGTCCCTCTGTATCTCTATCAACCTCGACGCCTCTGCCTTGGCCCTCTCCTCATTGTGGCTGAGCTACACTCATTGTGCTACATGATGGCCCAATTCCACTAGCATGTTCTCCTCTACACATGCTCCCATTATCGAAGTGTATTTGGTAGCTTCTTGATCATGGTCCCATCATATTACTTAGCCTTATGGCTAAGGCTATGTACATATCAATTGAGATCATACCAGGAGGTGAAATTTCTCCTCCTCCTTGTCCTCCACCCACAACATCAATAACCAGTATGGTAGCGAGATATCCAAATAAGACATTATAGGCCCCCTCTCACGATGACATCAATCCTTATCATAGATCACGGTGTCCATCTCCACCCTCATTTGATCTATCTTGACATGAAGCCGTGCTAACTCCACGATCTCCTCACCTCTACCCCTCCGTCTCCATCTCCCGGAGTTTTCTCACCTCAACCTCCACATCCTCCTCTCCTCCCTCCACAACCACCCTAGCTACCTAGATAATAGTCATCTAGTCACCAAATCCAATCCCAAATCCTATGTTATCATCATTATCCCATGGTGCAACCTCCTCCTCCCTAATGGATTTTCCATGACAGGCTCGAAAATCCCCCTACCTCCTCCCACAAATACAAAATAGGAGCATCTGGTATAGTTTGGATGACCCAAAATGTTGTCACACTCAATCAAAGTACACAACCTCAATCACCTTTGACCATTTTCCTTGAATCCACCATGTCTACCTAATCCCAAAAACTCAACATCTACTCCTAGCCATCTAGGGAAATCCCTATCTGACCTCCATCCGATCTCGATCTGTCTTTAACTCTGAAACGGATCGACATAAAATCCACTACATTTTCCCCTATCGTTGAAGGCTTGGTCAACCCTCCATCTCAAAAATCCCACCTCTAACTAAATATGGTCACCAGTGACCCATGAAATCCCTGGTGGTCGAATCACTGCTATGTGCTAATATGCCCAACATTGCAATAAGAAGCCCACATCGAAACCTAATCTCCACCCTGCCGCCATGTATGTGAGAAGATCATGGCAAACCTTATCTAACATAGTAGTCTTGAATGAAAAACACTCTCTTGTGATCCAAAATATCTCGCCACCACACCAGCTAGTACCCATGGAAACCAAGCTCTACGAGTCTAAAAATGCATAACATGATATAACCATCACCACCATACATATCAAATGGATGCATGAAACTCCACCTCATATCTCAGCTAATAAAAAAATCCCCTGAAGAAAATCTAATGTGGGTGCATCGCCTCCAAATAGCCATGTCAACACTACCAATCTCTCATCACTGGTAATGGGAACTATCTCCCTCTGTATCAGAAATATGAGAATCCGATATACATCCTCTAGGGTGATTATCTTCTCACCTGTCCTGAACCAAAAATTACATGTCTACCTTTCTCATCTTTCCACTAAATCAATCATAAGCCCCACATCCCATGGGATCCTCTGATAATATCTGAAGCCACCTAATCCCACTACAGCCAAGTGATCCCACTTGGCATCTGTCACATCTCTTATGATATGATCAAATAGAGCAGGCTCTCAGTCTCTCAAATAAAGGGTCTCTCGAGCCTGCAATCAAAAATAAAACATGCATACATCATATCAAAATCCACTATCCAATAAAACTGCATTAAATTCATCTAAAATCTAATTTAATCCTAAGCCAATCCAATATAACCCTAGTTGATGCCAACCCAAGTTGGGTTGACATGTTTCAGGTTCAATCATCCCGCCTTAGGGACCAATCAATGTTGAACCACCTAGGTCACCACCAACCACCCCTGACGTCATCCACTATTTATAAAAAATGCAAAAAAAGTAACAACAAAATTAAAGAAAAAAATAAACTTGATTTTTTTACTCACCATCCTCTGCACCCTCTGGCATTTCCTTGTAGCTCTTGTGGCCTCCATTTCTCGCTTTCTCTTTAATCACTTTGATCTCTCTCATTAATTTTTGTGTGAAAATGAGCATCATCAGCCGACCCACAAGCTTATATAGCCATCGACACTTGGTCGTCATCAACCCCTTGGGTCACCGTTGATTGCCTTGGTAGCCTTCACTTTGGCTTCCCCGATCTTTGTTTATGACCTCTTCTTGGGAATTCTTCAAATTCCACCTTTGTGGCCATCTTTATTTTCCCTTTAGGGAATTCTATTTCAATATTCTAATCCTATCCTTTTGCGATCTCGAAGTCCACTTTTGTGGCCATACTTATCCCCTCTTTAAGCATTTTATTTTACAATCCTCTCCAATTTGTGTAAAAGTGCACCTTCATGGTCATACTTATCCTTCCTTGGGCATATTATTTAACTACTCGTCTTTTCAGCCTTTTCCCATGTCATGTGCTAGGGCACCATTATTTTCATCCTCATCCTTTGCGGATGCATAACTTTTCACTCGATTCCTCGTGTACGAAGGATTTCGCATAATTTTCACATTTAGTTGCGCATACTTTGATGCTCACCCATGACCCCGTGATCATTTCAGCTTACATCCATTTGAGAGATTTCCCATTGGATTCTCTCCATTTCTGATGATTTTCACCCACTCGTTGGTTTGTAGAGAATTGTAGCTTGTCTCCATTGAGACCACAATTGTCCCTCTACCAATGTGATATTGGAGTCACTGCCATATTTCTTATTTTTATCATGATCCTTTTACTTGGGGCATCTTTCCTTATGCTATCCATTTCCCATCTTTCTTCACCCACCCGCCCTTCATCATCTACCTTTTTTTCAAACACGTCATCGATCTCCCTTGGCATCATCAATCCCCCGTTTGAGGGGATCTCATCATTTACCTTTTGTTAATCCTTGGAACACTCCTCTTCTTACTATTTTTTTCTCATGGCTTGCTAGCACAAACCACTCAACAAAAAGGGGCAAATGTAGACACCTAAAATCGTATCTCTACGCCGATCTCGCCTGTGCGCATATTTTGTTAAAGTCCTATCTTGGTTCCCTTTTAATCAAATAGATCCCCTTAATTTAATTAAAATGCCCATCCCATCACCTTTAATTAATTAAATCCTATTAATTAACTAATTAATATCCACATCATATTGTGCCTTAATCTACTTTCTATTTGGGACGATTTTATCCTAAATCTATATCTTACGCTTTTTCTTGGATTTCTTCCTATCTCTTTTTGTGCCCTAGCTACCCATGATTTATCCCCTAGCAATCTAATCTTGCATAATTCTTTAAAGCACCCTTCCAACTCTTAAAAACACAAAATCCTTTCCCATTGGGGAAACTTTCCCTGATCGGCGGGTAACCTAGCCTAGTCATCATTGACCCTATAAAAATAAGTTAAATCCTTCCAAAAAGAGAGGAGAAATCATTAGATGCATGTGAATTTAGAGATCTCTCATGATTAGTGAATTACCTCTCACGGCTGAGCATTCCTGCAATAGTTACTGAGACCTCCATGACCTCCTTTAGACATGCTTACATCACTCACGTTCATCCTTTGTGAAATTATCAGTGTCTTTGTGTTGATTTAATCATATTTTTATTGTATTATCATTGTTTTGTTTTCCTCTAACATCTTTGCAGGTTCAAATCAGTCTCTGCAACACTCGGGGATTTTTCAAAGAACCTTCTGTTTCAGCTCCTTTGCTTGCAGGTTACCTTTTCCATCCATTTATCCTAGGCCTTATCTGACTCTACTACATTCACCATTGACCTAACTCGTCGCCACAACGACCAGGCTCGATTCTTAATATACCCTTATCTATCTATGTTTTTTTTCCAGTTTCTTGGTGTTTTCTTCCTTAGATCCCCTCTGCGCAGTTGACTCTAGCATACACAAGCCTTTATATCATCCAGATTGCACTCGGATCCTACGCAGATCTGCGCATAATTCTCTTACATTCTAGATCCGAACCCCGGTCACCATTGACTGCCTCTGCCTGATTTGGGTCGCCATCAACCCGATCGGTAACCTTTAATTTACAATTATTTCAATCGATTCAACTTTTAGATCAATCTCAATCATTTTTCAGATTTAGTAATACTTATGTTTCTGCATGTTATCTATTGTTTCATCATTTGTTTGAATAATTATTTAAAATGGGGTTGACATCCGTTAAGCAAGCTAACGCTTCTTGGCTCTGCATCGTCGGAAGCCTCTGCATAAATCTATCTAATCAATCTCATTTCATTTTATCTTATTTACAGGTCATCAACTACAACAAGGATCAAGTACTTGACACCCATTCATCCATCACATCACACTTACAAGGTACATAAACCCTCCATGTTATGAGTTGCTAGTTTCTTTCAAAGAGCTAGTTTATTCATTTGGTTAGGAATGAAGAAACTTGTACAACATCAAACAATGTGGAAAATACATGTCTGAGTAATTATTATTGATAAGATGTGTATTAAATATAAAATTACATCTCTCACGAATGGGTGGGTTTGTCTATGTATTTATGTATATGCACACCTAGTCGTTAATTATTTTTCATCTTGCAATTGGCTTCAAGTATTTAACATTGTTCAATTTTACGTCTCATGAGTAATAAGATGGCTGCATTCATAAAGGTAAGGTTTATTAACCCTAAAATCTCTGTTCTACAATTTATTTGGGACTTCACACAATTCACCCGAGATACTTATTTACTAGTTTATTTTTTTGTTTTCCAGTTTCCACTACAATGGATTCTTTGATGTGAAAAATTATCAGGTGAATGGAATTTTGACACACACTTGGGATTTTATAAGTATTTTCAAAACATGGTAGTGGGTATACTTCGATAATAGATCCTGAAGGAAAGAATCAATTAGTCTATAAATTCAAAAACGAGACACTTGACAACAAAAATTTGGGTATATTGCTAGTCGGACCATGGGAGGTTGCGAGTGGACGTATATGTAGTTAGAATGAGTGGAAGTAGGGATGAAAAATAAAAATCTATAAAATATAACGAATTTGGTGACAAGAAAGTTGTAGATGGGCACCACCGCTTAGCCTCGCAATCGACCATGATAATGTGAGACATGTTGGATTCCAAGGATGTGGCTTATTGTTATTTGTTGGAGGTGGATTTTCGTAAGTTTTTCGCAGTTGAATATTTATTTCTGAAGGATTCAAATGAGTTTAATAAAATTTTGGTATCAACCAACGTGGCAAAGATAGGTTTGAGTAATTAATATTGATAAGATGCATATTAAATATAAAATTACATCTCTTTAGAATAGGTGGGTGTGTCTATGTATTTATGTATATGCACACCTAGTTGTTAATGAGTTTTCATCTTGCAGTTTTCTTCAAGTCTTTAACATTGTTCAATTTTGCATCTCACAAGAAACAAGATGGATACAATCATAAAGGTAGGGTTTCTTAACCCTGAAATCTCTATTTTGTAATTTATTTGGGTCTTCACATAATTCACCCGAGAATCTCTATCTTGAGTGCAGTGAGCTCGTTTCCAAAAGTTTTTAGTAGTGACTTGACTTGAAATAGATCATTTGAAGAGGTAGGGGTAGATTGAGCTATTTTATTAGAGGCTACTAGAATAGGAGCAATGATAGACTAATTGTTTGTAAGATCCAAAGACAACAACAGTGGCAGTCGTAGAGCTATCTTTCTAGCCTAAATCAAGGAATTTTCCACTCTTATGACAACGTCATAGACATTAGGTAATGTAGCCCCTCCCAAGGAATGGATCACAACTGCTAAATCACTATTCAAGGCTCATAAATAGTACAAAAATGCATTATTTAGAGAAGCCTTTATGAGTTCTAGAATCCTATTCTAGGTCCTGTGGAATCGAAAGTTGAAATCACTCATGTATTCTTAGGGAGCTCTCTTCATGGTAGTGAGTTGTTCCAAAAGTGATAGGTGATCACTCTTGTCTTTAAAATATTTACAAATATTTTATCCTAACTCGTCCCAAGTGGTTATACTACTAACACTTAACCCTCAAAACCATTGAAGTGCTTTTCCCTTGAAAGAGGTAGTAAGAAGTCTAATTGCAACATTGTCCTCCATGATATTATGTACGACACAAATGCTGACTACATCAAGAATATGTTCCACTTTGGAGTAATGTGAGTTTCCCTTGTGTAAAAGGGTAAAATTTTGAGTGCCGCAATAGGTATAGGGTCACGTTGTGCCAACAGAAGAGGACTGCTTGCATTAAAAGGGGAAAAACTTGGTTTCGTTCCATAGCAGCAAGAGGTTGATTGTTCCTTGGTTCAGAAAACTTCCATACTGAGAGGAGTTGAATGACCCTATGAGGTAAAGCTGCAACTAGTGATGTTGAAATTCCTCTTCTTCTTCTCTTTGGAGGAGACAAGGAAAGGTTGATATGTTGATAATTTCCTTGCTTTGAATAAGATCTTGTCTGAATTCTTCACATAAGTTAATGCACTGAGATTTGGAATCTAGAGATATAGAGTCACTAGGTACTTTGACTTGTGTAAGTGAGAAGATAAGTACCAACTCTATCCCATCGGGCATGCCAAAAACTATTGTCACCAAATCACTACACCCTCCGAATGGCCGAATGTGAACATGATGTTTGGTGTGATTGGGACACATGGGATCACCTCTCAAGCTATGGGACTTGGGCTCGAGGTGAACCTCTGGAGAAGGATGAATTCCTCTTCCTAAACTAAGTGTTATACTACTCCTAGTGTAATAAAATGGTTATCTAGACCTATGCTAACATTTTCATGGGTTTTAGGGAAAGAGATTTTTAGAAATGAAAATATAATAGGGATGGTGATGCACCAAATAAAGGGTGTTTCTAGAATTAGGAAGGGTTAATTTAAAGAGGGTGTGTGCACCACAAGTCAACTTCACCTACTGTAACTTAGAGAGGGTACATAATACCATAAACTAGGAAGAACATGTTCCATTTGTTAAAATCGATTAGACAAACAAGTTATCAGTATTCTAGTGAAGAAGGATGAACTTGAGAAGGGTGAATAAGCACCACAACTCAACTGCATGCAATAATCCACCACTTGATAAGAACAAAAATCCAAGAACCTACAATATAAACGTGAACTTGAATAATGTACTTGCAAGCATGATAAAAGGCACAAAGAAGTATAAAAGGATGAAAGGACTCGAGATTAGTCACAAAACACACACTTGTATTGCTTCAATAATGTGCACAATGCATCATATATTTAGAAGAAGAAATGGTTGCCATTACAATGTTGAAAGAGAGGCTTGAAAGTTCCTCAACATACAAGGACAACTTGTAGAAGAGAGAGGACTCTTGAAAAATTTGCACTTGTCTCGGATATCTCTAACTCCTAACCTATCTCGACTGTTGGAACCCTTTGGAATGAGCTTCCAACTTACATTCATAGAAGAATTTTGAGAGAGAGGAAAGAAAGAGTCATAAATTCCCTTCCTAAATTAAAGGCACGTGATGTATTTATTACAGGTTGGTTTAACCACTTTGAGAATCTTCCATCATGTCCCATTAATTCCCGATTGACTCGATCTTCTCAATTAATTAAAAGAATATTTAAATAAAATATTTTAATAATAATAATAAATATTATTAATAAAATATTATAATAATTAAAATATGTGGTGGGACCCCTTTAGGATTGATTTTCACCGAATGGGGTTTATGAGAAATGGCCAAAAAGACCAACTTGGTGGTTGGCTCGCCGAGTTAACTCACTGAGTTGGAGTCGAGATCCTCCA
The DNA here is from genome assembly GCA_018340775.1 of Taxus wallichiana var. yunnanensis. NCBI lineage: Eukaryota > Viridiplantae > Streptophyta > Pinopsida > Cupressales > Taxaceae > Taxus > Taxus wallichiana. Next base: position 172,564,811 of record CM031234.1, read on the forward strand.
TCAACCTAGCTCCAATATTGACTCGAGCCCTTTGCGTATATGCCGATGAGCTATTTTTTCACCATGGTGGGTTCCTTATGTTATTGTGTAGCTCTTTTGTTTCTAGAAAGCTTCTTATCTTCTACCGAGCCCACATGGCTCACTTGGTGGGCCACACATCTTCACCTCCGACCATTAAACATCCGCCATGTTTTATATTGACCTCAGACTTCACGGAGTACCCACCATCTTCCTCACATTGAGTGATTTTATTTTTCATCGGCCAGGCTACATGGAATTGGTTTGAATGTTCCCCACTCTACATTAAACTCCAACGATTGTTATTCCAAACATTCACCACGTACACACATCGAATAGAGCATTTAACCATTTGCATTGAAACCCATAACTAACTCACCGCGTGTTGTGCTCCGAATGATTGAGTTGGCCTTATAATTGAATAGATTCCTAAAGAAATATTTTGCATTAAACATTTAACCGACCCCTTAATCAAATTGGTGAGCTCCATAACTACCTACCGTTTGTTATGTTTGTGGAGCTGTTTTCATGTTCAAGTGTGGTACACCGTCTATGTGTTACACTCGGGTATTTTTACGGCGGTCCCGCTCGCCGATGAGCGGGTCAAGGGGGTTCGAGGGTGAAGCCCCAAGTAAATTTTCATGGGTAGTTTATTAACCCATGGGTAATGGGTAACCATTTTGGGTTGTTTTTGGGCCCATGGTTTTTCGGTACCCATTGTTTTGATACCCACGATTTTTTTCTCATTGTTTTGATACCCACGGTTTTTTCCCATGGTTTTGATACCCACGGTTTTATATCAAATTGCTTAAGAAATTATCTATTTATATGGTATTATGCATATGATAGATAGACAAGTAAATGTATTACGAGATATGCTTTGAATTCGGGTGTGAATTCTGTAGAGTTTGTTGAGCATAGCTCCAAACAGATCTAGGTATTGTATTGAGAGAGTGGAGGCTTATAATAAAATCTGAGCAAGTGATTCTTGGTGGACGTAGCCCAAATTGGGTGAACCATGTTAAATCTTGTCTCTCTGTGTTGTGTTATTTATTCTGCACTTTTATTTGAGATTTGTAATATTTTCTGCATATTAGTTTCTACTGTTGCGATTCTGCAAGGGATTATACCACATATTTTATCTCTTAATCCCTAATAATTGGTATTAGAGCCTGGTTTGGTTTTCTGAAGTGTTGAATCGTAGAGAAAGTTTTGAGCTTGAGTGGGAGCTATGGTAGATGATGGAAGATTTATGGTTGATAAATTCAACGGGAAAAAGTTCAATCTTTGGAAGATGCAGATGGAAGATTACCTTTATCAGAAGGATCTTTATACTCCATTGTCTAAGAAGGTGAACAAACCCTTGAGTATGACAGATGCGAAATGAGATTTGTTGGATTAGAAGGCACTTGGAATGATCTGGTTGTGTCTTGCATCTTCGGTATTATTTAATGTTTCAAAGGAAAAGACTACAAAAGAACTGATGGATGCATTAGGGAAGTTGTATGAAAAACCCTCTGCCTCTAATAAGATATTTTTAATGAAAATTTTGTTTAATATGAAGATGTCTGAGAATGGTTCAATAGCAGATCATTTAAATGATTTCAATATGGTTGTGAATATGCTAGCTTCGGTTATAATAGAATTTGATGAAGAAGTTAGGGCTTTATTAATTCTGTGCTCTTTACCTGAAAGTTAGAATAGCCTGGTAATGGCGGTAAGAAACTTGGTTCTAGCTAACTCGAAGTTGAAGTTTGAGGATGTTTTAGGGGTGATTCTAAGCGAGGAAATGTGAAGAAAAAGCTCTAGTGAATCTTCTACTTCAGGGAATGCTTTGACAGTGGATAATAGAGGGAGACAAGAATAGAGGAAATCGTGGAAAATCAAAGGATCGGGAAAGGTCAAAATCCAAAAGCAAGATAGTATGTTGGCACTGTGGAAAGTCTGGGCATGCAAAGAAGGACTATTGGGAGCTTCGGGATAAGAAGAAACAATAGGAAGAAAACAAGGAGGTAAATGTGGCATTGGGTAATGTATGCCAGGATGCTTTGATTCTTTCTTTGCATAATATTAATGAATCTTGGTTTTAGATTCAGGGGCTTCTTTTCATGCTACTCCACATAGGCATTATTTTGTTGATTATGTTCAAGGGGATTTTGGGCATGTTTTTCTTGGTGATGATGAGCCTTGCAGTATAGTTGGAAAAGGTTCTGTTCAGGTTAAGATGTAGAATGGGAATACATGGCTATTGAAGGATGTCAGACATGTGCCTACATTAAGGATAAATTTGATATCGGCGGGGCAATTTCATCGTGATATTTACACCAACTCTTGGAAGGTCACCAAGGGTGCTCTTGTGGTGGCAAGAGGTAAGAAGGTTGGAACCTTGTATTTAACCACTGATAGTACTAATGATTGTAATATTGTGGCTTCAAATGTAAATACAACATTATGGCACTATAGGCTCGGTCATATGAGCCATAAAGGCATGGACATCATAAAGAAGAATTTTCCTGGATATATAGAAATAGGTTTGGATTTCTGTGAGAACTGTATATATGGGAAACAAAAGCGAGTAAGGTTTCTCAAGGTTGGACCTACAAAGAAAGAGAGTAAGTTAGAGTTGGTACATTCTGATGTGTGGGGCCAGCGCGGTATCATCTCTTGGGGGTTCAAGTTATTATGTTACTTTTATTGATGATGCAACAAGGAAAGTTTGGGTTTATTGTATTAGAAAAAAATCTGATGTATTTGATACTTTTGTTAAATGGAAAGCCTTGGTAGAGAATGAAACATGCCTTAAGTTAAAATGTCTCAGGTCAGATAATGGAGGGGAGTATTACAACAATGAATTTGATGATTATTGTTCTAAGAATGGAATCCACAGGCAAAAGATGGTTTCAAGAACCCCGTAGCAGAATGGGGTGTCAGAAAGGATGAACAAAACAATAACGAAACATGCAAGGAGCATGAGGATACATGCAGGATTGCCTCTTTATTTTTGGGTAGAAGCGGTGAGCACAACTGTGTACTTAATAAACAGATGACCCTCAAGTGCCTTGGATGGAGGAATACCTGAGGAGGCTTGGTACAGTAAGAAAGTCGATTACTCATTTCTTAGAGTCTTTGGATGTGAGGTGTTTGTTCATATTAACAAGGATGATAGGACCAAGCTAGAGGCTAAATTAGAAAAATGCACTTTTATTGGTTATGGTGGTGATGACTTTGGATTTAAATGTTGGAGTATTAAAGACAAGAAAATCATTCGGTCTAGGGATGTGGTCTTTAATGAGAAAGTCATGTGTAAGAAACAGTTGCAGGAAAACAGGGAAGAATCTAAGAAAGAATATGTAGTGGTAGAGGATCTTTTGGATGGGAAAGTGACCCATGAATCAGTTCAGGAACCTACTCAATAGGAACCCCAAAATCCTATAGTGAGGAGGTCTTCTAGGGTAAGAAAAGAACTTGAACGTTTTTCTCCTTCTCTTTATTATTTATTACTCACTGATAGTGGAGAGCTAGAGAGCTTTGATGAAGCAATGCAGGTAGATGCCAATAAGAAGTGGGAGCAAGCCATGGATGAGGAGCATAAGTATCTCATGGAGAACTAGACTTGGGATTTGGTGAAGCTACTAGAAGGAAAAAGAGCATTGCAGAATAAGTGGGTGTACAAAGTTAAAGATGAAGAAGGAGGAAAGAAAAGATATAAGGCCTAGTTGGTAGTCAAGGGGTTTGTACAGAAAACAAGGTATAGATTTTGATGATATTTTTTCTCCTGTAGTAAAAATGACTTCTATCAGAACTGTTCTTGGAATAGTGGTAGCAGAAGACTTGCACTTAGAATAGTTAGATGTAAAGACTGCATTTCTCCATGGTGATTTAGAGGAGGAGCTATATATGCAGCAGCCAAAAGGATATGAAGTCAAGAGGAGATGGTGTGCAAACGAAGAAGAGCTTGTATGGCCTCAAAACAAGCTCCACGTCAATGGTATAAGAAGTTTAATAGCTTCATGATGGAGCAAGGTTATATTAGATGTCATTCTGACCATTACGTGTATACAAAGAAATTTGAGGATGGAAGTTATATTATCTTGTGTTTGTATGTTGATGACATGTTGGTTGCAGGTAAAAACATGCAGGAAATAAAAGTACTTAAGAAACAACTAAGTGAATCCTTTGATATAAAGGATTTGGGGGTAGCCAGACAAATCCTTGGTATGAGGATAACTTGGGATAGGAAGGAATGGAAGCTGACTTTATCTCAAGAAGAGTACATTAAGAAGGTATTGGATAGGTTTAACATGCAGGATGCTAAACCAGTTGGGACTCCTTTGGTAGGCCATTTTAAGTTATCAAAGGAGCAGTGTCCCAAGACAGAGCAGGAAAGAAACCAGATGTCCAAGGTACCTTACTCATCAATGGTTGGTAGTTTGATGTATGCTATGGTGTGCACTAGGCCTAATATTGCCCATGCAGTGGGAGTCTGTGAGTAGATTTATGAGTGATCCAGGTAAAGAGCATTGACAAGCAGTAAAGTGGATCCTTCGGTATTTGAGAGGGACCATGGGGACAATTTTGTGCTACAGTGGATCAGACACCACTTTACGTGGTTATGTAGATTTAGACATGGCTAGAGATGTTGACAACAGGAGGAACACGATAGGTTATATTTACACTATAGGTGGGACAACAGTGAGTTGGATTTCACGACTATAGAAGCTGGTGGCTTTATCAACCATGGAGGTTGAGTATGTTGCTGCCACAGAGGCAAGCAAAGAGATGATTTGGTTACAACAATTGCTTGAGGAGTTGGGGCATAAGCAGAAGGAATGTAAGCTGCATAGTGATAGTCAGAGTGCTATACACCTAGCTAAGAAATATGATTTCCACTCCAGGATGAAGCATATACAGTTGAGATATCACTTCATCAGGACAACTTTGGAAGAAGATAAGTTGAAGTTGGAGAAGATTCATACCAGTCAAAATCCTGCAGACATGATGACCAAGGTGGTCACAAGGGATAAACTAAAGCTATGTTCATATTTTGTTGGCCTTCACGGATGACAGTGAAGGGTTGAGAAGCTTGGTTATTGGAAATCAGTCTCCAAGTGGGAGATTGTTATGTTTGTGGAGCTTATTTTCATGTTAGAGTGTGGTACACCTTCTATGTGTTACACTCGGGTATTTTTACGGCAGTCCCACTCACCGGTGAGTGGGTCAAGGGGGTTTGGGGGTGAAGCCCCAAAGAAAATTTTCATGGGTGGTTTATTAACCCATGGGTAATGGGTAACCATTATGGGCTATTTTTGGGCCCATGGTTTTTCGGTACCCATTGTTTTGATACCCATGGTTTTTGCCCATGGTTTTAATACCCATGGTTTTGTATCAAACTACTTAAGCAATTGTCTATTTATATGGTCTTATGCATATGATAGATAGACAAGCAAATGTATTGCATATGTGCTTTGAATTCGGGTGTGAATTCTGTAGATTTTGTTGAGCATAGCTCCAAACGGATCTGGGTATTGTATTGAGAGAGTGGAGGCTTGTAATAAAATCTGAGCAAGTGATTCTTGGTGGATGTAGCCCAAATTGGGAAAACCATGTTAAATCTTGTCTCTCTGTGTTGTTTTATTTATTCTGCACTTTTATTTGAGATCTGTAATATTTTCTACATATTTAGTTTCTAATGTTGTGATTCTATAAGGGATTATTCTGCATATTTTATCTCTTATTCCCTAACACCGTTGACCAATTATTTCACATTTGATACGCCGCCAAGTTATCTATTCACCACTCCATCATAATATCTCATGTAAAAATTAACATGACTTGTTCCACAACTCCATGTGTTTTACATTCCCATTCTAACTACCAATTCCTCACCTAATAACTTGGTAATAGAATCGGTTGACCATGATACGAATCATTGAGTGAGTTCCACCCAAACACCCGCTTGATGGGACATTTCCTTAACGGGAATGACATCCTTCTAGCACTTGACACCTTGGCTTAATCATTCCAAATTTCCCCAACATGGCTATGTTTGACTCGAGATCCCAACCACCATTTTGACATGCTAAGCTCGGCATGGTCTCCACCCACGCAAGCCTCGTAATGGGAACTCTTGAATTTGGATGCTATTTTAACATACACTATTTTAGTCGATGGCTCCCAATCTCCACTTCTCCACTAGCTCGACACATTCCATGTAATTCCTCGGATGGCTTCGCCAAATTTTTCCATGGGGTCCGACATCAAAATATCCCCGCGTAATGGGCGGTTTGGGGTTAGGCATCCGAAAATCCCCATTTCTAAAATTTGTAATTACCGAGTCCATTATGAGTTGATCTTCGAGCTTGGCCTCGATCTCATTGCCAAGCTAAATAGAAATTACGTGAGTTTCTCCTTGAGCTCATTTATTTTTATAAGCCATACACAAGATATTTAGAGCCAATACAGATTGGGGTCATTATGTTAACTAGCGAGTTGGATTCCATTTTCTATATGGCCTGCTACCTATCCTAACTCGAAACCCTAAACTAGCTCCATTAGCCTCAAGCATCTCCTCCTACAAGCTCGGTCTCTCTTAGATATGCCTTATCCAAATTCATGGATTAGTCCATCTTTTGAACACACCCAAACTTGATTTCTTATGGATTCATCCTCTTGAGCTACATCCTCCAACCTCAACCAAGTCACGCCACTAAGTTACTATTCACCCACAAGCTCGATCTGACCTGTATCACATGCATCAATTCCTAAGCTCATTTTCATCCTCCAAGCATCAAACTTTAACTCCTACGAACTCACCTTCTACCTCAATCTCAACCTGACCTAGCTCTAATCAACCATGTGATCTACTTCTGGGTCCTTTGATATCCATTTCGTATCTTATGCTGACCGAGTCATCTATTTCTTCCACACGCTGAGCCAATCTCCATTTTGAACTTGAGGATGCATCCCATGATATGTCAGTGCTGATTTTTCATCATTCCAGCTCAAGTGCCAAAAGTGCTTTCCTCCATCTTAGCTCGGATGCTTTGATTTAGACATTGTAGTTCAATTTTCAATCCATCGAGGTCTTTTTCCTAACTATGCATAAAAATGAGCATCTAAATTCACCCAACCCATGTGATTTCGAGGGTCTTGAACATCCACATGCATTAACTTATACCATCGAGTCGAGATCATGCTCAAGGTCACTCACCTATCTACTCGAAACATGAGTCTTCTTACAGTGTATTACACAAGAACCGAGAACCTTGGCCATGAGCTCTCTGATATACAAACTTCAATCTTAGCGAGGGCATTCTGAATCGGATCTTTCCAACAATGACCAAGCCAAGTTCATGGTTTCAACTTGTGCTCAGAGTTGATTTCTCCTTCGTGCCTCTATGGCTCACGTTTCATTTCCTTCACCCAAATGCCAACATGGCTCTATTCTTATGAAAACAAGCCCGACCCACTCACTTCTGCGAGCCACTTTCCTAAACTTGATGCCTTGATCTCTCCTTTGGTTCCTTCGCATTTGTGCCCAAACAATATGTTTCTGAGCCCCATTCAATGGCTTGATGCTTTGAGCCCTTATATCACCACGAGCCGATAACCATTCACGCCCTAGGCTCAGATTCTCCCACTAAGCTCGAACCTGCTCATGCTCTACAACCTATCTTAGCTCGGTTTAACTCACCATTCTACCTCAATAGGCCCGACCTCCTTATATTCCCACAACCTTCAAGGTCTTCCACCGAGCTATCCCTAACTTGGCCTTAACTTAGTCGGCGAGTTAAATCCTTTCCCGACTCATTTTAGCTTGTCATCTCACAGACGAATCGACATGAGCCTAGCTCGATCAAACAAGCTAACTCTCACTAAGTTCTCCTTCATATTTGGTCCTGACCTAAGATGGTGATCTTCCATCAATTGGGCATGGCCCTTGTCATTTGCAAGAACTGATTTTACCTGTATATCTTTGAGATCGAACGAATTTATAACTTTTGAAGCGCTTTAAACCCGAATAACTCGTAAAATACCGAGAGACTCATTCTAAAACCTGATTTAACATGGGCCTATCTACTCATATCATGGCTTGACCACTCAAGACATCAAGCTTCAAAGTCTTCCTTCACTCAACCCATCCCATCTACGAGCTCGCGATCTTCTCTCTAATGCCATGCATACATTCTAACTCAACATCACCAGTGAGTGTACACCAAGCCAACTCACAATTCATCACCCGTTGTGGATACTTTTTCATCTAAGCATGCATAGTTTTAGATGAATAAGGCTTTGATGACCCAAAAAAATCACTTTGAACTTCATAGTTGTTTTCTTGATCAATCGATATTTTCTCCATTGTGAGGTTCATCTATGTTCTCTGTTGCGACTCACTCGAGGTAATCAACTTTTTCGAACCCTTTCACCATGTACTAAGATCCCTTCATCGTAAGAAAATTTCTCCTATTATGTTTGATCCTTTATGCTTTTGATCCATCTCCTAACTCATAGTTAAGTTTAATCCTATACTCGTCTTTGTTCTCCTTACTAAGATAACTTATTTGGTGAGTTCTTCATTATGGAATGGCTTGACCAATCATGAGATCGAATCGTGAGAAATGCTAGCTTACTGGGCTAAAATTTTTAGACTCACCATTTCATCACCGCCGAGTATCTCGTTGAGTTGCCTTGGCGAGCTGTCTTGTTTAATAGCCTTTTTACCATTTTAAAAATATTTACTCTAAAATTTTAGGTCGTATGGAATTTTATTGAAGTCTAGAGGATCATAAAGATACAATAAAACCTCCTTAACATAATTTATCAATTTTAATCAATTATCCCCATGATGACCGAAAATGGGTCCCTAGGACCAATGTCGTGTTTTGATCAAAATAGGACCCCATTGTCCAATTTTTCCATGTGCGTAAAATTGGATAACACCTCCTAAAGAGAATCATGTTTAGGAATAGTGAAAGAAACGACTCTCTTTGAAAGGTATAGTTAGTAAATAGATTGATATATGCCAAATGGAAAAAAATTAGATTTCAACAAGTTATTGATATATGGAAAATGGTGCAAAAATGTATTGTTATCCATATTATCAGTGTATGCATCAGATCCGTGAAGGACTACAAATGAGATTAAAATAAAAAATTTATGTTTTTATGTCATTGATATCAAGCTTGGTGATGCATTCATACCCATTCTTACCATTAAGTTATTATTATTAGTTATTGATATTGATCATTGTCATGCATTCATATCCATTATCACCATTAAGTTATTATTAATCGCCTTTCAGAGAATTGTTAGAAATGTTATAACTAGTTTTGGTTGAAAAACATTGTTTGCTTTTCAATCATGTGTTTTTAACCATGATTTTCATGCAAACTTTTGTTTGGGGTGTATCATACCAATATTTTAACTTGCCAAGAATTTGTTATTCTTCAATATTCGTATTTTGGAAAATTCTACCAATCATCTTTTTCATGTTCATAAATACACTTTTGTAATGTTTTCTCATTGAAATAGGCAAGGGTTGAAAAGTAAAAACAAACAAGATCACTATGTAATTATTGCAACCCGATAATAAAACATGCAACATGCGAACCTTTTATTTGGGGGTGTATTATAACATTATTGAAACTATCATAAAATCATTCCCCTCATAATAAAATTGAATGAGAAGGGTATCTTAAAAATAAGCTAGCACCTTTGAGGGAATACTCATAATGAGGCTACAACCAATAAAGCCTCCTAAACCCATCACATACAATATGTCATTTTTCATTTCTCCCAACATAAAAAAACAAACCGAGACTCCTATGCCATTTTGCAATGAAAGTCATATTTAATATTGCATATAAGTGTTACTCTATCATTCTACTAGCTGTGTGACTAAATGTTGTCATCATCATTTCTTCCCTTTCTAAATGTTGTAAAGGAAATGTTATCACCAAAACACAAAGCCCTTTGATTTTCATGAATGAGTAATGAGTGTTTTTGGGAAACATGAGATTGTATCCAAGTTGTGGGACTTGTTACTTGAGACAAATCTCTAGAGAAGGCTGGTTCCTCTACCTATTTCTAATATTAAACTACTCCTAGAACTGGAAATGTAGCTATCTAATCCTAATATAACAATCCAAGGGACCAAGGGAAGAGAGAGATGCATGAAAGGGGAAATCCTAAGCTAAAAGAGGTGATAACACCAAGAAGAGGGGGAAAGACACTCTTAGATGAGTGAAAATGGGAGGAAAATGAAGGAGGAGAGGGTAGACATGAGTGCCATAGTCCAAAAAAACATTTAAACTCTCATTTCCATGGATCACAATAGAAATAAACCCTATAAGAGGAGAATAAATATGCACAATATACCTACAAATGCAATAGAGAGGTAATATAATTCAATAAACACAATCTAGGGAAAAGAATATCCACAAAACATGAATTTTATTGCATTAAAGAGATGCACAGTCCATTACAATGAAGGAGAAGACAAGAATCACCCCACATAGGTCCAAATCTAAGGCCTGCAACTCATAATACATATGCAACACTTGAAGGATGATTAACCAAAATTATAAGAGGGTATAACCTTTACAAATGGGCATCATTTTATAATTTATAGAATATGGGAAAGTGAGAGGAGGGAAAAGAGAGGGAAACTTGAATTCCTACCTATTAGTGCAAAATCACAAAGACCCCCAAATGAGTTATGGATATGCTTTTCTAAGGAAAAGTCATTTAGTGTGATTTCACAAAATTGAGATTTCCCAAAGTGTGAGACCTTTGGAAATGGGAAAATCTCTCCAGAGAAGGTTGGATCCTCTTCCTAAACTACTTGCTAAAAGCTATTCTAGTGCAAGCAAGCTAATCTAACCTAATCTCACTTCCAAGGAGACAAGAAGAGGAAGAAAAGAGGGAAAAACAGAGCCTACACTAAAACGGTGATACACCATAGAAGGAAAATGCTGATAATTTATCAAAACTACCATGGAACAAGAAGAGGTGAGCAATGGAAAGGATGGACAAGTGCATCACGATCAAAGATGGATTTCACACAAGAAATGTTCCAAAACTCCATGAACACACTCTGACAAAACCTGTAATGAACATCCAAACATGCACAAATACCTAAAATGAAGAGAGGTAAGAAGAAAACAACCAAAAACAAGCAAGGATGGACAAATGCATCACAAAACATGTTTTTATTGCTCAGAAGTTTGCACAAAATCATCATTTCATGGGTAAGAGGAAAAAAATTCCATTACAGAGTAGGGGAGGAGGTTCAAACTCCATTTTCAACCCTAGGGAAGAAAAGAAGGGAGAGGCAGAGAAGAATGATGAACAACCTTTACAAAATGAGCCAAATTTGGCTTTTATCGCTCAAACAGAATGAAGAAAATGAGAAAACATGGGCAAATCAATTTTAAAACTCCAACCACCAAAAAGATCCATTTAATTAGCCTGAAAAATGATGGGCTTGATGTAAAAGCTCATATTTCCATGCATCTACTTCACAAACCAAATAAAATGACCCATACTTCATCAATTTTGGTGGTTGGGGGTCGGTTCTGTAGTTTTTCTTGTGCTAGAGACATTTCTTCAATTTTCTCCCACAAATATCCATCAAAATTTAAAATTGAAGTGTCCATCATGTGGATAATTTCACTAGCTTTCCATTTACAAAAAACCGAGCTCTAGTTTGAAAGATATGGCCCTCGAATATTTACGGAAAAAATGGTTAAAAACAGAGTCAAAATTGGGGTCGGTGGGGTCAAAATTTAATTTTTTTCCCTTTTGGAAAAATTTCCCAAAAATCTCCGTGGCCCCTCAGGTCCACATGACATGTGGCACTCTCTGGATGATCCATGGGCCAAAGACTTGCCTTTTCCCTCTTTTTTTCAAATTGGGAAAATTTCCCAAAACTCTCCGCGCCCCACTCCTCCGATGACACGTGGCACTTCCCAATTCACTGATGGGATTGCGGGCTCATTTCTTGCCTTCAACCTTTTTGACCAAAAAGGAAAAAAAATTAACTTCTTCCCGACCCCCACCATGGTACTGCTGACGTGGACACGTGGCATCATTTCATTGGCCGATGGGACCATGGGTTCATTTCATGCCTTTGAGTTTTTTTAGCCAAAAAGGCTAAGTGTCAACAATTTCTCCTTGGCCCCGCGAGTCCGCTTCCTTCCTTCATTGGGCCCATGGGCCAAAATTTTCCTTTGTGCCTTTTAACCCCAAAAGGGCTAAGTTCCCAAATTTTCTCCCCTCAAATCAACCCACCAATTTCCTTGGAAATTTTTCCAACTTTGCTCCGCCGGTCCAAGACTCCTTGACAAATTTTCCTCCTTACCTCTGCATGCCCGCCTAGGGAAAATTTCCCCTCTAAACTCCGCCAGCCATAACTCAAAAAATACAAGGAGTTAGGAGGAGTTCTTTACCTTTCTGGAATGGTGTCAAACTTCTCTATCTAATGATATCATACCAAAAAAATTTTAAGTCCCTAAAGTGTGCCAAAAATTCATTTAAGTACCAACAAAGGAAAAGTAGGAGGAGTTAGCCAAAAATAAGCATGGGATTATTTTGGATAACACTACCTTCAGTGACCAACATTATGCATTAAATGTCTGCAAATAGGAATGGGAACTCTTCCAATACCATTTCCTCATCATATGTTGCTTGTAGGAGAAGGAATGGGCACCATACCTCATCAAATCTAGTAGTTGAGCTACCTGGATCTATTCCTTTAATGTTGGGACTATTTTTCCTCTTTTTTTCCCACATAACCTCACCTAATTTAGGATTTCCAATTTTAATTGTGAAGTACATGATGAGACCTTTTCAATGAGTCCAAGTTTGTGAATTTTGGAGTTACAAGGCAAAATTTATGGCCCTCTGAAGTTTAGGATCTCAGGAGAATCACAAAAGAGTTCCTTGTGGGATGTAATAGACCGCTTTAATGCTATTTTACACTTTGGGTGGATAAATCAAATGGTTGAAAAAATAGAGGAAGTGTGGAACAATTCATTGTGTATAGGAGGTCCCCAACTTAACTGATTTCATTATAGTTCTGTGTGTGGGTGGAGAATCGGGGTTGGGGTGGAACTGTGGAACAATTCCATGTGTTATGTTAGGACCCACCTTATCTGATTTTTCCATTACCACTCTATCCCATTGGTTAAGTCATCTGATTAGAACATTTTTGGAATACAAGAACATTCCATCTGTTTTCACAGTTCTCGCTTTTCTTGCCTTTTATGCACTAAAGTGCCCCCTCAACCCACTCGTAAAGATTGGTATTTCGGTGAACACAAGGAACAAAGGAACAGTCCCTTGTGTTCCCAAAATATCCAACTTAGTAGATTTGTTTGCATTGTTGCCCACTTATTTTAATTTTGACAAATTATGTAAATGATGGGCTTGACAAGAAGGAAATAAATGCACGAACAATATTTCTTCCCACTTTTGATCAATTTATACTGCTCAAGTTCAAGATAGAATTATAAGTTATGATAATGACCCAATGCGGTATTTTGGATAACACAAAATTGGTCTAAAAACACAATGTCTTTTTATAGGTGTATGTGTTTTTACCTTGTTTTCACCTATGAACACCATTTATTTTGTTGGTATCTTACACATAAGTCACCCCCATGCATGAAGCCATGTAATGAGGTTGCAACCAATAAAGCCTCCCAAAACCATCACATACAATATGGTGTTTTTCATTTGTCTCGACATTAAAAACAAACCAAGTGTTTAACCCTAAATTGAATTTCTAGTTCAATTTAACTAGGTATGGGATATATTAGAGTTGATTTATAAATTTAATAAAGATACAACAATACAAGAACTAATTTAGATTTACAAATCATGTCGATAGGAGGAATTAACATACATTGAATCAAACTAACATACAATCGAAATCACAAAATGGAAGTATAGAAAAACTTAGCTTATCTTTACCAATTTCTAGAAAGATTTGTGGATCATGAAATAGAGAAATTGGAAGAAACAAACATGAGAAACCCTAAAAATTGGATTGGAATTGAAAATACACTTGGGTTAGGACTATAATACTATTAGGTCATGAAAATACCACACTGTCTAGCCCCTTCTTTATAGTCTTGAACCTACTCTGAGTCTAATCCTACTAATTTTTGGGTTTCTCACCTTCCGAGATTCATCCGTCGCTATCAAACTCTAGTTGTCACACATGCAATGAAGCTCTATGAATGGATTGAACATCATCTCAAACCCTAGGTATGGATGAATATTCTTGTAAAACAAATATTAGAATGGTTTCCGGAACCCTCACGAATTGTCAACGTTAGCACTACTCTAAAGAGGCCTCAAAACAAACATGATTCTCTACCTAGCATGTGATATCTAAATAGATCAATCAAATTTGGAAAATTCTTTGAATATGCTTATTTTGACTTGTCTATTTCTAAAAACACTTGGAGAGATGATGTTTGGATGATTGTAAGTGAAAAATATGGCTAGATTGGTCTAGTTTGTAGCTTCAAACTTGATTTGGGTGCTTCCTAATGACCATAGATGTGTAATTATGAGATTTAAGGAGCTTTGGATGCCTTTTGCAAGTGTATGAAGTGAGTACTCTAGTGCATTTCCTTAGGAGTTACCAGTTGGTGATTTAATAAATATTGAAATTTGTAAAACCTTAATTGTAAAGTAACATATGATAAATAAGAAATTAAAAGCATAGATCTCACCTAAGAAATATGCTACATAAAAATGAAACCCTAGGTGGAAGAGAGAGAATGAAGGACTTAGCTGATTTCATAATAATTCCAAAGTGTCTTGAGTTGAAAAAATGATCAAATAAGAAGATAAACTATCACAATTAAACCCAAAATATTACATATTTTTCATATGTGCCGGGACTAGAGCACTTAGACTAGGTTAGGGGTGCCTAGGCACCAGAGACTTCTTCTAGGTGCTGTGATCAGAAAATGGTTGAAATATAAATTTTATTGTGTCACAAGATGTTTGTTGGTATTCGCTATTGATCACCTCTATGTCGCACTAGGTCCTGCAAAATTCATTATAACCTGCAAAACAAATGACCTCCTATAAAACCTCAAAACACATCAAATCCTTAAAATAAAAAAATACAAATGGGGAGTCGACTAACCTCAATGATCACCCAAAAAAGTGAACTTACGAACGAGTGTTGCATGACATTTCAGACTCCGTGTAGTTTTGTGTGCATGTGTGTAAAATCATACCCTAGGAAGCTCTTGTGTAAGATGCACCCAATATCGAGCAATATCTAGATGTAGTAGTGTAAATAGATGTGTGGATGTCAAAATGAACTTCCCCTCCTATGAAGTGTATGAAAAAATGCAGTCCTTGTCCCTTGAATGATAGCTAGATGGATGCTTTGATGCTCTTGAAATTTCTTTAGATGAAACCTCGGTGATAATAATAGATTCTTAGAGCTTGATCCTTTATTATGATCACATAACTTTGTATTTATATGATTCCCTTATTTTAATTTCATAATCAACATCTAAAATTCCGACCACCAAGAAAAATTGATTCCTAAAATATAAAGAGGCCTAAAAGGGGTGAGTAAGATATAAATAGGTCAAGGTTCTCAAAGGGGACAAGGGTGCACAGGCACTGGTGTCATGGCTAGGCACTAGTGTCCATAGCTAAGAAAGATAAAGTAGTGAAAGTCAGACTGGGCAATGAGGTGTGCAAGACCACAAAGAAAGTAAGAAAGAAAACAAAGAGGCAAAAACAGATGTCAATTACTAGTTTTATTGCTTAGGAATCATATGAATAGTAGTATGTGATTAGGACCTAGAAATGTACCCAAGTGCATGATTTAGTGTCTATATTTTCCCCATTTTATGTTGTTGAGTGAATACTTGATAACATAAAGTAGATAAGATATGCGTACTTGATAACCATGTAGATCAATCATGAAAGTGTGCCGAGAGACAAGAAAAAGTGTGGAGTGATAAAAATTAAGTGTGGAAGCTAAAGAAGAGGAAGTGACCCTAGGGGTGAAGCATATGTGTTGTGTTGAATTTATCCTGTTGTCATTGTCAATTGATCAAGGCCTAATTCTTGTTGCGTATTAAAGATAAACTTATAAAAGAAGAGTGAAAAGAGTATTTAAAGTCATGTTTATGAACAATTTGATCCAAGTATACAAAAAGTATGTAAAAATGTAAAAAAGTTGTAAAAGGAACATGTGCATATGATCTGTGATGAATGAAAATGATAGAAAGGATCTTGAAAATGTTGTATAAGAATGAGTTTTTTGGGTGATCTCATGCGAAGAATAAGTTTTTCGGGTGATCTCACGCCAAGTGTGAGTTTTTTAGGTGATCTTACACCATGACAGAAGAAGTGTTAGGGAGAAAGGTCTAGTGTTATTCTCCAACCTTGAATGTTTCTGAAATTATACACCACTTGTAAATGGTGTGATCTTGCTTTATTCTATTTCGATCTAGTTTGATCCGAGTAGAAAATAAAGGTAGAATGCATTTTGATTACTAGAGGATTGTGCCTATACAATAAAAACTAGTCTCAGTAAACTATTGTGAACCATGCTAATCTAAGAAAAATCATATAACTTTCCCCTAGTCATAGGTACCCAGGAAGGGCTAGGGGTACCAGGTGCGCTCATGTTTATATATGGGTGCTAGTGTTTATGTTGTCCTAAGGACCCAAGTAAGAATCCGAGTCATTTCATTGACTAAATAATGTGTTATTCTTGTACTTTGCATGTTTGAATTATGAATGTGTATTGTTGAATGGGGTCACCGATTCACCCAATATATACCCCCTCGTTTGGGGTACATGCAATGTTGCTTTAGGAGGATGTGGCCCAAAGGAGAGGACCAGAACCGTGGCTGAAAATGATGCCTTGTAGGGGGAGGGAATTTTCTTGGAAGAAAATAAGGCACATGTAAACAAAGTGGCTGAAAACACGTGCTAGTATAAATAAGACAAGTACACAAATAGAACATAATGTGTAATCTAGCAAACAAGAAGACAATGTAGACCGCAAAAAGTGGGATTCAATCATGGGACATTGCTCATAATGTCATAAGACAATCACAACCAAAGTGGACAAAAGAATACAAACAATAAACAAGTAAGACATAGGGAAAATATCGTCAACAATGACATACAATGGAAGACAATGGAAAACATTAGCAAGTAATGGGTTAGAAAACCATGGTGGAAAATATTTCCTGCAAAGAAAATTTTGTACATAAAGCACTGTTAGCTGTTGGAAAGATAAAAAAGTATGTCAAAGTGTGTATGGTAAGAGATAGTAGTGTTCTAGTAATAATATGAAATAGTAAATAAAAAATAATATCACCTATAGTGTGTAAGAAAAAGTAGATTCCCAAGGAGCCTCAATGGGACTGCAAGAGGTACAAAGTGCCAAACATTCATGCCATGTGTACATATATGTGTTAAAAATGTATTCAAAACTAGAGAACAAGTGAATGCACATGTGTATATAAAAATATAATGACATACAAAATATATGTATAACATGTGAAACAAAGTGTACATGTAATAAGTATAAACAAGCAAGAGTAGATGCAACCAATATATGTAGTATGCTATGAATGAGTGAGATGGAATGGAGTGAAAAGTGAGTGTGATAGGAGCAATATGCCCCCTCAAGCATGTGTGGATGAATATGTATGAGATGAGGTTCATTTATAAATGCCCCCTCAACATTTGTGAATGAACCATAGAACAAGAGTGTGTCATGGGGAAATGGCTTGAGTTGTGTGCTAAAAAGATATGATTAATGAAGCCTAGAGTGTGAAGAGTGAATGTGGTGAGGGTTCATTTCAGATATAGAACCTCGATAGTTGAGTATGAACCATGGAACTAGAGTGCATCGTAGGGTAGTATGATGTGTGAGAGTGTGATGCTTTGAGAGATGTGTCGTGAATACACTAATTGTGAAATATATAGTTTGTGAGGTTCATGGATGTAGTATGCCTTCACAGTCAAGTGCGAACTATAGCACAAGAGTTTTTCATAGGGTAATGATGATACAAGTGTATTGGGATGTGTAAGATGTGTGTGAAATACTAGATGCAAAGTGTAGAGTGAATGAGTAGAAATACGAGACACCTGATGATACTAGAAGGGGGGAAGTAAGCATGATGATCCCTAAGTGTATGATGTGAAGAAGAATCAAGTAACATCATCTAAAAGATCATCATTTTCATGATCAAAGTTAGATGGAGATGCATCCGAGACCTGGTATATATAATATGAGGTTAATCATAAAATGAGCCATTACGACGTAAGTTGTACATCCCCATTACATATTTTTGTTAGTGAAAGGTGGTTGTGGAAAATAATGTTCATACCAAAGTGAGTAAGATCTTGTGCATAGCCAAGAAATGAATAATTTCAAATAGAATCATGGCCGAAAGGCATAGGAAATGTGATGTTAGTATGATTAGGGTCCAAATTTCCCCAATGTAGTCAAGCCAAGACTACCCAAGTGTGAGTGGATAAGTGCGAGAAATGTGTGCAAAAAATATTGATAGATGGAAAACATAAAGACCATAGGTAGTAGTAATACAAACATATCCATGATAAAGGTGAGAAGAATGCAATGGAGGGAAAATATCATCCAGTGTGAATCCATGCCTTGGTAAGCCATCATATGTGAAAACAATGTCAGAGAAATCAAAATCAAACGAAATGTGATGCCAATAAGAATTATTCATGAAAAGAGTGCATGTGAAAGGAGGAACCGTAGTTGCGGGCCCCTCATGAGAAGACAAGGATGGTGGTATGATGTCCAATGTATGGAAAAACCCCTGATAAAGTACCATAACATTAGTAGGAGGTTTATTTTTGAATTGATATTCACCAGGGCCAATAATAATGAAAGTATCATTAAAATATGAATCATCTATCTCGATAGGAGTAAAATTAAGATTGCATAATTTGTCATCAATAAGCTCAACGGTATCAACCTCATCATCAAAATCATAGGTACTTGGCATTGTCATGTTGGATAGCATTATCAAGGATATTGGTAGGAGGTGAATTAGATGCAAGAGTGAGAGGAGTATCAACAAGAGGAATGGTAGTGTTTATTGGAGCAGACATGGTGGGTGAAATGATAGCAGTAGTATGAGTGGAAATGGATGGAATGTTTGTGGTTGTGGAAGAAGGCTTTGAAGCACTAGATTGATCAATATAATAGGTACCAATATTTCTATATGAAATAGGTTGTGATGGAGGAATATGCATAACAATAATGGGGTCTATGTAGAAATTTTTTAATGGATCAAGGTCGGCAACAATGGTATGTTCATAACCATCATGTAAGAATTTAACACATTGATGAATAGTATATGGGACAACATGCATTGCATGAATCTAGGGTCTACCTAGCAAGAGATTACACTGAAAAGAGGCATCAATAATGAAGAATGTTGTAGGAACAATCTTAGGTATGAATTGTATAGGTAATGTGATAGTGCCTAGGCATGTGCGAGTAGTAGAATCATAGCCACGAATGAGAGTGGAACTCTTAGCAATGAGGTTATCAGTAATGCTGATTTTTAAAAAAATGGACTGAGCACATAGATTAATGGTGGATCCATTGTCGATGATTACACACTTAATACAAATGGTGCCAATGATAAAATTGATAAGCAAAGGCGCACATGGATTATCAACATTAGACAACGATATGTCCTCATCACTAAATGATATAACACATGGTATATTTTTGAGATATTGAATGAGATGTGCGAAGGCCACTAAAGAATTATTGATTTTAATATGGATAGAGAAAAGGGAAGCCTCTAATGTATGACGACAAAGTGCATTCTGCAATAAGTCGTAAAGAGATATTTTGGTGGTGTATTCTTAAGTTGTTCTATGATGTCATAACCCTTGGAAGTGGTGGTAGGACATGTAGAAGTGATAAGTGGTGGGATAGAAATAGGTGGATTTGTAGGAGGATGAGTGTGGTGAGTGGTGACTACATTGATAGTTGGATTAACCCTAGGCATAATAAATTAAGGAGGATGCTAAGTACAAACTTGCATAAAATCAGCAATGGTAGTAACCATGCCCGAAACCTTAGTTGGGGTAAAATAAGGATAAGAAGATTGATCCATGACTTGAGAAGAAGAGAAATTTTGATACATGCTTAGAAGGTAGGGTTTGAATGGATGGGTTCACCAAATGATTTAACAAATATTAAAATTTGTAAAACCCCAATTGTAGAGTAACACATGATAAATAAGTAATAAAGCATAGATTTGACATAAGAAATAAGATAAATAAAAATGAAACCCTAGGTGCAAGAGAGAGAGGATGGAGGAATTTTCTTATTTCAAAATAATTTTGAAGTGTGTTGGGCTGAAAAAATGATGAAACATGAAGGTAGAATGTCAAAACCGAACCCATAATATTACAGAAGCTGTCGTATATGTCGGAACTAGGGTGCCTAGACTGGGTTAGGGGCATAGGTGAGAGACTTCTTCGAGTGTATGTGACTACGATAATGGTCGAAATATGAATTTTCTTATGTTGCAAGATGTTCATTGGTCTTCACTATTGATCACCTATATGTCATACTAGATCCAAAAATTCTCCCAGTAACTTACAAAAAAATGAACTCATGCAAAACCCGAAAACACATCAAATAATAAAAATAAAAAGATGCAAATGGGGAGTCGACTAACCCTAACGATAACCTGATAGAGTGAACTTACGACCAAATGCTACACTATATTTTAGACTCCATGTAGTTCTATGTGTGTGTGTGTGTGTGTGTGTGTAAAATCATGCCCTAGGAAGCTCTTATGCAATATGTACCAAATAACAAGCAATATTTAGATGTAGCAATATACATACATGTGTGGATGTCAAAATGAACTTCCTCTCCTATAAATTGTATGCAAAAAAATGTAGTCCCTTATCCCTTGAGTGATAGCTAGATGGATGCTATGATTATCTTGAAATGTATTTGGATGAGGTGATAGTAATAGATGTTTAGAGCTTATTCCTTTATTATGATCACATAGATTTATATTTATATGATTCCCTTATTTTAATTTTATAATTAACATATAAAAGGTTGACCACCAAGAAAATTAGATTCCTAAAAGATAAAAGAGGCCTAAAAGTGGCAAGTAAGATACAAAGAGGTAGGGGGTGCCCAAAGGGGATGAGGGCAATCAAGGGCGTTGGTGTCCAAAGACAAGAAATATAAAGTTGTGAAAGTCATACTAGGAAGTGAGGTGTGTAAGACCACAGAGAAATCAAGAAAGAAAAAAAAGAGGCCAAAAACAAATGTCAATTACTATTTTTTTCTCTTAGGAATTATATGAATAATAGTATGTGATTAGGACCTAGAAATGTACCTAAGTGTGTGATTTAGTGTCGATAGTAAATGAAGTAGTGTTTAATTGCTTATATAGGGTTCCGTAGATGATTTTTTTTAAGAAAGGAAGACCTAGATGAAGTATAAGACCAATGAAAGATTTGAATTTGAACTTGCAATTAGAAGACATGTTGTTCTAAGATTTTACAAAGAGGTCACAATCATATGGTATGACCCCAATTGAATATTACGGTCCTTGACAAGAGTAAGGAACATGCCAAATAAAGTTTGAATGTAGTGAATTGATGTCTCTCTATATATTTTGTGCATTATATTCTCAGAGTTTTTCGACATGTTAATGTGCAAGGATAAACAAGTTAATTAATGGACTTCAAAAAGTGCTAAGTGGAAAAGGAGAAGTGGCATTTGTCATAAAAAAGCGATACATAGTCAAATCAAGGGCTTCCAAAGTGAAAATTATCAAATTTGATTATCTACACCGAAGACCCACCACCAAGATGGGATTTTATTCCTCTTGACATTATATTTTTTGGGATCTTAGATATATGTTTCAACCCACTATGTACACATATCATATCTTCCTTTGTCTTAATGTCAGATTGAAACATGTCAAAAAACATAATGTGTTTTTCACCATAGCATGTTTTAACCCGGTTTAGTATTATGAAGAACATATTTTAATTACAATTTATTTTTAAACAAATATGTTTTACTACCTTTTTTTTTCAAGGAAACTATTAGACGGATAAAAAAGGGCTAAGTACTGGGTGCACAAATGTAGGGTGCGAAACAAACACGCGACTTGACACTATAGTAAGGTTGACACGCCCAAGATCAGGACTTAGCCACTTCTTTTGTGAAGGATATTTTGGAGTTAGCGTGATGGTAATAGAAAGACAAGAAGACTTGTAGTGTATGTAATGGTATTTTAGGAGAAAACATCGGTTTGAGTGCCATACATGGTTTAGTCTAATAATAGGGTTTCTTCATGAGTTATTTATAGGAAGTCTATTGTTAAGAGAACTTGCATGTTTTACATCCTTTTGTAAAGGTGCATGGATTATATTAGCATGTGGCCTATTTTGAGATAGTGGATGGGTGGTCAAGGGAAAGTCCCCACCCCTGTATATATGTATTGATTTTCACAGTCAAGAGTGTGTGAATTATTCTAGAGTTATCTTTGCTTGGTTTTGTCACACGTATGATTCGTGGGGATACTTATGTAATGTAAGAAGCTTCTACGTTTTACAATATTTTATACAATGGTTCATATTAGCTGGATAATGGTGTTGAACATGATTGAATTTGGTTCTTGTATGGTAAATCTTATTATAGTCATTGTTTAGTTCATCGTACATATATTTTAAGATCTAGATCTGGTTTATGCATTGTGTGTTGTTTACTATTGGTTATGAATCTGAATACATATATGCACTATCATGCTAACATTATATACAAACAACTCTAAAGAGGGACTTGGTGCCTTTACACGCTTTAGGTGAGCACTCAGCCCAGGTTGAGTGATGTGCCAGCATGCCTGGGTTATTCATAGTGAATTCTAGATTGCATCATTGGTTCCATTTTCGGGACCTCTTTTTCAGTTGTTTTTAGGATGTTGCATGATGAAGATGTACCAATTGACCTTAGCAAGTGTTGAGGAGTGGATAGTAGATCTGGAAGAAGAGTATGCTTGGAGATTCAACACTGGATCTGAGTTTGATGCACACACATGGGTTGAGCAGAATTTGTATGACTACTTATATGAAAACTTATTTTCTATCTTCCCCATAGAGCTATATGAGTGGCTAGTTACTTACGCATCTATAAGGAATTGGAGGTTTCACACACTTATCTGATGCAAGAATAATTTCAGGCTCTCTATGATGCTGATCTAATTTGGATGCACGTTGTGGATACTTGGTTTTGTGGTGTTTTGAATAGCTATATTTTGGAGTACTCAATTTCCACTTACTCTTGTCTAGAGGTAGTTGAGTTTCAATTTTTACGTTATCCCAGGTGATCATATTTTCATGGAATTCTACTGGTGATCAAGATCTTGATGGTAACCTTAAATTTGGAAGAGAAGCCAATGGCTAGCTAAATCTCACCACGTGTGGGGAAGGAGAAGGTGTGGTGAAGGATGACAGACCTAGCAGAACAGAGAGAAAAAGAGAAGAAAGGCGAATTAAGTTCAATGAGGCATGTAAGAGGGATTTAGAGAAGCAACATGAGGTTGCATAATGGATGGTGTTGTGGAGAGAGATGGCTCATGAAGGATTTGGAGCTCATGCGAGAGGACATAGAGCCGAGCATATGAAACACCCCATTTGGGAAAGCATGATAGGGAATCCTCATTGACCTCTTATGATAGCACACCAATAGAGACAACATGGGATGTTTGGTGTGCATCTGAATCTACACCGCAAACTATCACTTATGTTTGGTTTTTTAGTTTTTAGTACAACCAATAGTCAACAGGATAGTTTGGGTAGTAGAGTAATAAGAGGTAAAGTTAACTTATCAGTAGGATCAGGAGTAAGTGAAATAGTAAGTACATTTATGGCTAAGCACGTATTCCTTGTTATTTTGACTTACCTTTTTAGGCATGTCCTTAACACAAAACATAGGTGCACGAACTTTGGAATCACATCTGGGAGTAGCGTAACTTTGTAGAATGTAGGAGTTCAATTTAGCACCACTATTGGGACACAAGGCAATACATCCTCTAGTATAATTTTTGTTATAGGGGGAGGATCAGGTGGAATAGGTGGCCTGGGATCTGGCGGATCTAGAGGTGGAGGTAACATAAGAGGTTCTAGATATGGTGGGCATGGTCCTCATCACCATATAATATTTACATGGATATGTCACTTCATCTCCTAGAGTATAGGGAAATAAAAGATGCTGCTTGAGCATGTCCATATGTGTGAGATATTATGGCGCGTGAAAGGAATTACAATTTTAGAGTGTAAGTCTAGTCAATTTGTAACTACATTGTAGGGATGCGTGCACAACTAGTACCAAGTTTTAACTTGATAAGACTTGTGTGGATTATACAACATTATGAGATGCTTTCATTAAAGAATTTTATATCCTTGAGTTTGATTAGAAAAGTATAAGCGTGCTCAAGGATATCAAGCAGGGCACTACTGAGAGTGTCTAGGAATATGATGCTCATTTAAAAACACTCTTGTCTAAACTATCATATGATATCCATGCTAGTTAGCGTGCACAAAGGTGGTTCGTTGGAGGTCCGATCATGCATTTTAGGAGGGAAATCTCCCATAAGAGCTATATAGACCCACACGAGGCACTTGAGGCAACTTTGCGCGCTGAGGTAGTCGGGAGCATAGAAACTAGAGTGAGCACATTTTTGGAGGCTCAGATTGCAGAATGAAAAAATAGTTGGAGAAACTATCAGCTAATACAACACATGAGACATGCACTAAAATTTAGTGCACATATTGTGAAGTAGAGGGGCATACTAAGGATAGTTTTCCTCACAGATCAATGTGTGCCCTTGTTTCGGATTGTGAGATATGTAATTTGGATCATGATGCAATCCATTATCCATTGTTGAAATGTGTAATAAGAAATAACGTGTCATGTTATTCTTGTAATATTTTCTCGGTCCACAATTCACAATCTCAAGATTACAGGTTGATTGATTAGATCCATGATTCCATTGACATCGGGGTATGATAAACTGGAGTTGCAAATAAATCTAAGGATAAAAGTGAGCAGCATGATCATGATCACACTTAAGGGCACTATGATCATAATGAAGGGCGCTTTGAGGGAGGCCGAGGTAGAGGTAGAGGATACCATGGTGGATTCAGAGGCCGAGCCAATGGTGGTGGATGAGATGAGTTCCCTCATAGAACATGTTATTCATGTGGATCTCTTGACCATTACGACATGAGTATCCTTAGAACATTACTTGTTATTTTTGTAGAAAGAATCATAACTATGAAGAGTGTCCAAACTTATATGAACATTTGAGCAAGAAGCACAAACAAGAGAACAAGGGCATAAGGATGGTTAGAATACAATGCATCGTGGAAAACTAATGGATGCCGAAGTTAGCATCGGATCCTGAGGTAGTACATGTGAAGATTACTACATGTGCTGAGGCTACGTGCCCAAAAGAAAGGTTGCAATAAAAGCCCACCATTACTAAGTAGGATATTTTCCATACAAAATACCCAAAACCTATACATCTGAAGGAGGTTCATTAGGAAACCATGAAGGTATTTAGAAAATTTTAGGGTGAAATACAATGTTTAAAGGAACAATCATGGAAGTTGGAACAAAAGAAGGCAACTGAGACTTTCCAATCGGATGTTGATGATCTAAAGGAAGTATGCAATATGTTGTGTCAGGAGAACATTATTATGTTACCAAGGAGTTGGTTAAAAGGAAACACTCCACGCATTGGTATTGAGAATGGATGAAAATTTTTACATGCTAATCTCCCTCCTCATAGTTTATATTATGATAAGGAGATCACTCTGAATGTTGTTGTGGATGGATGAATTTTGAGCAATATTTTGATTGAAATAGGTGCGAAGTGAATGTGCTTACCTTAGATGCATGGGTTCAGATGGGTAGACCTCCATTGCAGCCATCTTCCAATGTACTATATATGGAAAATTAGACTAAGGCCACACTAATTGGAGTCTTGAAGGATGCATCCATTACTATATAGGGGCCAAGTTCACTGGGGACTTTGAGGTCTTAATGCTTGCAGAAGTTGACAACTTCCCAACTCTACTTGGGCACCCTTGGTGCTATGTAAATAATGCTGATCTACGGTTCAATAAGGGATATATAAATTTTGAAAAAAGGAAGAATGGGTTATTATCCCATTGATAGACATAAAATTTGCACCTTATGTTGAGCCCTTAAGTGAAGAATACCTGAATAGTATTTATGTGCACACCATTCGAGATCCGGAAGCGCTTGAGCCATCTAAGGAAGGAATTCTTTAGTCGGATGATGCACAATCCATCAATGATACTATAAGTATTTCCTGTGAAAATTGGGGACATGGAACTTATGATATGGTTGGGTGCAAGGTAAGAAGCGCGCTACGTACGTAAGTAGGATGCACTTTGTGTTAGGCGGTTAGGAAACAACCATATACCCCGTACACTAGTGAAGGAAACCCTAAGGTATTCCTACAAGCCATGGAAGTACAATGGAAGGATCGGTAGACAGAAGGAACATGTTAGTTTATACCCTACATGGGATAGTAGCGCGCTGGTGGATGGTTCATAGGGATAATCTCATAGAATGGAGAGAGGTGAGAGTTGCCATATTAGCAAGATTTCTCAGAAGTAATGCACCTACTCAAATATGTGAATATCATGGTAATAATCCTATTCAGCACCATGTTCAACAATATAAGAGGCTTTGGACAGAGGGGTAGAAAGCTTTACCACCTTCATTGTGGGTGCACAAACTTTATTTCACCTTGCGAGGCTACACACACACTTGGTATGTTTATGCGGAGTTGCATAGAGAGACTGGAAATTGACAAGACTTGATTGTAGGAATGATATAGAATTTTGAATACTTCTCCACTAAACCTATGGTGAAAGAGGCATCACAGGTTATGAAGTGTTTAACTATGGGAGATAGTGAAAATGCTGAAGAACTCATTCAAGAGTTGCTTGGTGAATCGGACCTACAAGCACGTTTTGAAGAAGTAGATGAGACAAATGCATAATCGCTTGAGATCACTTTCCTAGAAAAGGGAAAGGAAAAATTACGTCTACATGGTAGATGATGAAGAAGTGGAAAATTTGGACATAGATCATTCAAAGGGTACACGTGAGGTCTTAGATAGTGCGTATGAGAAGGCACACACCTACCATGAACCTATGAAGATGAAGAAAGTGAAAATTGGAATGGATGATAAACCTAAGGAGGCCATAATGAGAGATTACTGGTCTGACTATGAAGTGGCTAAGATAATTGAGTTACTACACAATTTCCAAGACTTGTTTCTAGGGGCTACCATGAGTTAAAATGAGTACATGAATATTTTTGCAAGATGAAAATTAAGTTAAAAGAGGGTGTGTGCCTAGGTAGGAAAATACCTTGCAGGATGAACCCTAACCTATGCATAAAATTTAGAGCAGAGATTGACAAAATATTGGAACTGGCATTATTGAGCCCATAGAGGAATCAGAGTAGGTTAGCCCTATGGTAATCAACATAAAGAAATATGGAAGAATTAGGATTTGTGTGGACTATAGGGAGCTGAATGCTGCATGTGTGATTGATCCTTTCCCTACACCATTCACTGAGGAAATATTGGAAGGTGTTGCAGGGTGTGAAATTTACTCTTTTACAGATGGATTCTCTGGGTATCATCAAGTAAGAATTGTTAAAGAAGATCAAGAGAAGACAACTTTCACCACTGAATGGGGAAGTTTTTACATACACGGTGATGCCCTTTGGATTAAAGAACGTGCCTGCAATATTTTCGTGCATTTTTGTTCAAGCATTCCAGGATTTTATTCACAAATTATTATAGGTTTACTTGGATGATTGGACCATGTATGGGCTTATCAAGGATCATTGTGACAATTTGAGGTTAATGTTTGAGAGGTGTAGACAGTTAAGCATCTCTTTAAATATCAAGAAGTGTGTATTTGCTACACCTTTTGGAACTCTGCTAGGGCATATCATCTGCAAGGAGGGTTTATTAGTAGATCTAGCTAAGGTTGCAATCATCTTAGGCTTGGAGGAGCCTACTAGTCAGAGTGAGGTGCGTGGATTCTTGGGCCACACAGGGTATTACAGGAAGTTTATCAAAGGATATGCTAAGATTTCCATGCCCTTGGAGGATTTATTAAAGGGTAAAGGCAAGTTCTATTGGGAGAACCACAACAATGTGCATTCGAAGCGCTAAAGGAAAGGCTTACTACTGCACCTATTCTACATTTTCCTTCATGGAATATACCTTTTCAGGTACTTGTGAATGCCTATGGAATGGAAATTAGTGTTAGGAATTATAGGACAAATATGCGGAAACAATTCCTCAAACCATAATAGTAGGAAACTATATAGCGAATTATACTTGCGAAATATAACAACATAAATGAATAATGCTCAAAAGAAGACAAGATAAGATTTAACGTGGTTCACCCATGTGGGCTACATCCACCAAGAACTTGCTCAGATTTTATTATCAACAAGAGTAAAAAAAATCTCACAGCCTCCTCTCGCTTATGAACTCACAATAGAATTCCAAAGATGCTAATCCACATCTAAAGCACAATTGACTCCCAATTGCTTAACCTTGATCACTCTTGATCACCTCTTGATCTTTAAAACTCAAGACCTCTTGAACACTCAAGATATATTTAAGATACCCTAACACATATATTTATAGGATTAAATCCTTTTAAGAATCCATAAAGGTGACCCTAGAAGATTGAAAGTCGTGATCTTTGAACTTCCCACTACTGGAAAAAAATTCCGACGTCGACAACTAGTTAATAGCATGTTAACAACAATGTTGCAACAACATCACAGCAACACCGGAAAAAATGACTACGAATACTCCTAAATTATCTAAACTTAACCATTCGAGCTCCAAAGACTTCAACACCGATTCAAGAAGACCAAAAACAGGCTCCACACCCCAACAATCTCCCACTTGGAGATCAAGTTTCCACCGAGAAAGTTCTTAACCCTTCATTATCAACCATGAAGGCCAATCAAAGTTGAACACAACTTCAAATTCTCTCTTGTGACTACCTTGGTCATCATATCTATAGGATTCTGACTGGTATGAATCTTTTCCAGCTTCAACTTATCTTCTTCTAAAGTCATCTGATGAAATGATATCTTAGCTGAATGTGCTTCATCCTAGAGTGGAAAGTGAAGTTATTCGCTAAATGAATATCACTCTGACTATCATTGTGTAGTCTCCTAACTTCCTATTTATGACCCAACTCATCAAGCAACTGATGTAGCCAAATCATCTCCTTGCCTCTGTGGAAGCAACATACTTAGCCTCTGTGGTTGACAAAGCCACAACCTTTTGTAACCATGAAATCCAACTCACTGCTTTGTATCACCAATCAGTAAATACATAACCTGTCGTGCTCCTCCTGCTGTCCAAATCTCTTGCCATGTCTAAATCTACATATCCATGTAATGTAGTGTCTGATCCACCGAAACACAATGTTGCTCCCATGGTCCCTCTCAAATACCGAAGGATCCACTTTACTGCCTGCCAGTGCTCTCTACCTAGATCACTCATAAACCTGATCACCGCTCCTTCGCATGGGCAATATCGGCCTAGTGCATACCATAGCATACATCAAGATACCAACTGCATGATGAGTATGGTACCTACTGACATCCGGATTCTATCCTCCTCGCCTTGGGACTTTGCTCCTATGATAATTTAAAGTGACATGCCAAAGGAGTACCAACCAGCTTTAGCATCCTACATACTAAAAACTCCAAGAACTTCTTTATGTAATCTTCTTGAGATAATACCAGCTTCCTCTCCTTCCTGTTCTGATTTATTCTCATACCAAGGATTTGTTTTGCTGCCCCCAAATCCTTCATAGCAAAGGATTCACCTAGCTATTTCTTGAGTACCTTTATTTCCTGCATGTTCTTCCCTACAACAAGCATATCATCTACATACAGGCACAAAATAATATAACTACCATCAAGAAACTTCTTGATGTACATGCAATGGTCTGAGTGACACCTGGAGTAACCTTGCTCTTGCATAAAACTGTCAAACTTCATGTACCACTACCGTGGAGCTTATTTCAAGCCATACAAGCTCTTCTTCAATTTGCACACTAACCTCTCCTTCCCTTTGACCTCATAACCCTATGGCTGCTACATGTACAATTCCTCCTCCAACTCACCATGAAGGAATGCAGTCTTCACATCCAACTGTTCTAAGTGCAGGTATTCTACTGCAACTAAACCAAGAACAATCCTAATAGAAGTCATTTTAACAATCGGAGAAAAAATTTCATCAAAGTCTATACCTTTCTTCTGTGCAAATCCTTTGACCACCAACCGGGCCTTGTATCGTTTCCTACCTCCATCTTCCTCTTTGATTCTATACACCCACTTGTTCTGCAATGATCTCTTGCCCTCGGGTAGCTCCACCAAATCCCAAGTCTGGTTTTCCATAAGAGATCTATGCTCTTCATCCATGGCTTGCTCCCACTTCTTCCTGACATCCACCTGCATTGCTTCCTCAAAGAACTCGGCTCTCCACTATCAGTGAGTAATAAATAATTCAAAGATGGAGTAAATCATTCAGGTTCACTTTTTACCCTATAAGACCTTCTCACCTTAAGAGTTTGGGTTTCCGATGAGTAGGTACAACCGCTATGTTGAAACATCTTTGTGTACTGAACCAGCCCCTTGGACACCTTGCTATCTGCAATGTCCTCTAACACTATGTATTCTTTCTTTGATTCCTCTTTTTGTTCCTGCAACTGATCTTTATACATGATTTTTTCATTAAAGACAATATCTCTAGACTGAAATATTTTCTTGTCTTTAAGGATCCAAACACGGAAACCAAAAACATCTTCACCATATCAAACAAAGGTGCATTTCATAGACTTAGCCTCTAACTTGGTCCTATCATCTTTATCAATGTGAAAAAATACCTCATATCCAAATACTCTACGAAATCGGTAATCAATTTTATTACTGCAGACCAAGCCTCCTTAGGTAAACCTCCATCCAAGGCCATAGAGGGTCCTCTTTTAATCAGATAAATAGTTATGCTTACCACTTCCACCCAAAACATGAGTGGCAGCCCTGCATGTAACCTCATGCACCTAGCACGCTCCATGATTGTCTTGTTCATTCTCTCTGACACTCCATTTTCTTGTGGAGTATTTGGAACCATTCTTTGCCTACGGATCCCATTTATCAAATAGTAATAAATAAATTCATTGCTGCAATATTCTCCTCCATTATCCCACCTGAGACATTTCAGCTTGAGACCTGTTTCATTCTCAACCAAGGATTTCCATCTTTTGAAAGTTTTAAACACATCATATTTCTTTCTAATGCAATATACCCAATATTTTCTAGTTGTATCATCAATGAAAGTGACATAATAATATGAACCACCAATAGAGTTTACCATATCTAGCCCCCATACATCTGTATGCACTAACTCTAACTTACCCTCCTTCCTGGTAGGTCCAACCTTGAGGAATCTCACCCGCTTCTATTTCCCATAAAAACAATCCTCACAGAAGTCCAAATCTAACTCCTTTAATCTGGGAAACCTATCCTTTATAATCAACATGTCTTTATGACTTATATGACTGAGTCTCTGGTGCCACAAAGTTGTATCTCCATCTACAGCAACTAAATTACAATAATTAGCACCATTGGTTAAATAAAAAGTACTAGTTTTCTTACCTCTTACAACCACAAGAGCTCCCTTGGTAACCTTCCAAGAATCTACTATAA
Source organism: Taxus wallichiana var. yunnanensis (assembly GCA_018340775.1). Classification (NCBI taxonomy): domain Eukaryota; kingdom Viridiplantae; phylum Streptophyta; class Pinopsida; order Cupressales; family Taxaceae; genus Taxus; species Taxus wallichiana. Next base: position 172,596,723 of record CM031234.1, read on the forward strand.
AACTAACCGTACATCCATCACTACCTAGCTTGTCCTGCTTGATATCAAGTTCTCGCCTCAACTTAGGCACATGCCTAATGTCCTTAAGCAACCATGTGTTCCCATTTTGCATTTTCACCCGAACACAACCTTTCCCTACTATGCTTTGTATGGTTCATTATCACCAAGATATACATGTCCAAAATCACCTTGAATAAAATCAATAAAGTAATATCTATGTGGGGTGGCATGGAAAGAAGCCCCTGAATATAACACCTAAGATTTAGTAATATTATCTACATAAATAATTAAGGCATCTTGACAAACATCACCTGCTGCCACATTTACCTCTTTAGTTTCCTCCTTCTTGTTCTTCTTATCCCGAAGAGCCCAACAATATTTCTTAGCATGACCAACCTTCCCACAGTGCCAACATTCTAACTTACTCTTGGAATTTGACCTTCCACGATCATTCGACTTCCCATGGTTACCTTTCCCTCTGTTCTTTTGTCTCCCTCTACTCTCCACTTTGTCAAAGCATTTCCAGAAGTAGAAGAATCTCCGGTGCTCTTCCTTCACATTTCCTCACTTAGGATCACACCTATTACATCCTCAAACTTCAGCTTTGAGTTATTAGAGACTGAATTACTTACAGCCATAACCAAGTTATCCCAGCTATTTGGTAAGGAGCACAAAATCAACAAAGCCCTGACCTCATCATCAAATTCAATTTTTACCAAGTTTAACATACTCACAACCGTATTAAATTCATTCAAATGATCAGCAACAGAACCATTCTCAGACATCTTCATATTAAATAAATTTTTCATCAAAAATATTTTATTAGAGGTAGAGGGTTTTTCATATAACTTCCCCAACACACTCATGAGACCTTCCGTGGTCTTCTCCTGTGATATGTTGAAAGCAATCAAGATGCAAGGCATAAATGAATTGCCCGATGCCTTTCTATCCAACAACTCCCAATCCTCATCCGACATGGTCTGTAGGTTTCTTTGCTTTTCCAGCCAAAGGAACATGGAGGTCCTTTTGATATAAGTAATCCTCCATTTGCATCTTCCACAAACCAAAGTTTTGCCCATTGAACTTCTCAACCCTCGATCTGCCCTCATCTACCATAGCTCCCACTCAAGCTAAAATTTCCCTGTGATTTACAACTTCAAAAAAAACCACCAAAGCTTTGATACCAATTGTTAGGAATTAGAGAAAAATATGCGGAAACAATTCCTCAAACCACAACAGTAGGAAACTATATAGTAGAATTATGCTTGTAGAATTATAACAACATAAATGAATAATGCACAAAAGAAGACAAGACAAGATTTAATGTGGTTCACCCAATGTGGGCTACGTCCACCAAGAACTTGCTCGGATTTTATTATCAACAAGAGTAAAACAACTCTCACAGTATTCTCTCAGTTATGAACTCACAATAGAATTCCAAAGATGCTAAACCACATCTAAACCACAATTGACACCCAATTGCTTAACCTTGATCACTCTTGATCACCTCTTGATCTCTAAGACTCAAGACCTCTTGAACACTCAAGATATCTTTAAGATACCCTAACACCTCTATTTATAGGATTACAATCCTTTTAAGAAGCCATAAAGCCGACCCTAGAAGATTGAAAGTCGCAATCTTTCAACTTCCCATGGCTGGAAAAATAGTCCCGATGTTGACAGCCAGTTAACAACATGTTAACAGCAACATCGCAACAACATCACAACAAACAACTGTAGAATGCTCCTGAAGTCTCCAAACTTAACCGTTCGAGCTCTAGCACTTCAACACTGATTCAAGAAGACCAAAAATAGGCTCCACACCCCAACAATTGGTGCAATTATAGCTCAATCTAGAGAAGGTATTGTAGATCATCCTATTTTATTTACTAGTAAAAAGTTGACTCGAGTAGAACAAGATTATACAACTATGGAGTGCGAGGATTTGTCAATGATCTATGCATTGCATAAGTTCTGACAGTACTTTCTAGTAACACCTTTATTTTTCTATACATATCACATAGAATTGAGATACTTGGTGAAAAATCCCATCTTACAGGGGTGCATATGCCGATGGGTTCTCTTATTCTAGGAGTTTGACTTTACAATGGTGGTAAAGCCAAGTAAAAGTAATTCTAGTCCAAATCATTTTTCAAGGATTCAATCGGAGAGGACACATAGAGTATTGAAGATACAATGCTAGATGCACAGTTATACAGGTTAAACCACGTACCCTTGGAATTAGAGGATATTGCTATCTTTTTACGAACAAGTATGACACCTGAAGGAATGAAGGCCTTGGAAAAGAAACAACTTGTAATTCATGCCACACCTTTCATGTTGATCAATGGTGACTTATAAAAACTAGGCCGAGATGAAGTATTCTACCGGTGTGTACTAGAGCATGAGTGAATGACAATTATGGAGGAGGCTCATGGTGGTATCACAGGTGGACACTACACAGGGGATGCCACCGCGCACAAGATCCTACTAGTTGGTTTATGGTGGGAGACCTTGTATAAGGATTGCAAAGAGTATTGTAAGGCGTGTGACCACTATCAATGCCTTGGGAAACCTGGACATCAAGATGAAATGCTTTTGAGGCCTATTACTAGTGCAAAACCTTTTGAGAAATGGGCAATTGACTTTTTGGGTCCTATTTCCCTAGCCGCACGTAGAACTGGATCGCGTTATATCATCACTTGTACATATTATCTTACAAGGTGGGTGGAAGCAAGCACCTATAAAGGATTGTACAATAGCAACAACAATAAGGTTCTTGTGGGAAAATATTCTTACCAGGTATGGATGTCCTTTGAGTTTGACAAGTGATAGAGGCACTCATTTCCTTAATGAGATGATCAGGATATTATTGGATGAATTTATGGTTGTATACCATAAAATAACACCTTATCACCCTCAAGAAAATGGGATCTGTTGAGGCTTTCAACAAGATATTGAGCCATACCTTGACAAAAATTGTGATGTTGGAAGGAAATACTGGGATGATAAAGTTTCTGCTATGCTTTGGGCATATAGAATAACCTACAAATAGTTGAATAAGGAAACACCCTTTCAGTTGGTTTTTGGTGCGAGAGAAAGTTATTCCCATGGAATTCATTTTACCTTCTTTACGTATTACACGTGTAGGAGGTTTGGATGATGAGAAAGCATTGGAAGAAATAATTGACAAGTTGATTTAACTGGATGAGAGGTGTGCCATAACACGATGGAGTCATAAGTAAGAAAAATCTAGGTAGAAGGCATGACATGATAGGAACATCAGGGACAAGAAGCTTGAGGTTGGGTAGATGGTACTTCTTTATGATTTAAAGTTTTTGTGCCACCTAGGAAAGCTTAAGGTGCATTGGTTAGGACCGTATGTTATCACTCATATACTTGACTCAAGTGCTTACCACTAGAGGTGCTTGATGGAACACGGTTTCTCGGTTACTTCAACGGGAGTAGGTGAAGCCCTACTATAAATAAGTCTTCTTGGTGTTTGTAATAAGGTAGTATTTCCATTTAGATTAGATTTCCCTTACTATATTTCCTTTAGATGTGTTTCCTTCATCGTCACTATGCTTTTTCAATTTAGTTTAGTGTTATGTGTAATAAGTGTGCTTGTGCACCAAAGGCTTGTTGTAATCTAAAGTGTTTTTATGCACAGAGAGGACTACACATACCCTTAGTGTGGGGTGGATAAAGAAGGTTAGTCTAGTATAGAAAAGAAATAAACTCACAGGTGACCATAAAGGGAACAAGCTTCGAAAAGTGATGGAAACTTCAAGAGGATTGCTCAAGGTAAAAGACCATGCATAAGGCATGTGAGTGCTTAGTATAACTCAAGGAGGTTGCAAAATTTGAGAATACGTATGCTTGGGTCATATTGGATAAATAATTTGGTGTAAGGAGGCACAGGGAGAGGATATGTGTGATGGAGAATTAGTTAGCGCGCCATAAATTTATGACTGATGTGTAAAATTTTGAGGTGCGAGAGATTGGGGTGCATGAAAAAGAAGTGAAAAATGCTCTAAAAGGGAATTAATGCCATGTATGGTGTTAGGTGGAGAAATTAAGGAAGGGGATTTTAGAACTTATGATAAAATCCAATGTTTGCAACGACATTTTTACCTTGCGAATTCAAGGAAAATTACGAACTGCGAAGAAGCGCAAGACAAGGAGCATTCTGCAGATTGATTATACCTAACAATATTTGAAGCATGTTGATTGAGCATATAGGCATAGAAGTACTCAAGCGGTGGTGTGGGTGTGCGATGAAGGGGTTTAGGAATGATTTGGGTTTGCAATAGCTAGGGTTTTGTAGCACTTGTAGATTGGAAGGAAAAATGGTACCATGAAATGCTCTAGTTATGGAGAAGGAAGTTGTTGACCTAACGAGGAATGAATGGTAAGAAATGATTTACCCAGAAGAGGTGATTGAGGGGAAGCCATGGGAGACAAAAATATCGTAGTGTAGGGTTTCCAACATTAATCGCTGAACTAAAAAGTGCCTAAAAGACATTGTAGCGAGAAGTCTATGAGAAAACTAACCGACATTTAGCAGATGACACTAGAGTATTTGACACCTCTATGAAGAGGTTACTCAAAAGCGGGGTCATGAAAATCCTAGAGTTTCCTTATTTTGGGAAGCCCGAGAAATTGTACCAGTGGCTCATGTCGTGCATGAGGAATTTTTCTACTTTTCGGAAGGAGAATGAGGATCACCGCCAAGTTGATTGGAAAGGTGATAGGGTTACACAACTCGGCTTGGAGATCTTTGGAAATTTATCTAAAGATGAGGGTATTGATGTAACAACCGCAATACATCAATATAAGAAGGGGGCTGAGCCTTTAAAGTAACCAAAATTACATACATGGCCACTAGGGTTGTAACATGCTTGGGGAAGCAAGTTGGGTGCCACTAAATGGTGGAATGAGGTGAATATACGCTGGTTACATATAACAAATAAGATGATAATTAAGACATACTACAACATTATGGAGTACATTGAAGAAATGTTGGTAAATGAGGCATGCATCCAGTAGATAAAGGTGAGAAAATAACTTGGGGCGCCATCTTGTTATTCATTGTATTTAATGAAATTAGCATACCCGAAAGACCAAGGGAGAACATCTGGGAGTTTCTGTTGGAGAATAAATCCCTAAAAAAGAAAATTTCAAGATATACTCTATGTAGAACTGTTTCTAACGTGTATAAGGAGTGCATGGGGAAGTAGTTTAGGAGGCTACGCAGGGATTTTGAAGGAGAACGGTATATTCTGTGTGAGATACCTAAAGTACTGAATGGAGAAGATGAGTTTGAAGTCTACTATCACTTTAGCTTGGGGCTCTTCCATATGTAGTCAGGCAGTAAGAGCCCATGGTGTAAGTTGCCCTTTACTTTTACTTCCAGATATTTCAAGGAGTCAGTGAATAGGTTCCACGATGCACGCACGATCCATTTTGACATGGAAAAATTAGACGAAGATATCCACATTCTACTCAAGAATTGTATATGGCCAGGGAAAGATGCTTATGTGGAAACCATGGAATAGGGAAATGTGGACATCACGCTGGAGAGTCTCACTATAGGAAAAATTGAACCAATACGCGTGTATATTTATCTAAGGACAAGGTTCAAGGATGGTAAGGTGGTAAAGGGTGCAGATATGACACTTCCAAGACCTCCGAAACAGGCGGATTGTGAATATCAAGGAAAGTTTCCTTTACACCGCCAACTCAGGAAGATCTAGTGGCTATAGAGTTGGAGAACGTCTTGAAGCAGGAGAAACCAGAAGACAATGATAGATCTGGTTTATACAAAGAGATTTTTGTAAAAAGGAACACATCTAGAGATACTTTGGCGGAGGGACTTTGTAGCTAGTGAGAAGATCACCGCACGTAACTCCTATGAAGAATGAGGAAGAAGAAAGGAGAAAGCATAGAAAATATGTTCCTGTAAAGGATAGTGAGGATGATTCCCCTCAATAATGTGGGTAAGAGAAGGAGGACACCCCTAGTGTTGAGATGTATGAGGATGAATATATTAGGGATCTGGTCATATATAAAACTATTGATGACAGTATGAGTACCCATGAACAAAACTTATGTGAAGGGGAAAACAACACTAGTGGGGATACAAATTCCCTAGAATTCCCGCACCTAAAGGAGAAGAGAAAGAGGGGGAAGTAAGCTAAAATGTGGGAGGAGAAGAACAACATGATGTAGGAGATGAAGAACCACAAGGGGAAGGCGTGCATGTTCAAGAAGACATGGGGGAACAAACAAGTTAGTATGGAGGTGAAGAGGTAGTGGGAACTCAAAAGTTGGGATACTTGGATGACCAAGAAAAAATCATTCGCGCTTGCTTCGAGAGCACCTTGCCCAATATAAAATTTGATGGCTGGGATTGGATGGACCCAGAGATGGCCAATATGTGTAATCGCAAGTAGTTATCATGGAGCATGTTGATTCACATGGATGAGTCTAACTTTGATGTTTGTGAGGTGTGTAACTCAAAGAAGATGAGGAAGGTACCACATACGCACCCTATGACCATCAAATCCACACAATTTTCTGATGAACAAGTGAGTAACGCATTAGTTAAAGTGTCCACTGAAGTAGCACACTAGAATATTGATAAGGCAACAAAAATATGTGCATTTATGGAAGATAAGAAAGATAAGGACTGAGAAATCAAATGACTCACCCAAAAGTGAGATAATGCAATGGACAAGGCACAAAATGTCAAAAAGATGGCCAAGTAGATTGCTAATGAAATATTGCAGAAAATGCCTAATTTTCGGTAGAAGGTTCCAGGAGTTCAAGTCGAACTACATTACCTCCGTACAATAGTTTGTTTACTTTTAGAGGACAAACTAGTATGCCTCCCTAAACCAAAGGATGCTGCAAAAGAAGCATCTAGGGTCAAGGCTTCAATTTTAAGGAAGATATCTAGCTATGAGGCTATTTTGTAAGCCTTAAGAGATGAAATGAAGAAGGAAAATTTGGTGTTAGCCATGTGTATAGTGTCTGATAACTTAGTTTAGGAAAGAATGAAAGTAGAGGAAAATGAAGTTTTGTAGGAAACAAATGATGAAACACTTAGGCACACAAAATGGGTTACCATGGTAGAAACAAAGTGCGACACACTGGATGCTACAAGGAAACATCACATGGACTAAATAAAGATCATCGGAAAGATCATTTCTAAAAATATGGATGCCATGGAAGGAATGGTATTAGGTATGGCTAACATCCTTAGAATTTTGAAGAGTGAGGGTTGAAACATGACTCTAGATGAGTTCGATGGTGTCATTTTGGACATCCTTGATAAAGAAAATGTAGCGCTTAAGGACTAGTATGAATTTGAGGGGGAAATTCAAAGTGAATATCCAGAGTTCATTCTACTAGAGGAGGAAAAGGGTACAAAATAAGATGACTCAATGTATTCTTTATTATTTCATTCATTATCCTATATTCTTTGGAATGACAAGGTGATTACCCATTTCCGGGGTGACAATCCATTTTAGTGTGGGGTAATGTTGGATGGAAAAAGGGGCTAAGTGTTGGGCACACGAATGTAGGGTGTGGAATAAACAAGCGGCATAGAGCTACAATAAGGTTAACGCTCCCAAGATCAAGACTTAGTCGTTTCTATTGTGAAGGCTATTTTTGGAGTTAGTGTGTTGGGCACACAAAGACAGGAAGACTTGCAACACACGTAATGGTATTTTGGGAGCAAGCATCAGTTTGAGCGCCATACATGGTTTAGTCTAATAATAGGATTTCTTCTCTGAGTTATCTATAGGAAGTATATTGTTAAGAGAAATTGCATGTTTTGCATCCTTTTGTAAAGGTGCATGGGTGGTGAAGGGAAAGTCCCCAACCCTATATATATGTATTTCTTTGCACGATTAAGAGTGTGTGAATTATTGTAGAGTTATGCTGTTGGTTTTGTCATGCGCATGACTCATGGAGATAATTATGTAATGTAAGAAACTTATGTGTTTTATAGTATTTAATACAATGGTTCATATTGGTTGGATAATGGTGTTGAACATGACTGAATTTGGTTCTTGCATGGTAAATCTTGTTATAGTCATTATTTAGTTCATCTTACATATATTCTAAGATCTAGATCTGGTTTATGCATTGTGTGTTGTTTACTATTGGTTATGAATCTGAATACCTATATGCACCATCATGCTAACATTCTGTACAAGCAACTCTAAAGAGGGACCTAGTGCCTTTGCATGCTTCGGGTGAGTGCTCAACTTAGGTTGAGTGATGTGCCAACGTGCCTGGGTTATTCATAGTGAATTATAGGTTGCATCAAAAGCCATATGTGACTTCTTGACAATAATTTTTGTTGGTTGTTACTTTTTTTTGTTTGTAGGATGATCAAAATGTGGAAATGGGGGAGTGTGTACAATCTCCAAGTACAAGATGTAGGCAATGAGAAAACCTTTTTCAAGTGATTACTTAGAATGGGGTCCCATTGGTGAGGTAAATGGGATGGATCTTTGTGATGCAATTCTGTTGTAAGAATTAAGGCCTTCATAAAGTTTTAAGGCTTTCTTTGTAACTTCAAGACTACATTCATACCCATTGGTCATAGGATAAAAGTCATTTTTGCATATAAAGAACATATAACAAAAATGTACTCATGGTTCAAAACCATTTCCACTTTTATGAATATTCCATATTTCAATCATGTGAATTTCACATCGTGAATATCATATCATATAGCTTGCTATTTAATCATAATGTTTCTAATGGATAAATAGTGGTTTTATATTTTTCATCTATTGGTGTCTGTTATTAGTCCCGAGGATAATATATATAATCCTCTTATAAAAGAAAGAGTTAGGAGGTTTTAAAAAGAGGGTTTACCAATACCACTTCATTATTAAAGTCATGTATGGGATACATAATGTGGCAATCATTACATATAATGATTTTTTTCACAATGATTCCAACAGATATTGTTTTCATGGTGTGAATGACACTAGTACTGAACCAAAAAATATGTTTTCTCGCAATTTATCTCCCAAATGTACAAAATTGCATCGATTCTCTTATATTAATGGGTGTTTATGTGGACACTCTATAAGAAAAAATTATCCGATATCTTGTTATGGTTGGCATGCTCAATAATAGGGATGAATATTTGACTATAAATGATGTCACACATACTTGGGAAAGGGTACATTCAAAGTGGTCTCAAAATAATGTTGATGATCCAATGAGTGTCAATTTGTGGAACATAGAGGAGAGGAATACATTTTTCTATTTTATGTGTTCTCAAATAAGTAACATACTATTTATCATGGACATTTAGACTCCTTGAATGTGTGAGATGATAGTATGTTAGTCACATAAATCCATTATCGCAATGGATTCTACATTTACCACTAAAAATATGGGGTAAGCCTATGAATTTAAGCTATAATAATCTTTATTTGATATAACAAATATAATTGCATATCATGTATATGTTGACTTTGATTTTATTATTTTGTTTGTGAATTACCAACTATGCTCATTACTTATGTTTGGTAAGAAAGACACTGTGGTGTCTATTGTATGGGTTGTATCATCACACAATAGGGTTAAAGACATATACATATGATTAGTAGAGGTGCATAAATGGGGAAATGTGCTCCATAGTGAGTGGAAAGTCAACATATTCTTGATAGATGATGTTGTAACTGAAATTCAAGCCATCAAGTATGATTTCATTCTTGAGATATATGTGGTGGCTATTTTGTATGGATTTTTGTTTATTAACAAGGAATTCAAACATCTAATGTCACTTACACTAATTTTTATCTACAATGCAAGGTTGTTTTTGGATGTCTTGTCCTTCTTTGCATTTGGCATGTCCACATGGCATGGATAAAGAATGTTTATAGGTAATTGTTACTGAATTGAAATAGTTAAAATATATATTATATTTGCCTAAGGGTTGACTTATCACAATATATGTGTTATAGGTATACCTCAAAGGATGTTGGAATGAAGATATTTTAAAGGTTGGGTGAGATCATGTGTGCAATGGATGAGTGTGAAGATATGACACTAATCCTAATAGATGAATTCTTGGAAGAGTTCAAAGATCAAACCAAATTCATGGAATACTTCAAGAAGATTTGGTGTGAGGACAATGAATATATTGGTGAGTGGAAACTTTGTAAACATGTATCTATTTTAATAAAATAATTGTTCCTATATTTCATTATTACTCATTAGATTTTTTTAATTTATAGCTATGTGGGGTATGTATGGTATGTCATACTATTGTTGTCCTAGATATATAAGAGGTTCCTAATGTATAGGCATATAAGGACACCATTATAGGTTTCCATAAATGCCCAGAGGATTTTATAGTGTGAGAGAAAACTAACAGTAAGGCCAATGGTAGGATTTAGGATATTATCATAGTTGAGACAAGAGCATGTAGTGTAGGATCCTTATAGAGTGAAAATGGAACAATAGACGATATGGCTTATGATAGTGGTAATTGAGGAGACCTTGGAGATTACAAGTAATTATGTATGGTGTGTGGAGACACACCCAATGGATAGAGTGACTTTTCAATTTGGGCATCTAGCTCATGTGGTGACCTCATCTCTTCCAGAGAAGAAACAAAGACATGTTAGAGAGAGAGAGGAGGGAGAGTGGGAGTGGTGGTAGGCATACCGCCATTGCGGCCACTATGAGTGAGATGTGCTCCACAACCAAGTGGTAGACAAAAATAGTATAGGGGAGTAGGAGATGCAAAGGGACATCATATAGTAGAGGTAGAGGGAATCCCTAAGAGATAATATTCTATAGAGGAGGAGAGAGTAGTGAGGCCCTAGGGATGACATCATGAGTAATGATTATGGAGGCCCAAATGAGGATATTTATCGGATAAAAGTACCCATATAAAGCAATGTACATAATGTAACAAATAAGGAAAAAGGAATAGGTTTTGTGGAGATCATCCACGATATTGGTGCCCTAAGATAGGTGAGAATAATTATTAGGAGCCCAATAACTTAGATATGAGGTAACAAAGGTATTTCTAGGAGATTGAGAATATGAATTTGTTATGGTGGAGCAACCTCGTGAGCTAGGTCAGCCCTAGAGATAATTTTTTTGATAGCATATATTTTGTATTTAGATGATATATGTTTGACAAATGTCTAATATGATATTTGTATGTATGTTTGGTAGAGAATGCCATAGATGAGTAACACTCAATGATTGAGGGAGCATACCAAGATATTTTGGATGGTTCCTAGGACTGATATATATGATCGTGATGATGGATCTAATGTCAATAATAGTCGGAGATGTAGTAGGAGCATTTAGGTTTACAAGGGAGGAAGCTCACAAAATTAAGAGATAGAGGGATGATCTTGTAAAAATATTATGGGATACATGACATCCTTAGCACAAGGGTTTTTAAGGTACATACAATGTTGGTGCATGAGCAAGAAATGAGACTATCTACCGCATGGGGGAGTGGTAGCATGTTATGTGGAAAATGTGGCCCCTATAGAAAATTTAGAGGTTTGGGTGGCTAGAGTGGAGGGAGAGGCTTTATGGGATTTGTCTAGAGCCATATTTTCAAAGTGATCCCTACAAGATATTAGCTAAGAACCTTTAGATCAAAGCATTGGATGACCTCCATCCGAGGGAGGGGATACTTTGGGGATGGTTGATTGTATGGTTTTGCAAGATATATGATGATTTATAGAATGATTCATTTTGATAAATATGATACACCATTGTTATGTTATTATTATGTGTATTGGTGTTAATAAATGTTTAATTTTAGGATTCCATTTCCTTATGGATGCACAATTGTAGGAACATTTATGATTAATAAAAATAAAATGATAAAAGATTTTTGAGATTGATAGAGTAAGAATTGTAGAAAAGATAGAATGGGGCGGGAAATAAATATAGCCAACCCAAGAAATGAGATATAAACCTAAGTAGGAGATGAGATGAATTTTGTGACCATAGTATCCAAAAGGAGAATTCAAGGCCATATAAACCTAAGCGGGGTGGATGAAGACAAAAATAAGAAAGATAAAAAATTACCGAAGTATCCAAGATAGGAAAAAATGGCCGTGTAAACCAAAGTAAGATGGATAAACCCAAACGGGAGAGAGATCAGAATTACTAAAATATTTATTGTCACCAAAAGCTAGCACCATCTACATGTGTAAAAAAGAACAACAAAAATCTTATGAAACATGTATTTTTCTCAAGTGTTGGACCTTGCAAATGAGACAAATATCCAGAGAAGGTTGGCTCCTTCTCTTCCAGCTCACCACAAACTAACCTATAACTCTAGGTTAGTTAACTAACCTAACCTATAACTAACCTATAACGGAGCAGCGTGGTCCACACAAATGAACTATTCTTTCACCTTTTACTAAAGAATACCATGTGCGGGCCACTCAAAGCGGCATACGCCTATTTTTGAGCCTATCCTACCTTTGTGTAGGAGGGCCAATGAAAAATATGATAGCAGGTCCCTTTGACCCTTTAGTCACGTGGACGTCATCAAAATCTTTCATTTCATTTCATTTCAAACCGTAACTAATACTAAACCTAAGCTAAAATATGCATGAACCAAGGACAAAAGAGTGAGAAAAGTTACAAAATGAAGAAAGAGGTGATGCACTAAAGCTGAAAGAGGGTCCAAATCCATCCTAAAAGACACAAAATAGTTGCACTTGTAGAGATTGTTGAAACACATAATCCTAAATATTATAAGAAGAATAAAACTAATGCATAAAAGAAGGGGAAAACCATTTGCCATTATGTCTTTGGTGTTATCATTTATGTCAAGGTCATTAATGGAAAAGGTTTTGTAGTTGTCATATGAGTCTCCATGAGGTATTAATAAGGTCAAACATGAAGGTTGATTGGTAGTGTCTAGTTTTAGTGAAGTTGTTATGGTTTCTAGGCATGGTTTCAGGTATGGTCAAGTTAGTATGAGCTCTCCAAAGGTTGTATGAAGTTTTAATGAGGTATAAGGGTTATTATGATGTTTCAAAGATTCCTAAGAATTTGTAAGTGGTCTCCATGGTCATTTCATGAGAAGTCTTGGCCGAGTCAAGTCATTTTAGGCCTATTCCTAGAACTAGTGCATGTGGTTTAACATGGTGGCATGAGAAATGGAGAAGGGAAGTCATGAAAAATCATGGAACAAGGTGTCATGATGTTTTATAACACGTGTATGATGAGTTTTAGGTTAGTATTCAAAGGTTTGATGATGTTTCATAGTCTTTTTAATCAAGTTTCTTGAGAACATGACTAGAAAGGAAAGGTAAGTCTTAGTGGTTAGAGATTTTCAGAGAAATTTGAGCATGGGTGTGACTTGATTTAGTTAGAGGAGGTTTATATGATAAATCAAGTTAAGTTTCAGGTCAGTATGATGAGATTTTCTCAAGATATGAGGTTTTTGGCCAAACCGAGTTCTTGTGAGTTCAAAATCTAGCTCGATGGGTAGCTTTAGATGATCACCCAATCTCACACACTTTTCATGGGACCTTTTGGCTTTCAAGGATGATTTTTCATTGAACTAAGAGTGTTTTGCAAAAATAACAAGTTTATTTTATTTTCATACTTTTATGAATAATTGTTAACAAGCTAAGTTTCTCTTAAACCTTAGTGAAACCCTCCTTCTAGAGCAGATTGGAAGATTTGAAGTTTATGGTATTCAAATGATGCATTAGGGTTGTATAGGATTCTCCATATCTCATTTTTGTGGTGGTTTCATGTTCTAGCTATTTTAGGAAGTGAGAGAAAAACCTTAGTTTTGTGGAAATTTGTAGTTTCAGGGTTGAGATGGAAACTTCGGGATGAAAAGTGAACTATTATATATATAATCCTTGGGAGATATTCTACATGGCCTTGAAATTTTTAGGAAATTACAATAGAGAAAAAGGAAGATACATGTCCTTAAAGTTTCCCTACCGATTTTGGCCTTAAGGGTTAAAAGCTAGTCATGAAGGTTTGAGTTGAGATGAGTCATTTTGCATGTTGTAACAATATTTTATAAGAATTTATAGCTTGTAGACACCTAACATGATGTGTTGGAGAATTTTTTTATCATATAAATTGGTTTCATGTTGAAACCCTAGTGGCCTAATTAGCTCTATTAGGTCTCTCAAGAAGGTGTGAAGGAACATGTATGAAGGCATGGTTTTCTCCACATAACATATGCATGTTAGTGCTTGAAGGTGTTTTACAGGTCTCCCTTGAAGTGTTCCAAGTGGTTTCTGTTAGGAATAGTTTAATATTGTGAACATTATTATTGTGCAAATAATGAGTTGGTGACAACTCGTAGAGATCTCTTAGAGAGATTCTAGGTTTGTTGAATGATAATAGGGATTGGGAGAGATAAGTGAGTTTTTCGAAGATTAAATTTGACTCCTCTTTCATAGGAGAACTCCACTCTATATATGTAACCTTGTCTTATTGAATAATATCCCGAATGTTTTAATTTTATACATCATTATTCGGTGTTTTCATTATATTTGTTATTGTGTAGATTTGAACCAAATACATTATTTGGTATCAGAGCGTCTTATGGTCCTGAAAAAGATGCAAATTTAATTACAAAGGGGTGATTCAATTGCCCTGTGCATGGTTGTAGCTTATTTGTTACTGATTAGATGTATGCAGGTAATACTGACATGATTCTCATGATTTCTATATTGGCTCATGGGATTTGGCTTCTACATTGAATGTTTTGTTCAGTTTTTAAGCTTTGCATGCAAGTTCTGATATTTGGGAAGAATCTGGTATATAATAAGAAGAGTGGGTTGTTTATTGCGGCGTCTCAGTCACTGATTTGATCAAAATCCTTTTCTCAGCCGTTGGCATCTAGGTGCAATTCTTACTCCATTCTTGTCTCATCGAACTCAAAGGAGGATGTTTGGTAGATCGCATGACCTGACTATGGTTTTCCAGTCTACTCAAATTCTGCACACCAATACAAATGTTGGATGATTTGATTTGATTCACCAGGGCATACTGGCAATCCTCATACAATAAATTCTTATGAAAAGTCCTGCAGATTTCACCAGTGCAGTTATGTCTCTGCGTAGTGCTCCACGTAGACTCCAAAATGTTGATCTCAACATTGCTCGCTAAAGACTTCATCCGCCCCATTCCATGTTGCATACAGGATACATTGGCATCGGTAAATGTATATCTGATCACTCAAACTCTAATCAAATGCCATAAAATATTGAGTCGAATAGGTAGAAGCTATTCTACATTTATTGCTGCTTTCTAAGAAAAAGAAAAAAATTTCTGAGTTATTATTATAAGGATCACATCTTCTTTTTAGAGTCTATTGTATGTTTATACACTCGAGACATTTCATTTATTCATATGAAGGAGTGTATTAGTTGTAAGCGGTTATGAGTTTGAAGTCTTTAGATACATTTTAGACTTGTCCATATATTGAAATCATGAAATAATCTTTGTAAGTCTAGTGTCTTGTTAGAGTCAAAAGTTTGAAAAGTTGTTACTATAAAAAAATACAAATGAGTGCATTTTCGGTGTAATCCGACACTCGATTTTGAAGGGAAAATGCAAATGAAAACTGTTCTTGGCTTCGAGGGCTCTACCCCTCGACCCCGCCCTGTATTGCAACAGAGAACACATATTGTCCTTGACTATACTTTCTGCTGAGTTAGCAAAGACATTGATGGAGGTTGGAGGCAACGGAGGAAGGAGGTCGATTAGCGACCTCTCGTCAGGCACCATCGATGAGGCCGCGGTACTTGATTTGGTGGCCAAGTATTTTTAGATGTGTGGTAGATAATAAAAACAGATGATACATTCCTTTTATTGTAATGTGTGAAAAATTCCTATATGTAACCTTCTGATGAAAAATATAGTGGGGAAGTAAAAAAATCACACGCAGACATGGATCTTGAAATGGTTCGTGGAGATCCAAAAAACCACATGAGGTGAAAAATAGAGTGGATAATTGTTCATGTCTAGGTTGGTGGTAAAACTATTGTAAAACCATAGAAGGTTGAGTGTTACTCCCTTCATTTATATCAAGGTCATGAGCTACAGGCATGCCGCAGGGGTTGGCATTCTGCTGAGATGTGTAAACATTTTTCTACCTTGTTCACATTAGGGGAGTGTATATTAGGAATTAATAATGTTAATAATAGGGGAGTGAATGTTAGGAATAGTTTAATATTGTGAACATTATTATTGTGCAAATAATGAGTTGGTGACAACTCGTAGAGATCTCTTAGAGAGATTCTAGGTTTGTTGAATGATAATAGGGATTGGGAGAGATAAGTGAGAGTTTTTCGAAGATTAAAGTTGACTCCTCTTTCATAGGAGAACTCCACTCTATTTATGTAACCTTGTCTTATTGAATAATATCTCGAATGTTTTAATTTTATACATCATTATTTGGTGTTTTCATTATATTTTTTATTGTGTAGATCTGAACCAAATACATTAGTTTTAGTGATTAGAAGTGATTTTGAAGACATTTTAGTATGTTTCTCTCAAAACTGGTTCTTGATCCCTTGTTGGCGTTTTGACCTATTTCAGAGTTTGAGTTGGTTAGAGGACTTACACCATGATTTGGAGCTTGATGTGCATATTCCAGAAAGTATAATCAAAGATATTTATAATGGTATAATAATTAAGACTTAATGATGATATTTTCTATGAGAGGTTGGTCGTTCTTCAGGATTGTTTTTTGGGTGCCTGAAGGCCTTGTTGAGATTGTTTGCTTCTTAGAGTGTGTAATGGAGAAGTTGGATGTTTTAAAGGTTCCTGAGCTACTTGATTATGTTGAGTGGTTTTTATTAACTTGTGTGGAGCTGTTGGAGTCTTTAAAAACTTATACATGCCCTTGAAGATAATATTTCATTCACTAGGAGATGAAGACCTTGTTTTGGGATTGTTTGAGAAACCTTGAGCTTGTTGGTGTTGTCTTTAACCCTTCCAACCTACTTGGGTATTTTGAGCTGATTTATATGGTGTTGTATATATTTTATTATGTTGAAATGAATGATCTATATCGTCGTGGCTGACCTAGAGATGTTTTAGATTTAAGTCATGTATATAAAGCATGTTATATTTGCTTATTATGACTTGATGAGACTATGGGGTTATAAGCGAGCCATATGAGGTAAAGGAAGAGAGTGTTGATGGATCAAGGATAAAGATGAGAAGTGGTGTGAAGTGATGAGGAATATTTAAGAGCAGGTGTGTAACGAAATGGACCTAATCAGCCCATGAATAACCATATTTGAGTGAGCTAGGAGAGAGCTTGTTTAGAGAGGGTTTTAGGAGAGGAGATGAATTTGAGATGACAATAAATTGTGTGAGTAACATATCTTAATTTATCATCCATTTCAGGTGGTTGAGTTAGTGCTTAACCACCTTAGAGGGGGTTTACCCTCCTTGTAGGATTGGTGTCATACTAAACTAGGGGTTGGTGCTCCTTGTGGGATTAGCACCTCACTAAAGAAATATTGTTTGATGTGTAATATTCTTACAAGTCCTTTATTATGAGTAATATTAGCAGAGGTTTCAGTGGTTTTATTCCCCTTGAGGGTTTCCCACTTATATCTAGTGTCTTGTGTTCTCTCTCTTGTTGCATGCACTTATGAATGTTTAATACACACCTAATAATCTCACATGGTTTATGGATATTGAATGGTTAAATTGAATGATGACTGTATACAATAGTAAATGAAGTTAAAATTGTTGTATGACTGATTTAACCCCTTCTTAGTCATTGTGCTTCTAACAAAAACATCCATTAAAAACTCAAATAATTTAAAGGAAACGACAACCCAAAATATTTGTATTAACAAGTTTATGATGATCTTACATAGTAAATGTTTGATATGTCATATAAAATGAAAATTATAGAGGTCTAAAGGAAAAAAATGGTGAAAATATAAGGGGTATCTCTCAAGAAAATAGAAAGGAATTTTTTATGTGCTAAGGACTTGCATTTATATAAGGGTGAGAGAAAGAGGAACATGACCTTCCTAGTCCAACCACCGACAAAAAACTCATAAAGTCATTTACAAAACACATGGACACCAAGATGAGACATATCTACACATTATTTGACCTACGAGATGAAGGAGTGACATTCCTCATTAATTTGGTGGTTCAGGTGATTTAAAAATTTGGTGTATCCAATACCATCCTTCTTTCCTTAAAGTTGTGATCACATGATTGACCTCTAAAACTAGATCAAATCTAGAAATTCTGATCCAATAATGAAGGTGATGAGGAGACCTTTCCAATGTGTTGGTTGGATATTTTGTCAATCCAAAATATGAGGTTCAACCACAGTATATGGGATTAAATCCCTCCTCAAAGGCAGTGAGGCTGCTGCTTATTACTAATCTAAAACACAACAAAATAATATATACAATATTCACACTAATCTAACCATTGGGGTTGGGATAGAATCCCTGAAATCCACATCCACGCGATGCGAAGATGTTAATTTTGTAAATGGACTGGGTAGGAAATTATTATGATGAAAGAAACACAATGGAAAGGAAATGAGAGAAACATATTTTCTTTCGAGTAAACACAGAGCACAAAATAATCATATGAGCTTTAGATCATAAATATAATGTCTGAAATGATTAGAAACACTAAGGTGCTAAACAAAGAATAGTTTAAGATTATGAACGTAAGAACAATGTCTTAAGAAAGATATATCCCACAACACAAAGTTTGCAAAATAATATCAACTCCTATTCTTCAAAATGATTAAAAGAAAACAAAAAGTTTTTCTTCTTTCCAATAGCTCCCAATATTTCAAAAATCTCAACCCTATTCCAGAAATCCTCCATGTCTACATTCCCGAGCTCTGTATCTCGGATGTCAAAATTACAGTCAATATAGGATGGAGATTCTACCTTTCTGAATTTGTATTTCATCTTCCCTGTCTTTTCCATCTTTTCTTGTGATAGACCAGGGTCCGACATGAGGGTTTTCGAAGGAAGAGCATGTCGGAGATCAGGAGATGTTGAACACTGCGAGAACCCCGACCCACTGGAAATGCTAGAAAGGTGGAAAGACCCGGCACACTGAGAAGGATGTCGGGAGTTCGAGAAACCCGACACACTGAGAAAGATGCCAAAAATTTGAGAAACCCGACACACTGAGAAGGATGTCGGGAGTTCGAGAAACCCGACACTTTAAATTTTTCAATACACTGTGGGTTTTGGATACTGTAAAGCACCTGCGAAACCCGAGAAGAGGGAATAGGGTTTTTGTTGAGTTTAAAACATGCAAGTTTTTCCTTCATCATTTATATCCAAAACATATTTTTAATTAAAACAATATTAGGGAATAACACAAAGTGATAATTCCAAAGGGGTAAACCCTAAAACATAAACCTGATTTAGAAAACAACCCCTAAAATGGAAAAGATAAAATCCCAAAACAACCCTGATGAGAAACTTGGAAGAATTCCTCACATAATTAATCCACAAAAACCACAAACAAAGAATGAAGAAAAATACCTTCAACCGGGACAAGGAATGATAAAAAATGAGCAATGCAATCGAGTACAGAGGTGAATTTTGGGTTTCAGGGTCAAAGGCGCATACGCGAAAATCCACAAGGTAAAAGTACGTCTGGTAAAAATGACGTGGAAATCCAGATATTTATAGGAAAATTTGCATTTAAGACACTTCAACTGGCGCGTGCCAATCCACCCGACAACTCGGCATTAATGCCATGTCAGCATGCTCAGGATATCCGGAAACCCGACACAAAGGTGTTTAGAGTAATTCGGGTTTTGGGTTGTGGGAAACAATCAACATGAAGCATGATGCTTGATGGCCCCGAAACGACACAAAGGATTAAATCAGGCTTTGGGTATCGGAAGACAGGCGACATGGAACATGTTTCGGATAAGGCATGTTCCGATGCGACGAAGGTCCGCAAACCCGACTTACCTTACTTGATGCGGGTTTCGGATTTCGGGGAACACACGACATGAGACACCCAAAACACATGTTGTCTTGCTTATGAAACCCGAAAACCCGATTATCTCTCTCTGAGAGGTGATCCTTAGAAAATTATCTCCAAAAATTTCTTAGGGTTATCTCATTTTTGGTGAAAACTCAAAAATGGGATAACAACTGGCTCTAGTTGGGGACTTCTTTTGTGATATCAAAGGAAGAGAACTCAGAATCTCTGGCTATATCCATTGGGCTATGGAGTCAGAAAAGAAAGAAAACCGAAACAAAACAAAAAGAAGAAAGAAAGAAGACTAAAAGCAAACACACAACAGAAAGTAAAGTATGTACAATGCAAGAGAACATCTTGCATTAGTGATGGAACAACTTTAGATGTTGTCCACTGAAAGGCAAAGGGAGTAACCCTCCATCCAGATATGATAGAAGGAAACTATTTTCACCATTCAGCTCATGGATCTTAAAAGGTCCTTTCCACAAAGAATCGAACTTCCCGTGCATTCCTTTCTGCTCCCTCCTCTTATCCCAAAGCAACACCAGGTCTCCAATCTGGAAATTACGCTGCCTTGATTTCTTATCAAAAATTTTCTTTACTTTGCTTTGATGATCTGCAATGCGATCAACCACCTTGCTTCGTTCCTCCTCTAGCTTGGCTAGATACATAACCCTTTTCTCAATAGAATTTTGAAAAGTCATGTCTTCGACTGCTTTGGCCAACTGTAAGGCTGGAAACTCCACTGAGATAGGTATCTCAACATCAATCCCATACAACACTTGGAAAGGAGACATTCCTATATCTCGCTTTGGGGTAATTCGATCAGCCCACAATGCGTCATACAATGCTTTGTGCCATGCCCTCTGGTTTTCATCTACTAGTTTTCTAATTATGGTAACCAGGTTCTTGTTGCTGGACTCAGCTTGCCCATTGCCTTGGGGATAATAATCAGATGAGTGAGCCAGGGTGATGCCGAATCCATAGCAAAATTGCAGTCAACTCATGTGACGAAATTAGAGCCATTATCAGCTACAATCTTGTGGGGTACACCAAATATAACAATTATATTTTCTTTAAGGAACTTGCACACAACTTCTGAGGTTGCTTGCTTGATTGGTGCGGCTTCCACCCACTTGGTAAATAGTCATGTCTTGATCAGCATGTAATTATGTCTAGCTGAGTCAAGATTTAATGTTCCAATGAAGTCAATTCCCCACTGGCGAAAAGGTTCTTCAATCACTACGGGCTTCAAGGGGAGAGCTGCTAGCTTGGGACAACCAACGAAATGTTGACAAGCTTCACACTTGGACACCCACTCGGCTGAATCCCGAAAAAGAGTAGGCCAATAGTACCTAGCCCGCAGGATCTTATAAGCTATTACAGAGGATGAGAAATGTCCTCCGCATGCTAGGCTATGAAAGGATTCTAATAACTTTAACTGTTGTGATTTATCAACACAACAGAGAATACACCATCAATACCTTTCTTATATATCCCATTATCCCACAAGAGGTATCTCATGCAGATCTTAACTTGACCGTCCTCTTCTCTTTTTGGCTTAAATGCGGAGGGAATTCACCATAAGTTAGAAAGAAAGCAATATCCATGTACCATTCATCAGTTGTACTCACGAAAAGCACCATGGGCAACTCTGAAGAAGTATCTTGAGTCTTTTCACATTCTGCTTCAGCATGATTTTCTGCAATCAATTGCACAAGGCCCCTTCCTCGTACTAATTTGGTAGGTCTGATGTCCAAGTCGTATTCCTGAACTTTAGCTATCCAGGTACCTCGTTGGCTCCCCAGCTCTTGTTGAGTCAAAATGGATTTAACGGCAGTGTTGGGAATGAGAACGAGGGTATGGGAATTCAGCACATAGTACCTAAAATGTTTCACCGCTCGTACCACTGCATAAGCATGCTTTTCAATTTGTGACATCTTCAATTCATGTTCCTTCAATGGGCAGCTCATAAATGTGATGGGAGCTGCAATGCCTTCCCGTTCTCCTGCATCAGGATGGCTGACACTGTGTGAGCAGAGGCGTAGCTATACATGATGAAATCTTTTTTGAAATCTAGACATACTAGGATAGGAGCACAAGAAACTACCCTTTTTATTTCATCGAACACAAGCTTCCCTTCAGTACTCCATCGAAATGGAATTTTTCCTTTCATCATCCCGAGGATATCCTTGGTTTTATCAGCAAAATCAGGTACGAACCTTCTCAGGAAATTGACCTTTCCAAAGAATGAATGAACCCCAGTTTTACTTGTGGGTAGGGAAAGGATTTGAATGGATTTTACTCTCTCTGGGTCGATTTTGGTTCCTTCTTTAGTCACGATATGACCCAGCAGCTTTCCTTCGGTCACTCCAAACATGGACTTCTTGGGATTTAACGAAATCTGTGACGCCTGCATCTCAAAAGTACTTGCTCTAAATGATCATAGTGATCACTCCATTTTTTAGAGAAAATGGTCAAGTCATCTAAATATACAACTATGACCTTGCCCATCAGGTCTCTGAATGCCAAGTCCATAGCTCTCTGAAAGGTGGCTCCGGCATTGATCAAGCCGAAAGGCATCCTCCTGTAAGCAAAGGTACCCCATGGGGTTGTGAAGGCCGTCTTGTGTTGATCCTCCGTAGTTACCTCAACTTGATTATATCCTGAAAATCCATCGAGCATGGATAGCATTTCTGATCTAGTAATAGTTTGTAATACCTAATCCATGATAGGAAAGGGATAGTTGTCCTTCAACGAAGACTGATTCAGGTTCCGGAAGTCAACACAAATTCGGATTTCACCATTCTTCTTCTGACAGGAACGATGTTAGCAATCCAGGTGGAGTGATGGATTGGAAAAATAATTCTAGCATCTAACATCTTCTAGATTTCCACAAGGATAGTTCCTGAGATCTTGGGATTGTAATGTCTTTGTTTCTACATGGTTTCACATCAGGCTTTAAAGGGATACTGTGTTGTATGTCTTTGGGCTTGAAGGATTTTAAATCTGCATAAGACTAGGCTAACACATCCATGTATCTCTTCAAAAGTGAAGTGAATCTTGCTTTCTCTTCAGGGGAACAACATTTCCCAATATTCACCATCCGAGGTTGATCAGACGAACCTAGATTGATTTGATCTACTTCCGAGGAAGAAGCTCCTTCAACTTGTCTCTTGTTTTGAATAAAACGATCATGCTTGTCGAACAAACCCTCCAGAGAAACCAGACCTTTGGGTATCTTGTTTCCTTTAAGCTGGATAAACTCACCATCAACCTCTTGATATGAATTTGAGATAGATTCACGGAAAGCTGATTCCAAACCTTCAAAGTACAGCTCATTGAAATTGTCAGCCTTTTCTAGAAAATCCAACACCTGATGATCATCATTGAACACTTTCCAGTGAGTCGCATTATCTAGGATACTGGGATGGTACACAATCTCGATAGAGTACGTATCTTGTTTGAACTGAGGATGAGGAAGAAGGAGGGATGCAGACACGGCCAAAGAATCAGCCTTGTCATTATAATCTCTCAAAACTACCTTAATAGAGAATGCATCAAAGCATTCTATACTATCCCAAACTTTGTTCCTGTAATGTCTCAAGCGATCATTTTTTACCTGATAGATTCCCTTGACCTAGTTGACAATCAGCTCCGCATCCCCCTGAACCTTGAGATTTCAAATTCCCTTTTGTCTGGCCATTTCTAATCCTAATAACAGGGCTTCATATTCAGCCGTGTTGTTAGTATTATCAAATTGCAACTTATAAGCTGATGGGAAAATCTCGGAATTAGGAGATATAAGAACTACACCAGCGCCCGATCCGGTGGTTGAGCAGCTACCATCGAATTCGAGGGTCCAAATAGCATTGGGATCCTTTTCCTTGACATCCACAGTCGGTATCTCTGAAGTCATGAAATAATTTCCAAAGCTAGCATCTTCGAAAAGAATTTGAGCTTTAGGATCATCAGATTTAGTTACCAAATACCTCGCCTGAGGTTCAGGATGGAGAACCTGATAAACCCCATTGACTGGAATCCTAGCCTTGGTCCAATCCATATTAATCTCACCTCTGACATCCTTACAAAAACCTCTACCCAAGAGGATACCGTAAGCTACAGGGATGTCAGCAACTAGAATGGTCATTTTCACTCTCTTCTCTGGGAAGGCAACGAATGCAAACTGTGCATCTTTGATTTGACCAATCAAAGGAACTTGTTTAGTTTCCATGGAGTAACACCATCCATATGACTTAGTCAAAGTAAGCCCAAGGGCATGAGCTACTTTCGCGGGCATAACATTGTCGGAGGCCCCTGAGTCGATGATGCAATTACTGAGTTTAAACCCATTTATAAGTAAAGACAAATAAAATGGTTCAATCTTTCCTGAAGAAGAAGCAGAGGTCAGATTGTTCTGAGGTGGGAGTTGAGTAGGATTTGGAAGGAGACCTTTTGAAGATGGGGGAACAACAACTTTACTTCTAATGAATTTGGCAAGTTTTTCGAACTGTTCAGGATTTGACTGAAGGTATTCTGCTTCCGACATTTGGATTTTGGTTCTCTTTGCATGATCAATAATGTCAAAAGCAGTATAAGAAGGGGTGATGGTAGGCTCAGTTCTAATCACATGAGCTTGAGCTGGGGCACTGACCTTAGGAGAAAGAGAATGAGGAGAAGTTGCTTTTTTGGTGACTTCTCTTTCAGTTTGTGCTGAAATAGGAGTACCTCTCTTAACTATGGCTATGGGAGATTCCTTATTCTTCTCCTTGGGGTTTTCAAGATGTTTTCTTGGATTCTGAGATTGGGATCGAGTGAAGACAACAAATGACTGACCATCCAGTGCACATTCATCTTCATCGTATTCCAAATACCCAATGTTGGAGTCGCCAGCCGAATCGTCGTAAGACTCATCGACATATCCTGAAGCTTCAAAATCCTTGAGAGAATCTTGTTCTTTTGGTTCTTCCTATTCTTCAACTATTTCTCTGCCACATTAACGGGGAGGAGCTTCAATTGCTAGCCTCGGTTGAGCAGGAGTTAATCGCGGCATATCCCTTGCAGGTACACCATTGTTGTTATTGAAATTCCGTCTAGGGATATCCCGATACGGAACATTGCTCACCTGCTGGGACATTTGATTTTTTAAAGCGATCAAATCATTAGCCATTTTTTGAAACATAGGATCAGTATTACCTTGGGAAGAACCTTGATTTTTAGCCTTGGGTACATCTTTCCTTATCCTTCCTGGTAAAAATGAGATCATCCTCTATTTCATAGTTGTTGGTGAGCGATAGCCAAATCTAGGATAACCGACCTTCTTAATAAAAATCTCACATCGGGAGGTGAGCATTAATGAAGAAGCATTTACTGGTTTTCCTGGAGTAGAGTACAAACTATTTCGGAATCTTCGGATCAACTTATTAAACTTTGCCACAAAGTCCCGCATGGGTTCATGCGATTCCTTCTTCATATGAGTAAGTTGAGATAAAAAGGCATGAGAATCTTTGGCTGGTTTGAAATGTGCTTCGAACTTGGTCCGCATGGTAGCCCCATTTGTGATGCATGCATTCGAAGGTGATAAAACCATTCGATTTCTTTGCACGTGCAACGTTTCAACAAAGAGTCGAACAGAGACATCTTTATGAGCTACTCTAAGGACACCGCATGCTACGAAGAAAGATGCATATGTTCATCAAGATGCTACTTCCCATCCCCATTGAACTTGGGAATTTTTACGTGATCCATGTGGTAACTCGTGCGATGGTGGAGTTAAAGAAGAGGACCAATAAGCTGCGCGCCCCGAAGGCACGGGTTGTCTTGCCATCCTTACGAAAAGAGTGCATATAGGGATCGAGTATCGAGACAAAGAGTAGTGCATGACAAGTTGCAGATGCTTCCCATTCCACGGGGATCCGGTTTCTCCAAACAGGCGAAGAACTTCTGGTTCGGTTAGAAACAATGTTGTTGGGGGACAGGCTGAAATTGTGCTGTTGTAGCAACTCAAAGAGTGGGTCAATTTCACCTTGGGCTCAGTGGGACCGAGTGAAGATATTTCTGGCCAGCTTGAACTGGGAAAGAGACCTTGTTAAAAATAAGGCAAATACGGAGTTTCCAGACACCAAGAGGATAAGCTTTATACTATAAATCCGTATTCCCAGTAGTCGCCAAAAGCATTGGTTGGATATTTTGTCAATCCAAAATATGAGGTTCAACCACAGTATATGGGATTAAATCCCTCCTCAAAAACAGTGAGGCTGCTGCTTATTACTAATCTAAAACACAACAAAAACAATATATACGATTCGCACTAATCTAACCATTGGGGTTGGGATAGAATCCAAAATCCACATCCACGCAATGCGAAGATGTTAATTTTGTAAATGGACTGGGTAGGAAATTATTATGATGAAAGAAACACAATGGAAAGGAAATGAGAGAAACGTATTTTCTTTCGAGTAAACACTGAGCACAAAATAATCATACGAGCTTTAGATCATAAATATAATGTACTGAAATGATTAGAAACACTAAGGTGCTAAACAAAAGAATAGCTTAAGATTATGAATGTAAGAACAATGTCTTAAGAAAGATATATCCCACAACACAAAGTTTGCAAAATAATATCAACTCCTATTCTTCAAAATGATTAAAAGAAAACACAAAGTTTTCTTCTTTCCATAGCTCCCAATATTTCAAAAATCTTGACCCTATTCCAAAAATCCTCCATGTCTACATTCCTGAGCTCTGTATCTCGGATGTCAAAATTACAGTCAATATAGGATGGAGATTCTACCTTTCTGAATTTGTATTTCATCTTCCATGTCTTTTCCGTCTTTTCTTGTGATAGACCAGGGTCCGACATGAGGGTTTTGAAGGAAGTGTGTGTCGGAGATTAGGATATGTTGAACAACGTGTGAGAACCCCGGCCAGAAATTGGAAGGTGGAAAGACCCGGCACACTGAGAAGGATGTCGGGGATTTCAAGAAACTTGACACACTTGAGAAAGATGTCGGAGAGTTCGAGAAACCCGACACACTGAGAAGGATGTCGGGGAGTTCGAGAAACACGGCACTTTAAATTTTTCAATACACTATGGGTTTTGGATACTGCAAAGCACCCTGCGAAACCCGAGAAGAGGGAATAGGGTTTTTGTTGAGTTTAAAACATGCAAGTTTTTCCTTCATCATTTATATCCAAAACATATTTTTAATTAAAACAATATTCTGGGGAATAACACGAAGTGATAATTCCAAAGGGGTAAACCGTAAAACATAAACCTGATTTAGAAAACAAACCCTAAAATGGAAAAGATAAAATCCCAAAACAACCATGATGAGAAACTTGGAAGAATACCTCACATAATTAATCCATAAAAACCACAAAGAAAAGTGAAGAAAAATACCTTCAACTTGGGACAACGAATGACAAAAAATGAGCAATGCGATCGGATGAAAGGTGAATTTTGGGTTTCAGGGTCGAAGGCGCATACGTGAAAATCCATAAGGTAAAAGTACGTCTGGTAAAAATGACGTGGAAATCCAGATATTTATAGGAAAATTTGCATTTAAGACACTTCAGTTGGCGCGTGCCAATCCACCCGACAACTCGGCATTAATGCCATGTCAGCATGCTCAGGATATCCGAAACGACACAAAGGTGTTTAGAGTAATTCGGGTTTCGGGTTGCGGGAAACAATCGACATGAAGCATGATGCTTGATGGCCCCGGAAACCCAACACAAAGGAGTAAATCAAGCTTCGGGTATCGGAAGATAGACGACATGGAACATGTTTCGGATAAGGCATGTTCCGATGTGACAAAGGTCCGTAAACCCGACTTACCTTACTTGATGCGGGTTTGGATTTTGGGAACACACGACATGAGACACCCAAAACACATGTTGTCTTGCTTATGAAACCCGAAAACCCGATTATCTCTCTCTGAGAGGTGATCCTTAGAAAATTATCTCCAAAAATTTCTTAGGGTTATCTCATTTTTGGCGAAAACTCAAAAATGGGATAACACAATGAGACCCGATTTTCCTAATTAGGTTAGTCGCATCGAAAGATATGGGAAAAAACCTCAATTGCTTGTTATGTGGAACCTTTATTCTCTCTCTTTTTCTTCATGGCATTTTTCAAATACTCAAATATTTTTAACATTTCACAACTTAATTAAGTGTTTGGAAGAATTTTTTCATTGGCAAAATTTATTATCTTTGGCGATTTTTGACAAGTTTACCTCGTTTGGTGATTTTATCCATATTTGGCCAACCTCACGGGAGCTTAAACTTGTTTCTTGTTAAATATGTGAAAGATTTGACCTTCCTCATACCCACGACATATTGTAACCTTGTTTGTGTGGATTTGAAGACTAGGTTGTTTGAGGTGAATTTTGTTTTGTTAATTATATGATAAATACCGAAACTCAAAAGATAACAAGGTTTAACAATACATGCACCTTTACCATATAATGTTAGGATGAGTGAATGCAAAAGACATGAGAGACTCCTCTTTCTAGTGAATGAGAGAACTTTCATTCAAAGATAGATGAAAGAGATAGATGCTAGACAAAGATTTGATGAGTTTATCAACAAAGGTCCATCCCATAAAAAATTGGGCTTCCTCAAATGGTGTCAACTATTTTCTACAATCAAGTGATATGATATGAAAGTAATTGGTAATACAAGGATGATTTATAAATCTAGGGGGATAAAAACATTCTTTTACTGCATGGTAGGTGGCCCGGGGAAAGGGTTAAGGTGAGCTCAAAGTCCAAGAAGTAATCAAACCAAGCTTGTTCCTCTGTGTCATGTTATTCATGTATGATTTCAACTTGATACTAGATGTCTTCAACATTTGGTGTCAAGGTGATCACACAGAGAATGAATTCATGTACAATGGAAAAATGTTCCCAGAATAAAGTGTTTTTGAATGATAGGAATGTTGTATAAGCTTGTGATCGGATGTGCTTTACAGTATACATAAAATAATAACTTGAAAATAGACCGAGCGAGGTAGAAAATAGATCGATATTTGATGGAAAATATTATAAATATGATTAAAATACTAAAATGACAGGGGATTGATAGTGATTTTGCACGATCGGTGGTGATATAGGTGAATCACTTATGATTCTTTGTGAAAAGATTGATTCTTTGATATTATGTAAATTGGATATAAAATTAAAGATCGAATATTGATATGAACTTTTATACGAATTGATGATAGGTGTAGTATTTTATTTTATTGAGAACAACCCAAGGCGTCTTTGGCACATCACTTAGATAGAAATGAGTTCTCACTCGAAGCACGCAAGGTACCGGTCCCTCTTTTATGGAAGATTTTTCAAGGAGTTAGCGGGAAAAGACATATAATCCAGATCTAGAACATCCATGCAAAGATAAACCACAACTAGATCTAGATCACAACCATATGCAAGAATAAGCTAAACAAGAATCAAGATCAGGTTTACTATGCAAGATCCAATTATAGATAAGTCAATAACCAATATCCATCCAAAAAGATCCATTGTATTAATTATTGTAAAACATAGAAGATGAATACATACATAAGAGTATCACCATAAGTCATGCACGCTCATAAACCAACAACATAACTCTACTACAAAGCGGAACTACTAAAACCATGTAAATCAATACATATATATAGGGGTGGGGACTTTCCCTTCATTGCCTAAGCATCCTAAAAATAGGTGTATGCTAAGAATAACCATGTGCTACTTACAAAGATAACAAGGGAGCATGCAAGCTCTTCTAACAATAGATCTCTTATAGATAACTTTAGTTCTAATCCTATTTTTAGCCCAAAACTCTACATGTCACTTGACCTTCCACTCATCCCAAAATAGCCTTGTGTAGCCTCCAAGTCTTCATGCTCTAGTTCAAACTGCTAGTTCCTTGCTCCAAAAATAGAATCTTCCTACATGGAATCTTCCCTTGTGTGTTGCCCACTCCATCTCTATATTTAACATCATGCCCAAAGTTGAATAAGTCCTCAACTCTCTTGAAGTAATCCTTGATCACTCTTTTCTATCTCTGCATGTGAAACGTTGACATTCATGTGCATAATCACCATATTATCTCTTGCATACACTACCTCCGAGATCTTGCGCACACGTTCTCTTCAATACTTAGTCACATTTCTAAATCCCAACATTACCCCACACTAGGTATGTTGTCCATCCTTGGAAACACTTTGTCTAATCTCATGTCTAGAGATAAGGAATCCTTTAATTAAATAAATAATAAAGAATGTCCTTATGGCTTGCACCAAAGAATGGAATTTTTTGAATATCACTAGAAAAAAAAGGGGGAATTCCTTATTCACTAATGCCTCTAATGCTTTCCCCCTTCTAGTTCACTACATGCTTGAGTAAAGGCATCCCCTATCATACCAACGACTTCTTCAAATGTTAGTTCCTCACCCTTAGCCTTCAGTGTGTCCACTAGAGTCTCTAATTATTTTCCCATGTTTGTTAGCACATCCATCTTGTGCGTGACCTGTGGGTAGAGTTCCTTCAACTTATTTTTAATTTAAGCCCTTAATAAATTAATTGGCTTCTTCTTTTGTTTAACTTCAGCTAATATTTTCTCTCATTTTCCCTTTTCCCCTTATTCTTGGCCTGGAACTCCTTGAGATCTACTTCATATTTTACAACAAGTATTCCCACCACATGGTCCCTATCCTCAAAATTTGCATATATGACCTCTACATGTGAGCAATTTCCTTGATGATTCCATAATTTCACTTTGTATTCTATTATGATGGATTGATCTATTCTTTATCTTACTAATTTTTCCATGCCCTAACCTCTTCAATGATTCTAATGCAAAGGGTGGCTATTGAGTGGTGATTACGCTCATTAAATATTCCAAATAATGGAAGGTAGTCTCATACTTGGTTGTATCAGGAGGGGCCAGATCTGGGCATGCTAGTAAGATTGCATCAACTATGTGTTTGACCTTTTTGTAAGTTGCACACATCCTCCCTTTCTCATCCCTTAGCTCTTTCTTCAAATGTGTAATAATATTTTACTTCTATTTTATCTCCTTGTCCCTCTCTATTTTTTCCTTATTTTTCTCCTTCATCTCCCTTTGCATAACTTATATTATTGTTCTTATAAAAATTCGGAACCCATCTCCACTAATAGCTTGTTAAGTGCATTACATGCTTGTTCATCATTAATTGCTGAAAATCTCTTGCCATGTACATTTATCTTGACATTGCTGATTCATGGGTATCCAGAACGAAGGGAGCACTTAATTTATTTTCTAGCTCCTCGATGTGTGACTCAAAATTACAAGACAACATCTTCCTTATACGCGGTAGTGCACCCTTCTTATCAAATGATGACCATCAAAATAGTTGATTTGTAAGTATTTTGCTTTGGTACCTTCTTTGGCATAAAATTATTACAATCCTCTACATTTTGCATGATAGGTCCTTGGGGGATGTATGTTCATCTCTTTCTGCAAGCATCCTTGGGAAACCTTCAACAAGGCATGATTCTCTGCCTATGATCCCTTCATGTCCTTCACTCCTTTATTCTTCATTTTTTTCTTCCTCTGTACCATGCATAACCTCATGCTCTACCAAATTCTCTATGATATCCATGACCTCTTTCTCTATTTTATGCTTTAGCTTGGGGTCGAGTGTGCCTATCCTCATGCTCTTCAATTGTATGCAGGTTATCCTTTATAACATGTGTGTTGATCATTCCGACACCCTCTTTATTTACATCTATTGCAAGTGCATCCTTAAAACACTCATCCTTGCCCTCTTCACATGATTCTTTGATAATATGCACTTGTGGACCTAACTTCTTAATTGGATCTTCCCACTTCCCGATTCTTCCTCTTCCTATTGGATCTTTGTCTCTTGAGTCCGAGCTATCGAATGTATTATGTTTATGTTGCATCGGGGACCTTCTTCTAACAGGATGCCTCTGACATAGGTATTTTCCCATTCTCCTTGATTCCAAAGTTTTCTGTGGCGCGCTTGAAACTAGATTTTTTTATCTTTTATTATTCCTTCAGATTCTCTTGACAAAATGAGTATCTTCATGTCCTCGCTTCTTTGGTTTGACCTTCTTCCATGTAGAGGATCCTTAGAAATGCTCACATTTTCCTCCTTGAATGCTCTATTAAAAAATTGAGGCCTTAAATAAATATATATTCTAGCTGCATTGGTGAAGTTATCGCCAAATGTCATTAGTTTCATCAAATGTGTACTTTCTGAAACATACTTCTCCTCATAAGTGTGGTAATTTGGATAGAAAAGTGTTTGAAGCATCTCATGGTGCTACTTATCCACTTCAATCAGATTATATCTCAAATTCTGCACCTCCTTGAACCTATTCCCATCACTCTAGAAATCTTGTCTTTGTGAAAGTAAATGGGAGTTTGCACCATGGGATCTTAGTTCCATCAGTTAACATAAACCTCCCAATATAGAATTATTGATATTAAAAAAAATCAAAAACTCCATCCAAAGAGCAAGAAAATTTTCTGGAATCCTCCACTCAGTGATGAACACATTACACATCCATTTATACCATTTGTCCACATGTGCCTTATATGATGATGTCACCATGTCACATGTATACTTAGAAAATCATTTTGCAGGGGAGGGATCATTTGCAGGATTTTCCCATAGCTTGTCTTTAGGCCCATCGGGCACCTCAATCTTAGAGAACACTATTACCAATAAGATATTCCCAAACATGATCTTATCACCATCATGCATGACATTAATAATATCTTCTGCTATAAAGGAAGCAATATTGTATATGGTTCCTTCTGATATTTTCTTGCATATATACAACCATCTTTTATTCACCTGTGTCCATCTCTCCTACCCACTTAGCTTTGTGGCAGAAACATGACCATATTCATGACAGGATCATTCAACTTTACAATATCAAATGTGCACCCACCATTCTTATACTCAAACTCCATTGCCGCTTTCTTCACCTTGACATCATTAGCTAAGTCATCATCAAAGGAGTTACCAATATTGATTAGTCTAGTATACTTCTCAATAAAATGTGCGGTGATGCACATATTTCTTCTGTAAAATAGAAATAATCCTCATACACATGTGAAATTAACCATTGATATAACCTCTTAGGCTTCCTAAAGAATGGAATCTCATACAGTTACTGATAGTCGACCTTCTTTAACACCCTCTTCACCTTGTCATCATATATCAATGTATCATCCGAGGTTATTTCCTCTTTCAAATAAAAAAGCTCTGTTACATTGTCACACATGGTCGTCGGTTCGATGGTTATAGTCACTAATCTGTCATGCTCTAACATGTGATGCCCAATATTTTCCCATTAACACCCCATATGGGTCTGCATTTATGAATACCATTCCTCTTGAACATCTATTGTGGGAGTCGGTTTCTCTTTTCCCTTTCCTCTCTTTTTCGGTGAAGCTATTACTACTTTCTTTGGTTCCATTTTAGTTATGCGGCATCAAGCTTTTACTTCTCACTTTATCTATACTCCTTATTAAAAACATTAGTCGTAACACCGATACACTTCCCCAATCAAACTTTTTAATTTATGCCCTAATCTTCAAAACTCTAGTCGGAGAAGTTGTGATTCCTTTGAATATCACCACACCATCTCAACCTACAAGATTCTACCCATTGGAACTCACACTCCCCTTGTCCATTTAGTTTTCCACCTTCTAGTTCGAAACCCTTCAACTTTGTACTCAATTTCTTGCTTGATCATTAAATTATTCCTAAATTTGTATGATAACTCTTTAAAAATTCATGCAAGGTAAGGTAAAAATGATTTACCTGATGCTCCTTTTATAGCGTTAAATGATTTACCCACATTATTTTCTTACCAACTACCATCATACAACTACATTAAATTTGGATTTCCTACTTTTTCCCACCATTTTGCAGTTCAAAGCGTGCTTCCACCATTCATCTAACGCGTGTACCAACTTCACCTTCTATCATGTAAAATAATTCACGACCGCAAACCTCCTTAGGTGCGCACCATGTGCTGAAGTACATCAACCTTTGTGCCTTATACCAAGTAGCTATCCATGCCACTACCTACCTTGCATTACATTACGTGCTCATTCATTGTACGTTGATTTTCATTGTGGCATCATCCTTGTTATCACCATCCTTCTATAATAATCAACACTAACAACACACACACTCCAATATGGTACTTAGGCCTTTGTAAATATCTACATCATCCTATGCGCTCTTGCTTTCCTTCTACCACACACTAACTATATGTCAGGTCCTCTATGCATGAACTTATAAAAATAGTAATCATCAACTAGTGTGCAAGTGTGTACACTACAAAAAAACACTAAAATAAAGTGACAAAGCATAACAACATTGAAAGGAAACACATATAAATGAAATGCATTAAGGAAATCTAATCTAAATGGAAATATTGTCTTATTACAAACACCAAGAAACATTATTTATAGTAGGGCTTCAGCCTACTCCCATTGAAGTAATTGGGTAACCATGTCCTATCCAACACATTAATCTGGAAAGCACTTGAATCAAGTATATAAGTCATGAAATAAGGTCTGTGTAGACACCCAAAATTGGGTCACACCCTTTAAATCACCTTCGAATAATTAATTTAATATTATTCCCCCACCATGCTCACTTGCACACATTTTAATTAATTTAATTATCACAATTAAGTTAATTATCTAACTCACCTAGCCACCTCACTTATCCACCTCACCCTAGACCCATTCTAAACCTATTAATTTCCTTAGACCAAGTCCCCACTTATCCTAACCAACTAGGACTCATTCTAACCTTAACCATTATGACCTATTATCTCTATTACTTCTCTCCCAATATATTTAGTGTTATCTCCCACTTCGACCCACTACTGAAACTTGAATCATGCCAAATATGGGAGTAATCAAACCATTTTTAGCCAATTTGACCATTTCCCCTAACCGATGCTAGTTTTCCCTCGATTGGCATCGATTCCCTAACTATTTTCAGTTATCCTTAAATAAGAGTTTCTAAATATTTACATGAGTTCTCTAATTAATTCATTCACCCAATATTTGGTATTCAAACTCTCAAGCACTCAAGCTACATGGCGATGAACCATAACCCATCAAGTTTTCACTAGCATCCAATCACCTCATCCATAACTTCATATTGTCACAACATAGCACACAGGCTCCATTTCCCTGACATTGGACACATTCCTGCATTACCCACGAATGATCATTAACCAACAACCACCTTTAGATCTAAAAATTACCAGATAAGTAATTCACTCTTATTTTTTAAGTTCTTGTTTTGATCTTAAGTGTTTCATTTACTTCTTTCATTTGATCACTCTCTATCCCGAACACCACCTATCACATGTTTTCCACCTATTTAAACGGCTTTGACCCATTTCACCTACCCTAACACCTCTACCACCCTTCACAGCCTTAACAAAAATCATATCATCCCTCCCAAACCCCCTCAAATCTTTGTGCAATCACAGAGAGACCCAAAACACCCATTTTTGACATTCCCACCATATTGCCCCTACTAGAACTAGTCACCCAACCGACGTTGGTCATTTTCTAGTACTAACATCGGTTTCTAACTAATACCGATCTTTGTGGTGGTAATTTTTCCCATAACAATGAGCTCATAACTTTCACCAAACAATCCAGAATCACCCAAAACCTTTCCCAGACCTTGCCTAATACCTCAGTGACCTTCCCCAACCAGAACCACACCTTGCCCAATACTAGATTAGTTTGTATTTCAGTATTTCATTTTAATCTAGTGTATTGATAACATTTTGAGACACCTAAATCAAAGTGTTAGCAATAGGACCTTTACTTCTCACATTTTCTTTCATTGATTTGATAAAATAATGGATTGACAGACCATCTAAGAATTGTCACACTTCTCGAACTAGCATTCACT
Source organism: Taxus wallichiana var. yunnanensis (assembly GCA_018340775.1). NCBI lineage: Eukaryota > Viridiplantae > Streptophyta > Pinopsida > Cupressales > Taxaceae > Taxus > Taxus wallichiana. The sequence goes on from CM031234.1 coordinate 172,632,706, forward strand.
ATGCAGTCCACCGCATATACTATTTAACTCTCTTTTGTGGTCTTGTTGTGCTTTATAGGTAGTTCCTCCTAGCCAAAAGGAATCTCTCACATTCAATCTGATCAACATCTACAACACATACAACCTTCTCCCAACTATTCATAGGTATTCCTCCTATGCCCATTACCCTTATCTATTTTATTGCATTACTTTGAGGTGAAACATTTTGGCATGCCCGGTGGGACCCCTTCTTGTGGGTTCTTTACATTTTTTCATATAGGGAATTGTGTGTTTCTTTTTTTCCAAAAAATTCACATTAAATCTCTCTCTGGTCAATATTCTCTTCTTCTACTTGTCTAAAGGAAATTCATGATTTGGTGTTTAAAAATAATTCTTCTTACTTTCTTTTGCACTTACATTTAGTGAAATATCATCCTCTTGACCTATTCTCTATTTTCTACATCCAATTTCACTTTCGATTTGGGCTTAAAAATCTCGTATTTCATCCTTTGTATGTTGCATTTAGATCACCTAAATTTATTTACAATCTATATCTTGGAGGTTATGACCAATTGATGATTGGGAAATTAAGCATAGTTCACAATTTGTGCACACACACCCTTGTCTAAATCACTTGAACAATTTACACACTTCTTAAATATATTCCTTCCCAACAATTAACAATCGGATTGGCAGTGGATCTAGCTGGTGTTCTAGCCAGTAATAATATAAGAGTTGTACCACACATACCAAAAGGTATGTCGGGTCCCTTTATCCAAAAATCACCTGAAACCAGCCACAAAATGTTTATAAGATACCCCTATTGAATAAAAAATCTATTCTACTCATAATTAGTTTTAAATGGCATAAGCCACATAATATTAAAATCTGAACCATAAGATTTTACGTATTTATTAGTTTTATCCTGAATTGTGTTTTAAGATGTGAGGTTGTTTCTTCTTATTTTTCTTATCCTTCATGCCCCACCATCATAACTGGTGTATTCTAGTTCATTTTGGGTGTGTTAGGACTCATCACTGCCATTCTCAATTCTTGGGTTGGTGTTTTCATTTGACTTAATCACCTAAAATTCAAATTTCCATCATCTTCTCAGATTTTAGAGTAACCTAGAATCAATCCAACGACCACATCGATTACTTCTTCATACCAAAATTGGTTGATTGAATGGTATTGAATCCTTTTTTTTAATGTTATTTTACCCAAAATAGTATTCAATTCACATCTAGATATTTTTGTAACTTTTTTATGTCATTTATCACATTTTTGAGTCTCTATTACCATTAACGAGTTTAGGTCCACCCAATTTACATTCTTCATCTCTAAATTTACAAATCTTCCATTCATTCACAGTAACCAACATCGGTCTAGAAAATGACATTGGTTACCCCTTTCTATTGGCATCAGTTACCCTAATGACATTGGTCTCTGTGTTTTGATTTTTATGTCAAAACAAAAACCAATTTCCATTTACCAGTTGCTTCTATCTTATGTTTTTGTGTTTTTGTACCATTTGCATAACTCAAATTACCTGTTCTACTTCCATTTACATAGTTTTGACTCGTAGACAAGCTGAAACTCTAGTTTTTTATGCTATCCACCAACCACTACCTCCTATTCCTTCACCACCTTTTATCTCTTCACCCTAAGACCCCACCTCTCCTATTATTATACACGTAGGTGATGAGGAGTTCAAAAAAATACTTGATCATAGTCCCATTACCTTGTAGTATTACCTCACCCATTCATCCACCCGAGACTCATCAGGAAAAATAATATACGGGATGCCTATCTCCATTCCTCCCACTCTCGCCCCCACTTTTGTATTAGCTACTACTAGTGTAGCATTACCCGCTTCTAAATCAAATCTTGTTGTTTCTCAGATTGATCCCACATCTTCATTATCAATCACACCCTTGATATCTATCACACTTGGTGACATCCACCATACCATCATGTATAGGTCCTAGTGTAGGGATTACAACATCATCAATCACCATTACCTCACAACCTTCAGTTGCGTTGACCCCTTTTCAGATTTTGGTCATGTCTATACCTATTACTCTACTACATATCGCTATGAGGGTATTTACATAGGTCTTTCCCACTTACACCTTGTCTCAGCTACCACCTACCACTTATACCTCCCATTCAAGGTATATGCCATCATCATCTACTGCTACTTATGTTCTCGCTTCTCAGTTTGCCTACTCAACACCTCCATATACTGGTCTACCTTCTACATCGTATCAACCTCCTTATATTGTGGGAGGTGCGTCTCAATATAATCTGACCACAGATCTAATTAAAATGATGATGGACAAGATGTAAACCCTAGAAGCATCTATCTCTGGCTCATGCAATACATTGACTTACACTTGAAATTTGTAATGATCCTATTCATCCTTCCATACCTATTCATCCTTATCCCCCACATTGGGAGATGCCTAAATTCAACTGATTTAATAGCAAGGAATATCCACAACAACATTTGCGATCATTCAAACATGTATGTTATCTAATTTCCCATGATGATGCCTTACTTCTTCAAAATTTCCCAATTTCCTTAACAGGACCTGCCTTAGACGGTATAGTGCTTTACCTAGGAACTCTATCTTTTCATTCAATCAACTAGCCTAGGCCTTCCTTGACCATTTCTCCATCAACATCATTAAGAAGGTCACTATGATTGATTTATATTTGATGCGTCAATATGAAGATAAATCTATCATAGATTTTGTCACACGTTGGTGAAGTCTTACCAATTAGCTCACCTTTCAACTTCGTAAACCAAGATGATAGAGTTGTTCACTAGGGCTTGTGCCAGGCACATCTCTCCAAATCTTCAAGTCCAAACATTCTGGATGTTTGATGAGGCATTCACTATGGCCCAAAATCTATAAATCCATGCTATCGAAGAGAAGAAACTACAATTACACAACAAGAGCGCTCTGTTTAAATTGAATGAATCTTCTTCTTATTATAAACCAAAAAAATCATGCTAAGGTAAAAGGATTTGCCAATGTGGTGGTCTTGAAAGCTGGCCCATCTCATCCATCAAACCAATCAAAACCTCCTTCTAATCTTTCCCATGTTCATAACTTCCAATACCAATAGGAACACCAAATATATACCCCTATATACAGAGCCTTATTCGTTTGTGTTGGAAAAAATACTAAAAGTAGGAGCCATCACTCTTCCACCTATCAAACAACATACTGACTTTGAACCTTCTCTTCCTATACCTGTATGGTATAAGGAGAACAATAATTGCAACTATAACTATGTTAGAGGACATAGTAATGAAAACTGTAAAACATTTAAAAACATCATCCATGAAATGATAGATTTTTGAGATCTTGTCTTGGATAACCCTAACGTGCTGACCAATAAAAATATATAGGTATTTATAAAACCTTTTCCAAACTATAGCCATTAATTGAATCAGGCTAGTGAGACTTCTAGCAATAACACCCATGTCCACAAGGTCCATGTTGTCTTTGACACAATACCTATCCTTTCTGCTCAGTTGCCTTCCATTCCTTCTATTGACGATATTCTAGCGTGAGATCCTCTACCCATGGAGGAGCCTATAACACCTATTCCTCTGGCTAGAGAGGATCCTACCTTACTCACTCCTTCATCTACAGAGGTGCCTACCCCATTTATCCCATCACCTATCGAGGAGCCGTGTACCCACCCCCTTTTACCCAAAGAAGAGTCTATTTTATCCTCTTCTTCACCTAAGGAAGAGTCTACATCACCTACTTCCCCCTTCCTCGACCCATAGAGGAGACAATTTTATACTCTCTTCCGGTTAGTGATGCATCTCCCGTGGTCTAACATGATACTGTTAGTCTTCTTATATCGTTTCTACGTATAGAATCACAATCCAAAAACTTCCATATTTCATAGACCTTAGAATTTTTCACAAGGATCACCACCAAGTTATCGCCATCTTCCTCTACTACTACGCCATTCTCCCATTTGGCTGATCGCTTGGAGTATGTTGATTACCCCATGCTTTGGGGATGCCTTCAACTTCTTATATCAACTCAAATGCAAATGTTGTTGACAGACACTTTAACAATTTATCCTAAAGTGTTCAAGATAGCTAAATCCATCATACATGAGCCAATTATAGTAGCTTCTTTTGAATCAACCTCACCTACACCCAAACCTTTACTTTGTTACCCCAAAACCATCTCCACATAAGCCTCTTACCTACACTCGTACCTTCACCTATGCCAAAACTTATCACTACCTTAGGGGTTGCACCGACACCGAGAGTCTAATCCATCCTCATGTGAAGATCGATTTAGCCACCTCCTCCCAAACTATCACCAAACCTATCCCCCACCTAAGAGGAAGACCCAACCTCTTAGGCCTCATACCCTAGTTTCTCCCACTACTCCTCTTTCACCTTCACCACTTCCATCCATCTTAGGTCCCCATCCATCAACCTTGGTCAAACAACCTCCTACCCAAGGTAAAACTAAAATGAAGCAACCTACATCCTTACTGTAACCTCCCATTCCACCTAAGCCTTCTACATTGCCCCTGCCTACTCCACTACCCAATCCATTACCTTCTCTTCCACCTACATATTTTGTATTACCTCCTACCACTATATTTACCGCACCTCCACTCTCACCATGGCTGACCTGTCCACTTCCATCTTCCACATTACCTTCTACTTCACACACTACCCCAACACCTTTACCCAAGAAGGTGTAACCCAAGCCTAAAACCACACTACCTACCAAAAAGGTAGTCAAACCTACTCAACCTCCAACTCCCCCTCTAATAGTACCTCTTCCATAGAAGTCACCCAAACCTCCATCCAAACCCACTCTCACTTCTCATTGCGATCCCTTGGCAGGATCTTATGCTAACATCCTTGGCTCAAGCTATTAGAAACCTCTGCCATTACATTGCCACCTCTCAGGCCTTACAACCCACTCAAACCTAAACCAGAAGGGTTTGATGATACCATGATTTGCACTTATCATCATGTGCCAAGGCATGATGTTGAAAATTATAAGGCCCTTAAAAATATTCTTCTTCAAATGTGTTCTCCCGAAGCTCTCTTTGATAAAGATGACCTTTTAGATGAAGATCCCATTCCACCTCCACCTATCACCATGTAACCTCACCCTATATCTATTCAACGGCCTTCACCTCCACCTCCACAACCCTATTTTCCTCCTCCGACCTTTGAGATCAATATGGTCCGGATCAGAGAGCTAGCCTAACCCCCTTGAAAATGCCAATGCGCCACACTCTTTTGATAGGGATCTTATCATGTGCTAGGTTTTTGTCCCTCCTGCCATTATACCTTTCATGACACATCCTCCTCTTTTCCTTAGATTAATATGGTTCACGTTGCCACTTGAGCATAGAAAGACAAAGGAAAAGAGAAGATTGACAACCCATCCAGTGTACCCACACCTACCATTCCATCTACACCTACCCCCAAGGTAACCATCGTGGGTTGACCTATCCAATTTCTAACGGAGTTGCACATCATACCATGATCAAATAACTCCACCAATATCCTCTAAAAATTTCTTTGTATGACCTCATCCAAACCTCTGAGTCTCATCGCTAGGCCCTCCTCAAGATCCTGCAAACTATTGAGGTTATACCAAATGACCCTATGCCTATTGCTGCTATATTCACACCTCATCATGTGGCCACTCTCACTGCTCCACCAAAAACCTCTATTACCACTACCACTCATAAAATTTCTATTGTCATTTTCTCTAACTCAAATATTTCTCCTCACCATGCGACGATCTTGACCCCTCCTATTCATCATCGTCCACAATGAGGATACTCACGTTTGATGAGTTATGATCAATGGAGATGCATATATTAATATTATTTCTTCTCGTGCATATGAAAAATGTGCATACCTACCAATTACATACATAATAACCCAATTATGTTGTGTTCTTTCAACAATGCTTTGACTTCTACTCTCAGCACTGTCATCCTCCACATTCACATGGGTCCCTGAACCATTCTTGAATTTTTATATTTTCTTGAAGGGAAATTACAATATAACATGCTGCTTGGCGACCTCGGATCCATGCCATGGGGTGTGTACCTTTGAATCTTCACCGCTGCATCAAGTTCAAATATGAAGGACATCCTTACACTATTCTAATAGATCCTTCACCTTTTAAAACAAGTAACATGTTGTATCGACCACATGATTTCCTTATCCTTGTTAAAGTATCTACTACCATAACTACCTCATCTACTACCACTGCCACCTTATCTACTACCATTATTGCTTCATCTTCAACCACTACTACCTCATCTTCTGACATTTCTTCTTTACTACATCTCTACTCTGCAGCTGCATTAACTAGCTCATCTCTCCCCACTGCTGCCACAAATTCCAAAGTTAACCTGTCTACCAATTCTTCTTCTCAAATTCCAAATATCCCATATGTTCCCTCCACCCAAGTGAAAAATTCCAACCCTTTAGAAGGTGTTTTTCAATTCCTTACCCTGAGGGAGTCTCACCTTTAAAACATCGACACATTCCAAACTCGTCAAGAGTACAAAAACATTCATCAACACCCACATTATGATCATTGTATAGGAGAAGTGTTTCCATATGGTCCTCACCTTCACACCAACTTGACATTTGGTGGACTTGATATTTCTTCTTATTCTCCCAAACCACCCACTCAAACATAACCTTTTTCATCTGACTTTCGTTACCTCACCAACCACCACTTCACTCACACCTTTCTTCATCGATGTGCTTAGAAGGGATTTGGATTTGGTATTTACGAACAAGGTCGTCACATAGTTATTCCTTGCACTACCCGCAAACATAAAGATCACCATGGTATTGGATTCACTGAACCACCTAGTTCTAAGAAGGCTAGAGTTGACCTCGTAGAGGAAGATCCACCTTCTACACCTTCGTCACCTTCTTCACCTACCACACCACCTTCACCCAAAGGGTCTATAGATCCATAATCCATCCCTCATATTTTTTTTTGTGAACACTATTTCCTTGGGACCTCTGACCTATCAACGTGATGGCGAGGCTCCCTCTTCCCTTCCTTTCCTTTATCCTAGACATGATTGATGATGACACACCTTCTATAAACATTGTTCAATGTCAGGACAATGATTCCATTCTCACCTATATGGGTGCAAAGGATTCTTACATTCACCGGTCATTACCTTCTGAGACACAAACCATGTTGAATGAATCAACCATAGAGATCAACATTCACACTCAGGATGACCCTCAAATTCTAAAGATAGGCCAATATTTAGATTCTACTAAACATGAATCCTTCACCTCTTTCCTCTGAGATCATAGCAATGATTTTTCTTGGTATTATGATGATATTCCTAATATTGACCCAAATATTGTGGTACACAATATCTTTACTATTCCTGATGCCAAACACTCGTGAAACAAAATCTACTTTCCACACATTTTGTTGATAAGAGAAAACACTTAGTTGAACTTGCACACAAAGTCCACGTGGAAGAACAACACAGGAGAAAAAGCGTGAAGGTATAGGAAGGCGTCACACGTGGAGGTGTAGAGTCAGACTCCCAAGGACTTAGCCAATTTTGGGGATCAGGTCTATTCTTAGAGATTGGCGTACGAAGCACACAAAGTAATGCCGAGACTTGCGCGCCACTCTTCGTGGAGATCTTTGAAGAGCATGACAAATTACTCTTGCATGGGCATAAGCTAAGAATAGATCCACCACTGTAGTTAACTATCAACGATCTATAGATAACATACTTGCATGTATGGCTATAGTTGTAAAAAGGTGCATGGCTATTATTAGCATGCGACCTATTTTCTGGTAGAGTTAAGTGGTGAAGGGCTAGTTCCTCACCCTATATATGCAATGAATTAATTAGTAGACATACACACAGAGATAGATATATATGCTTAAGAGAATGAGAAGAACATGAGAACATGCGACTAGATAATTGTAACAGATCCATACACACATGCCTGGTATTGTATGAAGCTTTTGTACTACTGGTATGATGAATAGATAAAGGAAATTCACCAAACAAATAGTGTTTGATGTGTTCTATTAATGCATGTCGTTATTTTCATGACGAATTACATTTAAGCGCTTATAGATCTGGTTAAGTATAATGATGAATAGATGGATTAGTTTCTAAAATATATGTTTACTGCTTTGTCATGCTACCATTCTGTCTACAACTTTTAAGAGGGACCCAGTACCTTTGCATGCTTCGGTGAGTGCTCAGCCTAGGCTGAGTGATGTGCCAGCGTGACTAGGTGTTAACTAACAATTCTAGGTTGCATCATTGGTTCCATTGTTGGGACCTCTTTTTCAGTTGTTTCAGAATGGTTCACGATGAAGACATACCGGTTAACTTTGGCAAGCGTTGAAGAATGGATTCATGATCTGGAGGAAGAATACGCATGGAGGTTTGACACTGGATCCGGATTTAGCACATGTACTTGGGTAGAGAAGAATCTGTATGATAGTTTATATGAAAGCTTCTTTGCTATCTTTCCAGTAGAATTATATGAATGGTTGAATACATATGCATCTAAGTGCAATTGGAGTAATTGCACACTTGTATGGACACGGGAGGAATTTCAAACACTATACAATGCTGAATTAAGTTTGGAATTGCGTGGTAGATACCTAGTTTCTCGGTGTCTGAAAAACTATATTTTGAAGTATTCAATTTCAAATTATTCATGTCTGGAAGTAGTAGAGTTCCAATTTCTACAGTATCCTAGAGGGATGTATTTGCAAGGTATTCCGCTGGCAATCAAAATAATAATGGTAACGTTGAACTTAGAAGCTAAACCCATGGAAAGCTAAAAGAATCTTCATGCACGGGGGCAGGAAAAGGATTGGTGAAAGATGGAATACCTAGCAGTAGCACTTTGAAGGGAAGAGAGGCAGTGAAGTATGATGAGGCACACGAGAGGGAATTATGCAAGAAAAAGAGATTGCAAAATAGATGGTGTTGTGGAGAGAGATGGCTCGTGAAGGATTTTAGGCTCATGGGGAGGAAGAAGAGTAAGAGCATTAGGAACTCCCCCATCTAGGAAAGCATGATAGAGAACCCTCTTTGGCCTCACATGGAAGCATGCCAATAGATATGACCTGGGCCGCGTGCGTGCATCTAAGCCAGCCTGCTGACCTAGTCCTCACGCTTGGTTTTCTAGTATCTAGTACAATAGGTAAAAATAGTTTTAATTTAGGAAGTGAAAGCATAGAAATAGGTCAGATAGCAAGTACATCAATGGCATCATAAATAACTTCATTATTCTTTGGGGCTACATTTTCAGGCTCATCATCTACACGAGAATATGAGCGGGGAGTGTGGGAATCACCTCTTGAGCTAGGACCACTTCCCATCTTTTGTAGGGGTCCAGTATAGTACCACTTGTTGGGGCATTTCAAATCCTAGAGGAGGATCGGGTGGTATGGGCAGTTTTAGTTCTAGTGGTTCGGGTGGTACTGGAGGAAGAGGAAACCAAGGAGGTTCTGGGTTAAGTGGTCAAGGTCTGCAACAACCCTAGAACATTTATATGGAGATGTCCCTTCATCTCTTAGAATACAAAGGTATTGAGGATGCTACTGAACATGTTACTAGGTGTGAAATATTGTGGTGTGCAAAAGGTATTACGACCTCTAAGTGCAAGGCAAGTCAATTTGTGACTACATTACAGGCACGCATGCACAACTGGTATTGGAAGTTTGATCCCAATAAAACTTGTATTGACTATGCAACATTGAAAGATGCTTTCTTAAAAGAGTTCCACATCCCAGAGTTTGAGTAGAAGAGTATAAGCACACTCAAGGATATAAAGCAAGGTACTACTAAAAGTGTACATGAGTATGATGCACCTTTAAAACACTTCTATCCAAAATCTCTTATGAAATTCATGCAAGTTAGCATGCACAACGGTTTTTTGGGGGATTGATTACCCCATTTCGAAGAGCATTGTCACATAAGACTTATACTGATCCATGCGAAGCATTGGAAGCTACTTTACACGCTGAAGCAGTTGGGAGTATTGACAATGGAGTTAGTCCCTTTTGGGAGCTCGAGATAATGGCTATGGAAAAATAGTTAGAGAAATTATCGGCAAACTCAGCTCATGAGACGTGCTCAGGAATTTGGTGTATAGATTGTGAAGTGGAAGGGAAAACCAAGGATAGTTGACCTCGCATAATCGTATGCGTTCATTCTTATTAGACTGTGAGATCTGCCATTTGAATCATGATGCTAGTCATTGCCCCTTATTACAATGCATGATTAGGAAGAATGTATCCTCCTTTTGTAAAATTTTTAGGTCCACGACCCATGATACTGAGGACTGTAGATTGATTGGCCAGATCCATGATGCCATTGATATTGGGGTAAGACAGGCGAGTGTGGTTGATAATTCTAAAGGGAAGAATGAGCATCAGGATAGGGATTATAATAAAACATGCTATGACAGGAATGATAGAAGGTTTGAAGGGGTTCGTGAAAGGGGACGAGGATATCGAGGCGGATATGGAGGATGAGGCCGAGGTGGAGGAAGGAGTGAATTCCCTCGAGGAACTTGCTATACATGTGGTTCACCTGACCATTATAGGTGCAAATGCCCACAAAATATTTCCTGTTCATTTTGTGGAAAGGGGCATAGTTATGAAGAGTGTCTGGACTTGTATGAGCATCTCAGTAAGCAACACAAGCAAGAAAACAAGGGCGCAGGGATGGTTAGAATCCAACATGTGATAGAGAATTAGTGGATGCCAAAGTTAACACCAGAATCTGAGGTGGTAATAGTCAAGATAACCACACAAGTTGAGGTGGCGCGTGTAAGAGAGGTGTTACAACAGAAGCCAAAAATCACTAGGGAGGAGGTTTTGTATACCAGATATCCAGATCTAGCTCATCAGAAAGAAGTATATGAAGAAAAAATGGAGGTCCTTAGGAGCCTTCAAGGTGAGATATAAGGTTTAAAAGAGTAGTCTCAGAAATTGGAACACAAGGATATAGAACAGGTCCCATCGAATATTGATGACATGAGAGAGGTATGTAGAACGTTGCACCAGAGAATATTATTCCTTTATTAGGAAATTGGTTGAAAGGGAATAATCCATGTGCAGGAACTAAAACTAAGTGATAAATACTTCATGCGAATCTCCCCTTGATAACATTGACTACGACAAGGAGATCACTTTGAATCTTTGTTGTGGATGGATGACCTGTTGAGCAATACTTTGATTGACACGAGATCTGAAGTAAATGTACTTACATTGGATGTGTGGGAACAAATGGGTAGACCCCATTGTAGCCATCATCTAATTTATTATTCATGGAAAATAGAATGAAATCTACTCCCATATGATTTTTGAAGGATGCATCTATCATTATACAAGGGGCAAGTTCATAGGAGACTTTGAAGTGCTAGCACTTGCGGAGAAGCGAATAGTTTCCTAGCTTTGCTTGGGCGCCCTTGGTGTTATGTGAACAATGCTGATTTGAGGATTAAAAAAGGGTATATCAGCTTTGAGAACAAGGAGGAAAGGGTCATAATACCATTAAAAGATGGGAAATCCATGCCATATGTGGAACCTTTAAATGAAGAGGACTTGAACAGAATCTATATATGTGCTATTCGGGACCCAGAGGTCAATGATCTGTCTAAAGAAGGAATCCTTCATTGGGAAGATTCTCAGTCAATCAGCAATACTACTAGTATTGCTTGTGATAATTGGGCTCATGGCACTTATGAATTGGTGGGGCGTGAAGTTAAGCACGCGGTTAGTTATAAAATGGGTTTTCACTCTGTTCGATGTATAGGTTACGCAATACCCCGCTATACTGGATTTGAAGATTTGGATGGATTTTTATAGGTCATGGAAACAAATTGGGTTGACTAGCTTAAACGATGAGATATGCTATCATATACTTTATGTGGGACAATCACACGCCTGGTGGGTAGTCGATAGGGATAATCTCTTAGAATGGGGAATGATTGGGACCACTTTATCAACCAGGAGTTTTCTAAAGTAATGCACCTATAAAAATAAGCCCTTATCATGGTGATCAACCTACTCAACATCATATCCAGCAGTGTGAGAGACTCTAGATAGTAGGATAGGAAGCATTACCACCTTCACTTTGGGTGCATTGGTTTTATTCTACTCTAAAAGGTTGCGCACGCGTTTGGTATGTTTATGCTGAATTACACCGTGACACCGCAATTGGAAAAATTTGATTGTAGGGATGATCCAAACTTTTGACTTCTTTTCATCTACGCCACCAAAGGTGAACACAAATTTAAGCTTTATCAAGTGCTTAACTATGGGAGATAGTGGGAAAGCGAATAACTTGTTAAGAATTATTTGGTGAGATAGAGACATGGGCGTGTTTTACGAATGAAGAAGATGATATCATATTACTTGAGCATGCTTCTATGGAAAAATATAAGGGGAAGATGGTTTACATAATTTATGAGGAGGAATTTGAGAACTTCGATGTGGATCATTCACCGGAACATGAGAAGTATTCTAGGCACATAAGATGAACCTAAGGAGGTGATAATTGGGGATTATAGGTCAGAATTAGAGGTAGCAAAGATCATAGAGTTACTTCGAGACTATGAGGACTTATTCCCAAGAGGATACCATGAACTTAAAGGTGTGCATATATCACTCAGAGAAATGAAGATAAAGCTCAAGGAAGGTGCATGCCTTGTTAGGAAGCGACCATATCAGATGAATCCCAATTTGCGTGAGAAAGTAAAGGAGGAGATTGACAAGATGTTGAAATCCAAGATCATTCGACCATTGGATGAATCAGAATGGGTCAGTCCTATGGTGATAAGCATAAAAAGGATGGTAGGATTTGAATTTGTGTTGATTATAGGGAGTTAAATGCAACATGTGTTACAAATCCCTTTCCTACGCCATTCATGGAGGAAATATTAGGAGTGGATGGGCATGAAATATATTCATTTACAGATGGGTTTTCAGGGTATCATCAGGTTAGGATTACCCCAGAAGATCAAGAGAAGACCACGTTCACTACTGAATGGGGGAGCTTTGCCTATATTGTGATGCCCTTTGGGTTGAAGAATACACCTGCTGTATTTTTAAGGATAGTGGTACAAGCCTTAATGGATTTTATTCATAACTTCTTACAGGTCTATCTTGATGATTGGACCATTTATGGGCTGATTAAGGATCATTGTGACAATCTGCACTTAATGTTTGAAAGATGTTGACAGTTGAGTATCTCATTGAACATCAAGAAGTGCATTTTTGCTACTCCCTTTGGCACACTTTTAGGACATATTATCTACAAGGAAGGGTTGCTGGTTGATCCAGCTAAATTTTCAGTCATCATTGGATTGAAAGCATCGGGCGATCGGCATGAGGTGCACGTAATTTTGGGTCATATAGGGTATTACAGAAAGTTTATCAAAGGGTATGCAAAAGTTGCCATGCCCTTGGAAGAATTTCTCCAAGGAAAAGGTATGTTCTATTAGGGGAGTCACAACAACGCGCGTTTGAGATATTGAAGAAGAAACTTACTACCGTGCCTATCTTGCATTTTCCTTCATGGGATAAACCTTTTCATGTTCATGTGGATGCCTCTGGCATAGCTATTGGCATTGTCTTAGCTTAACCTTAAAAGGTATCATTGATCATCCCATTTGATTTGCTAGTAGGAAGTTAACCCATGCGAAACAAAATTATACCACTACTGAGTGTGAGGCCTTGTTCATGATCTATGCCTTGCACAAATTTCATTTGTATTTATTGGCTACACCCTTTGTGTTTTATACAGATCACATGGCATTAAAATATTTGGTGAACAAGCCCATTTTATAGGGGTGCATATGCCGATGGATACTCTTATTTCAGGAGTTTGACTTTACAAAGTGGTGGTAAAACCAGGAAAAAACAATTATGGACCGGATCACATGTCTATAATTCAATCGGGAAGAGGCACAAATAATAGAAGAGACCATGCTTGATGCATAGCTATATATGTTACAACGCGTGCCATCAGAATTAGAGGACATTGTTGTCTTTCTGAGAACTGGTATGGCACCTGAAAGCATGAAAGCTTTAGAGAAGAAGTAACTTTCTATTCACGCGACACCATTCATGTTGATTAGTGGTGATGTGTACAAGTTAGGCGGAGATGAGGTGTTACGCCATTGTGTCTTGGAGCATGAACGAAATGAAATAATGGAAGAATCACATGGTGGTAATGCAGGTGGCCACTATACAGGTGATGTAACAATGCGCAAGATCCTACTTGCTGGTTTGTGGTGGGAAACATTGTACAAGGATTGTAAAGTGTATTGTAAGACATGTGACCATTGTCAATGTATTGGTCGACCAGGAAAAAGGGATGAGATGCCTCTTCAACCAATAAAAAGTGCAAAACCCTTTGAGAAATGGTCAATTGACTTTGTCGGGCCTATTTCACCAGCCACACACCGGACTAGATCACACTATATAATCACTTGTACAGATTATCTTACCCGATGGGTAGAAGCAACACCTAACGGGGATTGTATAGTGGTTACATCGCAAGGTTCTTATGGGAGAACGTTCTTACAAGGTATGGCTGTCCTTTAATTTTAACAAGTGATAGGGGCACACATTTTTTAAATGAGACAATAAGAATTCTCTTAGACGAGTTTATGGTTGCCCACCATAAAAATACACCCTATCACCCTTAGGCAAATGGGACTGGTGAGGCTTTTAACAATATTTTGAGCCACACATTGACCAAAATTTGTGATGTTGGAAGGAAGGATTGGGATGATAAAGTATCTGCTATTCTTTGGGCTTATAGAACAATATATAAAAGATTGAACAAAGCCACACCTTTTCAATTGGTGTTTGGCGTGGAAGCTATTCTTCCTATAGAATTTATGTTACCTTCCTTGTGCATTACATGCACTGGAGGTCTAGCTGATGATAAATCCTTGGAATAATGAATTGCAAAGATGGTTCAACTAGATGAGCACCGAGCCATCACGCGCTAGAGTCAGAAATAAGAGAAAGTGCACCAAAAGGCATGGCATGATCGACACATCAGGGCTAAGAAACTTATGGTGGGAAAAATGGTACTTTTATATGACTCCAAGTTTCTACACCATCCAGAAAAGCTCAAGGTGCATTGGTTGGGGCCATATGTTATCACTCATATACTTGAGTCAGGTGCTTTCCAGTTGGAAACAATTGATGGCACAAGGTTTCCCGGTTACTTTAATGAAAGTAGGTTGAAGCCCTACTATAAATAAGCCTTCTTGGTGTTTTTAATAAGGCGTATACCAGGATACATTAGGTTTCCCTTTATGCATTTCCTTAATGTATTTCTTTCATTGTCGCTATGCTTTGTCAATTTTAGCTCTTGTTTGTGTAATAAGCGCGCTTGCACGCATGAAACTAACTACAATATGAAGCATGTTGATGCACGCAGAGGACTGCACATCCTTTTCATGTGGGGTGGATTGGTGGTGACTCTTAGGTATATGCTACGAAGATGTCATGTTGTGGGTGTTGAGAAAGAAGGTTGCTAAGGGTAACTGACAAAATATTGCTTCTCAAGATAAGAAAGGATGAAGATGGATAAGGGAAAGTATAACACGAGGTAAGCGGTGGCCATGATAATTACCAGGAGATGGTGTAGTGACAACGTACTTCAGCACTAGAGCGCATGTTGAAGAGAAGTCTGTGACAGAGGGTAAAATGGTGCACTAGAAGGTTACACTTTGTACGAAGATATAAAACGTAGAAATGATAAAAGGGGTAATAAATGAGGAAAATTTGGTAGGTGGAGGAGAAATTAATGTAGGAAAAAGTAGAAATATATACAAGGATAGGATGTGATTTCATTTTTACCCTTGTGACTACGAGAATTTGACAAAGAACCTACACGCGAAGTGCTAAAGTAAAGATATTTAAGGTACAAAGCAAGTGAACTAGGCGTAGAAGAGAGATTTATTTATTGGAAGAGCTTGGATCCCCTAGGAAAAGGGTTTGACCTAGCGAGTAATAAAATAGAGATTGGGTGTGTAAGTTCATGATTACAAATTAGGTCATGAAAGAATCGGGTTAGGGTTCGAAGCAAACTACTCAAAACACACAGCAACTGGTCTAGAAAACAAAACCTTGAAAGAAGAATGGCACCAAAGAAGAAAGAAACACCAGTAAAGGAAAAGAAGAAGGTGGTGGTGGAAGAAGAGGAGGAGATGGCCTAAAGGGAAAGGGAAATTTCTCTAAAATGTAGTACCACTGAAGAAGTTATTATGGGGCGGAATGGAATACCCACATAAGACAAAATAAGATAAGTGAACACAATCACTAGACCACTTTGAAAACCAAAAGAAATTAGATGACACTGCTCACTACTTGAATGAATAGGCACACGAAGGATGGCATGCAGATATATGATGATGCTGAGGAAAAGCTAATCAAAGGGAATGGGGTCTACCAGCTTTATGAGCTTCCATACTTTGGAAAGTATGCACCCTTGTACATATGGTGATGAGCTGAGTCCATGAGGACTTCTACTTTGCAGGACGGAGGGTAGGATTGACACCCATCCTTATTGCTATAGTTACTAGATTACTGGCATCGAGTGAAGATATTAAGACCGAATTAGCTGACAAAAGCACCATCTTGGAAACACAGAAGGTGCTTTGGGCTATCAGAAAGGACCACGTGGGATGGACATTGACAGATTAAAAAATTGTTAAGTAGTACAGGCAGTAGCACATCTAACTACAAAATTGAATGACCAAGAACATTGGTCACAAGTTAATTCTATGTGGTTGCATGTGGCCAAGTGCATGTCAGAAGGAACCACTTATAACATTACCGGCTTCATTGTAGAGTGGATAGTAGAGGAAGCGCGCGAAGGGAGTAAGATAAGTTTTGGCTATGTCCTACTAAGTTTGGTCTTCATGGAGATTGGGGTACCAGATGGCCCAAAAGAGAACATATGGGAATACCCCATGAACCACAAGTCTCCAGCTAAACGATTCAACAAATATCTTTGCAAGGGGTCAATGAAAGAGGAGGTGAAGGAGTGCATAGAGATGTGGTATGATAGGCTCCACATGACGTTTGGAGAAGAATGACATATACCCAAGGACTTGCCTTGATCCTAGGGAAACATGTACAATTTACAATCTACCAGCACTTCTGTATTACATGATTTCCAATGATAGATGGGTCATGGAGCCCTAGTGCAAGCTGCCATACGCATTTCCCACACAATACTTCTAGGCTGTAGTTCATCGGTTCACCAACACATGGAGGTTGGTGTTTAATGTAGACAAGGTGGACTGTGAGTATCACACCCTGTGGAAGACATATGGATATCCAGGGAGGAATGCATACAACGAGAATAACATCTCAAAGATCTTGAGCATTAAGCCAGAAACACTGGCCATTGCGGATATCGGGGCCGCGCTAATATACCTCCAACTGAAGCCTAAAATGGAGAATAACAAGTACGTGG
This sequence comes from Taxus wallichiana var. yunnanensis, assembly GCA_018340775.1. Classification (NCBI taxonomy): domain Eukaryota; kingdom Viridiplantae; phylum Streptophyta; class Pinopsida; order Cupressales; family Taxaceae; genus Taxus; species Taxus wallichiana. The sequence goes on from CM031234.1 coordinate 172,650,247, forward strand.
AGAATGAATTCGTGCTTCCAGGGCCACCAAAGGGAAAGCATACTATGGAGAACATTCCGGCACCTAGGCCCTCTATGCCCAAGAAAGATGATGAGGAAGAGGATGAAGAACCCGAAGATAGTGGCGGCTTGGTGTGAAGGAGGAAGCAACCATTTGGCTAGGAGGGGAGCGTGTGATAAATCCCTAGGGAGAAGGATTTACAGAGGAGGAGCAGGGTGACCAAATATTTAAAAAGGTGTTTAAGTGCACAAGGGTACAAGGAGGAATCCTGCAGGTGAAGGAGCTAGAGGAGAATAAATGAAGAAAACTTGGGCTGAGTGAGGAAACAAAAGAATCTAAGGAGAAGGTGCCTTCATCTCCAATGAAGAAGAGCCTATACAAGAGGAGGAGAAGATGGAGGGAGTAGAAGGGGTCAATCAGAGGCTACACAAGAAATGGGTGGGGATACATCTGGTATTCCCAACCTTGATGTAGCCATTCCAAGAGGACCCCGATCCCATCGAATAGGGGAGGATGCCAAGGCACATACCATGGGGTATGTAGAAGACCCAAAGCTGATTGTTCATGCTCGGTTCTAGAGCACCATCGAGCAAAAGGATTTATTCGGATGGGCACTCATGGACGAGGATAAGGTGACTCTGCGCACAAGGAAGTAGCTCTCATGGTCTATGCACATGCATATGGATGAGCCTAACTTTGATGTCGGTGAAGAATTGTGTGCATCAAGGCGGTTGAAGAAGGCACCTGAAATGTGCCACATGACAATTAAACCAACGGTGATGTTAGATGAGTAGGTGAGTAATGCCTAGTCAAATTATCCTCTGAAGTAGCAAGAAGAAACATAGATAAATCTACTACCATCAAGGCACTGACGGAGAAATTGAAAGCCAAGGATGTGGAGATAGCGCGCCTAGTACAGGAAAAGGAATTAATCAAAAGAAAATATGAAACTATTGTTAGTATGGTAGAGGAAATTGGAGACGATGTTCTAAAGGTACGCCCACATCTGGAATCTCGGGTACCAAAACATTTTCCTTCTATAATGCATTATGTAAAGACAATAATAATAGTAGTGGTGGAAGATGAAAAGGTGCGCGTATCATTATAGCCCAAGGACTTTGGGAAAAGACAAAAAGGCACGGGATGCGGTGCTAGGAAAATTACTACTTATGAAGGCCTACTACAAGCCACTCGTGATGAGCTTAAGAAAGTTGATCATGTGCTAACAATATGCATAGCCCCAGATGCGTTGATTGTGATAAAAACCTTAGAGGAAGAAAATGAAGTACAAAAGGTGATGAAGGATGCTTCCTAGGCCGCACCGAATGCTTAGTCTTGGTAAAGAAAAGTGTGAGGAAAAAGGTGCGATATAGGCACCGCATAAGGAGAGGTTGGAGGATCTTGGGAAGCCCATTTCTTAGAAAATGGATGTATTGGATGGGGTGCAAACCTCTATGTCAAGCATAATTCTTGTGATACAAAATGAGCAAGGAAAACTCTCCATGGAAGAGCTGCAGTCCATCATTGTAGATGTTCCTGAGACAACAGGAGTGGCACTAACTACGTGGGAGAACCTGGAAGTAGATATCAAAGAAGAATATCAAGAGTTGCTATTTCAGGATGAGATGGAGGGGCCTGAGGCCTAAATAGTTTTGTTAGCTTTGTATACCTTATTCAAAATTTATCCATTCTTTATTCATTCAACCATTCTTTATTTATCCATTCTTTGTATAAGTTTTGGACATCGCCATTGTCGGGGTGACAATGAGATTAGTGTGGGGTAATGTTGATAAAAGAAAACACTTAGTTGAACTTGCACACAGAGTCTGTGTGGAAGAACAACACAGGAGAAAAAGTGCAAAGGTATAGGAAGGCGTCACGCGTGGAGGTGTAGAGTCAGACTCCCAAGGACTTAGCTGATTTTGGGGATCAGGTCTATTCTTAGAGATTGGCATACGGAGCACATAAAGCAATGCTGAGATTCACACGCCACTCTTCATGAAGATCTTTGAAGAGCATGATAACTTACTCTTGCATGGGAATAAGCTAAGAATAGATCCACCACTGTAGTTAACTATCAGCGATCTATAAATAGCATACTTGCATGTATGGCTATAGTTGTAAAAAGGTGCGTGGCTATTATTAGCATGCAACCTATTTTCTGGTAGAGTTAAGTGGTGAAGGGCTAGTTCCCCACCCTATATATATGTAATGAATTACTTAGTAGACATATACATACAGATAGATATATATGCTTTAAAGAATGAGGAGAACATGAGTACATGCGACTGGATAATTGTAACAGATCCATACACGCATGCACGTATTTTATGAAGCTTCGCATACTTTCTTTGGTACGATGAATAGATAAAGGAAATTGGCCAAACAAATAGTGTTTGATGTGTTCTATCAATGCATGTCATTATTTTCATGATGAATTACCTTTAAGCGCTTATAGATCTGGTTAAGTATAATGATGAATGGATGGATTAGTTTCTAAAATATATGTTTACTACTTTGTCATGCTACCATTATGTCTACAACTTTTAAGAGGGACCTGGTACCTTTGCGCGCTTCGGGTGAGTGCTCAGCCTAGGATGAGTGATGTGCCAACATGACTAGGTGTTAACTAACAATTCTAGGCTGCATCACATTTCCCTTCTTATCAAAGAAGAACTCCAATGCCTTCTTTCTGTTTCTTTCATTTTACCTATTGACTATTTACGATGGATTTCTAACATTGTTCCTATAACCAAAGGAACAAAGGGGACTCTGTATCTTCATGGAATTCCCATGCCTTAACTTCGCCTACCCTAATGACCAATTTCCTCTACCTATCATTGAACAACTTGTTGATCTTACAATGTGCAATGAGATGTTATCTCTTATGGACATATTCTTAGGTTATAACCAAATATTACTTGCACCGTAGGATCAACAAAAAACTTTCTTTATCACCCTTTTGGGGACTTTCTCATTATCATGTCATGCACTTTGGATTGAATTTTTTTTTGTGCCACTTATCAACACATGATGACCTATATTTTCCATGATATCATGCATGACATACTGGAAGACTATATAGAATACCTTCTTGAAAAATCCAAAATTCATGTTGAGCACCTCCCCATCCTCAAAATCATCTTTGACCATCTCATCAAATATTGCATTCACCTTCAACCAAAGAAGTGTGTATTTTCAGTTCTCTCTAGAAAACTCCTTGGTTTCATTATTTCTTTGTAGGGCATCGAAGTTGATCTTGCTAAGATACGGGTTATTCTAGAGATGTTACCAAAATATTGTGTAACGTTAGTAAATCAAATGTAATATTATTAATAATGAGTTTATAGAACTCATATTAATAATATAGTTGTAATAGTTTTATTATTGGTGAGTTGTGAGAACAACTCACGTAACTATTTTAGTGTGAGAGATATTAGAAGATAAGTTTGAGAGATTCATGGAGAGAAATATGAGGGATTGAAGATGAGTGTTGACTCCACCATTATAGGAGATCAAACACTATAAATGTAAAATCTATCAATGTAATTGACATCCTGAATGTATTTCGGTTTCTTTATTATTGTGTAGTTTTTATCAGTGGTATCAGAGTAGGTATGACTCTGAGAGAAAAGTATAGGGGCTGTAACATTGTACTTCACCTCTGAGGATGATAAATATTATTCTATGAGATTGTGTTTGGATAGATTCATTTAATCCACTTTGTTTTCATCAGCTTCTGCATATATTCTCCGTATCGATTTATGGCTGCACTTACGAATCTTTGATGGTTGTGTAACCTTCCAAAGTTCCATTGCCAGATCTGACAAGGAGACATTTTTTGGACAGTTGTGTGCATTGCATCTCTAGTGAATTCTCTACTAGTGTGTAACACGTGTACATTACTTTATCTCATGTGATCAGACTCATCATAGCAAAAGCGTGGATTTGCATGTCATGCCAATAATTTTCCGTGTATGCATGTTGTAACCCAGATCATCCATTCATTAAACGTGGAGATCAACACCTGTGTAACATCTGTGTATGTTTCTGCCAAGTTACAAGGTCACTCTAGTTTCCATTATTTTTGGAAGTTTGGAAATCCACATATTACTCCATTCATATATCAAAAGCATTGATGTGGAGTGGCCATCCAACACGTGGATTCAACAGTAGAAGCCTGTGTTTGTTAATGTGTCCAATCTAAATATTTTTGCATCATTTTACTTACTAGAATGACACCATTGTAAGAGATCAGTTTTTTACATTTAAGAATTGGCCTGCATCGATCACCTTTTATGAGATATGGTCTCATTTCTAGCATACGAGTCTCCAACTATTTCAAGTATCGCCATTGAAGCTCGCGTGAAAATCTATCACAGCTAAATGGTGGACAATCAGGAAACTGAATTTGGTAGTGTGATTTTATTTATTTTCACAATAGTTATTTTATAATTTCTTTAGGATTGCCTTTACGGGAAATTTTGTGGTATGTTTGGTATGAATCCAATATTTAATTGGATTAGAATATTAGTTTGTTTTAGATTAGTTTTTATAAGTGGTGTCATTTGTGTAAAGTTGAGTGAAGACAACACTTGTTGTGTCAGTGTCATAAAAGTAATGTGTGTTATTATGAAAAATAAAATTTAAGTGTCAAGTTATCAAAAGTATCAAAATAATTAAGTTTTTGTGGGTCTGTATTATCAAATTTTAAAATTTGTCATTAAAAGTCATTTTCATTTAAAAATTCATTTCCAGTTGAGTCGAAATGTCATGATTGAGAGCCAAGTCAAAGTCTGAAAAGTGTAGTAATTGTCATTACATTGTCAAAATAAAGTATTTTATTGTAGATTCCTTTTATATTTTACCGAAATCAAAGTAATCATCAAATTTATGAGTCATTGTCAATTTGTGAGTCATTTTCAAAAGACATGTCATTATAAAAAGTCTAAAAATAAAAAAATTTACCTCATGGACGTATTTTCGGTGTAACTCAATGTCTAATTTTTGGGAGAATAAGATGAATAATATTGCAATTCTAATGATATTTTTGATGACTTCAAAGAAGGAAAATATGCTTGGCTTTGGGCTCTGCCCCTTGACCCCACCCTATATATCGACAGGAGCACACCTAGGATGCTGCCCAGACCCTACTAGGGGTGCTACCCTTGACCCCACTAGGGGTTGCCCCCTAGACCCCTAATTTGGAATTTCAAAACCAAAGAGAAGATTTGTGGGGAAGATGCATTGATAAAAGGTGGTACAAATTTGATCTCCATGGTCCAATTTACTGATTAAGTAGCGACACACTTGGAGGATGGAGGAACAGAGGATGGAGGTCAATCAATGACCTCTCATCAGTCACTAATGATGGGGCCACATGAAGCTATGGTGGCAATGTGTGTGTATGTGTGTTTTCTTTTATTTCAGATTTGTAGTATGATTTCAGAGTTCTGTTTGAATAAGTGAAATGTTCACATTGAGGGGGAATTGGAACATGGTCTCAATGTTCAATTTTCCCTCTATTCAGTTTGTATTTAGTAAGTAATGGTTCCTACATGATTCCCTAAAGGAAAGACATAGTGGATAAACGAAAGCACAAAGGAAAAGAAACAACATGATATTTGGGTTGTTGGTTGTCCTGTAAAACCATCCTTTATTTTAGGTTGTTGGTTTTCCTATAAAACCATCCTTGTTGAGGTTGTTGGTTGTCCTATAAAACCATCCTTGTTGAGGTTGTTGGCTGTCCTGAAAAACCATCTAGATCATGAGCACGCATGGGTGACAAGTTGCAGAAGGAAGTGTGATTGTTGTTTCTATAATGTCAACATTAGGGGAGTGTATATTGGGAATTAATAATGTTAACAATAGGGGAGTGAATGTTACCAAAATATTGTGTAACATTATTAAATAAAATGTAATATTATTAATAATGAGTTTATAGAACTCATATTAATAATATAGTTGTAATAGTTTTATTATTGGTGAGTTGTGAGAACAACTCACATAACTATTTTAGTGTGAGAGATATTAGGAGATAAGTTTGAGAGATTTATGGAGAGAGATATGAGGGATTAAAGATGAGTGTTGACTCCACCATTGTAGGAGATCAAACACTATAAATGCAAACTCTACCAATGTAATTGACATCCTGAATGAATTTTAGTTTCTATATTATTGTGCGGTAGTTTTTATCAAGAGATGCCTCCACCAACTAACCTTTGACAAATTCATAGTTTCCAAGGAAAATTTCAATCTATTCAACATTTTTATTTCCCAAATTTCCGAACGATATCACCCTTTTCATCATTTTCTTAAAAAGGATGTTTCATTCAATTAGAATGACGAGTTCCACAAAGCCTTTGAAGCGTTGAAGAAATACCTTCTTCAACCACCTGTGCTCATCCCACCTAAATATGACCAACCTTTTTACCTCTACATTTCCACCACTGACCATTCCTTGGGTTCCATGCTTGCTCATTGTGATGAGTAACACAGGGACAAAGTGGTTTATTACATAATCCATACTATTTTAGATTAAGAGACTCAATATAATCATGTCGAGAAGTGTTGCTTAACCCTAGTCTTTGTTGCCACTAAACTTCGCCACTACCTACTCAACCACAAAACTTTCGTCGTCACCAATACCGACCCCATACATTACATGTATGCTAAGTCTTATCAACACAAATGTGCTTCACATTGGCTCATGCTCCTTGTAGACCTAGACCTAGAATTCATTCATCAAAAGTATGTTAAGGGAAAAACCATTGCAGATTAGCTTGCAAATGCACCTCTTTCCTAAATCAATCTTCTAAATTCATTTTCTTGATGAATCTATCTACACTTTGTCCCTGGATGACACTGTTTATCAAATGACCCTTTTCTTCAACAGTTATAAATGTCAAAATGTGGGTGGCGTATGGGTTATTTTCATTCCTCTTGATGGTGAGTATATGCCTTTATCTTTTAAACTCGACTTTGATTGTACCAATAATGCGGATGAATACAAAGAACTCATGTTGGGTCTCTAAACTATAATTTCCCTATATTTTAAGACCTTTAATATCTTTGGAAATTCTCATTTGGTCATCAATAAAGTCAATGGTTTATACTAGTGTCATAATGAAATACTTCAAAAGTATAAGCATCACATCAACATGATTTTGACTACCTTTGATAATTACGACATTCAAACTGTTCCATGATCCAATAACAAATTTGTGGATACCATGGCTTGCTTGGCCTAAAAATACCTACCTCACCTTCAGAATCTAAAATATTTGTCATAGTACAATGGTTACAGACACCTTCTTATCTCTTCCATGACGTAAACTTTATGGGATAATTCGAAACCGATCCACACGACATTTGGTATAAGTAGTACGCTAACTACCTCTCCCTTTCAATCCTACCTCCATATCTCACTCACAATGGTAGGTGAGGTTTCCACCAAAAGATCTCTTGCTACATCATCATGGGGGTCTTCTTTACAAATGTGGATTTTACGGTATCATCCTATGATGCCTCGCTAGTTTTGAAATTACTTACATCATTAAGTAAATCCATGACCGGATTTGCGGTGGAAATTTCGATGTGGTCACACTGTTGCCAAACATATTCTTTGAATCAGCTATTACTGGCCAACCCTTAACCAATTTTTTTGCGACTATGTCAAATGTTGTGTGAAGTTCTGTAGCACACTAAAATTCACCATACCCCAAGTAATTCCTTAAAAGTTTCTAGAGACTTTTGGCCTTTCTCCCAATGGGGTTTAGATCTCGTCGGAGAGATTAACCCTCATTCTTCTCAATGTCATCAATGGATCATCACAACTGAATACTACACTAAATGGGTGGAAGCCATCCCTCTCATTTCTACCAAATCTGAGAAAATATGCAAATTCATTAACCATCACATCATTTTTTGCTTTAGTGTTCCTCATTGCCTCATCACTGACAATGGTAAACAATTCAAAAATAAGACTCTACACAAACTCTGTGATAACTTCGGTATTCAACTCATTTTCTCTTCACCATATTATCCTCAAACTAATGGTCAAGACAAATCAAATAAAAAAACCCTCAACAAAATTATCATGAATTCATCGATGATACTGGTAAGGATTGGCATACGCACATTCCTTTTGCCTTATGGGCTTATCGTAATAACATCCTTACCTCAACTACATCGCCACACATTTCTCTTTGATATATGGTACATAGGCCATCCTACCTCTCAAAATCCAAATTCCATCTCTTCGTATCTCACTTAAAGATATGCTCAATGATGACGACTTTTGCCAAGACTATTTGGCATAACTTGAGTTATTAGACAAATGTCGTTTAAATGCTCTCGACCACCTTCAAATCTACCAAAAACGTATCAAACATGCCTATGACAAATGAGTTCATGAATGAACCTTCAAGGTCGGTGATCTTATCCTAAAAGAAAATCAACATGTAACCAAAGTGGAGAAAATTAAATAAGGAAAATTTTCTCCTAATTGGCTTGGACCCTACATTGTCACCCATACCTATGGATCAGGTGCCTATCGTTTATCTTCTCTTAAAGGTAAACCCAAACTTAAGCCCCTTAATACCTTGCATATTCAACAATTCTATTATTGAATAAAGTACAAAATCACTTTATGTCACTTACATGCTTGTCCCTTGAGTAAACCTCTCCTTCCACCTACCTATTTCAAGGACCAACGACTCAAATAAAATTATGTGATTATCATCACCGTTCACCTTATCTTCAACATGAGTATCATGGCTCTACTCATGGCATGATTCTCATGGATACTTTTCATCCTTTTCAGGATGGAATCCCATGGTTGTTCATCACTTGAAACCTCTCTTGCATAGCTAACCTCTCTTGTGCTATGGCTTTTCCTTCATACAAGAGGATTATACTCCTTTTATAGTCTTTTCCATGACTTTAAGTTCAAAAATAAATAAAAAATTATACATGGGATAACCAAAAACTCTACTCCTTGAGTCAAACTTCTCGCAAATAGATGAATCCCTCAAAAGGACATCTACCTCTCTTTCTTTCTACTATAAGTAGACTGATCCCTCAAGGAAAACTATAAAAAGCTAGCTATATTGTACAAAGTTAATAAAAAATATGACTTTTTCTAAAAAAGAAAAATAAAAATTATTATCTTGAAGCTTCTTAAATCAACCAACTTCCTAAAGACCTCAAGGAGAACCTATATATCCCATTATAGACTTCCTACATTGATTAGTCTATACATACAAAAAAGCAAAATGAAATTAAAAAGTCATAAATAGTACAAACTTTTGGTCATGGACTTGCCTATTCCGGTTTTGGGTATCTTGCAGAAGGGACATGTTGTCCCACAACAAGGTTATGCTACAAAAACCACTCCACCTTACCTTCTCTTATTTTCTTCTACCTACTCAAGGGACGTGGCACACATGTGACACTTCGTGATCATGCAACTTCTTTCACCACTAGAAATTTCAATCATGCAATACCTTTAGGGGTTTTTGTTCATAAGCCTATCTTTGGTATACTCATAATGGTTTTTGCCACTTATGGCACATTTTCACCTCTTCTACCATTTGCCCCTTTTCTTACTTAGTGACTCTTCTACACAGGACAAGACCTTCGATAATTTTTTCTAGGATTTCTTCTCCTTTCACCTACATTTACATTCATCACCTACTTCAATCAACTCATCTTACATATTCAATATTTTTTTGAACAACCTAAACAAAACCATGCCTAAACAATCTAGAACCAACCATGCCTAAACATCCTAGAAAAAATCATGCCTAATCAACCTAGACACAATCAAGCCTAATCAACCTAGACACAAACATGCGTAATCAATCTAGACACAACCATACCTAAATTGCCTTTCCCATTTAACCATACATAAAATCACCAACATACTCACCCACCTCATATTATTCTTCCCTATCCGTATGGGAGAACTAAATCGGCCTTATGCCCTTTTCCTAAGGGCTATGTAGGTAGAAATCTTAGGGCATAGGACCCTTTGAGGTTAGCCTAACCAATATTCTACCCTCATCATTTTCCCCATGAACAAAATCATGCCCACCCATTTAATTTCCATAAAAAAATAACTTGGAAATTTTCAAATCAACCATGGCTAAACCATCTATTTTTCATGACGCCACTACAGTGACACTCCATACTTGACTCCACCATGCCTACATATGACTCCACCATGCCTACATCTGACTTAACCATGCCTAAACATTTAGTTTCCATAACATCACAACAATGGAAATTAACTCACTCAACCATATAAAACATCGACTCAACCATGCCTACGTCTACTTTCCATAACATTAATATAATGGAAATGAAAATAACCATACATCATTATAAAGCCATGCCTACACATCTAGTTTCCATGAAAACAATACAATGGAAATAAACAAAGTGCATCATATATAAATATCATCATCAATCTATACATCGAAGGTTTGTATATCAATACATTGAATATACAGATATAAATACAAGTATCTCAAAAATATCATATACAATCTCACATCTTTGGCACACAGGCTAGTATATATGTCAAAAATCAAAATATAATGTCAGATATCATCAAATTATCTCACCCATGTGACAACTTGACTCCCTTCCTCCTCTCCCCCAGTACCCTCATTTGGCCCCGGTCTCCTTGCACACATCATCATCTCGCTAGTATGCTCACTGTCCTCTCTTTTCGTGAGCTGGTAACCTCTCGCTCACATCACCTATGTGGACAATGGCTCTCTAAGCTACTTGAGCTATGTGTATATGAGATTTTCCTAGCAGACTTCTTCTTGCTATGCTCTATGCTTGATGTAAGATGAAACATGTATACAAACCTACAACAACCGGTTACTGTAATACGTAGCCTCTAATACCGAATCTCTATAGGTGGCCATAAATATAACTTGGGGTGAAGCCATCACTCTTGCCCCAACCTATAGACCCTATCCCAACAAAAGTGGTCCTGTATTATTGTTTCTTATATGGCGGTGTACGTGTAGCTACCTACACCTGTAATGCACCACTTGTGCTTGTGATGTGGCTATCTACCCTGTAAGGTGATTATTTGGGCTTGTAACCCTATCACCAACACCTATAAAGCTACTACCTATCCCCCATCACTTGTTGAAGCTTGTGCTAGAGCCCGAGCATGTGCCTGAGAAAGCTATCCCCATGTAATCAAGTCACTATCCTCGAAGGGTGGCCACTTGTGATTGTGCTGTATGAGTTGTAATCGTGTAAGGTAATAACTTGAGCATGTAGTGCATCTCTTTGCACTATCAATGAAGCTACATCTAGCTAGTCTGGCCATGGTAATGCCTCTTATAGATGTGTTTCCCACTAGTGCCTATATGCGTCACGTGGTACTTGCATCATCAATACGCCTATCGGATAGTTACTCCTCCTACCTACCCGTAGGATCCACGGGATGTGGTAGAGATAAAGGTCTCTCGACATCATCTCTACAATATGGAGGAAATGGTGGAGGCATGTCCCGATGTAGCCTAAATTAGCATCGAGAATCTATCCACTAGAATCATCTTGTGCTCACCTGGAACACCTCCACCGTATCCATCTAGCCAACTATAATCCCTTGAACTCATTTAACATACCTCCATAAGAAGGAAAATCCACATATAATCCATAAAAATCCACCTATAATAGGTCACATCATGTGATGCTTCCTCTATTCGAGGATGAGCCCTTCTGCACCCATCTCCTGTAACCAAATCTCATGACACCCTGATGCCAATCCTATCTCGAAAGTCCCTATGGGCACACAATAACTATGTGCTCATAGGCCCAATAGTGTAGTAAATACGTAAAACAAATACTATATCACGAATCCTCCAATATGTCCATAAGTCTCTATATAGTTGTACCAAGTAGGCCGATACCCACACAAAACAAACCTACTCCTCAATCATGTCATGTAAAACCCCCATCAATGCTTAGGGAAATCTCTCTCCCACCATCACCATCATTAGTACTTCCAACCTTCTCTACTCTGGATGTGTAGCGTATATAGCTCCATAGGCGATCTTTGGCATTGTGCTCACCCGAGTTGCCACCGCCTCACCAAATATTTCCACCATAGTCTCCATCACCTCATATGATACAATAGCTCCCCCACAATCAGTAGCTGCAAAATATTATACACATCCTCTAATGTGATATTCATCTCACCAGTGGGTAGATGGAAGGTATTAGTCACTGAGTCCCATCTATCGATGAGCGGGACCATAAAACTATGATATTGAATGATATGCCTGTAGTATCTCACACTAATGAGCCCAACATCTCTCATATGGTACTACTCATTCTATGTGATGTAGCTCACATTTATACCAACAAAGGTGGTACCCTATCCCACATAATCAACTGGTGACACACCTACATCATTACCAATTAAAATTTTCAAGCACTTACCTCTTCTTAATCATCTATTCACTCCTACCCAACCCCATCCCACATAAAATTTTCCTCACTGTCTATTTTCTACCTAATTAATTCACCTACCTTATATTCTATCTTGCCTAAACACTTACACATATTTTGATTTACTACTTTCCTTCCTTCACTGATTTGACATAGTTCACACCTAAATCCCAACCATTCGTACTTACCCTCACACTCAATCCCACCATATTTCACTCTTCCTATACCCATCACCTATTTACCACTACCTCATTCACCAATCATCTATCCTACCACTCCATTCTTCTCAAATTTTTATCACCTAAACCTTCATTTTTAGGACTTAGTCCCTTTTAAAGTGACTAGCATCGGTCACCCCCGACCGGTCACTTGGTCACCCTTTATCCTCGCCCGTTGCCAAGCTAGCCCACTGATGCTGACCAAACATCGATCGACCTCGGTCACTAGTTCGGCCCTAGGGCCGAACCCGACATCCCTATTTTTCCAAAACTTAACCAAAAACACCTTAAACCTACCCCAAACCACCTAAATTCCACCCCCATTCATTTTACCACCTAATTAACCTAAATTTCACCCTCCCCATACCTGATTTCACCCCATTTTCATCCAAATTTCAAAATCATTTTCAAACCCAAAATTTATATTTTTCTACCTTCATTTTAATTACAAACACCAAATCTATTTTGAATCCTACCTCTACTCGATATCATCTCCGTGGTGGGATATCTAGTCTATGAACTGGTGGTCCTCTCGCTCCCTCTCCCACCTTAGCCATGCCTAAATCCACTCCTCAAATCTCAACCAATCAACTCACTCATATCGATCTTGTAGGCCCATTAAAGTGAATGCATCTTAGCCACTAATTACTCTCCAATTCAGCCTTCTACCTTGCCTCATACTTTCTCTCATCCAAAAGTGCTCTCTGTCATTTTCCCAAGATAGAAAGTGACAAATGAATCCATAAAATGTGGATTTTAATTTTTTTCCCCAAATCGACTTGACCGATGTCAATATCTTAACCTAGTGGACCGAAATCAGTTATCCTCACCGGCATCGATGAAACCTTAAATCATTTTCGCTTACCTTTCCAACCAACCTATACCTGATTTACCCTCAATTTCTTTACCCCAAACCATTTTTTTCTACCCAAGCCTCCACCTAGCCTTATAACCCCACCTAATTGCCTTATTACCTCACACTTGACCACATTATTAGTTGGGGAATGTTTTTACCTCTACCTCAGCCTTGCCTACGTCCTTACCTATTAACCCAACCTACCCACACTTATTTGACAATCAAATTAACTTACTCATTATACCTTGTGGTGATGCTACTCATGATGTTTTGCCCACTAACCTTGCCTTTCCTAATGTGTGATGTTTATGTTGACCAGCCAAAACCTATTGGTACTATGGAACACACCTAATTCCCATTCCTATAACTATCCTAGTTGTGTTTTAGGATTGTATCCTATACCTTGGATACCTGGACCACATCCACCTTGTTTGAATAAAATATCAACCTTTGACGATGTAGACTTTGTGAGCTCTTCAACCTATTGAATTATCACAATCTATACATGTGCATGTGTTTGAGTTCCATCACCTATTACCTATACCCAAAATAACCGTTTCCCACCCCGAACCCTACCTTTTTTCTTCTTCACTTACCATTTTATCAAACTCATCATCGATTCATCCTACTCCTTCATCAGCTCCGATTTTGAGGGGGATCACTTTAACCCATACCAGGGACAACCACTCCTATTTTTCTCAATGTAAACGCTTACCAATACAAGATACACAACAAAAGGGGAAAATGTAGACAACCAAAATCTGGTCGTACCCTCTAAGTCACTTTCGACTAATTAATTTATTAATATTCCCCATCATGCCCACTTGCACACATTTTAATTAATTTAATTATCTAACTCACCTAGCCACCTCACTTATCCACATCACCCTAGACCCATTATAAACCTATTAATTTCCTTAAACCAAGTCCCCACTTATCTTAATCAACTAGGAATTGTTCTAACCTTAACCATTATGACCTATTATCTCTCCAACTTCTCTCCCGCTATATTTAGCATTAGCTCCCACTTCGACTGGGACTGAAACTTGACTTACACCAAATCTGGGAGTAATAAATCCATTTTTATCCAATTTGACTATTTCTCCCTAACGACACCGGTTTTCCCTCGGTCATTGCGGTTCCCTAATAGCCATTGGTTACTCTTAAATAAGAGTTTCTAACTCTTTGCACGGGTTCTCCAATTGATTCATTCACACAAGCTTTGGTATTCAGAATCTCAAGCACTCAAGCTACCCAATGATGAACCGAGTCCATCGGTCTTCACTAACATATAATCACCTCATTCACAACTTTAGATCGTCATAACAAATCACACAGAGCTCTGTTACCATGACACTTTGGACACAATCCCACATCACCCAAAAATTCTCATCAACCAACAACCATATTCACATCTATAAAATTACTAGATAATTAATTCAATCTTATTTGTTAAGTTCTTGTTTTGATCTTAAGTATTTCATTTACTTATTTCATCCAATCCCTCTGTCTCGAACACCACCTTTCACCTATTTACCACCTATTCCACCAACCTGACCCATTTCACCCACCCTAACACCTCTACCACCCTTGTTGAGCCTTAAAAAATCATATCATCCCTCCCAAACCCCTTAACTCACTGTGTAATCAATAAGAGACCCAAAACACCCATTTTTGATATTCCCACCATATTTCCCCTATTGCCATCGGTCACCCAACCGACATCGATCGCTAATTGATATCGATGTCTGTGGTGGTAATTTGTTCCATAACAATGAGCTCATAACTTTCACCAAATAGTCTAGAAGCACCCAAAATGTTTCCCAAAACTTGCCTAATACCTCAATGACCTTCCCTAATAAGAACCACAGCTTGCCTAATACCAAATTAGTTTGTATTTCAATATTTCATTTTGATCTAGTGTATTGATAACATTTTGAGACACCTAAATCAAAGTGTTAGCAATAGGAAATTTAATTCTCACATTTATTTTCATGGATTTGATAAAACAGTGGATTGATAGCCATCTAGGAAGTATCACACTTCTCAGAACAAGCATTCTCTAGGCATTCCACCGCATATATTGTTTAACCCTATTTTTTGGTCTTATTATGCTTTACAGGTAGATCCTCCTAGCCAAAAGGAAGCTCTCACATTCAGTTTGATCAACTTCTACAACGTGCGCAACCTTCTCCCAACTATTCACAGGTATTCCTCCTACACCCATTACCCTTATCTATTTTATTGCATTACTTTGAGGTGAAATAGGTCCAAACCAATACACTTGGAAGTTTCCGGGATGGCGCAAAAAAATTTGAATCATACGAAAGCACCATCTGTCTACCTTTAATCTACTTATTTTTAATATTTCTATCATGCCATGCATTTTTCCTAACCTTTTAAATCTTCTTGGCTCCAACGAGCAATGACATGTTGCTCATCTAACTGCATCATCTTGTCTATGTGATTTTCAAGGGATTTCTCATCATCTAGTCCTCCTGTGTGCATAATACACAAGGAAGGTAACATGAATTCCACTTTGGTAAAAAAACACCCATGCCAAACACCAAAGTGGAAAGGGTGTGTCTTTGTTCAAGCATTTGTAAGTAGTTTGATATGCACAAAGTACAATAAAGACTTTTTCATCCTAATCCTTTCATCCAACATTGTATATCTTTGTCAATGTATTTCCCAATATCTTATTGAAAGCCTCAACAGTATCATTATTTTGTGGGTGATAGGGTGTTGTTTTATGGTGTGCCACCATAAATTGTGCCAATAGCATCCTAATGGTCTCATTGAGAAAACAAGTTCCCCTATCACTTGTCGGACTCGGTGGGCATCCATACATTGATTATATTCTCCCACGAAACCTTACTACCGTAGCTATCGTGTAATCCTTTGTAGATGTTTCTTCTACCTACCTTGTAAGGTAATATGTATAAGTTATAATGTAGTGCGATCCATTCCTACGCACAGGTGGGGAAATATGACCCAAAAATTCAATTTCCCACTTTTCAAAAGGTTCTACACTAGCAATAGGCCTCAAATGCATTTCATCTCTATGCCCAGGATTTCCAAGGTGTTGATAATGGTCATAGGCCTTACAATATTCTATACAATCCTTGTAAATTGTTTCCCACCAAAGGCCTGCTAATAGAATCTTACACATGGTAAAATTTCCTACATAATGTCCACCTGCAATCCCACCATGAGCTTCCTCCATAATGGTAGTACGTTCATGCTCAAGTACACACCAACACAAAACCTCATCCCGATATGACTTGTATAAATCTCCACCAAATAAAATGTAATGCACAACACATATAACATGTTGTTTCTTCTATAAATCCTTCATTCCTTTAGGTACCACATTTGTATGTAAGAATACATCAATATCCTTTAATTCATAGGGTGCGTGGTTCAATCAAAAAGTTGGGAATTTGACATTGTATCCTTAATACTCTACACATACTCACCTGAGTTAATCCTTGAAAAATGATCTGGTCATGAGTTACTTGTTTTTCTGGCTTCACCACTACATAAATTCAAATTATTGGAATAAGAGAATCCACCTACATATGTGACCTTGAAAAATGGGCTTATTAACTAGATACTTAAGTGCCATGTGATCTGTATAAAATATGAATGGAATTGCCAACAAGTATTACCTAAACTTGTGCAACACATAAATCATGGACAATGCTTCGTGCTCCGTAGTTGTATAATTTTGTTTAGCCTGGGGTCAATTTTTTTTACAAAACAAAGATAATGATAAACAATACCCTCTCTAGGTTGGGATAATACTATGCTAATGGCCATACTAGAGGCATCCACATGCACATGGAATGGTTTGCACCTGACCCCTTCAATGTCTCAAACATGTGTTATTTCCTCACTCTCAATATTTCTTCTAAGGGCACAAAAATCCTAGCATAACCTTTGATAAAATTCCTGTAATAACCTGTGTGCCCTAAGAATCCAGCAACCTTGCTTTGGTTAATAGAATCCTCTAAGCATAAAATGACAATAGCCATAGCATGATCTGCCAACAAGCCTTATTTACATATGATATGTCCCAAAAGTTCTAGTGTAGCAAAGACATAAATCTTGATATTTAGAGAGATGCTCAACTACTGCACCTATTAAAGATAAGTCTTAAATTATCAAAATGATATTTTACTAGGCCATAAACTATCTAATCATTCAAGTAAACCTACACAAAATTATGAATAAAGTCCTAAAATTCTTACAAAATAATGCACAGAAAGACCGCAGTGCATTCTTAAATCCAAAAGCCATAACCATGTATGCAAAACTTCCCCACTCAGTGGTGAAAGTTTTCTTTTCTTGATCTTCTTTAGTAATATGCACCTGATGATATCTAGAAAATCCATCAGTGAAGGAGTAGATCTCGCACCCTGCAACACCTTCCAAAATATCCTCTATAAATGGTGTGGGAAAGGGATCTATTACACAAGCAACATTCAACTCCCTATAATCCACACAGATCCTTATCCTTCCATCTTTCTTTATACTTATCACCATAGGGCTAACCCACTCTGACTCCTCAATGGGCTCAATGATTCCATACTTCAACATCTTATCAATCTCTTCCTTTACCTTGACGCACAAATTAGGATTCATCTTATAAGGCCTCTTCCTAACCAAGTGCACACCTTCCTTTAACTTGATCCTCATCTCACCCAAAGAGTGATGTACCCCTTTCAACTCATGATAGCCTCTAGGAAATAAGTCCTAGAAGTCACACAACAACTCAATTATTTTTGCAACCTCTGAGTTAGACCAATAATCACCAATAACAACCTCCTTAGGTTCTACATCTGTTCCAATGTTGACCTTCTTTATTTTCATGGGCTCATGATATACACGTGCCTTCTCATCTACATTTTCTAATACCTCACACGTACCCACAATATGATCAACATCCATATTCTCCACTTCCTCATCATCAATCATGTAAACCAATTTACATTTCTCTTTTTCTAACCAAGCGCATAAGTTATTCTTCATCTTTCTCTTCTTCTTCAAAGCACACTTCCATATCAAAATTGCCTAGTAATTCCTGAATAATCTCCTCAACCTTTGCACCATATCTCATTATCAATTGATTCATAATATGTAATTCCTCATTCACCAGTGGTTTAGTAAAAAAATAGTCAAAGGTTCAAATCATACCTATAGTCGATTCTTTTTTCCAATTCCCTATTTCTTTGTTTAATTCTGCATAAACATAATATGCATGCGGGAAAGCACACAAATTGAAGTAGAGCTTATGCACCCATAGTGATGGTGGTAAGGCCTCCTTCCCATCTGTCAGAGTCTCTCACACTCCCGAACATGATGTGAGGTGTTGGGATCCCCATGAAATTCACATGTCTTGGTAGGCACATTGTTCCTAAGAAATCTAGTAGAAAAGGTGATTCTCACCTCTCATCATTCTAAAAGACTATATCTCTATGTGCAATCCACTAGGGCATTGATATCCCACATAAGGTATATACCAACATATTCCTTCTCTCCACTTGATATTTTCACCGGCTTCCTAACACGTAGAAATACATCTGTATTCCTTCTCAGTGTACCTTGGTACTTGGTTACTTCCCAAACACCTAACACAACGTGGCTTTGACTATGCAAATTACTGTAATTTTAATGTCACGCCAACCATTTCATAAGTCCCATACACCTAGTTGTCATAGAAAACACTAGTTATATCACTCATAGACTGTGCATCATCCCATTGAATACACCTTTCATTGATGACTTAAACACTTAAAGATATCTAATGGTGCGCACATAAATTCTATTAATATCCTCCTCACTTAATGGTTCCACATAAGGTGTAACTTTACCATTTATCAATGGAATAATCATGCACTCTTCCTTGTTCTCAAAACTGATATATCCTTTATTAAAGCGCAGATCAACATTATTTGTGTAACACCAAGGGCACCTAAGTAATGCTAGAAAACTATCTACTTCGGTAAGTACCAAGACCTCAAATTCCCCAGTAAACTTGGCCCCTTGTATAGTAATAGTGACATCCTTCAATACTCCAATGGGTATGGCTTTAGTCCTATTCTCCATATACAACACATTTGAAGATGGATGTAATGGTGGCCTCCCCATATGATTCCACACATCTAAGGTGAGTACATTTACTTTTGCACCTGTATCAATCAAATTTTACTCAACAACCATCCATCAATAACTGCATTTAAAGTGATCTCTTTGTCATAATCAAGACTATGAGGAGGTAAGTTTGCATGCAATATCTTGTCTCTCTTGCGCTCAACTCCAACACATAACACCTTTTCCATAATGGATTCCCTAATAAAGGAATGATGTTTTCTTGGCGCAACATCTTACAAACCTCCTTTAAGTCATCAACATATTTTAGGAAGCTCAACTAATTTTTCCTGCTCTATCTTCCCCTTATGCTCCTTCAAGAATTGTATCTCACCCTGCAAGTTTCTAATAACCTCCATAATTTCTTGATAAACTTCCTTCTGATGGGTAGGATCTAGATACTTCACATGCAATACCTCATATTTTGTAATAATATGTTTCTTCTTTGAAGTCTCACATGCGCGAGAAGCCTCAATGTGTGTGTGTGTAGTCACAACATGGTATCATCTCAAGGTCAAGTGCTAACTTTACATCCAATGATCTTCCATAATGCGTTGTACTCTAACCATTCTGCACCCTTATCCTACTTGTGCTACTTTCTCATATGCTCATACAAATACATGCATTACTCAAACTTGTGATTATTTCCACACCAAGAGAAAATAATGTTATGAGGGAATTCATGCCTATAATGATCAGGGAATCCGCATGTGAAACATGTCCCTCATGGGAATTCACCTCTTCCACCACCATAACCTTGGCCTCTGAATCCTCCACGGTAACCTCTACCTCTACCACCTCCATCAAAGCACCCTTCATTGTGATTATGATTATGATGTTCACCTTGTTCCTTAGAATTGTTTGCAACACTAGTCTGACATACACCAATTTCAATGACATCATGAATCTGATCAATCAATCTATAATTCTCTGTATCATGAGTGGTAGACTTACAAATATTATAATAACAAGACACGTTCTTCCTGATCATGCATGCTTTAACAGAGGAACCTACTTGAATCATGATCGAAATGATAGATAAAAAAATCTAGAAACATGAAACACATCGATTTATGAGGGAAACTATCCTTAGTATTTCCTTCCACTTCACAATCCATAAACCAAATACCACCGCATGTCTCATGGGATGAATTAGCTGACAATTTTCCAACTATTTTTCCATAGATGTAATATGATCTTCCAAAAATGGGTTAACTCCAGTGTCTACGCTTCCTAACTACCTCAAACGCGTAGAGATGACTCCAAAGATTCACATGGATATGTAAAAGTCTTATGAGAAAGTTCCCTTCTAAAAGGTGTGATCAAACTACCAAAAACCCACTGTGCATGCTAGCTAAGGTGAATATTATAAGACAAATTTGATTGCAAAGTTTTAAAGTGGTAAACATAATCCCTTACACTCTTAACCATGCCCTTTTAATTTCCTTGATGTGCTAATTCTCTTTTCTTTCAAACTTAGGTATATGGAACTCAAGACAAGAAAGATCATGCACAAACACATTATAGTCTACACAAGTTTGGTTGAACATACTTCTGTACTAACATTGCATGCGCCCTTGCACAAAGTAGTAGAAAAATAACTTTCCTTATGCTAAGGATCCATGATTCCCTTAACATGCCATAATATTTCACACATGTGCACATGCTCACTACATCTTCAATTCCTTTGTATTGTGAAGAGACATTAATAAATTTTTTGGGGTTGGTGTGGACCATGCCCACAAATCTAGATTTTGTATTACCTCTAGTATTCCCTCTACCTCTAGAACCATCAGATCCACTAGATCTCAAACCACCCAATCCTCCTCCTATAGCGGGAACGGACCGAGAGGATGCACCGCCTTATATTCCAACAGTTGTACTAAATAGAATCCCTATAGTCTACGAAGTGGTAGTACTTCTAGACATGACACTAAGGTTCTACACACCCAAACTCTTTTCAAATGACACATTAGAAAATATACCTCCAACTGGACCCCCAAATAACAAAGACGACGTCTACACCACCATAGATGAATGTGATATCTGATTAACTCCTGAATTTAATGGAAAATGAAATCTACTGTTCTTTGCAAAGCACCTACACTAGCTTGATTCTCAATAATGTCTTAGGAACTAGAACACCAAGTGCAAGGGCTAGGTTGTTAGGTGGGATTAGATGCATGCCCAGGCCTTTAGTCATTCTTCCTTATATGAACTCTCATATGAAAAAAAGAGGGTTCTCTACCATTCTTACCCAAATGGGGGAGTACCAAATGCTCTGCTCTTCACATCTTCCATGTGAGCTCAAAATTATTCACGAGCCATCTCTCTCTTGAACACCATTCATTCCTCAACATCACACTTTGCTTCACCAATTCCATCTCATGCCCTTCATTAAAATTAAGCTACTTTTCTTCTCTTTTCCTTTCCACCACCAGTCCATCCATCTTTCACCACACCTGCTCCTCCCCCACGCATGGTATGTGATTTAGCTAGGCATAGGGCATTCTTTTAAATCCAAAGTTATAATCAAGAACTTAATTGCTAAAGGGATAACGCACACGTAGGATCCTCTCGGTTTGCATGCGTAACTGAACTCAACAACCTCTAGATATGAATAAGTAGAAACAATGTACTCCTAATGTATAACTATTCAAGACACCACCCCACCAATGATCTATAGCACGTGTCCAAGCCAAATCAGCATCATGCAAAGTTTGGTAATCTTCCTGAGTCCATACAATTGTTTTATACCTCTAATTTCTCTTTGATGCATATGCTACCATCCACTCACTCATATAAGTCTACAGGAAACAAAAAATAACTTATCATAGATTCCATGATATAGATGTTCTTTAACCCACTCGTGTGCATCAAAATTAGGTCCAGTGTTAAATCTATGAGAAAACTCTTCCTCTAAATTTTCTACCCAACTCTCAATATTGGCCAAAGTCAACCGATATGTCTTCATCATGCAACATCCTTGCAATAACTTGAAAAATAGGTCTTGATGATAGAACCAAAATGCAGTCTTTTAATTTACCAACAACAACCTAAGGCATGTTTGAAACATCACTCAAACAGATTTGAGTGCTCACCTAAAGCGCAAGAGGTACCGAGTCCCTCTTTTATGGCAGATTCATTAAGGAGATAACATGAAAAGACATATAATCTAGATCCATAACAACCATGAAAAGATAAAATGAAACTAGATCTAGATCACAAGCATATGCTAAAATATGCTAAACAAGAATCAAGACCATGTTTACTATGCAAGATCTAGTTACGGATAAGTCAATAACAAATATACATATATAAATATCCATTATATTAATTAATGTAAAACATAGAAGCTGAATACATACATAAGAGTATCACCATAAGTCATACACTCTCATAAACCAACAACATAACTCTACTACAAAGCAAAACTATTAAAACCATGTAAATCAATACACACACACACACACACACACACACACACACACACACACACACATATGGGTGGGGAATTTCCCTTCACCACCTAAACATCCTCAAAATAGGCTACATGCTAAGAATAACCATGTGTGCTTACAAAGATAATCAAGGGAGCATGCAAGCTCTTCTAAAAATAGATCTCCTATAGATAACTTCAGTTCCAAACCTATTTTTAACCCAAAACTCCTCATCTCGCTTCACCTTCCACTCATCCCAAAATACCCTTGTGTAGGCTCTAAGTCTTCATGCTATAGTTTGAACTGCTAGTTCTTTTCTAAAAAAATAGACTCTTCCTTTATGTGTCACCCACTTCAAATCTATATTTAACATCATGCACAAAGTTGACTAAGTCCTCAACTCTCTTAAAGTAAACCTTGAGTGATATTTTCTATCTCTACGCATGAAACACTTGGCATTCATTTGTGCACTCACCATATTTTCTCCTGCACATGCTTCCTCTATAGATTTTGCACCCACGTTTCTTCAATACTTAGTCACATTTCTAAGGCCAAACAATAGGATGAATATGAAAATAAGTGACAATTTCTTACCTTGGATGATAAATGTCAATAAATGATGTTGTGGGAACCTTACGATGTTTACAGAGCTTCCACAAATGTAATGAGGATGCTAAAGGTATCAAACTGATCGTGATGATGTCATCTAAGTCTCAAAGGAATTAAATATTTGCTTAAAATGTCAAGGGATCTGTTTGAAGGAGTTTTATGTTGCTTATATAATCATTGGCGAACCATGAAAAGTGGGGAAACCCACTTGGAAGTGGTTTTAAACACTTCCAAATGGGTAGATCCAGGTATGGAGATGATTTAAAATGGTTAGGAAGAGGTTACAAATGTCGAGGGTTAGATGGTTAGGATTAAAATGGGATAGGATGGGTTATAGGTGGTTAGGGAGGTTTAGGATAGGTAAATAAGATTTACGGGAGGTAGAATGTGATTTTATGGGGTGAAATTCATGGTTTAGGATAATGAGATAGGTTTTAGGGTTTTTGAATAAGGATGTGAAGGGTGTATCCAAGAAACAAGTGTCTACATTTTCCCTCTTTTTGTCAAGTAGTTTGCAATGGACAAACCCCTGGACATAAATGAGTGGAAGGATATGATTAGTGTTGGATAGGTGGCCCCCTCTCAAACTGGGGTCATTGCAACAAAGTACAATGATCACCAATTTGAATAGGTTTCTAGATGAGATAGGCTTGTGTGATGTTGTGTTTCATTTAAGATGCCCCAAGACTAGGCATGAAAAAAACTATCCACAAAGGGGGGCTTGTGTGACTAGAGAGTCAAGAGATAGGGGAACCAATTGTTTCTTAACCTATAGATGTATGATTCATAGGAAATATATGGGAAAAGGTTTCTAAAAACATATAGTATCCTTGGTGTATTGGGAGACACATGCTTGATAAATAATGTTGCCACAAAGGTGGGCTTACGCGACTATAACACCTACACATGCGTATACCAAAATTCAAGACAAAAAGAACCAAGATGATGATGTTTTGGCTTATAGATTTCATTTACGTGATACGACTTAGAATAAATCACATCACGTGAGACATTTACACAAACATTAACCCACATATATAACATGACGAGGAAAGGATAAACACCACAAGTAGAGATAACACACATTTCCAAGCCTACCTAAGAGGCTTACAATGGGGAGAGGTCATTGATAGCAACAAAAATAAACATACTCACACCAAAATCAATTTCTTGGATTAAACCACAAAGTTATCTTTCAATAACATTCAATATCACCAAAACCATGCAATTTGTATGTTATCTCAAGAAGATTGTTTTGCTCTCAAACACCCAAAATGAATTCAAAATTGAAACAAGGTCTAAATATGTCTTACACCTTCTCAAATACACCTAAAAACATGCTCAATCATCTCAAAAAGTTCCAAACCATAATTTTTACTTCTTTCACTATTTACACCTTAAAAATCAACTTGTAGCCATGTCAAATGAAAAAATATGATGAATAAAATGTTTCACAAGGACTTATCCTTCATTGTAAAGTTTTTGACATACCCTTTATGGAACTTAAACTAATTCTAAAGATTCAAGACTCAATTATATTCCCATTCATTTTTATTCTCTTCCTACTATTTTCTCCTGACCCTAATTTCTAGCCCTCCAAGCACACAAAGATCATAGATGGGATAAGTTTGTAATTTTTCATACATAATACATTAGCTTTATAGATACCCATTATGGAGTTCTTACTTCATGGTGAATTTCATCTTTCAACTCCTAATAAAACTTTCCCAACATCAATTTCTTCTTTTTGACTAGGTTTATTTAGGTCCTCTTAAGGGTTTCAAGTAGGTTTTTAGGGTTTTATGGTTAGAAAAATAGTTACACCTTATAAAACACCTATATACATTGCTAAAATATTTCTCAATGCCCATTCACCCTATTATCAACTTTCATGTTATATTCCAAGTTTGGGCTTCTCAAGACTTACTTGTTTTTCTTAACTCCACATTGTCCTCAACTTTGTTCTTAATTTTCCTTTCTTAGCTTCCTTAAGTGTTCTTATAAATAATCATCTTACTTCACCTTATTCATCCTAATCACCAACTCAAGTAATTCAACTATCCTTATTTAAGACAATTTATTATCTTTTGGATAACTTACTCCTTTAATGCTTTTCAATGAGACTACAACATGATAGTCATGATTATTTCTTGTTTTATGGATATAAGAGGCTTTCCAAAATTTCAAGGTTTTAATCACAATAAATTCCACCTTCCAACATGAATATATATTGTTAATGTTTCATAAAATTGTCTCTTAGGATAACTATTTCTCACTAATGGTCATAACCGTCACATGTTTGATGAAGACCGAGTATGTAGGAATTTTCTTCTCTTTTCTTATCATCAAGTGTTATGAATTTAAAAAATGATTCTTAGGAATATTTACCACATTTAAACCTCCCTAAATCTTCAATGAATTCACATATCTCCAAGTATGAATGACACTATTGTACTAGGATTATTTTTTCTTTTAAGCTCTCAAAACTAGGCATTTCACAAAGATTAGACCCGAGTTATAATTTTTGAGCTACAAATATTCTTCCAAATTTATTGAAAATCCCTAAAAACTTTAAAAAATTGTAAATCCCTTATGATCAACTTATAATAGGATTTAACAATTTCATATTATCATTGCCAACTTTCTTTGTCTCTAAACCCCGGAACATGGTATTGTGAGGAGGTTTCTTTGCTTAGTTTATCTTGTTTAAAAACTTACAAAAATTATTAATGGAGAAAATAATACCTATTGGCCCTTAGAAAGTATGATAATTTCCTTTCAACATGGGAACATTCAGTCAAATAGTTAGAGGCTTTAAGTTTGGTATCTTAGTCTTATAGAGAACTAGATGTAACCATGTTTCACACTAACTTAATTTATTGCAAATAGTAAATATGTTCAAACATGGTAGACCATTACACATCCTCATAAAAATTCCATGACTCTAAAAACCTTTGATAGTCATATAATCATTCATTCAAAGGTTCATGTACATCTAATAATCAACATGTGACTCTAGGATGCACTCAACCTCCCGAGGTCGTGCCAAGAAAACTGATATGATATCAAAGATGGATATGGAATGGATAACTAGGGAAAATAGGTGAAATATATGAAAAGGGATAAAAATGGATAATAAGTAGTCAAGGCAATGAAATGTCTTCTATGGGAACTATGGTAATCTACTCATCTAAAGTAGTAAATTCTTTTCTAACTTGGGCGAGTGAAATGAAATGTTTGAGGAGAACAGAAAAACAAAGGAGTCTATCAATATCAATGTCACCAAACACCCTCTGAACTGGTTGTGGAATACGTGGGAAATGTCCAACGTTTTCCTCATAAAATTCTCCAGACAAGGTCATGGAGGTGTGAGAGGAAACGTGTGGGTAGGATAAGTGGGCGAATTACGTAATCTAAACATGATCGGGATGACTATGCCGAAAAACATAAGTGCTGCCCGATTTGATGTTCAAAGCCATCAAATTTGATATAATAACAAGAGGAAGTGGGATGGTTTGGAAAATGAGGTGTCTGAGGCCTTGATCAATGTTTTTCAACTTTGTAGGGATATATTTGGTTGAGGCACTCATGGATCACACACTAAATATTTGTGTTGCCTAGGGCCTTGGATGGTCATGTGGATGTGTAAACAACTAATCTAAGGAAGAACAAACAAACATGCAAACTATCCACAAGATGGCAAGGTTTATTTTGGGTAACCTAGGCCAACTAAGGATACATCAGGAGTTGTGTTAATTCCTACTTAATTAAACTATGTGCTTAATTAACAAATAAAATCAAGAAAATTTAAATTAAATCAAGTTGATTACTCTCCTTGAACCTAATTAAACCTATGTGCAACTAGTTAATTTAACAAATGAAAGCTTAATTGTTTAAAACTATGAAAGAAAATTTAATCTACTTGTTTTTGTGCTTTTCCAATAATTTTAACAAAAGGAATAAAACAAATAAAATAACTAAGTAATCTAATCTAATGTTTTTGGAATTTTGTGTTTACTAGAAAATAAAAGAAATGTGCATAGAAAAACTAACTTCTTCTAATTAAATGAAATTGCTTCTACTCTAAATAAATTAAACTAAACAATGAAATAGCCGAGATGTGGCTATTTCCTGTTCTGAGGATTTACTCTAATCTAATAAAATAAATGCTTTTCCTAATTTGTAATTGTGGATTTTACTTCTTCTGGCTCTACCTCAGAATCATGGGAAGAATGAAGAGCTTCTCAGAAGGAATTCTTCCCCAACACTCGCCTGATAAAACATAAGCTTTCTAATGAAGAAATATAAATATAATATAGACATAGAAGACTCTAAAGCTAACTTCCCGTGTAAATCCACGAGGGATAGGAAGAGAATAAAATTTTCACAAAATATTTCATCGTGTGCAACTAATACTAAATTTTTAATGAAGTGAACTTTCCTAAACAATTTAATAATGAAGAAATGATAACAAAGCACTGTGGAAAGAACCTCCTCCGAATTATTCCTAGGAAAATCCATAGGGATAAGATGGAAGGAAATCCTCAATGGAAGATTTGCAAACAAAATCTACTGTAACTACTATTGCAATTGAATATTTCTAAAAGAATGTAATTAACAGATTAAGATCTAAATCTATTTAAAATAAACAAAAAAAACTTACAGAATTTAATGACACCTCCAACCTGGAAATGTTGTACAGAGACAAATCCAATGCTTGATAGTGATTTTTGATATCCCCTCAGCTTATTTTCCAATGAGTGTCCAACGTGTCTAGGGAGATGTGCTAGAAAGTGTGCAGAAAGAATGGGAGAGTGTTGGAGTTGGTTGGTTTGCAAGTAGTTTGTAATAATGCGAGCAAGAGAGAAACAAGGAAAAAGAATGGGTTTTCTTATGTACTTCTTGGTGGGATTCTGACGTAGCATAACAATGCAATCCAAATTGAGAAACTCCAACCAATGATTCAGGAAGAATCCTGGATTTTATAGAAATTTGGATGGGAAGTGTTCTAGCACACTTGACGACCAAGAAATACCACATTACTCAAAGGAGGGGAAATTAATTTTCTAATAATAGAAATTAGGGAAAAATAAGTTTTTTTGCATCTAACAAGCTCAAGAAGAACCAATTTGGTTAAGAAACATTAAGAAACATGCACTAAAAGTGAGTTTGAAAAAGGTGACATGTGTTTAGAACATCTTTGGAAGAGTCTTGGTCAAAAGTGCAGAACCATTGGTTTGTCTAGATTGGCGCTTACATAACCTCCGTGGTAGTTGCATAACTTCCGCTCGGGAAGACCAATGGATATGCAACCGCTAAGGCAGTTGCATAACCACCGACACGATTCCATAAAAAAGGTCAACATGTTATGAAAAGAGCTGCAAATCAACTAAGGAAAGTGGGAAAATTCTAGAAAGGGAAAAACAAGGTAAAAGAACATGCTGCAAGTGAGAATTTGGACTTGAACATCATTGAAAAGATAGTTTTCATCATTGTGGATTTTAAGCTGTTAAACAATGTTACACCGTGAAAAATTGGGTGCATAGATATTGCCCACTCGGAGAAGCATTTTAACCATGAGGAGGCATAAAATATAGAGTTCGAGTATGACACTCAAAAATGGGAAGGTTAGAAGTTATACTTGAAGTAATCATGTGTTGGTAGTATGCCAATCCAAGCTTCTCGCCACCTGTAAGAAGAAAATAGTAATCGAGTGTAGATAAAGACATAATTGACAAAACATACAAAAATAAAATGAAAAGAGGACTTACCATATCCACGGGGATAGAAATATACATGCACCGGTCTGCAACACTCCTATCCTACAAAACACACACTCAAAATAGATTCAAAATATGCTATATATATATATATATCAAAATTACTATTTTTAGAAATTATTTTCACTTACCTACTTGGCAAAATTTGAGCTTTGGATCTCCCGTGTGATTTCATTTGTGAGTATGGTTAAATTAGAAAGTAGTTAGAAATGATGGTGTCAGACCCAAAAAAATGGATGGGTATCATGAACGGGTTAGACAGAGCTTTGGTATTTTGTGTTAGGATTTGGATTTTGAATTTTGAATTTTGAGTGCACTCGGAAAGAACTTATGGGAAACTTGTAATCGGAGAAGTTGTAAGGAGCCTAAGGAGGACAGGAAAAGTACCTTTATTGTTTAGTCTCATTTTTGTGTATTTTATTGATTATTTTTGTATTTTTGGCTCATGGTGAGCATTTTGACCACACTTACTCTATGGTTTTACGACATTGCACATGAGAAACTTGACATTATATATATATATATATATAGACATTTTTTGTTCGACATTCCTTGCAAGAGTTGACTTCATTGTAGTTTGATTCATCTGTGTACTCTTAGATGGTTTGGAATTTCTGATGTTTTTATGTTTTATGAATGCATGCCATGGATGATGATGCAAATGTGTAGACAAAATGATATCTTTTTTTGTTTTTATATGATGCATATGAGAACATATTGTAATTTAGAACTTTGATTTTCAAGCAATATTTAGCACTTCTATTTTATTGGAAAAATATGGTGAATGTGGAATAATAATAAAATGAGCGTATCTTGAATCCTAACCCGACGAAACCGATAAGATGTGATGGATCATCATCGAGAGATAGAAGGGACATGAGTTGTATGATTTTGATGAGTGAAAATGGTGAGAGAAAGATAAAATTTTGACAAATATCCAACTAGAACTTACAACCCAACCCTAACAAAGTCAACTAACCATCTCAAAATGCATTTTCTTGTAAGTTTAACTAGACTTAAATCCGTAGATGGCATTTTTATTGAAAAAATCTAGTTTTAATGATAGGGATCTCTTGTAACATACACTCGACTCATTTTTCATGGAATTTTTGAAATTGCAAAACACTTCTTATTTATTTGACTTATTTACAACTTATTACCTTATTTTATGGGAACCCCCTACATCATGCGCCATGCTACTAGTAAGAAGCATGGGCTCATCACCAAGGACAAGACTATTCAGAAATATTCCTACCCCTTCAACTTGAATTAACAAAGCAAGAGAATAGGGATAAACTAACCTCAAAAGACATAAGGTTTAGCGATACTGGTAGATGATGGATGACGATGTTCGATGTTACACTTTTTGAAAGGTTGGTACAAGCTCCTCTCCACTAATAAACTTGTAAATCAAAAACACTAAACAAAATATGATCAGTAAGACAAATGGTGGATTTATCAGCAAAGGTCAGTCTCCAGAAGTCAATGGGATTCCTCATAAGGATGTCAATCTAATTTTAAAAACTCAAGTGGATTTAAAATATATATGATATATGATAATCGATACAAGATAATATGATGATAAATGATAAGTTTATTACAAATCAGATATAAAATAGATGAGAGAGGGAAGAGGAATACTATGGCTCGAACTTGAGCTCAAAATGTGGATCCTGTTGTCGGGCCTCGTACTCAAGCCAAGAAAGTTCAATTCGGATGCATTGATACTCAAAATATGTAGCCCAATATCCTTCTACAACATCACAGATTTGTTGAGTGAAATAAAAATGTTCTCTAACTCGTCCAACAGGGCACAATGGATAGCACACAAAGTTAGATCATGCAACAAGTCATATTTCTCCTAGTAGAAAGGATGAAAAATTATAGGAAAGGAGTGAATGCTTTGGTGATTTCATGAGAGGGGCCACCAATTTCCATCTAAAAGTAATCCATACTCAATAATATGTTAGAAGAAACTAGTTTGATATGATAGATAAAATATACTTGATGAAAAATGGATGAAATTGTAAAAGATAAAACTAACAGAAACATTGGTGATTATGGTGCTTTGTAATAAACTGATAAATTCAAATATATAATGATTAAAAATTGATTTTACAGAATGTTAAATGTTCAGAGATGATGTAAAAGAGATGAATAAAAATTAAGAGGTACCTGGAGGTTGATGTGGAGCTAAAAGAAGCCTCAAACCTCACTGAAGAGTGATCTGTGATGGATGATGAAGTTTGCAGATTGAGTGGTGAAGAGTTGATTACAGGTGATCCAAAATTGCTCCAAGATGCTCAATGAAGATAGATGATAATGTTTGATGTTGATTTTATTTCCCAAGTGTTGAATGATGATGCATAAGAAGCTGTGGAACCAAATCAAAAGAAAGAATTTGTGAACTGAAGTTGAGGATCCTGGAGAGAGGCTAGAAAACTTGCTTAAGTAATTGCTGGCGATTACAATCAATAAGCGATTCCACTCTATTTGAGATTTGGAGGCAAAATGGTTGGAACAATTTTCTAAATCAAGATCTTTGGTTTAGATTTTGAGGGTGGATTTTTAAACTATTGGAGGATGTGTTGTATTTTTTTTGGAGGGTGGAAAAATAGGTTTGATTTTTTTCATGTTTGTATTTTCCTAATTTAGGTTTGTAGATGATTTTGCTAGGTGTGTAAATGATAATGATTTGTTTATTGAGATAAGGGAGTTAGAGATAGGTTAAAAGTGGTATTAAATGGATTTTAAGAAATATTTAGGTTGATTTAGGTGGTTTAGAAAATAATTAAATTATTCTAGGTGGTTAGGTCTTAAAAACATGATTTTACATGTGTAATAATGATGTGATAAGGGATTTCATGAATATAAAATATTATGGAATATTGAACTTAAGATAAATGGTTTTAATAATGTAATGTGACTAAATGGTAGGTATGATTTAGAGTATGAAATATCAATTGATTAAATGAAGATGGGAATTGATTAATATGACTTAGGATATGAGTTGTTGATATATTTAAGAGATGAAGGGTGTGGTATAGAAATATCAATGCATTTAATTAATTTGATTGAATAAAAATGAGGGGTGTATATTTTCAGTGTCTATAAAGAAATAGGTGAGTAAGGGCACTTCCCTCCTTTTCCAACATCACACCACCAGGTAGGAAGTGTGGGATCATCACCAAAGATTGGTAGGGCAAGGAAATGTAACATTATGAAAGAATTTTTTTGCATTTATTTGTTGATATATATATATATATATATATATATATATATATATATATATATATAAATAATGCAAAATTCTTTTTCATAATGCTACATTTCCTTGCCTCTCTACCAATCTTTGGTGGATCATCACCAAAGATGGTAGGGCAAGGAAATGTAGCATTATGAAAGAATTTTTTTGCATTTATTTGTTGATATATATATATATATATATATATATATATATAAACACACACACACACACTTTGTTTTCACTATAGACCCGTGCTTTTGGGAAGTAAATAATTCCCCATCCTTTACCCCACGCAACCAGTAAGATGTGAGGGCTCACCACCAAGGGTTGAGATAGGAAAAAGAGGTTTGGGTGAAATGTTTAGACTATTTCTATCATAAGAGAGGTTTTTAGGGAAAGATGTGACATTAAGAAGCCTCTAGTACAAACTATGGGAAAAGACACCTAAGATAAGAGAAATTGTGAATAGAACCAGGTGTGTAAGTCTTGGTAGGAAAAATGTACAAATTTCATCTAATAGTCGAGATGATAAGAGATTTGAATAATTTTGTGATGATATGATGGATACTTGAAGTGGTACAATTGAATGTTTTTGCCAATTTTTAAATGTTTCTTAAATTTCCTTGAAGAATAAGTTTCAGTTTGCAATTTCCCAATATGATAATGTAGTATGGATGCAATATGAATGCAATAATTTACAATGTGGAAATATAAATGAACTATGCATGGAAAAATTTATGGTGAAGTCGGTTGAGGGATGTCAAACTCCTCACATACAAAGGAACACAAATGCTATACATGATCTTTGAAGTCTGTATTCTCTTAGCAAGGGCCTACTACCTCGGGTTTAAACTTACCACCATTTCCTACTATTATATATATGATCATCTAACCTTGGCATGAAGCCATCCGTTTGAAAGAGGTCTTTGTTAACCTCTTCATCACGCTGCTGATATATCATATCCATGTGATCATGACTACATTTCTCAACTGTGTTCCCTACGTAGGGAGTAGTGATTACATTTAACGTTTGTTGCGCTTTCGCGTTATGTATTGTGAACAAAATAAGCTTGGATTTTGACATAATTGTGTCTAGGCATAGGTTAGGAATAGAAGAAGCCATATAAATGGATTTAATGGGCATCATTTTTTTTTTGCAAAAATCTCTTATTCATTTATTATTTCTATCATGTTTACACCTAGAATGAGATCATTGGCAGGAAGAGAAGCTATACCAAGGAGGTTACCCATTCCTTGTGGTTTGAAGGGGAGAAGGATTGGTTCATCACTCTCTAAGAGTTTCATAATATTTGTTATGGTTTTGGTGGACATGGTTTCCATAGATATTTCTTTACCCTTATTTGTTTTCGCTACCTCAAATGTTTTTGGGTTATTAGCCTCAACTTTTGGAACATTTGGGGTGGTCACAACCAATTATTTTGATGGAAGTGGTTTTTACATGATTTTTAGGAAGCTCATATTCCGAATTAACCCATGTCTTCTTCTTAAGGTTTTCCAAATGTAAGTCGAAGGGCTTAGGATCTCATTAAGCAATGGAAACCTTTCCTAGGTGGAGAAACCTAACCTCTTGGAATAACATGGAGGGAATAACATTCATTTGGTAAATCCAAGGTCTGTAAATGATGTAAAAATCCATCAAGATAGTCTTTTAGACTAAGGGAGACATAAAGAGCTATAGTTCCAATTGAGGTAGCCTTAAAACTGTCATACCCTCGCAACATCTTTCTTGTAGAGGATCAGTTAGTTTCCCCATATCCCAAATTATACAAGAAAGAGAAGGTAAACACATTCATAGCAGCCCTGTCATTGATCATGGATATCTTTATGCAATTGTTATAAACCTAGACTTGCATATATAACACATGATCACCTCTTTGGGCTATTTCAACATGAGATGGTATCTTGTTTATATAAAAAACAAACCCAATATCCCTATCATTTTGCCCTAGAGGATGATTTTTAAAGTCAATATGATTTATTTGAGCTCCAAGAAGAGGTATAACATGGATTAAATGACCAACAACTAATGCATCAAGAAATGTGGAATGATGCACAAGGGATTTCTTAAACAAATCTAGAAACAAGATATGAGAAAAGGTATTCTTCATATATGATATCAAATCATAGGATCCCATTGGTTTTGAGATTTAAGAAACTTCATCCTATGAGAAATAATGAGAAAGGATGGGTTGTAAATCGTATTCCCTCATCGAGTTGTCACATTAATCTCTGATTCAACCTCTAGCTCAACTAATCCCAAAATATTTATATTGTTGTTTGAGCCGAGGTTAGGAACAACTCAAGAGTTATCAGAAGTTGAGGCCTCATGGTAATTATTCCCAACAGGGATACCCTTGTTTATGTTTTTAGGATTCACCTTAACATCTTCAGGATGTTTAGGGAATGGATCCGATAGATGCCTAGGTTTACATTCTAAGGTGCAACAGGTCTTATATAACTTGGTTGTGAGGTTGTTTCAAGATTTGCTAAGAACATGTCCACAAAGAGTTGTCTTTGATTTTCGAGGAGTCTTTGTATGAAATTTTTGCAATCCCTACAATTTCTAGTGTCATGACCAATAACATGATGAAAACTAGAGTAAATATTGGGGTTGTAATCTCTTGTCCTTTGATTAGATTTTTCATTGATTATAACCCCGGTTTTAGTTCTGAAACTGGTTGTTATAACCATAATTTATTACCCAGTGGCGGAGTTTCAATCCTGGTTCAGGCCTTTGGTTTGAGCTTGTTGAGGAGGGAGACACTTGAAATCTACTATGTTGATGAAGGAAACAAAATTATGTCCCCTTTGATTGTCTGTGTTGTTGTAATTAATGTTAATGTTACCATTGTTTGTAAAACCAACATTCTTTGCTTGATTAGTAACACCATCCATGGTAGTACAATGATTAGGATTCAAGAATTTAGGCCCTTGTTTTTGGATCCATTGTTTTGATGATTTACATTGTTTTGATTAGGGGACACCAATTTCCCATTAAGATTATAAGTATTATGCCCACTATCGATAGCGGCTTGGTTGATTCAAAGTGCACCTTCCAACACTTCTTCGTAACTACAAAAAGGAAACTTATGGACTTCTTCCTTGGTCTCTCGATTGAGAAAGTGAAGGAAAAGATCAAAAAGTTCCATTTGGTCTATGTTAGGTGAACTTGTAGAGGAGTAAATAACTTAACGCTATCTTTGAATGAAATGGGCAGCATATTCATTTTTCTCCTTCCTGATATGTAGAAACTCCCTAATCAATATTTGCAGCAACTTGTTCATGTCAAAAACTCTGATGAATTTTGAAACAATTTGTTTAAAGGAATGTATAAAAGCCTCGGGACTAATAATATGAGTCTAGGGAAATTCCTTCAATGGTATTTGGAAAGATTTTAGCTACTAAAAATTGCAAGAAAGTAATGCCCTAATGGAAGTAACATAGGCCTTGATGTGAGCATTTAGATCTCCTTCTCCCTTGAATTTAGGAAGATTAGGTAATGGGTGTGAGAGCATGACTATAGTATTTTATTTTACCAAACAACCAAAGGCACGCTAACACATCACTCAACTAGAATCGAGTGCTCACTGAAGCACACAAAGGGTACTAGGTCCTTCTTTTATGGAAGCTTTTTCAAGGAGTTAACATGATAAACAAGCGTATAAACTAGATCCATAATATCCATTCAAAAGTAAAACATAAAAAGATCTAGATCACAACCATAATGCGTAAATTATTATACGAGAATTAAGATCGACTCACCATACAAGATACTGAAAACTATGTCAATAACCAATATCTAACCACAAAGATCCATTATATTAATTACTATAAAACACAAAAGTTGAATACATACATAAGAGTGTCACCATAAGTCATGCATGCTCATAAACCAACATCATAACACTAACAAAACGTGGATCCCTAAACCATGAAAATCAATACATATATATATATATATATATATATATATATATATAGGGGTGGGGAATTTCCCTTCACCACCTATGCATCCTCAAAATAGGCTACATGCTAAGAATAGCCATGCGCCACTACAAGATAAATACAAAAGCATGCAAGCTCACTAATAATATATTATATAATAATAACTATAGATCTAATACTACTATTAGCCCAAAAATATGCATGCTGCTTGATCCCCCACTTGTCCAAAATATAATTTGTTTAGTTTCCACTCTTCAAACCTTTTCATGCTTAGCTTTGCATCCATCTTTAGCCTATCCATGTGAAATGGTTAAGCAACCTAAATTTTACTTTCCTGGTGTGCCCTTTCTTACTACATATCTACGAGCACCTACGTTCCCTATGTCTACACATTCTATCCTTACGTGCCTTTAGTACTTAGGGCAGTAATTCATCAACCCAACCTTACCCCACACTTGCTTCATTTCCACCCCGGTAATGGGTAACCATGACTTACCTCTCCATGAATAAATAATAAGGAACAAAATAATAACTATACATAGAAAGAAATAATACATGGGCATGTTACCCTTCTGAAGGAAGAATCAACTTTGGATATGCACTTTTAATTTCTACCTCTAACTCGTTCCGACTTTGTTGGTTGGATATTTTTTCAGGCCAAAATATGAGGTTCAACCACAGTGCACATGATCAAATCCCTCCTCAAAGACAAGTGAGGCTTCCTGGTTATTACTAATCTAAATACAATATCCACACTATTCTAACCATTGGGGTTGGGATACAATCCCGAAATCCATATCAACATGAAATGGAGATATTACAACTTTAGAAATGCAATGGATTAGAAAGGAAACTTATTATAGATGAAACAAAGTGGAAAGGGAATGAGAGGAACATATTTTCTTTCAAGAAAACATAGATCAAGAAATACTTATATGAGTTTTAGATAATGAGTGTAATATTTTGAAATGATTAAAATGATTAAGAATACTAAACAAAGAATAGCTCAAGATTTTGGACGTAAGAACAATATCTCAAGATAGATGAATCCCACAACACAAAGTTTGTAAAATAACACCTGTTTCTATTCTTCAATGATTAAAAATAAAATACAAAGTTTTCTTCTTCTTCACAATAGCTCTTAATATTCAAAAAGTCTCCCTTTGAAATACACAAGCATCCCTTATTTATAATAGAGAGCAGAGAGAAAATAGGATAAATCCTAGAAAATAGTCTTTTAATGAGAGTCCTATTTTGCTTGACTCTCACGCAGGAGAACAAGTCAAAATTTTCTTCCTATGTGATGAAACAAAATGAAAAAGACATGACAATTTCTTGATAGAAATGACATGAAACATTATGTTTATTCCACTTCATCATCCTTGTCCTCTTCCAGTGAAGCCTTCTTGTCTCAAAATTCTTGGAACTTCTGAGATTATGCTCTACATCTCATCTTCATCTGGCACACTAGAATAATCACTTAGGACCTCACAAGTTTCCTGAGTGTCACTTGCATTACCAGGGAGTTTCTTCAATTTCTTATTGAGCTTCCTTAGTGATTCCAAAACATTCTCGATCCTTATGAACTTATCGATGGCTTTCAGATCAAAGATGGAAGTTGGTTCATGCTGAATTAATTCTTGAATTTTCTTATAGAGATCATCAATAGGTAGAATCTTTGAGATTTCACCCAACACCTTGGTGAAGATCCTGACAACTCCTCTTCTATGTCATTGGTGGCATCAACCAACTGATCTCTAGATTCCCTCAACTTGCTTTGCAAAGCTTCACTGAGAATCTTTATCCTAAATCTGATGGCTTTGGCAAGATGGAAATGCTTATCCCCATGTGGAATAATTCCTTCTTCCATTAAGATCCGGATGGAACTTGTTTCAGTGCATTGAGGGCTTCCAAAGTTAATTCAAGGTTCCCGACTTCTGTGAAAACTCATCATCCATCTTGTCACCATCTTTCTTTATTTCCTCCAAGGATTTATAAACTTCCACCATGTGTCATCTATGACCTCTCTTCCTTGTAGGAGTAGCCTCTTTATCCATTCTTCAACCATTCTCCCCTTCTCATTGATCTTTTCAATCATAGGCACCGATGAGAAATCAAACCTGATAGGAGTAGGGGTAGAAGATGACGGTGTTGACTATGAAGGCTTTGAAAGCTTGAGTAGTACCTCTATCAACTGTTCAACTTTCTCCTTTAGCTCATCCCTTCTTACCTTTGTTTCTTTCAGCTTTTGGCAAAGCACATTCATGGCATCTTGTGCATCTTGTTGTGCTCCTTCTATTATCACTTTTCCCAGATCAACCCTTGTAATCTGATAATCAGTCACTATTATATCCTCCTTTGTTTTGTCGATTGCGGGAGTGGCAATCTCTACAAACTTATGCCTTGAGGCATCCACTTGAAACTCTTGAAACCATTTTGGGTTTCTTGGTAGATTTGGCAAGAGAAGCCTTGAGTGAACTAAAATCAAAGGCTGGTAGGGGAACTACCACCTTCCTCTTCCTTGGAGTCTAATCGACCAACCATTGAGGTATAATGGAAGAATTTGCTCCTATTGGAGGTGTTATGGTTGTATCTATGGGTGGAGGAAGATTTACTTGTGGAGTTCATGATGACTACAAGTGTAGTGATTGTGGGAATAGATTCAGGAATGAAGGTGCGGAAGGAGGAGGCATTTCTAGGGCCATCGTAGGTCCAACAGAGAGAGGTGAGAGATCGGAGAAAATGTTGCCATGGCTGATGAGAGTGGCATCGAAATATGAGATGAGGAAGATTGGGAGAGAGGGGGTAAAGATTCTAAAGCCAAAGCTTGAGAAGCAAGAGAAAGGCTTACCTCGATGAGTAATCAACAAAAGGAGAAACAAGAGGTTGACTAACCTTGATTTCTGAAATAATTTCTCCTTGTTCTAGTGGAGGAGGTGAATCCAAGATCTCAACTATTTTTGTGTTGGAGTAGCAGATGATTCGGCCCCTTGCTTTTCTCCTTTCTGACAAAAACTTAAACTTTATTTGCCTCTTGGTAGGGATTTTATCCTTTTCCTTTTCTCCCTTGGAGGGTCCCACTTCTAAAGTAGTTATCTTTGAAAAATCTTTTCCTTATAACTCATTCCCCAGGAAATGAGCCATGCCTTAGTGTGGACAAGAGTCTGAGTAGCTCTTTCAGTGATAGAAGCCTTTTCAGCAACAAACCAATCAATGGTTGGGAATCCAAGTTGGTCTCCATCTGACTATTCATACCTAGGTTCCAGAACACTTTCATTATCCATGGTACCTTCAGGATATCAGCTAGATCTAACATCTAATTTCTTCAAGTGTCAGTCTATTGTTGTCTTTTCTTTGATGGAAACTTCATCACGAAGATCAACCCAGATATCTTCCACAGTGGGCACATGTAGGTACAATGTTCCATATGACTTGAGGACTCCTCGGATGTCGAATCCCTCCCTCATCTTCATGTGCTTCTTCAATTTGTCCTGAAGTTCATGCACCACATTCTTGGCCTTAACCATGGTGGAACATGTATACCTTCCAATGGAAATGGGGAAGGAGACAGCGGCTTTGTGTCTGCTTTGTTGGAATTTGTGAAAATCCAACAATTGTCTGACCAACTCCATGAGGATCAGTTTATCACTGGAACTGGGAAAATGGAAAGGATTACCATGGAACCTTACCACCCAAAGATAGGTAAACTTCTTGAATTGTAAGAAGATGCAACCCCATTTTGACACTTTTCCATGCTTCATCGAAACCCTTCTCTTCCTCGATCATCAGGATCCAGTCTGCAAATGTTTTCATAGAAGAAGGCATCATTCACTCTTCTAAATTGGTCTTCAGACCCTTTTATTGTTAGTTGTGGGAAGTACCGATATATGTGTTCCATTTCTCGGTTTCCCTTTACATCCAGCCCTAGATAGTTTCTCATGCCTTTTCCGCATAGGTGACGTATGACATCATATAGAACTTGCTAGTAGACAAGACCATTTTCATTTAGGAGTCTATCTCATTACTTATCAGGCTACCCCAATCAATCCCTTGGTCATTTTTCTTTATAATGACCATGAACTGGTACATCCACCCTTGGAATTATTTTGAATCTGGGAGTCCAAACAACCGGCTCAACAGGGTGATGATATCATTGACTTCAAGAATAAAATCACTTCTAGGGACCGACTTAGGAAACCTAGAAATAACGGGCTTAGCCTTGACCAAGAACTTCTTATTTACGTGCTTGATGTAGTCTTCTTGATCCTTGTCCCAGGCCTTTTGTGCTGATTTAAAATCTAAATCAACGTATTCCATAAAGTTGGGAAACTTTAGGAGTTGATCAAAATAATCCCCATCCAATTTCACTATAGACTCCCCTGCTTGATTTCTTACTTGAGCGGGGGAGGCTGAGTCATAGTGGGAAGCGCAAGCCAGGATGAATTCAGGGCATTGGGATGATATTGGAAATCCTGTTGTGAGAGGGAGACCACTGCTAGCTATTGACTTCATCCATGGATTTTGAGAAGAATCCATAATTCTTTTCCAGAAGTCTTCCATATCTATATTGCCAGCTCTATGTCCCGGATGTCATAATTGCAGCTTACATAAGAAGAAGACTCCATCTTCTGATACTTATACTTCATCTTTCTGACTTATCTACTTATCTAGAGATGGGCTAGGGTCCGATGAGGAGTCTTGAGAATGCCTTGATGACTTCGGAAGAGTAGTCAGGTGTGAGAGCTTGTTGGACAAGTGTACGAGACCCGACACACCTTTCGGTTTTGAAACTTGTAGAACACCTTTGGAAATCCAACAGACTAGATTGTATGTCGAAATTAGGATGTGTCAAACACCAATGGAAACCTAAAATACTTGGTGGAGTTTGGAGGATGTCGGACACTTTGAGAAACCCAAAACACTGGTGGGGTGTGTGTCGGAAGTTAGGGCATGCGGCACATCGATGAAAACCCAACACAAAGTGGAAGTGAGATGATGTCGAGTAGGTAAAAATACCTGACACACTACGTAGAACTCGAGAGGATGTTGAACACCTGTCAAGACCCGACACAAGGTGGAGAAAGTAAGATGTCAAGTAGCCTAGCAAAACCCAAAACAAGGTGGAAACTGATGATGTTCGAGCACCCTGCAAAACTTGAAAAAAGGATATCGGGTCTCTGTCCTTGTCAGAACATGAAAAATTTCCCACTTTGTTCATTCATGGGTTTTTAGATTCTTTTGAAAACCACAACTTACAACAAGTAAATAACCAAAAAAGGGGGAAATTCCAAATGAGAGCCCACATGAAAGAGACAAGAAACAATAAAAACAACCTAAAACCCTAAACTAGTAATGGAAGAGGAAAAAAAATGGAAACCCAAACAACACACCTCAAAAACAACCCCAAAAGCTTCAAAATGAAAAGAGGAGAAGAATACCTTCAACAAGATCAAAAATGATCAAGAATGGATGGTGAAATCAACGGGAAGCTCAATCGGGTCTGGAGGTGGAAGAAGCATGCACAAAAATCCAACGCATCAAAAATGTACAAGGTAACAAATGATGTGGAAAACCACCTATTTATAAAACCCTAACATTAATTACACCTCATTTGATGTGTGCCAACTACCAAACAACTAGACATTAATGACATGTCATCATGCATGGAGTGTCCAAAAACCCGACACAAAGGGTTTGGTTTAATTCAGGTTTTGGGTTTTGGAAAACATGAAGCATGATGCATGAGATGTTGAGATGCTTCTAAGTCCCAAAATCCCGACACAAAGGCTTCATTCGGGTTTTGGGTTTTGGGAAACATATGACATGAAACATGCATTGGATAAAGCATGTTCGATGCTTGGGGGTTCTAAAACCCGACACACTGTCAAGACCATCGGGTTTTGGGTTTCGGGAACATGGGACATGTAACATGCAAGAAACATGCTTTCATGCAATGAAAACCCAAAAAACCTAAAAATCTCCTTCAAAGGGAATTTTAAGAGATATGTCCAAAAATTTCTATGGTTATCTCATTTTTAGTTGGAATCACTAAAATGAGATAACAAACTAAAAGCTTGCATGTGAGATAACTTTCTTTGAGACATCAAAGGAAGAGAACTCATCCATAGAATAAAATGAGATAACAAGCTTTATTTCCATTGAGACATCAAAGGAAGAGAACTTCGAATCAAAAAGCAAGAAGAAAAGATTAATTGGGCTAAAAAGAAAGAAAAAAAAAACAAAGAAAGAAAGAAAGAAAACACACAACATAAAAAATAAATTATAATACAGTGCAAGAGAGCATCTTGCATTACTGATGGAACAACTTCAGATGTTGACCACTTTGAAAGGTAGAGGGAGAAACTCTCCATCAAGGTATGATAGATAGAATCTATTTTCTCCATTCAACTGATGGATTTTGAAAGGACCTTTCCATAAAGAGTCAAACTTGCCATGCATCCCTTTCTGTTCCCTTCTCTTATCCCAGAGAAGTACTAGATCTCCAATCTGGAAATCACGTTGCTTTGATTTTTTGTCAAATATATTTTTGACTTTTCTCTGATGATCTACAATGTGATCCACCACCTTGCTCCATTCTTCTTCTAGCCTAGCTAGGTACATTATCCTTTTCTCAATAGAACTTTGAAAAGTTTCATCCTCAATTGCTTTAGCCAACCATAAGGTTGGAAATTCTACAGAGATAGGAATCTCAACATCAATCCCATACAACACCTAGAATGGGGACATTCCAATAGCTCACTTAGGAGTAATCTGATCTTCCCATAATGCATCATACAATGCTTTGTGCCATGTCCTCTTATTCTCATCAACCATCTTTTTGATTATGGTCACTAGGTTCTTATTACTTGATTTAGCTTGACCATTGCCTTGGGGTAATAATCAGATGAATGAGCCAATGTGATCCCAAATCCATAAAAAAATTTAGTCAACTCATGTGATGAGAAATTGGAAGCATTGTCAGCAACAATCTTGTGAGGAATGCCGAATCTAACAATTATATTCTCTTTGAGAAAATTACACACAGCTTCGAGGTTGCCTTGCTTGATTGGTGTAGCTTCCACCCACTTGGTGAAATAGTCAGTGGTGGTGAGCACATAATTATGACCGACACTAGAGGTAGGGTTCAATACTCTAATGAAATCAATTCCCCATTGGCAAAAAGGTTCTTCAATTACCACAGGCTTCAAGGGAAGAGCAACCATCTTAGGGTGACCAACGAAATGTTGGCAAGCTTCACACTTAGCCACCCATTCTGACTGAATCTCAAAAGAGAGTAGGCCAATAGTACCTAGCCCATAAGATTTTGTAAGCCATCATGGAGGAGGAGAAATTTCCTCTGCATGCTAGATTGTGAAAGGATTCTAACAACCTTACTGCTTGAGACTTATCGACACAACACAGGAGAATACACCATCAATGCCCTTCTTGTATATACCATTATCCCATAGAACGTATCTTGTA
Organism: Taxus wallichiana var. yunnanensis; assembly: GCA_018340775.1. Lineage (NCBI taxonomy): Eukaryota > Viridiplantae > Streptophyta > Pinopsida > Cupressales > Taxaceae > Taxus > Taxus wallichiana. Next base: position 172,694,481 of record CM031234.1, read on the forward strand.
GACCTTAATTTAACTATCCTCTTTTCTTTTTGGCTCAAATGTGGGGGACATTCACCATAAGTTAAAAATAAAGTGATGTCTACATACCATTCATCGGTTGTGCTTACAAAAAGCACCATGGGAAATTCTAAAGAAGTATCTTTAGTTTCTTCGCATTTTGTCTCAGACTTGTTTTTTACAATCAATTGGCACATGCCTCTTCCTCATACCAACTTGGTAGGTCTGATGTCCAAGTCATATTCTTGGACTTTGGCTATCCAGTTACCCCATTGACTACCCAACTCTTGTTGAGTCAAAATGGACTTAACTGCAGTATCAGGAATGAGAACGAGAGTGTGAGAACTCAACACATAGTACCTAAAATGTTTCACCACTCTCACCACTGCATAAGCATGCTTTTCAATTTGTGACATTTTCAATTCATGTTCCTTTAGTGGGAAACTCATGAAAGCAATGGGAGCTTTGATTCCTTCTTCATTCTCCTGCATCAGAATGGCTGATACTATATGTGTGAAGCGTAGCTATACATGATGAAATCCTTCTTGAAGTCTGGGCATACTAGAATAGGAGCATGAGCAATTTCTCTTTTGAATTCTTCAAAAGCAAGCTTCCCTTTAGTGCTCCATCAAAATGGAGTCTTACTTTTCATCATCCCAAGAATATCCTTGGTTTTATCGGAAAAATCAGGTACAAATCTTCTTAGGAAATTTACCTTCCCAAAAAAGGAATGCACCCCAGTTTTGCTTGTAGGTAGGGTAAGGCTTTGGATGGCCTTTACCCATTCTGGGTCAATCTTGGTTCCTTCTTTAGTCATGATATGACCCAAAAAATTTCCTTTTATTACTCCAAACATGGAATTTTTAGGATTTAATGAAATCCCATGATGCCTACACCTTAAGAGTACCTGCTCCAGGTGATCGTAATGATCACTTCACTTCTTAGAGAAGACCGTCAAGTCATCCAAATATACAACTATGACTTTGCCCATCAAATCTCTGAAAGCTAAGTCCATAGCTCTTTGAAACATGGCTCTGGCATTAATCAAACCAAAAGGCATCCTTCTATAAGAAAAGGTCCCCCATGGGGTGGTGAATGTTGTTTTGTGTTGATCTTCAGAGGCTACCTCGACCTGATTATACCCCAAAAATCCATCAAGCATGGATAACATTTCTGATCCAGTGACAGTCTATAATACTTGGTCCATGATAGGCAATGGGTAATTGTCTTTCAATGAAGACTGATTAAGGTTCCGAAGTCAACACAAATCTAGATCTCACCATTCTTCTTTCTGAGGGGACAATGTTAGCAACCCAGGTGGAATGATGGATTGGAAAGATAATCCTTATGTCTAACATCTTTTGAATTTCTACAAGGATAGTCCCTGAGATCTTTGGATTATAATGCCTTTGCTTCTTCCTATAGGGTTTAGCCTCAGGCTTTAAAGGGATGCTTTGTGTTGCACATCCTTGGGCTTGAAAGACTTCAGATCCACATATGACCATGCTAGGATGTCCATATATCTCTTCAGGAGTGAAGTGAATCTTTCTTTCTCTCCAGAGAACAACATTTCCTAATGTTTACCATCCGTGGTTGGTCGGAGAGCCCAGATTAACTTGATCTACCTCGACAAGAGAGGAAGCACCTTCAGCTTTCCTTTTGTCCCAAATGAAATGGTCATGCTTGTCAAATAGACCCTCCAGAGAAACTAATCCCTTTGGAATCTTATTGCCTTTGAGCTGGATGAATTCACCATCAATCTCTTGATATGAATTCAAGATGGACTCATGGAAAGCTGATTTTGATCCTTCAAAATAAAGCTCACTAAAATTATCATCTTTTTCAAGAAAAGACAATAATTGTTGATCATCATTAAACACTTGCCAATGTGTTGAATTATCTAGAACACTTGGATGATACACAATCTCAATGGTATACTTGTCCTGTTTGAACTTTGGGTGAGGAAGGAGAAGAGATGCAGACATGGCTAAAGAATCAGCTTTATCATTGTGATCTCTCAAAACTACCTTAATGGAAAAAGCATCAAAGCATTCTATGTTGTCCCACACCTTGTTCCTGTAATGCCTTAGGTGATCATTTTTTACCTGATAGATCCCCTTACTTGATTTACAATCAACTCAACATCTCCCTAAACTTTGAGATTTCAGATTCTCTTTTTCCTTTCCATTTCTAATCCTAATAACAAAGCTTTGTATTCAGCCGTGTTATTAGTATTGTCAAACTACAGCTTGAAGGTGAAGGGAAAAATCTCAAAATCTGGAGATATAAGAACCACACCAGTGCCCGACCCAGTAGTTGAACAACTTCCATCAAACTCGAGGGTCCAAACAGCATTAGGATCTTCCTCCTTGACTTCTACATGGAGGCACCTCAGATGTCATGAAATAATTACCCAAGCCTACATCTTCGAAGAGAATTTGGGCCTTGGGATCATCTGATTTAGTGACCAGGTACTTCACTTTGTGCTTCGGGGTGAAGGACACGAGGAACTCCATTTACTGGAATTTTAGCTTTGGTCTAGTCCATATTGATTTCTCCTCCAACATCTTTGCAAAAACCTCTTCCTAAGAGAATACCATAAGCAACTGGGATATCAACAACTAGGATAGTCATTTTTACTCTCTTTTCAGGGAAGGCAACAAATGCAAACTGTGCATCCTTGATTTGGCCAATCAAGGGGACTTGTTTAGTTTCCATGGAGTAACACCACCCATAATATTTAGTCAAGGTAAGTCCAAGGGCATGGGCTACTTTTGTGGGCATTACGTTATCAGAGGCTCCTGAGTCAATTATGCAATTGCTTGAGTTTAAAACCATTTATAAGTAAGGACAAATAAAATGGTTCAATCTTTCCCAAAGAAGTAGAGGTCATATTACTCTAAGGTAAAGGCTGAGTGGGACTAGGAAAAATGCCTTTTGAAGATGAAGGGATAACAACCTTGCTTCTAATGAATTTGGAAAGTTTCTCAAATTGCTCAGGATTTGACTGAAGGTACTTGGCTTCCGACATTTGGATTTTAGTTTTCTTTGCATGGTCAATAATGTCAAAAGTGGTATATGAAGGAATGATGGTGGGCTCAGTTCTAGTTACACTGGTCTAAGTCTGAGTACTAGCCTTGGGGGTAGGAGAAAGAGAGTTAGAAGATGAAGTTACCTTTTTAGTTGTCTCCTTTTCAGTTTACACTGAGATAGGAGAGCCTCTTTTAGCCATAACCATGGGAGCTTCTTTACTTTTCTCCTTAGAGCCTTCAACCAGCTTTCTGGGGTTCTGGGATTGAGATCGTGTGAAGACTACAAATGATTGACCATCATACTCACCTTCATCTTCCTCATATTCCAAGTACCCAATGCTGGAGTCACCAGCTGAATCGTCAAAAGACTCATCAACATATCCTGAAGCTTCAAAAGCTTCATGAGAATCTTGATCTTTTGTTCTTCACCATCCTCAACTATTTCAACTACTGCGTTGATAGGAGGAGCTTCAATGGCCAGCCTGGTGGGAGCAATCAATCGATTCCTATCTCTGGTGGGAGTGCCATTGGCATTGTTGAAATTCCATCTAGGAATATCCCGATAAGGAACGTTGGTCACTTGTTGAGACATTTTCTTCTTCAAAGTGATCAAGTCATTGGCCATCTTCTGAATCATAGGATCAGTAGTACTCTGAGAAGAACTCTGATTTTTAGGCTTAGATGACTCTCTTCTAATCTTTCCAACTAGAATAAGATCATCTTCTATTTCAGTGGTTGTAGCTTGAGCAGTGGCCAAATCGGGAATAACAGACCTTCTTAATAAGAAGCTCACATCAGGGGGCTGAGTGTTGATGAAGAAACACTTTTGATTTTCAAGAGTGGGAATGGCTAGGTCTGGAATCTTACGAATCAGCTTGTTGAATTTTGCTATGAAGTCCCATGGGTTCATAAGACTCCTTCTTCATATGTGTAAGTTGTGCTAACAAGGCATGAGAATCTTTAGCTGGTTTGAACCTTGCTTCAAATATGGATCTCATGGTGGCCTAGTTGGTAATGCATGCATTCGGAAGATGGTAGAACCATTCTGCTTGCTACACCATGTAATGTTTCAACAAAGAGTCAAACATAAGACATCTTCATGAGCAACCCCAAGGATGCCACATGTGATAAAGAATGAAGCGATGTGTTCATCAGGTGTTGCTTCCCATCACCATTGAACTTAGGGATATTCTTACGAGATCCATGAGGTAGATCATGCAATGGTGGAGTTAGGGAGAGAGGACCAATAGCACACCCCAAGGCACAGGTTGTGCTTGCCATTCTTTTGAATGAAGTGCATATAGGAATCTAAGTATCAAATAAGAATAATGCATGACAGGTTGCAGAAACTTCTTGTTCTTGAGGAACTCGAGATCTTTGGATAGGCGAAGAACTTCTTGCTTGGCTAGATGCAACACTATTGGGGGAAAGTCTAAAATTATGTTGTTGAAGCAGATCAAAGAAATGGATCAGTCTCACCCTGGCTTGGCTTGACCGAGTAAAGATCTTTCTAGCTAGCTTGAACCGAAAAAATGGATCTTTTGAAAATAAGGAAAATACGGAGTCACTGCAGACCAATAGGATAAGCTTAGTCTTATCAATCCATATTCCCAATGAGTCAAAAAAAATGTTGGTTGGATATTTTTTCAGGCAAAAATATGAGGTTCAACCACAGTGCATGGGATCAAATCCCTCCTCAAAGATAGGTGAGGCTACCTATTTATTACTAATCTAAAACACAACAAATAATATATACAATATCCACACTATTCTAACCATTGGGGTTGGGATACAATCCCGAAATCCATATCAACACGAAGTGGAGATATTACAACTTTAGAAATGTAATGGATTAGAAAGGAAACTTATTATAGATGAAACAAAGTGGAAAGGGAATGAGAGGAACATATTTTCTTTCAAGCAAACACAGATCAAGAAATACTTATACGAGTTTTAGATAATGAGTGTAATATTTTGAAACGATTAAAATGATTAAGAATACTAAACAAAGAATAGCTCAAGATTTTGGACGTAAGAACAATATCTCAAGATAGATGAATCCCACAACACAAAGTTTGTAAAATAACACTGTTTCTATTCTTCAATGATTAAAAAGAAAATACAAAGTTTTCTTCTTCTTCACAATAGCTCTTAATATTCAAAAAGTCTCCCTTGAAATACACAAGCATCCCTTATTTATAATAGAGAGAGTAGAGAGAAAATAGGATAAATCCTAGAAAATAGTCTTTTAATGAGAGTCCTATTTTGCTTGACTCTCACGTAGGAGAACAAGTCAAAATTTTCTTCCTATGTGATGAAACAAAAATGAAAAAGACATGACAATTTCTTGATAGAAATGACATGAAACATTATGTTTATTCCACTTCGTCATCCTTGTCCTCTTCCAGTGAAAGCCTGCTTGTCTCAAAATTCTTGGAACTTCTAGATTATGCTCTACATCTCATCTTCATCTGGTACACTAGAATAATCACTTAGGACCTCACAAGTTTCTTGAGTGTCACTTGCGTTACTGGGAGTTTCTTCAATTTCTTATTGAGCTTCCTTAGTGATTCCAAAACATTCTCGATCCTTATGAACTTATCGATGGCTGCCAGATCGAAGATGGAAGTTGGTTCATGCTGAATTAATTCTTGAATTTTCTTATAGAGATCATCAGTAGGTAGAATCTCTCAAGCTTTCACCCAACACCTTGGCAAAGATCTTGGACAACTCCTCTTCTATGTCATTGGTGGCATCAACCAACTGATCTCTAGATTCCCTCAACTTGCTGCAAGCTTCACTAGAATATTTATCCTGAATCTGATGGCTTTGGCTAAGCTGGAAATGCTTATCCCCATGTGGAATAATTCCTTCTTCCATTAAGATCCGGGATGGAACCTGTTTTAGTGCATTGAGGGCTTCCAAAGTTAATTCAAGGTTCCCGACTTCCTATGAAAACTCATCATCCATCTTGTCACCATCTTTCTTTATTTCCTCCAAGGATTTATAAACTTCCACTGTGTCATCTATGACCTCTCTTCCTTGTAGGAGTAGCCTCTTTATCCATTCTTCAACCATTCTCCCCTTCTCATTGATCTTTTCAATCATAGGCACTGATGAGAAATCGAACCTGATAGGCAGTAGGGGTAGAAGATGATGGTGTTGACTGCGAAGGCTTTGAAAGCTTGAGTAGTACCTCTGTCAACTATTCAACTTTCTCCTTTAGCTCATCCATGCTTACCTTTGTTTCTTTTTAGCTTTTGGAAAAAGCACGTTCATGGCATCTTGTGCATCCTGTTGTGCTCCTTCTGTTGTCACTTTTCCTAGATCAACCCTTGTAATCTGATAATCAGTCACTATTATATCCTCCTTTGTTTTTTTTTCAGCCGTGGGGAGTGGCAATCTCTGCAAACTTATGCCCTAAGGCATCCACTGAAACTCTTGAAACCATTTTGGGTTTCTTGGTAGATTTGGTAGGAGAAGCCTTGAGTGAACTGAAATCAAAGGCTGGTAGGGGAACTACCACCTTCCTCTTCCTTGAGTCTTGATCGACCAACCATTGAGGTACATCAAGAAGTTTCTCTATTGGAGGTGTTATGGTTGTATCTGTGGGTGGAGGAAGATTTACTTGTGGAGTCGTGATGACTGCAAGTGTAGTGATTGTGGGAATAGATTCAGGGAATGAAGGTGTGGAAGGAGGAGGCATTTCTAGGGCCATCGTAGGTCCAGCAGAGAGAGGTGAGAGATCGGAGAAAATGTTGGCCATGGCTGATGAGAGTGGCATCGAAATATGAGATGAGGAAGATTGGGAGAGAGGGGGTAAAGATTCTAAAGCCAAAGCTTGAGAAGTAAGAGAAAGGCTTACCTCCGATGAGCAATCAACAAAAGGAGAAACAAGAGGTTGACTAACCTTGATTTCTGAAAGAATTTCTCCTTGTTCTGGTGGAGGAGGTGAATCCAAGATCTCAACTATTTGTGTTGGAGTAGTAGATGATTCGCCCCTTGCTTTTCTCCTTTCTGACAAACTTAAACTTTATTTTCCTCTTGGTAGGGATTTTATCCTTTTCCTTTTCTCCCTTGGAGGGTCCCACTTCTAAAGTAGTTATCTTTGAAAAAATCTTTTCCTTATAACTCATTCCCTAGGAAATGAGCCATGCCTTAGTGCAGATAAGAGTCTGAGCAGCTCTTTCAGCGATAGAAGCCTTTTCAGCAACAGACCAATCAATGGTTGGGAATCCAAGTTGGTCTCCATCTGACTATTCATACCTAGGTTCCAGAACACTTTCATTATCTGTGGTACCTTCAGGATATCAGCTAGATCTAACATCTGAATTTCTTCAAGTGTCAGTCTTGTTGTTGTCTTTTCTTCGGATGGAAACTTCATCACGAAGATCAACCCAGATATCTTCCATAGTGGGCACATGTAGGTACAATGTTCCATATGACTTGAGGACTCCTCGGATGTCAAATCCCTCCCTCATCTTCATGTGCTTCTTCAATTTTCCTGAAGTTCATGCACCACATTCTTGGCCTTAACCATGGTGGAACATGTATACCTTCTAATGGAAATGGGGAAGGAGACAACAAGCTTTGTGTCTACTTTGTTGGAATTTGTGAAAATCCAACAATTGTCTTGACCAACTCCATGAGGATCAGTTTGTCACCTAGGAACCTGGGAAAATGGAAAGGATTACCATGGAACCTTACCACCCAAAGATAGGTAAACTTCTTGAATTACAAGAAGATGCAACCCCATTTTGACACTCTTCCATGCTTCATCGGAAACCCTTCTCTTCCTCAGATCAGGATCTAGTCTACAAATGTTTTCATAGAAGAAGGCATCATTCACTCTTCTAAATTGGTCTTCAGACCCTTTTATTGTCATTGTGGGAAGTACCGATATATGTGTTTCCATTGCTTGGTTTCCCTTTGCATCCATCCTGGATAGTTTCTCATGCCTGTACGCCACATAGGTGACGTATGACATCATATAGAACTTGCTTTAGTAGAGACAAGACCATTTTCATTTGGGAGTCTATCTCATTACTTATCAGGCTACCCCAATCAATCCCTTGGTCATTTTTCTTTATAATGACCATGAACTAGTACATCCACCCTTGGAATTATTTTGAATCTGGGAGTCCAAACAACTAGCTCAACGTAGGGTGATGATATCACTGACTTCAAGAATAAAATCACTTCTAGGGACCGACTTAGGAAACCTAGAAATAATGGGCTTAGCCTTGACCAAGAACTTCTTATTTACATGCTTGATGTAGTCTTCCTGATCCTTGTCCCAGGCCTTTTGTGCTGATTTAAAATCTAAATCAACATATTCCATAAAGTTGGGAAACTTTAGGAGTTGATCAAAATAATCCCCATCCAATTTCACTATAGACTCCCTGCTTGATTTCTTACTTGAGCGGGAGGCTGAGTCATAGTGGGAAGCATAAGCCGGGATGAATTCAGGGGCATTGGGATGATATTGGAAATCCTGCTATGAGAGGGAGACCACTTTGACTATTGACTTCATCCATGGATTCTAAGAAGAATCCATAATTCTTTTCCAAAAGTCTTCCATATCTATATTATCGAAGCTCTGTCCCCGGATGTCATAATTGCAGCTTACATAAGAAGAAGACTCCATCTTCTGATACTTATACTTCATCTTTCTTGACTTATCTAACTTATCCTTAGATGGGCTAGGGTCTGACATGAGGAGTCTTGAGAATGCCTTGATGACTTCTAAGAGTAGTCGGGTGTGAGCTTGTTGGACAAGTGTACAGACCCAACACACCTTTCGGGTTTTGAAACTTTCAAAACACCTTCAGAAACCCGATAGACTAGATTGTATGTCAGAAATTAGGATGTGTCAAACACAAAAGAAATCCAAAATACTGGTGGAGTTTGGAGGATGTCAGACACTTTGAGAAACCCAAAACACTTGTGGGGTGTGTGTCAAAATTAGGGCATGTGGTGCATCGACAAAAACCTGACACAAAGTGGAAGTGAGATGATGTCGAGCAAGGTAAAAATACCAACACACTTGTAGAACTCAGAGGATGTTGAACACTTGTCAAGACCCGACACAAGGTGGAGAAAGCAAGATGTCAAGCAGCCTACAAAACCTGAAATAAGGTGGAAACTGGATGGTGTCGAGCACCCTGCAAAACCTGAAAAAAGGATATCGGGTCTCTATCTGTCAGAACATGAAAATTTCCCTCTTTGTTCATTCATGGGTTTTTAGATTCTTTTGAAAACCACAACTTACAACAAGTAAATAACCAAAAGGGGGTAAATTCCAAATGAGAGCCCACATGAAAGAGACAAGAAACAAGAAAAACAACCTAAAACCCTAAACCAGTAATGGAAGAGGAAAATAAATGGAAACCCAAACAACACACCTCAAAAACAACCCCAAAAGCTTCAAAATGAAAAGAGGAGAAGAATACCTTCAACAAGATTGAAAAATGATCGAGAATGGATGGTGAAATCGAAATTGGGAAGCTCAATCGGGTCTAGAGGTGGAAGAAGCATGCACAAAAATCCAACGCATCAAAAACATACAAGGTAACAAATGACGTGGAAAACCACCTATTTATAAAACCCTAACATTAATTACACCTCATTTGATGCGTGTGCCAACTACCAGACAACTGGACATTAATGACATGTCATCATGCATGGAGTGTCTCAAAAACTTGACACAAAGGGTTTGGTTTAATTCAGAGTTTCGGGTTTGGAAAACATGAAGCATGATGCATGAGATGTTGAGATGCTTCTAAGTCCCAAATCCCACACAAAAAGGCTTCATTCGGGTTTCAGGTTTTGGGAAACATATGACATGAAACATGCATTGGATAACACATGTTTTGATGCTTGGGGGTTTTGAAAACCCAACACACTATCAAGACCATCGGGTTTTGGGTTTTGGGAACATGGGACATGTAACATGCAAGAAACATGCTTTCATGCAATGAAAACCTGAAAACCCAAAAATCTCCTTCAAAGGGAAATTTTAAGAGATATGTCCAAAAATTTCTATGGTTATCTCATTTTCATCACCTATCTGCGCTTCCATACTAAGTACCACTCACACCTTCACCTCAATTGTCTCCTTTTCCTTTGTCAGTGCTTAATATTTGTTTCTTTATATTTTCTATATTCTAATAGAGCATGAATAGTTTCCACCTTATCAATGTTTCTATGCACAATCCATATAGATACCTTTGTTAATGCATTACTTACTTGCTCATCTAACATTTGAGTCGGCTTGACTATCACATGGTGAGAATGTGACACTTTATTCATCCTTCATGACACACATGATTCTTCACATACATCAAATTCAATCTCATCCATGTGAGTCTACATACTCCATGAAAATTGTTTACGGTGTGTGTGGTCACCATCTCAGAATCAATAAATTCCCAGCCATAAAGATCCTTGGGTTCCAAAGTACTTTGGAACCTAGCGTGAATGATCTTAGTAGGATCATTAATATAACCTACTATTGGAGTTTCATATGTTTCTCCATCCTTCTCCTTTCCAGAGTGCTTACCTTTTGGAGTGTGCACACCTGCATCAAGCACTGGTCCCTCAATAGTAGGTGCACTAGATGTATCACCCTTATCTTCAACCATCTTTATATCAATGATGCCACCGCTACCTCATGTTCTTATAATCCATCTACATATTGTTCCAATTCATCACTCCAAGTCTCCTCTGCATCTTTAGTTTTAACCAGAGTATTCTACGTGTTGTCCTCTAATTTCTCACCCTCATTGACTTAAGTGGGGATGTAATTGTGCCATATTTTCTTCTTCAATTTTGACTTCACATGAAAGTTTCTCGGTGACCTCCTTGGTAGGTGTGATGGCCCTGCCCCGATTCCTTGTTCTCCTTAACACTCTCCTATATTTTGGTCCTTAACACCCTCTTCTAAACCTACAACACCTGTCTCCATTCCCACTTCCTCATATTCCTTTTGCAATGGAGGAGTTATCTCACGCACTCTTTTCTCTCCTATAGTTGGTTTCTTTCTGTTACCATGTGTTCCAAGCTACCAATGTCTTCATTTAATTCTTCTTCATCTTCTTCCTTAATCAGGGGAAAATTATTCTTCTCATCTTGTAAGGTGCCCACAATATGTTTTCCTTTGGGAAATTCGGGAGCTTAAATTCATTCTCTATATATTTTCCATTTTCTAACTTGGGCTTAAGGTAGATATATACCTTAGCCACTACTGAGACTTCGAATTACCAAAATCACGAAATTAATATTGATGTGAAGTAACGTCTGTGAAGGTGTACGGAAGTTTGCACGATAGACTCCACTTCCCATCACTCATTCCAAAATGCCCTATGTAAAAATGCTAGTAAACAGCCCAAACTGGGTCTGATTGTCTAATACCAAAGGTAGATCCTTGGGTATCCTCCACTCATATTCAAATGTAGTGCACAGGTACTCATACCAGAGTTCTATCCTTTGCTTATAGGGTCCACTCATGGATCCATCACATGTATATTTTGAAAATCTCTCTGCAAGGGACTTCTTCTCTGTAGGGTATTGCCACATATTATCTTTTAGCTTGGTGGGCACTCGATTTCTACAAACATAATTGACAAAAGGATAACACCAAAACTTATCTCCTTGGTGTACCTCTACGATGATGGTCTTAGAAATGAAGGTCGACAAGTTGTAAATGACTCCCTCTATCATCTTCTTAGTAATGTGCAACTATATTTTGTTCACTTATGACCAATGTTCCTAGTTTTCATCTTGGTAAGGAGGTGCATTGCTTCTTGAATGATTGGGTATTTTTCTAACTTACGATATCCATTCTACACCCTCCATTTTCATAAGATAACGCATTCCTCATTGCCTCTACCCCTTCGTCATTAGTAAGATCATTGCTGATTTATGTGCCTGAGCTCCTCAACCACCGTAAATATCCCAATAAAGAGTGTGGTAAGTCACATTCGCTGCCCAAAAAAATAAAAGAAGTCCTCATGGAATTGGTTCATCACCATTGATAAAGTTTTTCATGCTTTCCAAAATATGGGAGCTCATAGAGCTACAAAACTCCCACACTTGACAATAGTTTCTCACCTGCATCGTCATAAATGGCCATGTCATTTTCTGTTTACAAAGTTGTCTTTACCACCAATAACTTTTCCAATTCATCCTTATTATCCTTAGTCCTATGATTTTATTCACTCACTTTTCTCCTCCTAATGTGAGACTCCCAATCATAGCCCATAAACACACCTTCTAGATACTGCATCTCCAAAAATCAACTTTCGGGGTGTCTTCAACCTCTGTTTCCACTTCCTTCTACTTCTTTCCCCTTGTAGTTTATCCAATTTCTCTCTTAGGTGCCATAGTGATGATAAAAGAGTGTTCTTGCATTTGATTTGAGCTCTATAACTCTAACTTGTGTGCCTTAGAATGAAACTTCTATGCCCTAGCTCTTCTTTGAACCATGACTCACGGATTTTATTCACCGCACACCTATGTTTCGCTTAAACACTCTCTCCAATGGAGTGCCAATTAGTCCCGTGCACAAATATTTTCTAGTTCAATCTCTTATCACAACTCTCTCACACTTCCTCACATAACTTTCTCGTCACATCAGTCTTGAACTCATTCAAATGCTTCTTATTCAAAATGCAAGGTAAAAATGATTTCACAAACCCACCTTTTATAACCATTTACAATATTTTTTCTACATTTATTAATCTCCACCTACCATCATACTCAACATTAAATGACATCTCTTTTCTTTTCCATGCCTCGGTCATAACCTTTTGGCGCGCCCACTACTTCTCACCCACAAATTACTTTATGTGAACCTTCATGCACCGAAGTGTCTCTCCAATGTTTCTCAAACCAAGTAGTTTCCCATGCTACAGCCTACCTCACGTTACACTATGCTTCCATTCATCCTCATGTGGTATTTATGCATGAGTAATTTTTCTTTATCTGCACCCTTACTTCAAGCACCTACACAATATTTCCCTATGCATACCCATCTTCCAGAGGACATTCAAACTTGATCCATTTATCCTGTATATACTCCACCCCACACTAAAAGTATGTGCGGTCCTCTGTGCATGAATTCAAAAGATAGTAATTAGGTTCTGACAGGAAAGCATACTTATTACACAAAAAAATGAACTAAATTGACGAAGCATAACAATGATGAAATGAAACACATATAAAGGAATGCATTAAAATAAATCTAATCTAATGGAAATAATGCCTTATTAAAAAAATAAGACTTATTTATAGTAGGACTTCATCCTACTCCCATTAAAGTAACCAGGAAACCATGTCGCATCCAATGCTTGTAATTGGCAAGAACTTGAATCAAGTATGTAAGTCACAACATAGGGTCCCAAACAATGTACTTTGAGATTTCCAGGGTGGTGATTTTTTTTTGAATCATACGGAAGAACCATTTATCCAAATTCAAACTACTTATTTATAATATGCCAATCATGCCATGCCTTCGCCAGGCCTTTTCTGTCTCGTGACTCCATCTAGCAAAGGTGCGCCTCTCATCTAACTACATAAGTTTCTCAACGCGCTCTTCTAGATATTTTTCATCATCCAAACCTTACACGAGAGAAGGTAACATGAAGTCCACTAGTTAAACAACCTCCGTGCCAAACACCAATTGAAAGGGTGTGGCCTTATTCAACCTCTTGTAGGTTTTCCTGTATGCCCAAAGTATAAAAAGACTTTATCATCCTAGTCGTTCCTTCTAATGTCATAAATATTCATTAATATATGTCCCAATATCTTATTGAAAGCTTCAAGTTCTATTGGCTTGTGGGTGATAGGTTTTTTTTTTTATGGTGTGCTACCATAAATTCTGCCAATAGTATCCTAATGGTCTCATTAAGAAAATGAGTGCCCCTATCACTTGTTAGACTTAGTGGACATCCATACCTATTGATTATGTTCTCCCACAGAAACCATGTTTCCTTAGCTATCATGTAATCCTTTATAGGCACTACTTCGCCCACCTTGTCAGATAATCTATACAAGTTATAATGTAGCACGATCTGTCTCTACGCGCGGGGTGGGGAACTAGGACCCACAAAGTTAATTTTCCATTTTTAAAAGGTTTTGCAATAGTAATAGGCCTTAAGGGAATTTCATCTCAATTCCTAGGTTTTCCAAGGCACTAAAAATGGTCACAAGTCTTATAATATTCTATACAATCATTGTAAATCATTTCCCACCAAAGGCCGACCAATAAAATCTTGCGCATAATAGCATTTCCTACATAATGTCCACTTGCAATCCTACCATGAGATTCCTCCATAATGGTAGTATGATCTTGCTCTAGTACACACTGGTGAAAAACCTCATCTTGGCATAACACGTATAAATCTCCACTGATAAACATATAGGGCACGATGCGTATGGAAAGTTGTTTCTTATCTAAGCTCTTCATACCTTCATATGCCACACCAGTACACAAAAACACAAAAATATCTTCTAAGTTAGAGGGTGCTTATTGTTAAAACTAAACAACTATGCATCCAAAATTGTGTCCTCAATGCTATGTGCATCCTTTCTGAATTGATCTTTGACAAATGATATGGTCCTAAGTTACTCTTCCCTAGCTTTACCACCACTGTAAATTCAAATTCTTGGAACAACAAAATCCAAAAGCATATGTGCCGCTGCAAAACAAGCTTAATGAATAGATACTTAAGTGTCATGTGATCTATATAGAAAATAAAAGGATTTGTGAGTAAGTATTGCCTAAACTTATGCATCACGTAAATTATGGAAAACACTTCACGCTCTGTAGTTGTATAATTCTACTTAGCTGGTGTCAACTTCCTACTTGCAAAGAAAATAGGATGATCAACAATACCTTCTCTAGGTTGGGCTAATACCATGCCAATGGCCATGCCAAAGGCATCCACATGCACATGAAATGGTTTGGTCTAAGAAGGAAAGCACATAATAGGTGTAGAAGTAAGCCTTTCTTTCAATGTCTCAAACATGAGATGTTGCGCTTCATCCCAATGGAACTTCCCCTTACTCTTCAACAATTCCTCCAAGGGAATGACAATCCTAGCATAACCTTTGATAAAATTCTTGTAATAACCTATGTTCCCCAATAATCCACACACCTCACTTTGGTTAGTAGGTTCCTCTAAACCCAAAATAATAGCAACCTTAGCAGGATCTACCAACAAGCCTTGTTTACGGATAATATTTCCCAAGTAGAGTCCCAAAGTGTGTAGAAAAACACACTTCTTAATGTTTAAGGAGATGCTCAATTTCTAGAACCTCTCTAAAACAAGTATTAAATTATCACAATGATATTTCACTAGCCCATAAATTTTCCAATCATCCAAGTAAACCTACAAAAACTTGTCAATGAAGTCCTGGAATGCTTGCACCATAATGCAAAAAGACTAAAGTGCATTCTTCAATCCAAAATGCATAATTGTATATGAAAAAATTCCCCATTTAGTGGTGAAATTTATCTTCTTTAGCAATTTGTACCTGATGATATCCATAAAATCCATTAGTGAAGGATTAGATATTGCACCCTACAAGGCCTTCAAAAATATCCTCTATAAATGGTGTGGGAAAGGGATATATAACACATGCAACATTCAACTCCCTATAATCCACACAGATCCTTATTCTCCCATATTTCTTTATGTTTATCACCATAGGGCTAACCCATTCTGACTCCTCAATGGGCTCAATGATCCCAGACTTCAACATCTTATCAATCTCTTCCTTTACCTTGATGTGCAGATTAGGATTCATTTTATAAGGCTCCTTTCTAACTAAGCACGCACCTTCCTTTAACTTGATCCTCATCTCACCCAAAGAATGATGTACCCATTTCAACTCATGATAGCCTCTAGGAAATAATTCTTGGACTCAATTATCTTTGCAACCTTTGAGTCATACTAGTAATCACCAATGATGGCCTCCTTAGGATCAACATATTTCCTAATGTTGACCTTATTTGTTTTCATAGGATAATGATACGCATAATTCCTTCTCATCTACACTATCTAAGACCTTGTGTGTACCCTCAGTATGATCAACATATAGATTCTCCACTTCTTCATCATTGATCATGTAGACCATCTTACCTTTTTCCTTTTCTAGGAAGGTGCACCCAAGTTGTTCTTCATCTGTCTCTTCTTCTTCAAATCATACCTCTAGATATGACTCACCTAGTAATTCTTGAATAAGTTCCTCACCTTTGCACTATCTCCCATATTCAAGCGCTTCATAATCTGTAATTCCTCATTCACTGGAGGTTTAGTAGAAAAATAGTCAAAGGTTTGAATCATACTTGTAGTCAATTCTTTCCAATTCCATGTTTCCTTATTAAATTATGCATAAACATACCATGCCCATACACAACCTCGCCAAATGAAGTAGAACATGTGCACCCACAATGAAGGTGGTAAGGCCTCATATCCTTCTATCCAGATTCTCTCACACTTCGAACATGGTGAAAAGCGAATCCTTCCTTTGAAATTCACATATCTTGGTAGGTGTATTTCTCCTAAGAAATATAGAAGAGAAGGTGATTTTCAGCTCGCCACTCTAAATTACTATCCTTATGTACCATCCACTAGCACGTTGATGTCCCATGCTACTAACATATTCCTTCTTTCCACTTGATCGGTCCACTAGGCTTCCATAACACACATAAGTATGTTAGTATTTCCTTCACCCATGTACCTTGGTACCTGGTTACTACCTAAATGCCTAACATAATGTGACCTACTTACGCACATAATTGTACTATTCATCTCATGTCCAACCATTTCATAAATCCCATGTGCCTAGTTTTCACAAGTAACACTGGTTGTATTGCTCAAAAATTGTGCATCATCCCATTGAATAAATACTTCCTCTAATGGTTCAAGCACATCAAGATCTCTAATGGTGCACACATAAATTATGTTTAAATCCTCTTCACTCAAAGGTTCTACATAAGGTGCAACTTTTTCATCTATCAAAGGGATGATCACATGCTCCTCCTTGTTCTCAAAATTGATGTAATCTTTATTAAAGTGTAGATCAAAAATATTTGCATAACACCAAGGGATCCTAAGTAAAGCTAGAAAACTATCGATTCCGCAAGTGCTAAGACCTCAAAGTCCCTAGTAAACTTCACCCCTTGTATAGTAATAGTGGCATCCTTCAAAACTCCAATGGGCATGGCTTTGGTTCTATTTTCCATATACAACAAATTTGAAGATGGATATAATGGTGGTCTCCTATCTCGATTCCACATGTCCAATGTAAGAACATTCACTTCTACACATGTATCAATCAAAAGGTTACCAAGCAACCATCCATCAACAAATACATTCAACGTGCTCTCCTTGTCATAGTCAAGACTGAGGAGGAGGTAAATTTTCATGTAATATCTATCTCTCACATTCAAATCCAACACGTGATATCTTCTCCCTTATCCATTCTCCCAACAAAGGAATGATGTTCTCTTAGTGCAACATATTTATGAGGAAGTTCAACCACTTTTGACTACTCTAGCTTCCATGACTACTCCTTCAAGAATTTTATCTCAACCTATAAGTTTATAATGATCTCCATGGTCTCTTGATAAAATTCCTCCTGATGGGCAGGATCTAGATACTTTTCATGTAATACTTCATTTTTGTAATAACATGTTTTTCTTTAGATTCTCTCGCATGCTCACTACCTCGGTGTGTGTAGTAACCAATATCATGATTATCTAAGGGTCAAGTGATAAATTTAGCATCCATTGATCTTCCAAAACATGTTATACTCTAACCATTCCCATTCCTTTATTATTCTTGTGCTTCTTGCTAAGGTTATCATAAAAATCAAGGCATTCTTCATATTTTTGATTCTCTATACCCACATAATCCGAACCTATATTACCTCTTGTATTCCCTCCACCTCTAGAACCACAAGATCCACTAGATCTTGAAGAACTTGATCCCGACGATCCCCTCCCGTAGTAGGCACGAGACCGGAGGATGTACTACCTTGTGTACCAATAGTTGTACTAAATTGAACCCCCACGGTTTGTGAAGTTGTACTACTCCTAGATGTAATACCAACATTTTACGGGCTCACGTTATGTGCGAGATGAATCGAAGAAAATATACCTCCAACCGGACCCCCAAATAGCAGAGATGAGGTTTTTGCCACCATAGATGAATGTACTATCTGATTAACTCCCGAACATGAAAATTGAAATCTATCTCATTAGTACTATACTACCCACACTAGCTTTCTTATCAATTACTTGTCGCATGCATAATTAAACCTAAGCCTCCTTTCTTCTCTATATATCTCTCGCATTAGGTTTTCCATATTTCACCGCAACTACTCCTTCCCCCATGCATGGTGGGGTTTAGTTATCCATAGGATGCTCTTCCAAATCTAGAGTAACAATCAAGATATCAATTGCTAAAGGGATAACACGTAAATAAGATCCTCTAGGTTGACACAAGAACTAGAAATTGAAAAATTCTAGACATGAATAAGTCAAAATAACATAATCTAAGGTGTCACTCTACAAAACACCACTCTACCAATGATCTAAAAAATGTGTCCAAGTCAGATTGACATCATGCATTTATGGTAATCTTTGTGTGTCTAAAAAATTGCTCTATATCTCCAATTTGTCTTTGATATGTATACTACTAGCCACTCATACAACTCTATAGGGAAATATGAAAATAATGTCTCATAGAGATCATGATATAGATTCTACGTAACCCACGTGAGTGCATCAAATCCAGGTCCATTGTTAAATATTTGAGAAAAATCTTCCTCTAAATTCTCTACCCAATCCTCAATACTAGACAAAGTCAAATGATACGTCTTCATCATGCAACATCCTTGCAAATATATTGAAAAGAGGTCCTGAAAATGGAACCAAAATGTAGTCTTTTATTTTACCAAACATCCCAAGGTGCATTAACACATCACTCAACTAGAACTGAGCACTCACTTGAAGTGCACAAGGGTACTAGGTCCCTCTTTTATGGAGGATTTGTCAAGGAGTTAACATGATAAACACACATATAAACCAGATCCATAATATCCATTCAAAATTAAAGCATAAATAGATATAGATCACAACCATAGTACATAAATAATTATACAAGAATTAAGATCAGATTCACCATACAAGATCTAGAAACAGATATGTCAATAACCAATATCCAACCACAAATATCCATTGTATTAATTATTGTAAAACACAGAAGCCGAATACATACATAAGAGTGTCACCATAAGTCATGTACACTCATAAACCAACAACATAACACTAACAAAATGTGGATCCCTAAACCATGCAAATCAATACATATATATAGGGGTGGGGAATTTCCCTTCACCACCTATACATCCTAAAAATAGGTTACATGCTCAAAATAGCCATGCGACGCTACAAGATAAATAAAAAAGCATACAAGCTCGTTAATAACAAATTATCTAATAATAACTACTAATCTAATGCTATTATTAGCCCAAAACTATTCATGTAGCTTGATCCCCAACTTTTCCAAAATATACTTTTCTTAGTCTCTAAGTATTCAAACCTTTGTGTGCTCAATACTCGACCCATCTTTAGCCTATCCATGTGAAACAACTAAGTACCCGAACGCTAACTTTCCCGAGCGCACCCTTTCTTACTACATCACCGTGTGCACCTACGTGCCTGATGTTTACACACCCCATCCTTATGCGCCTTTAGTAATTACAATGTAATTCATCAACCCAAAAATGAAACCTGTATGGTAAATTCAAGGGGTTCTTTTAAATACTCAGTGTAAGTACCCATTGCATAAGATTCCACCATTGAAGCTCCTTGATGAGGAGGTGGAGGAGGAAGAGTTGGATAGGATGCAATGTAGGCATTAGCTAGAACATATGGAGCTCTTTGATACAACGTATAAGGAGTAGGGAAGGTATATGGGTCCATCTAGGGGGACTTTGCATACATATGTAAGTAAGGTGGAACAACACTAGGAAATGGGCTAGTGGGCATGAAACCAAGGAAAGTTTCATTTCTAGATGGAGTGGAATTCAAGAATGCACTTTTATCCAGACCTTATGTAGGGTAAGCATGAGAAGGGTGAGGTCCCATTCCTAGGGTATCATATCCCATGAGAAGATCACCTGGATTTGATTGGACATGATAACCTTGTTACACATGATGTTGCATTGGTTGTATGTTGATAGGGGTGTACCCTTTTTTGTTGATGGGATACCCCATGTTTTTCCCTACTGCATAGGTTGGTTGTGAAGTTTTGGCACTATCTAGTTCTCTAATCCTCCATACTAAAGTGGAAATAACATCATGGGGTGAGGATTGAGTTTCTTGTTTGGGTGCCTGCAGTGTAGGATTTGGTTGAGAGGAAACGTGATATCCCCTTATAAAATTGCTCAATGTTGTTATTCTTATCTTCCTTAGAAATAGGAATATGAGGATAGATATTCAATGCATTATTTTTGAACATTTTAGATGTATGAATCTTCATCCTATCTAAGGAATCATCTATTTGGATAAGAGGATCAACAATACATGTAAAAATTTCATCTTCTTCGATTGCATGGTAATGTGAGGTCTTTACAAGACTCTAGGATAAGGATTTGTTCCACATGTAAAAACCATGTTGTTCAAATTATATTGACCATATTGCATGTTTAAAGTTTGATTGACCTCCTCTATTCTCACATGACTAGTGGGGTTTGAGACATAGCTAGGGAGGATTGCACATTTTTGTGTAATTGTCAGCCCATCTAGAAAGGGAAGGGGATTATTATGGTTGAAATGTTGGTGTAGTATCTATCAAATCAAAATGGCCCACCAAAATCTCTACCAAACATATTTGGGGAGGTATAAAATACCCACCGAAATAGGGGAAGAAATGGAAAGGTAATTTAATAAAAATGAAAGATAAGAAAATAAGAAGGAACTATTCCTTCACATCGAGTTCACCAATTTTGTACATCTAATAATAAATACATGACTCTAGGATGCACTCAACCTCCCGAGGTCATGTTGGGACAACCGATATGATATGGAAGATGGTTATGGAATGGATAACTAGGGAAAATAGGTGAAATATGCTAAAAATGGATGAAAATAGCTAACAAGTAATTAAAGCAATCAAATGTATTCAACGAGCACTATGGGAATTTGTTCATCTAAAGAAACGAATGCTTTTCTAAATTGGGTGGGTGAAATGGAATGGTTGAGGAGAATGGACACATGAAGGAGTATATCAATATCTCGTGTTACCAAAACCCTTTGAATCGGGTCATGGAATACATGGGAAATATCCAATGTTTTCCTCGTAAAAGTCTCCAAAAAAGTTCATGAAGGTATGAGAGGAAATGTGTGGGTAGGACGAGTGGGTGAATTGTGGAATCTAATATTAACCGTGCCGAATGTTGCAAAACACATAAGCACTTTATGTTTTGACGTTCAAAGCCGTCAACTATGAGATAATAACATGTAGAAGTGGGGTGGTTTAGAAAATGAGGTTGTTGAGGCCTTGATACACATCTATCACCTGCAAGGATAGATTTGGTTTAGGAACTCATTGATCACACAATAAATATCTATGTTTCCTAGGGCCTTGGATTATCATGTGGATGTGTAAACAACTAACCTAAGGAAGACCAAAAAAAGAAAAGTATCCACAAGATGACAAGGTCAATTTTGGGTAACCTAGGCCAAATAAGGATACGCGAGGATTTGTGTTAATTCTAACTTAATTAAATCATGTGGCTAATTAATAAATAAAAGCAAGCAAATTTAAATTAAATAATGTCTATTACTCTCCTTGAATCTAATTAAAACTACCGCAACTAATTAATTTGACGATGAAAGCTTAATTATTTAAAACTATGAAAGCAAATTTAATCTACTTATTTTTAAGCTTTTTCAATAATTTTAGCAAAAGGGAATAAAACAAATAAAAGAACCAACTAATCTAATTTAATATTTTTGGAATTTTGTGTTTACTGGAAATTAAAAGAAATGTGCACAAATAAACTAACTTCTTATAATTACATTAAATTACTTCTACTCTAAATAAATTAAACTAAATAGCCGGATGTGGTTATTTCCCTCATTGCAGAGGATTTACTCTAATATAATAAAATAAATGATTTTCCTAATTTGTAATTGTGGATTTTACTTCTTCTAGCTCTACCTCAAAATCACAGGGAAGAATGAAGAGATTATTAGTAGTAATTCTTCCCTGAAGCTTCCCCGGTAAAATATAAGTTTTCTAATGAATAAATATAAATCTAACACAGACACAAAGTATTCTAAAGATAAATTCTTGTGAAAATCCATAGGGATAGGAAGAGAAGTTAATTTTCACATAATATTTTCTTGTGTGCAAATAATACTGAATTTTGAATGTAGTGAACTTTCCTAAAAAAATTAATAATGAAGAAATGATAACAAATAATTGTGGCAAGAAAATACTCCAAATTCTTCTCAGGAAAATCTGTAGGGATAAGATGGAAGGAAATCATCAATGGAAGCTTTGAAATTTTTTTTAGTATAACTACTATTGTGTAAAGAAATTACTTGTATAATTCAGATCATGAGCATAAATATAACACAATATTCATGAATAATGATCTCAATATGCAATTAGAATATCTTCACCACTTCGAGGGGGCAACCTCCAAACCATACAATAATACTCAGATGCTCCAATGATGATTAACTACTACCTACAATCCCCTATATATACTATTCATATGTTATGGCCATCACCAAGGCTGACCTACTAACCATGAGAAAGTATAAATTATATAATAAAATGATATGGTAAGCCACAAGTCGGCTACTCATATCCTAATACAAGCAATAGGTTAAGGGCGTAGCATGCCCTTCCCCTTCAAAGCAACATTGTCCCCAATGTTGAGAAGCTCTGGGTGTTGTAGGAATGTCATATCTTCCCATGTTGCATCTTCATTGTCCATATTCTTCCACTTGATTAGGTACTCAGTAATAACCCATGTCCTCAATATTTTAGTGCGTGTTTGAAGGATGCATTTAAGTTCCAAGATGACTCTCCCCTCCTCATCGAGCTTAGGTAACACTATTTGGGCTGATATTCTCTATCCAATTACTTTCTTTAGGAAAGAAACATGAAATATTGGATGTATTCTAGTTGATTGTGGAAGTTCTAATTTGTATGCTACAGTACCAATATTTTGCAATACTTGATAGGGGCCATAATACTTCGGTGAAAGTTTGTTATCCTTTTGTTGTTGTTTCAAAGACATTTTCTTATATGGTTGTAACCACACAAAAACCCAATCACCGACTTCAAAATGCCTTTCCGTGCGATGTTGATCAGCCTATTGCTTCATGTGGTTTTGTGCCATGACCAAGTTCTCCTTGAGACTAGAGAGGACCTCTTGTTGATATTGAATGTGTTCTTCTACTACTCTAACCCATGGTTTTCCTCTCAATGATGATGTGATGGATGGTGGATGGTACCCATAGATTGCCAAAAATGAGACATTTTAGATGAAGTATGGAAAGAAGTGTTATACCACCATTCTGCAAGTGGCAACCATTGGACCCATCTTGCTTGTTTATCGATGTAAAGCAACGGAGATATCCCTCCAAACACTTATTTACAACTTCTGTTTTCCCATCAGACTGGGGATGATAAGAAGAGCTACGAGCTAATTGAGTACCCAAACATGAGAATAAATCAGTCCAAAAATTACTAGTAAATATAGGGTCTTGATCACTTACTATAATCTTGATGTCCCATGAAGCTTTTGAACTATTTCCATGAAGGTTGTTGCTACCATGCTTACAACAAATGGGTGTGCCAAGGCACAAAAATGAGCATATTTGGTGAGTCTATCCACCACAACCATGATGACATTTTTTCCTTCAGATTTAGGCAATCTTGTGATAAAGTCAATGGAAACCTCTTCCCACCACTAGCTAGGAATAGATAGAGGTTGTAGAAGACTTGGGGATCGAACCATTTCACCCTTACTTTGCTGACAAATCATGCATTTTGCCACAAATTTTTGGACATCCCTTTGAGCCCTTTCCAAAAGAAATCTTGTTTGACTCGATGATAACTCTTCAAGAATCTAGAGTGCCCCCCTACTAGAGAAGAGTGAAGCTCAGATAGAATCCCATTTTTAACAGTGGAGTTCTTACATAGGTATAATCTATCTTTATACCATAAAGCATACCCTTTTAGTACAATTTTTTCAGACATGCTTGGATCATTCTGGAGATGATGAATGAGGTTTTGTGTGGTTGGGTCATTTCTCCATTCAGACCTTGCCTCATCTATCCAATCTTCCTATAATATGGATATGGCACATAACAAGGCTGCAGTTGATTCATCTTTCCGCGATAAAGCATCCACAACTACATTCTCCTTCCCTTTCTTATAGATAATCTCAAAATCATATCCCAACATCTTGGAGACCCATTTTTGTTGTTCTTCAGATGATAAACACTGCTCCAAGAAGTATTTTAGACTATCATGATCTGTCTTCACTTTAAAGTGTCTTCCTATGAGATATGGTCTCCATTACTTTACTGCATGAAGTATGGATAGCATTTCCTTCTCATAAGTTGGCTTGGAAATATTCTTACCTTTGAATTGACGGCTCAAAAAGGCAATAGGATGGCCTTCTTGCATGATAACTATCCCCATACCCACCCTTGATGCATCACATTCAACAATGAATGTTTTTGAAAAATCTAGAGTAGCCAAGACTGGAGTGGTGCACATGGCCTCCTTTAGTTTCTCAAATGATTTGGTTGCATTGTCACTCCAATGGAAGGAGTCCTTATTTAATAAATCTATGAGAGGTGCAGCTATGCTTGCATAATGCCATACGAATCTTCGTTAATAACTTGTAAGCCCCAAAAATCCTCATAGATTCTTTAGGGTTTTTGGAACCTTCCACTCCATCATGGCTTTGATCTTATTAGGATCCACTTTAACCCCTTCATGAGAGACAATGTGACCCAAATATTCAACCTCCTTGAGTCCAAAAGAACACTTAGAGGGCTTTGCATAAAGTTGATGTTGCTCAAGGGTTTCCAAAACCTTATTTACATGATGCAAATGTTCCTCCCATGTTTTTCTATAAATTAATATATCATCAAAAACACTAAGACAAACTTCCACAAGAATGACTTAAAAATAGAATTCATCAAACTTTGAAATGTAGAAGGTGCATTTGTGAGTCCAAAAGGCATTACCAGAATTCATAATGGCCTTCATGTGTCCAAAAGGTAGTTTTATGAACATCGTCATCCTTGATTCTGATTTGGTGGTATCCTGAAAAAGATCAAGCTTTGTAAAATAAACAACACCATGCAACTCATCAAGCAAATAATCAATTATAGGAATAGGAAACTTATCTTTGATTGTGTACTTATTAAGTTCCCTATAATCAGGACACATGTGCCACATGTCATCTTTCTTCCATACCATCACTACTGGAGAAGAATAAGCACTCTGACTATGACAGATGATTCTTGCTTCCAACATCTCTTGTACAATATTCTCAATTTCACTCTTTTGCACATATGGGTACCTATAAGGTCTAATGTTAGGTGGTTGACTTCCTGGTAATAACTGAATAACATGATCATGATCTCTCTTTGGAGGTAAGCCCTTTGGTATATTTTCAAATACAATAGAGTGTGCATCCAACACTGCTTGCATATCTGATGGTATAATGTCCTTAGAATGATGAGCCTCCAATGAAAAGAGTTGTGCCACAAATCCCTCTGCACCCTTTTTTAGCATTTTGTGCATCTGATGAGAACTTACTATTTGTGGAGACTTTTCTCTTAAGCCTCTTAGCTCAAAATTCCTTCCTTCAGAGTGAAATTGCATGAACAAGTCTTGGAAGTTCATCTCAATGGTTCCCAAAGTGGTAAGCCATTGAACCCCTAACACAATGTCTACTCCTCCCATAGAAATGGCATACATGGGACTATTTAGTATGTAATCTCCCATGGCAAGCTTAATGCTATGGCATTTTCCAAAACAAGTAACAATACCTCCATCAACAATCATTACTTGACATTCAGGAGTTGGATAAATGAAATAGTTTAGGCACACTGCTAACTTATGATTGATAAAGTTGTGAGTACTTCCTGAATCAATCAACATTGTGACCCTATGTTTTTTAGGAATCCAACCACCTTTAGGGTTTAGGGGTGCTAATACTTGAAATTACATGGCATGAGATCATTGGATGAGGATCTCCTGACTCCTCCTCTGGCTCAACCAAGACCTCGACTCAATCTTCATCGTTATCTTCATCTTCACTAGGTCCATCAATGTAGAACTTCTTTTTAGCACATTTATGTCCGGGTCCAAATTTACCATCACAGTTAAAACATAACCCTTTTTATTCAATTTGTTGAGGTGTCAATCTAACTGGTCGAAGGAGTGTTAGGGCCAAGGTGTTGCGATCTTTGTATAAGTGAAATGTTGTCTTCTACTTGAAACAAATTTCTCCTCTTCAATTCTTGCCATAATCATCGAATCAAAAACCTTATGAGGATTAAAAATACGCACCTCATGATCAATGTGATACTTAAGACCCCAAGAAATAGGTTATTCATTCTCTTAAGTAATATTTTCCACCCACAGAGAAAGTTTTTGGAAGTGATGAATGTAATCCTTAATGATATTATCTGTCTCAAATTTGCTAATTGGCGGAAGTAATTATCTGACACACTAGAACTGTATCAGTAATTGCAACTCTTCAGTGAAGACTATCCATGTAACATTGAGACCACTCTTCTACCTTTGAGCACATAACCATCGATACCATATGAATTGGTCAGGTTCAAGATACAAAGCTACCATGGTCACCTTTTGTCCTAATGGAATTTGATGTAGTTCAAAGAAATTCTCCATTTGGTTGATCCAATTGAGTGGATCCTTTCCATCAAACTTGTGCATCTCCACTTTTGGAAACATAGTATGGGCCTACAGAGTGCTTGTATTTGGATTGTGCACACTCGAAGATCCACTCTGGCTCATGTGTCTATTATGTTGACCTGAGGATCCACCTTGATTGACATAAGTATGATTACCCATCATATGCATACTGAATTTTTGCATGAAATCCTCCAATCTTTGTCCAATCCTATCCACATCTTCTTTGTTGGCCACCCGAGATTCGAGGTCTCTCAGGTTAAACTCAAGTTGGCTTACTTTATGGTCTGTCGAAGTAAACCCTAACCCTAAGGAATTTGTAGTTATATCTTTTGTCTCCAACTCCTCAACTACTATCTCATCCTTTTCTGGTGTTTTACCCGGAGTGATGGGATTATTTTTTCCTCTTGTGGAAGGCCCCGCCATGATGCCCCAAAATAGTAGGATGTAGGGATCACAGTCAAATTTTAGGGTTTCAGATTTTGATACGAATTTGGCCAAATATAAAAAAATTAAAGAAAAAAACCCAAAATAATTTGTTTTTTGCTTTCCGAAAATGTAACGAATTTGAAAAATTCCACAATTTGCACCCTAGGGAGTGATTTTATGAAAAACCCTAAATTTGTAATAACTTTTGCAAAATAAATAAAAAAAAGTCTAAAATTTTCAGGAACCTTACTTGAAATACTTTGTAACTCTTTGAAAATTAGCTCCCACTAATTTTCTTTGGTTCGAAATATATGGCGGAAACAAAAATTAGGGTTTTTACCCTAATTTTGGCCCAGATCACAGCTCTAATACCACTTGTAATGAAATTACTTGTATAATTCAGATCATGAGTAGAAATATAACACAATATTCCAGAATAATGATCTCAATATGCAATTAGAATAGCTTCGCCACTTCGAGGGGGCAACCTCCAAACCATACAATAATACTCAAATGCTCCAATGATGATGAACTACTACCTACAATCCCCTATATATACTATTCATATGTTATGGCCATCACCAAGGCCGACCTACTAAGCATGAGAAAGTATAAATGATATAATAAAATGATATGGTAAGCCACAAGTCGGCTACTCATATCCTAATATAAGCAATAGGTTAAGGGTGTAGCATGGATATTATTGTAATTGAATCTTTCTAAACTAATGTAATCAATTGAGTGAAGATCTAAATCTATTTAAAATAAACAAAAGAAACTTATAGGAATTTAATGACACCTCCAACCTGGAAATGTTGTATAGAGACAAATCCAATGTTGGTAGTGCTTTTTGATATCCCCTCGCTTCTTTTCCAATGAATGTCCAATCATCCAACAAGTTGTGATGGAAAGTGCATAGAAATAATGGGAGAGTATTGGATCTGACTGGTTTGCAAGTGGTTGGGTAACAATGCAAGAAATAGAGAAACAAGGAAAAAGAATGGGTTTACTTGTGTACTTCTTGGCGAGATTTTGGTAACATAACAATGCAATCCAAATCAATAAACTCTAACCAATTCTTTGGGAAGAAGCCTGGATTTAAAAAAAAATGGTGGGAAGTGGTCCAAGACACTAGACATCCAAAAAATGCCACATCACTCAAAGGAGGGGTAATTAAATTGATAATAATAGAAATTAGGGAAGAAAAAGTTTGTATACATCTAAAAATATCAAGAACAACCAATTTGGTTAAGAAACGTGTGCTAAAAGTGAGTTTAAATAAGGTGACACATGTTCCAAACATGTTGGAAGAGTCTTGGTCAAAAGCGCATGGAACCGCCAATGTGTAGACCGATGGTTATGCAGCCACTGTGGTGGTTATATAACCGCCGCTTAGGGAAAACCGGTGGTTACGCAACCTCCGGGTGGTTGTGCAACTGTCAACATGGTTCTATGACTAAAGGTCAACATGTTAGGAAAAGAGCTGCAAATCAACTAAGGAAAGTGAGAAAAGGCTAGAAAGGGAAAAACAAGGTAAGAGAACATATTGCAAGCAAGAATTTGGACTTGAACATCATTGAAAAGATAGTTTTCATCATTGGGGATTTTAACTATTCCAACAATGTTGCATCGTGCAAAATCGGGCCCGTACAGTTCCTAAATGCATTAAAATGCTCCTTTCCTCAATGTCTTACTATCACAATTTTCTCCATTGCATATGGAATCTTGAAGCTTCACTCCTTTGCTCACTCTCTCATAAGATTAAACAGATCTCAAACACCTGTAATAACACCATCAATTCATATATAAACAACATTCATTCATAAATCCACGTGCAATAATTAAGATGATAAATAATGCTCAAGAAATTCCTTTGAATTATCAATTTCATGGACATTAAAAGGCTTCTTGATCCATTTTTGTGTGATATAGAACTCCTTCTCCACTAAAAACCATTCTTACTACTCACACCCTCTCTCGCTATTTAATACACCTCATTTTAATGAAGGATATGAAGGTAGTTAGGGTTATAATTAAACTATCCCAACCATGATTTAGACTAACCATAGAGGTTTAAAGTCATGTTATGATCAAGTAAGTCATTTTATTAAACCTACACTATCTCTTATATCTCTAACACACCTAGAGATAAATTCAAACATTTGAAATGTAGTTTTGGATGAAAACTTGTAAACACCACTTATTACATGCTAAAAGAGTCCAAATGGACTAAACACATGCCAAAAACTCAAATGGACCCTCATAACCTAAAACAACTAGGAAAAACTAAA
This sequence comes from Taxus wallichiana var. yunnanensis, assembly GCA_018340775.1. Taxonomy (NCBI): domain Eukaryota; kingdom Viridiplantae; phylum Streptophyta; class Pinopsida; order Cupressales; family Taxaceae; genus Taxus; species Taxus wallichiana. The sequence goes on from CM031234.1 coordinate 172,724,226, forward strand.
TTTGAACATTTACAAGTGCTTCTCCCCTGCAATCATCATTGCATGACTACCCCTTATCACTCCAAGAAGGAATCTTGACTAGCCTTTGCTTCTTCCAAAGTAAAAAACCACATCAACTTTGATAGGCCCCTTGTCCCTCGATTATAACATGCTCTTATCCCTCCACTAAGACTATCCACGAATTCCTTTGGTTGCTAAAAAAACATACAATTCCCCTTATTCCTCCATTCACTAGCCACACCTTACTCCTCCCCTTATAATCAATGATAAAACCTTACCCCAACAAGAAGAAAACATATTCACATGATAAAAAAAGATGAACATCAAAACCATATTTCCCCAAATGAAAATTATAAAAACGATCCAACCACAATTATAAAATCACGTATAAGCACTTTCCACAACAAAAATTTCATGGTTACATATTTATTAAAATCAATTTTCATTATTTGAAATTAAATATTTGAGGAGCACTTAATGTGCAAATCATCATTCTTCTTTTATCTAGACTACATTTTCTTTATTTCGTTTAACATTTTACTTATAATGATTCCATTTGATTTTTCTCATTTCTCTTATCACAATTAATTTATATAACTTGATTGTTAATAGGAACATTTTAAACATACATGAGTCTACTAGTACTTGTTCTAAGGATTCATTTCTCAAGAGCATGTTTACTTGGTTTTGTATTTTACCTTCATTTCCAAAAGGGAAATTCACATGAAGAGAAAAGGAAGTTTATTAGATCTAAGGGTAGGAAGATTTCATGTTCCTTTCTCATTATAACACTTAAACACTACGATACACTTTTTTCTCTTTTCTAATAATTATTACAACTAACTATGTAATTTAACTACTTAGTTTGCATCATTTGTGATATGTATAAGAGGGTTTGCATTGAGTTTAAGGGATGAGTCTCAAATTTCACTTTACTTCTAATCCATCATCTTAATATTTCAATATCGATAGTTACGAGTTAAATACATGTTTCGACCACAATTAAAATTACTAAGTGGTCCTATGTTTAATATATTTCCATGTACGCCAAAGGGTTATACTCCCTACTACAAATTGAACTACAATGTAATATCCTTAACTCACAAGACCTTCGTAAAATACTAAGGTATTCCATTACTACCTACTGAGAGATTTTTTTTTTTAATCTTAAGGATTAGGAATGTTGCTACAAGGTTCTTATGTGATGCGATTTTAGCATCATTAACAAGTATCTAGTTCATTACTTGTGAAGGTGATAAATTGGCCTATGAGGGTAGACAATGATCATTCTCATGGACCATGCATAAAGTATGAACGAGGTACAAAGTTTACCCACCCCAAGACGATCATGAAGGAACAAAAGGGACCCATTTTATTGGCATATGGTAGAACCTAATATCAATGTAGTAATGGGATGACAAATTTAAAAGTTTACCAAGTTCTCATTCCTACTATGCAAATAAGGCACGAGGTAAACTCTAGGGACTGCTCCTTATGACAAGGGTTGTTATATTATGCTATAAGTTTTATCTTCACTTTCCACCCAAAAACATGCAACTACAAGTTGTTATTTCTCTTGAAGACTAAATGGTTTTCTAGGTCCAACACATCACTAGAAAGTAGATAAGATACACCATTCTCAAATTATTACCATCTAATTTACTAGTATAATCAACATCCAAAATTACCATGGTACAATTAGTTTTAAATAACAAGATTTCAAAATTCACCCTCCTATAATGATTCAAATACTATATATAGGATTATTTTTACATCAATTTCCATAGTAACAAGGTAAAATCAACTTATTTTACCTAATTGACTTATAAAAGTAGAACAGGTTATCTCCTTGATGGTTCGGCTCATCATATAAAATTACCGAATGATGGTTCGGTTTATCTCCCTTGAAGGATGGTACATCACTTTGTCCCCACAAAACACTTGGTATTTCTTAATCATTTTAGGAGGAATTTTGTTGTTTGCTTCCCGCACTATCTCCTGAATTCCATGGAGCATTCCATTCTTGACTTCCAAAAGTGTACTAGGGCCATTCCCCTCCACCAGGGGCTCATCTTTCTCCTTCACAGAATTGCCTTATAAATTTTCCTACCATTCCTACTACCCCGCCGCCCATTCCCATTCACAATATTCCCACTGTTAACCCAACCACCATTCCTAACCTCAGAAATTCTAAAGTGACCCCATCTCCCTCTGCCATGTCCTTAGGAGAAAAAAAAATGGAAATAGCTCACAATATTTTACACATCAGTAATGCAGGGTAGGATAATGTTAATCAACAAGAGAGGGAAAATCTTCTCCTCATAATGGAAATGCTGGAAAATGAGGTCGAAAGCATTAAAAATGATCTACAACAGTTAAATAAGAAAAAGGGGAAAAGAAAGATGAATGAGGATGTTGGTATTGGGATAGATCGATTGATGAAATATACAATAAATTGAACTCCCTTGATAATAGACTTGGGAAATCTAAGGATAGACATGATCACAACATGGCCATCTTCAAAGCTATAGGTGATTTTATTGATCAACAGGTCAGAAGCATCACTATGCTGAGTGGAGTTCCTAAGGACATTTGGGGTACTGAAAAGGAAAGAAACTAGGTCATCTCACAGCTGAATGTAAATGACCCCACACATGTCACCACTTTGGTGCTTTTTACCTCTCTACAGATGATCAAAACAAGAATTGAGAGGGCTTCAAGAAATAACACCTTCTAGACAAGCTGGATGTGATCTAGTTGATGTTTTGATGTTAATAGTATGTTTTTTTTACAGTTAAATCCTTGTCTTTATTTTTCTTAGTGGCTTCTCTTGTGACTATTGTTGGTCTTATTGTAGTATCTAGATTTAGATCCTTTTTTTCTACTTTTTCATGTTTATCTAGCTATTGAGCCTCTTTTGTAACAGGGTATAGTCCCTTCAAAACTATTTTCCATTACTAAAAAAAGACATATAAAAGTCGAACCAAGTAGGAAATTAGTCAACATATAAAAGTGCAACTATGTACAAAAATAACACACTTTTCGAATATGCTAATAATGTCATATTCATCACGAAACAATAAATGACAATTCTATTTATAACAATAACATTGATATATCATATACAATTATATTGTTTCCAAGATCACATGTTATTGTGCAAACACCAAGAATAATTCAGGTTTGTCTTTATCCTAGTACCGCATCCACCACATGGTCAACACAAATGCTGGCATGTCATCTACCCAAAATATAACATAGTTCACGATTTCATATTTTTCCACTCACATTATTATAATACTTAGTACACAAAAAGAGTTAAATATACATTCATTTTATTACATTTCATTTTCTAACTAGAGGGAGGGAGAGAAACAGAGAGAGAGGAGAGAAAAACCATTTTCCCGACAATCAAATTTCTCATAACAAACAACAAAAGAGAGTTCCATACAATCATATATATAAGCACCTATAATTTTTCCCGTCAGCTAGTTGATTTGAAGAGGGTCCTACAACATTATTTCACATTTTCCTACAAGTTTGCAAAAACGTCCAACTTTAACCTGAGGATATGAAGTTATATTCAAAAACTAATTTTTGATGGGTGAACGCACCATGAGAGAAATCCAATACACTCTCCTATATATAGGGAAATCATTAAAGTTGACGAAACTTAGAATTGATGAACATGGTATGAGAAACTACTTTTATAGAGCCACTTGTTGTTATTGGACTAGTTAAACTGGTCATTCAATGACCGAGAGGCCTACAAAATACCCTTGTAAAACTAAATGATAAGGTGTTTTTCTCATACTTAAGGGTTACAAGTAATTTTCATGGATAAATACTAGAGGTATACAGAGGCCGATATCCATTTATTTACCTAGGGCCAAAACGACAAGCCAAAACCAAACCCAACTTTTGACTTTTAGCACTTCCCAAAATTGTAAAAAGGGTTAATAGGGCTCCTAGAGGGGTGACGAAAAATATAAGGATGGTGATAAAACCATTCATGTATTGATCTTGTGCACAAGAGACAAGGGGTTGATGTTACCCACGTCCACCGGAAGCTTCCATGTTGTACACAAATCTACCCAAACAACCACAAAATTTGACTCAAATGAGGAGTTGCAAGGTTACCAAGTACTTTGGATGACTAATATTTGATCGAGGTGAAAAAATACCTCATTCAAAAAGGGGCATGGGCTTAGAGTAAGAAAGCAATTGTGAATCAGATTGAACATCCTTGGCTACATTTGGGGAGAGAGTGTCCATGCCATGTTTGATACCCATGTTTTTGTATGTATGCTGCAATTAAGATATTCCATGAGACACGTTCTACATACATATATATCAAAATTTTATAATTTCATGCCTTGGTAGAAGCGCATAATTGTACCATAAAACCATCATGTGCATAGCCTAAAAACTATTTTTCCATTTGAAGGCATCTCATTGAGGCGTTTTATCAAACATAACCCACACATTTGTAACAATCAACAAGCATTGTAGTCCATGAAACCAAATTTATTTTAGGAATTTAGCGAAGAGTCTACACGCTGTGTTCGGGCTCCCACATCCAATGTGCACCATGAGACCACCTTTCTTTCCAACATTCGATAACAATCCATGTGCTCGTAGAGTATAAAAATCATTTTAACAGAGGAAGAGAGGGGGAGTGCATTGGAAAATGAGGGAAGAAATATTGGGCCCACGTCCCCCTTTTCTTGCGATACCAAAATCACACAACCAATTCCAACCATAGATAATTTGAAACATAAATTCAATCTCACAATATTATGTAGAGATGGCGAGGTGTAGGAGGTGTTACACATTCCTGTTTCAAAGCTTCCATTGGCGCACATGTTGGTAAAAGGAAAATGAGGGGGTTGGAACTTATTTAATGCATTTGGTGAAACCATGTGAATGCTTATTGAGGATGCCCATACCCCGCCAAAAATGATAGCCCATGCCTTCATCCTCATGCAATATCCTCCTCACCAACCATAATTAAAGCATTCCTTTATTGATTTTATTATTTTTAATCCATTTTATTTACTTGTATTTTACATTGTTTATTTATTATTTTATTTTACTATTTCTAAATTTTAACATCAAAACTTCTAATTTATTTTTATCATTTAAATTTAATTTAAGATTCTCACTTCATTTATCCCAATTTTATCATGCAAGTAATTTGTTTCATTTGAAAACTTAAATCTCATTTCCGTATTTCCAATCCAATGAATTTCATGAGCTAAAATGTAAAGGATAAGGTACAAGAATTTATGATAATTATTTTTCCTTACAAAAAGTTCTCGTAAGAACTCAACTGAGGGTGACCAACAAAACACCAACAATTTCCATTGAATGGACACTTGCTTGAGAAAATATTTATGCTCGCCCTCTCATAACAGGGCCTTCATCACTTTCTTGATGTCTGTAACCATTACTAAAACTTGAACATTACCCGTAGTCTATAATAATAATAATAATATTAATAATAATGTTATTTATTATCATCTAGTGAAACGATTTAATGGGCAATCATGAGTCTGAAACCCAAAATATCTTAGACGATACTTACGAAACCCATGATTGGCGGGGCATATCTATATTTGATTCACATCCCACTAAGACCTTAAAGCATGGTCATATGACCAATATAGTCCTCTCATGATTAAAATCACTTTTAAATTTATACTTACCCCTATTCTTTTAAGTCAGGAAGGGAGTTCGAATTAGATAACTCATAATTGATAACTTGCAATGAAACACACTTACCTATTTGTGATGTTCGGTAAAACACAGTCTTACGAAGAGGGTCCACAATATTATTGACTTGGCATAATGATGTGGGGAACTACAATGTCTATGAATTCAAGTGATAGGGGAACCAATGGGTTCTTGACCTATAGATGTATGACTTAACGACGGTAAGGGAAAAGTTTCCCTAATGGTTGTAAAATCTGAAATGGATTTGATAAAGGAAGGATTTATATAATTTGATTGATTTTGATTTTTAGAGGGTCTTGAGGCCCAAAAAGGAAGCACATACTTGAAAAATGTGCAATTTTGGCAAGGAATGATAAAAATGATGGTTTAATGAGGCTTAGAGGCCAATCGACGAGGTTTTGGATAAAGGGGAAGTAATCGGCCGGAGATTACCCTAGATCACTGGAAATTTGATAGAATCATTGGCGATTAACCAAATTGTTGGTGATTGGTGGCGAAAAAAAAATGATATAAAAGTGGTTTGGAGGCTCATTTGGTATACTTGCGATTTGAGAACCTAAGAGACCAAGAAACCCTAATTTCTAATTTTTTTGCTATTTTAAGTGAGATGGAGGAAGTTGGAGGTGTACACAAGCAAAGTGGAGGCCCACACGTGCCAAGGGAAGTGGTGTTATTTGAATTTTTCTATAAATTTGGAATCTCCTTAGGAACCTCTAGCAATTTCGTATGAAATCAAAACAACAAAGTATATTTTCGAGATATCACAACATAAGAACAATATGAATGATATTCAATAAGCTTTGTTCTCAAACTTCATATTATAAACACCCACCTTTATAGGAAATAACCCTCATATAATTTAGGAGGTGGTTATAACCACTTTGAAACCTCCTACGTGATTTGTTTATAACTCATTAGCCAAATATATAATTGTTATTGTTGATTTATATAACAACTTACTAACTTATTTAATAACTTACATTCACCTTAATAATAATTACATACGTAATTATTATTCACACATATATTCTAATGGAGCACTAACCATCCATTTCCTAACATTCCCCCTAGTGTAAACATGGGGAAAACCTACCTTGTACTTGCACCTATTCATGATCTGGTGATTTTCACAGGATAATCACAAACCTTACTAATGGTTTTACAAATGGTTGACCACAAACTGAAAATGGTGGTTTTACAAGTGGAGTACCAAAAACCAAAAAGTGATGGTTTTGCAAATGGTTTACCAACAACCAAGAGTGGTGGTTTTACAAGTGGTTTACCACAAACCAAAAATGATAGTTTTACAAGTGGTTTACCAATAACCACATCATGATGTGCTAAGTACTTTTATTATCTCTCATCAATATCTCATTGCAGGTAATAACATAGGAAAAATTTCTCACACATTAAAAACTGAAAACTGGAAATGGAACATTGGTTTCATTCCCCAGATGAAATTTCCACTTATTCAAACACGAACACTGCAAACTACAAGACACCATGCACAACTGGAAGAAAACACACAACTAAAACAAAATGTGCTTCCGAACCTTGATGCGGCCCCGTCATTGGTGATTAATGAGAAGTTGTTGATTGACCTCTAACCTCATGTTTTCCTCCATCCTCCGGTGTATGTGCCGCTAACTTAGCTTGATCTTGCTTTGAGATTATTTATATATTTGCATGTTTGTCAAGATCGATGTTTTTTTTGTCGATATTTTTAGGTTCAATATCTCCATCATATCATGCTTTAAGATTTTTATGAATTCTTTTCTCTTGATTATTTACATAGGGGATGTTGCATTCTAGTGATAATGCATTCACAAGGAAATTTTATTTTGAACTTTTATCATGACTCAATTTTCACTTCTTGATGCAACATACACTTTGACAATGAATTTGACTCTTTTAATGAAAAATGACATACATTTTTACTACGATAAAAATGATAAATACACTTTGGAAATTTAAATATAGGGGTATTTTTATGTCAAATTGCACAAATGATCCATCTCCATTAAATAACAAGGGGTTAAAAAAATGACTCTTAATATGAAATTTTTCTCACTTTTACTTGATATGCATGCAGAGATAATCATCGATATATAAGAATCAATATCGTCCAACAAAGAATCACCATCAATTTGTAAAATTGTCACCAATTGCTAGGATCATTTCAGATTACTATGAAAAATAAAGTGATGTAGATTATGAGATTACTGTTAACAAAACAAGATCTCGAATGCTCGTATAGAGTTTGTATAAATGTCGACAAGACCGATGTAGGTTGGCCGCTTTTGAATACAGAGCTCTAGTTTTATCTCTTTCTTATTTTGGTAGACCACATGTCCTCCTTTATTTATAAGCATGTGCACACAAAAAATGTAGATAAAAATGGAGGAAAGAAAACAAGAGAAGAATTCCATTTGTTATACTGCACACTCGATACCAAATGAAAACAACACAACAAATTTTTAGAGATATCACAACATAAGAATAATATGAATGATATTCAATAAGATTTGTTCTCAAAATTCATATTACAAACACCCAAATTTATAAGAAAAAGACCTCCTATAATCTAGGAGGTGGCTATAACTACTAAAACCTCTTATGTGAGTTTTTATAACTCATTTACCAAATATATAATTGTTATTGTTGTCTTATATACAACTTACTAACTTATTTAATAACTTACATTCACCTTAATAATAGTTACATGCATAATTCTTATTCACACATATTCTAATGGACCACTAACCATCCATTACCTAACATACCCCCCTAGTGCAAACATGGGGAAAACCTACCTTGTACTTGCACCTACACACGATCTGGTGATTTTCACAAGATAATCACAAACTCAACTGATGGTTATACAAACGGTTTACCACAAATTGAAAATGGTGGTTTTACAAGTGGAGTACTACAAACCAAAAAGTGATGGTTTTGAAAATGGCTTACCAACAACCAAGAATGGTGGTTTTACAATTGGTTTACTAATAACCACATCATGATGTGTTAAGTACTATTATTATATCTCATTAATATCTCACTACAGGGAATAACATAGGAAAATATTCTCACACATTACAAACTGAAAAATGGTAATGGAACATTGGTGTCATTTTCCCCTAATATGAAATTTCCACTTATTTAAATAGGAACAATGCAAACTACAACACACCATGCAAAACTAGAAGAAAACACACAACTAAAAAAAAATTACCACCGAACCTTGATGCGGCCCCGTTGTTTTCGACTAATGAGGAGTCACCGATTGACCTCTAACCTCATGTTTTCCTCCATCCTCTGGTGTACACACTACTAACTTAGCTTGATATTGCTTTGAGGATCTTTATATATTTATGTGATGTCAAGCATTGATGTTTTTATGGTCGATATTTTTAGGTTCAATATCTCCATCATATCCTACTTCAGATTTTCAAGAATTCTTTTCTCTTGATCATTTACATATTGGACATCGCATTCCGGTGATAATGCATCCGTGAGGCCCATTTTTAAAAAACTTTTATCATGACTCAATTTTCACCTCTTGACATAACATACACTTTGACAATGAATTTGACTCTTTTAATGCAAAAATGACATACATTTTTACTATGATAAAAGTGATAAATACAATTTGGAAAGTTTAAATATATGGGGATTTCTTATGTCAAATTGCACAAACAATCCATCTCCATTGAATAACAAGGGGTTAAAAAAATTGACTCTTAGTATGAAAATCTACTCACTTTTACTTGATCTACACAAAGATTATCGTCGATCCAAAAATCACTATCATCTAACAGAGAATCACCGCCAATTGTAAAATTATCGCCAATCACTAGGATTGTCATAGATTACTATGAAAAATGCAATGACATAGATTCTCGAGATTACTGTTAACAAAACAAGATTTGAATGCTCGTATAGAGTTTGTATAGATGTCGACGAGACTAATGTAGGTCGGTTTTTGAATGTAGAGCTATGGTTTCATCTCTTTATTTCTTTGACAAACCACATGTCCTCCTTTATTTACAAGGATGCACACACAAAAAAAAGGTAGATAAAAATGAAGGAAAGAAAACAAGAGAAGAATTCCATTTGCTATAACCGCACGCTCCGATACCAAATGAAAACCACACAACATATTTACAGAGAGATCATAACATAAGAACAATATGAATGATATTAAATAAGCTTCATTCTCTCAATTCATATTACAAACATACACATTTATAGGAAATAGCCCCCATATAATTTAGGAGGTGGCTATAACCATTCAAACCTCCTATGTGAGTTGTTAATAACCCACTAACCGAATACAAAATTGTTATTGTTATTTTATATAACTAATAACAAGTTACTAAATTATTTACTAACTTACATTCACCATAATAATAATTACATACGTAATTATTATTCACACATATATTCTAATGTAGCACTAATCATTCATTTCCTAACAAAATCGCTAGTGATTTATGGGTCATTGGCAAATTTTATAGCGTCACCAAGGATTCAAGAACAATTGTTGACGATTTTACTATTTTTGTAAAGAAGTGATTTTAAAGCGTTTTTGATGTTAGGAAATAGTATGTCTAGTGCTCACATTGTTATTATATTGGTTAATATCTTGTGTTAATGTGTAATTATTCATGAAGATTGGGTGGTTGAACCAACCCACGTATATAGAAATTTAGGTGAGAAATATACAACGGGGTTGTTTTGTATATGGTTGGGTTGTTTTAACAACTTGTACAACAATTGGGAGACTCCTTATTAATAGGAAATCCTCTCCTATAAATATGTAACTTCTATTATGTTGAATAGATAGAGATTATTGTGTTATGTATTTTGTGAATCTGTACCAAAGTCATTATTTAGTATAAGAGAAATGGGTTTCTAATAAAAATATCAGGGAAACCTCGTGTCTATACGTTGCCCTGATTCATGGTCAAAATATTTTGTGAGATCATAATATACATTTGTGAAGGTAGTCAGGTTTGCATATTATTTTTCTGTTGCTGTGTTTTCTGTGGTAAGTTGTGTCTCGAACTACATTTTTAAGGAGGATACATTTGAATTAACGTGCTCAACATTCATCACTCAACATTGAAATTGGAGAGAGGAGTTTTATGAGTAGATAAAGAAGTAGAAGTCTAGAAAGCATTATAGATCAAGACACATGATTATGCATGAAGATTGCGGATCTCTGTTGAACGATATTCATGTGTTGATGCTTGTTTCTGTTATTCCGTGTAGTGCATACCTATATAAAAATTACACACTCCGGGATCCTTCTTCATAGGCCCAACCATAAATACCTCGACCATTAGATCTGCGTTTTGTACCTGTTTCCTGTGCACGCTCATCCAAGTGATATATCTCTACAGATTTCTCCTAAGTCACGACAAAATATCTTGATTTTCACATGATATTCCATGCTCCCCCACATGTATTTTTAGGATAGAACATTATCAAATCAAATAGATTATGCATGCTTGAATACGACTCATGATTTTGAATATCCCTTCTTTCAATTTCTTCTGTTATGAATTGAAATTTCTTGCATTTTGTAGAAGGTCTATTTGATCCTCTACTTTGCATCGATCTTTGTTATTTGGCCAATTGAAATTGGTGGCTTTCGGTGGCATTTGAATCTTCTCTTATCATTAATCCACCTCGGTTCAAAATTTTCTGCGGCATTTCACCCTTCCCGACTGTAGCATTCTTGCATCAGATTGGCATCACATTTGCATGTGGTTTCATAAATTCCATGATTGATAAATTGGTTCAATTCTTCATGCCTAACTGTAGTCATTCACGTACCAACTCCAGCATTGTAAAGTTGATTGTTCCAATCTTGCTTCATTGCTCTTCTTCACTGGAAGCAATGACTCCTCCACATGTGGCTTGGCCTCCTCAATGAAAATATTTTCCCTTTTTTAGGTATCAAATGAAGGGGACTGAAACTTTCGTCAACCAAGATGTGTGACGTGTAATACATAGTGAGTGTGCAGGCCAACTGTGCAATAGTTACTCTGAAATTCATGTACATGTGCATCTTTAAAGGCATCCTCGTGCATGGTAACTACATTCCCATATTGATTTGGTTTATGTGGAGTAAACAGTCAAAATAATATAGTTTTAGTTAATATTGTTTCGGATATCTCATTTAATAAGTTTGTCAATTTTGCTAAGATTATTATTTGTGTCAATATTGTAGTGATGTCAAATAACGAAAAGCTATATTTATTAAATGAGTCATTTAAAATGTTTGTTATTAGTTAGAGTAGTTTGGTCATATTTAGTAATGGTATGTCATAAGTGTCAATATAAGATCAAAAAGAGTCAAAAGTTTATTTATAATGTTACTTTTCTTTATTGGTCTAGTCAAAGTCAAAGAGTCATTTGTTATTTGTTGTAATATAGTTGTTAATATCATAATGTCAGTGTTAAAATCAAAACCAAGTTAAAGTGTCAAAAATTGTAAAAATAATAAAAATTTACCTCATGGACGCATTTTCAGTGTCACCCGACCTTCGAAAAATAAGTTGTTTCAAATTGTGGGAGGGATACTGTATAATAAACAATGTGGAAATAATTGAGCATCATAGATTTATCCAAATTAAGTTAGCATCACATTCACTTTGGAGGAAGGAGGCACAAGAGGATGGACGACAAGCAACATCCTATTGCCACCACAAGCGACGGGCCGCATGAAATGAGGTTATAACATAAGTTTTTTTAGTTCAATGTTTGATTTCCGCTTTTAATAAGTGAAAATTTCACATTGTGGGGGGAACATGACATCAATGTTCCATTTCCATTCAAATTTTTTGTTCAGTTTGGTGAGTAGTTTTTCCTATGTTAATTTCCTGATGTGAAGATATTGTGGAAAGATGAAAGAACAGAGAAAAACTACATCATGTTTTTTTCAAGAGGATGAACAAGGCATCATACCTAGAACAGGGGTTCCTTTTTGGTGGACAAGGATACATTTTTTTCAAACAAGGGTTTTTATAGTGAACAGGGGTTCATACTGAGGTTGTTGGTCGGGATTTTCAAAACCATTGGTGAGTCAAGATCATGAGCATGCACGGGTGAAAAAGCTGTAGAAGAAGTGCAATTGTTTTTTTCCCATGTTTGCACTTTGGGGGGATGTTAGGAAATTATGTCTAGTGCTCACATTTTTATTATATTGGTTAATATCTTGTGTGTTATTGTGTAATTGTTCGTGAGGATCACGTGGTTTAACCAACCCACGTATATAGCAATTTAGGTGAGAAATATACAATGGGGTTGTTTGGTATATGTTTGAGTTGCTTTAACAAATCGTACAAAAATTGGGAGACACCTTATTAATAGGAAATCCTCTCCCTATAAATATGTAACTTTTATTATGTTGAATACAAAGAGATTATTGTGTTATGGATTTTGTGAATCATGCAAAGTCATTATTTGATGGATTTTGGATTGATTTTTTCGATGTTGTGTTTTTTTATTGTGGATACAAGCTAGAGAGAGGTGACTACATGAGATAGGATCCCAAAGATACTTGATGATGTTCGATCTTTATTATCATATGCTAATTAGGCTAACTTAGAGAGATTGGAATAGGTGGGATGCACCGCTACAAGAAGTGCATTCATAGAGACATGGATATATTATTGGCATTTTTTGAGTGATGTGACCATGTCACAATCACTTTTAGTTGTCTACAAGAGAGATGATGGTGACCTTGGAGGATATACACCGTATATTATGCTTATTGATACGGGGTGATTAGGTATATGTGCTTGATGAGGTAGGAAGGGAGGCCGTAATGCATATTTTGTATGGTGATGATGGAGCCGATGTGGTGTACACTTTTGGGGATTTTTCATATGGAGCCTTACATAAAAATGATGAGGATAGTCATGCCTAGTCACAATGATGATTATGTGTATCGGTTGATATGCCTTCTTGGATTTATCCGAAGGTTAATTCTCACGGATGTTGAACAAAGTAGTGGTTGATATGAAAGTTTACATGTGTAGACACAAAATCATGCACTTGGGTAAATTTATAGGTCCTAAAAGCATACTAGCATTTACATGATTCCTAAGCAAGAAAACTAGTAATTGACAACTATCTTTGGCCTCTTTTCTTTGTCTCTTGTTTTTTATTTGGTCTTACACACCCTACAACCTAGTCGAGATTTTACTGATTTATCTTTTATAGCCTCATAAATCAACACCCGGATAAAAACAACGCTCACGCACTCCTTTCCCCTCTGGCACCTTGCCCACCCTTTTTTTTATCTTACTCACTTCTTTTAGGTCTCTTTTATCTTTTGGGCATATTTTTCACTTATAGGTCAGTCTTCTAGTTGTCAATTATGAAATTCAAACAAGGGAATCATATAAATACATAGTTATGTGTTAAAATTAAGGAACAAGAACTAAACATTACTATCATCACCTAAGCTTTCATTCAAAAGGCACCTAAATTTCTCTAAAGCATCCATCTAGTATTCATTCAAGAGAAAATGGCTACATACTTCTACATACACAACATAGGAAGGGGAATTCTAGTATATTCCATCCACACATTATACTACATTGCTACATTATAGCTACAATCTGCTATCAAAAGCAACTTGCTAAAGGGAAACCTAGGGAAACATTAATACACACACACAAGAACTATATGGAGTTTGAGATGTAGTGCAACACTCGGAGGGCCGACATGGTTAGTATGACTCCCCATTCTGCATTTTTCTTTTAGGTTTGACGTGGTTTTTGGTTTGTGCGGTGAATATTTTTTTCAGCAGTTACATCTACCTTCATCATTGAAAGAGCGACTATCGGTGAATAAGAAAAAATTGTGACACTATGAAAACAAGATTTTGACCATTTACATAGTCACAAGTGAACAATAGCAATCTCCAATGCCCTTTCCCTAGTTTGGGCACCCATTTCGACTATGTTCTTGCATTTAAAAATTTACGAAAGAGAAAAAAAGACACCTTGCCCAGATTTTTCATGACTTTTCTTGGTCTGGATCAGTCCCATATCACACGGAAATTAAGTAAGTCTTCTTATCTCATCTCTTTCTTAGGATTTCATATTATAGGTGTTATCTTGCTTATGTCATTTCCATATTTTACTGTTTATTTCAATAAGTGACTATACATACTTAGATTTAATTAGTTCAAATTAAATTAAATCATTTACAACACAACCTCCCTCTTCTACCCTCCCACCTCTAATATTGCTTCCATTCCTATTACAACACAACCTCCCTCTTCTACCCTTCCACATACTTCTATTATTCCCATGTCCATTCCTACTCCTACCAACCATTTCACTCCGCCTCTTATTTCTCACACTTAGAAAGTCTCTTCTTTTGGAACTCAAGACCTAGCTTCCTTATATAAGGACTTACAAGTTCAACTCCATCAATTATAGTAGGATACTTCATGCTTCTCTCCATATCTTGATTCCTCTTTACTTCTTCACACTCCTTTTGCACCTACCATTTCTGCTTACCAACTTCTTCCTAACTTTTTCACCCCTAAGATTCTTACCTTCAATGGCCATGGTGACCCTCAAGAGCATCTTATATATTTTCATGTGGAATGTCTCCATTATGTAGATGATCATACATTGTTAGCTAAGATATTTCCTAGGAGTCTTCAAGATTATGCTATGCATTGGTTTTTTTGATCTACATATTCATTCAGTAAATTCTTTCATGCATCTATCCAATGCCTTTATTTCTCACTTTTCAATCAATATTGGCACTAAGATATCTTATGCAAAAATCTCTCAAATAAAAAAATGATCCGATGAGCATCTAGATGACTATGTTTTGTGATACAAGAACAACTTAGATATGATGACCAATGTACTTGCTGATTTATAATTGCAAGATATTTTTGTTCAAAGCCTCTTACCACCACTTTAGGAGAGTGTTATCTTTGAGACCTATCCTTCATTTGATCAATTATGCCATACACTAAAAATACGCAAAGTCAAACTTCTATCTATGGTCAAGCGTAAATATCAAGAGACTCCTTCATCATCTTCTAATAGGTGTCAAGAAAAATATACATTCAATCCATCTCCTAAACCCATTGAAGAAAAGGCAACTCTTAATACCACTCTCCTCCTTAAAATATCCACTGAAACCTCCCAAGTGCTCTTTCACTAAATTACTATATGCACCTCAGTTTCTATTACCTCAAATCATTGAAATTAATCTAATTACTCTTCCACCACCACTCAATCTTGATCCATCTCACCCCCATGACCCTAATTATAATGAAAATGATAAATGTTACTATCATCAATGCATTGGGCATTCTATTTGATAGATGTTTCAAACTCAAGAATCTCATTCAAGATCTTATTGATGATAATTCACTTGATCTCCCTAGCCATATTCTTCTAAGCCGGTCAATGATAAAAAAAAAGCTCAAAATGTTTAATGACCCTTTTCTTAAGTATGAAATGCAAGCTTCGATTCTTTTGCTAATTATGCATATTGCACTATCCCCCATCCTTCATCGGGGCCCCTTGATTCCTTGTTTCTTCTATTGATGCATCACCACCAGCTATTTCATTTTTAGATCTGAAGTATCATGTTATATTCACTTTTGATTCATTACACATCAATGCTTATATATTTTTGTACTATAGACACCAAAATTGGGTCATACTCCCCTTTAAATCCCATTAATTAAATTAACCATATCCCAACTATTCATATCCCATAGTGCACATGTTAATTAAATTAATTAATATCCTCACTTGACCACCTCACCTAGCCACCTCACTCAATGACCTACTCAAACCTCATTAATGACCTAAGACCGAGTCTAAACTTGTCCTAACAAACCAGGACTTAGTCGAAACCTAGACTTAACTCTTATTAATAAACCTACAAGGAATCCTACTTATCTTGCTATGATATATCACTCGAGACTCGGAAGAAGCTTGGAGATCATGCCAAAAATAGAAACAATCTATATATTTTTGGCCAACCTAGATATTCCCACCTTGAATCGACGCCGGTCACCTAACAGCCTTTTCGGTTAGGTTAAATACGTTTCCAAAAGCATTTTCCCAGGTTGTTCAATTGATTTAGGATCTCATTTCTTCCAGAGAGTTGGAGCACTTGAATTTCTTTAGCACTCAGGTGAAAGAAGACACACATGAGAACTACCAAAATTTGTCATCATTCATCATCCTCTTCACAATAAAAATTCACAATAGAGAGGCACAAAGGTCCGAACCGCCACACTGCGAATACCACGACTCTTCTCTCTAGATCTCTACTGTCACCATCTTCATCACCTACATCCTCCAATCTATTTTCCAAAGAACCATTCAACATATCCTTATTGAATATCTAGTTTCTTTGTGTAGATTTGTTTATTCATCTCTCTAGTTTATTTCTCTCCATACCCATATACTTTCTCCTTTTATCAACCCATCACCCGATAGTACCTGAATTTACACCTATTTTCAACCTCTCCCGATCATCTCGAGTCTTTAGAATAATTTTATGACATCATCCTCACCATTTCCAACCTCTATGCAATCACGGGAGTCTGAAAACCAATTATAGCAACTTGTTGACAATTTCCCCTACTGACACCAGTTAGCCAGCCAATCGACGTCAATCACTCCACCTAAATGGCATCGGTCGGTCAGACGATACCGCTTATTGTGTCTGTCAATATAGGTTAGACCAAAGATCTAATACCCTCTTCCCAATAGCCTAGAACCACCTCTAATCCTTACCAAACCTTACCTAGATCGTGTACTTGACCTGTAACTCAACACCAACCAATCAACGCTCTCATTTTGACCTTAAACAACCTTTTGAACAACCTTTCTTATTATTTTGTATGAGATAACTAAATAATTTTAATTCCAATAGGATATTTTCTTCATGTATGATTTAACTAGCATTAATATTGTTATATAAAAGTGGATTGACAACTGGTCAGAAACATCACGCTTCTGGATCTAGGCTGGCTGCTTAGCTAGTAGTCCACTCATTGTTTTGTTTAACTCTATTTGGTGGTATTGTTTTGTATTTACAGGTAGTTCCTCCTATCCAAAAGGGATCTCTCGTAATAAACTTGGATCAGGAAATCAGAACGCGCGCACAACCTTCAATCGACACAACAAATAGGTATTCCTTCTTGGCTTACTACCCTTATCTGTTTCATTAATTTGCTAAGAATTTGGTGAAACATTTTGGCATGCTTGGTGGGACCCATCTAGGGTTCCTTGCATTTATTCATTCTTAGGGAACCATTGTATGTTTGTTTTTTTCAAAATAAAGTTAACATTAAATTCTCTCCCTAGGAATCTTCTCTTCTCTTCTACTTGTCTCAGTGA
Organism: Taxus wallichiana var. yunnanensis; assembly: GCA_018340775.1. Taxonomy (NCBI): domain Eukaryota; kingdom Viridiplantae; phylum Streptophyta; class Pinopsida; order Cupressales; family Taxaceae; genus Taxus; species Taxus wallichiana. The sequence goes on from CM031234.1 coordinate 172,742,372, forward strand.
CATTTGTATTTCGAGACTAAAAATGATATTTCTTTCTTTTCTTGCATTTGCATTAGTGAAATTTATATTATTTCCTATTCACTCTTTATCTACATCGAATATCACATTTTGATTTTGGTTTTAAAATATTTGCATTTCATACTTTTTGTGTTTGCATTTTAGCTCACATTAAAATTGAGGGCAACATATACGTTGGAATTCATTCCCAACTAATGGTTGACTAATTCAATCGTAGTTCGCTTGCTCTCTCTCTCTCTCTCTATACAAAACCACATACATAACTTGCACATCTTCTTAAAAATCCTTTTACCTGGAAGAAGCTATCAACGATCACACGATCAAAGGATTGATAGTGGATGCCCAACTAGTTTCTTTGTCCAGTCATTATCTCAGAGAAAGGACCACCCCCGCCAAAACATTACCTGGAACCACCTTTAGATCTTGTATTTTCATAGGACACCTTCTATTGAACCAAAAACTATATTCAGTTTACGAGTCAGTCTTAAATAACATAAACTAAAACATAAAATTCACCCATAGGATTTCATGTTTATTCAATTTTGCTTGATTTCTGTTTTGAGTTATGAGGACTCATTATCCATTATCTTCTTCCTTTCACACCCCACAATTATAGTTGGTGTATTCCAATTTTTTTGGGTGTGTTAGAGTCCATCACTATCATACTCAGGTTTCTGGGTTGATAGTTTATCTTATCTAAGTAACAAAAATCAAATTTATCCATCTTCTCAAATTTCATAGTAATCGGCGTCCAATCCAATGAGCGGCATCGCTTTACTTTTACCATCATCGATTTACTTGAGCGTTTTTGGTTATCTAATGTTTTTGGTCATTTTACCAAAAAAAAAAACTCACCACATTTTCTGTTTTTTAAAAGTTCCTCGAAGCATCATCATACCCTTGGATCTTTAAAATCACTATCAGATGAAGTTTTGTCTCATTTTCATCAGTTATTACCCCATTTGTAAAACTTTTGATTTCCTACAAGAATGGCGTTATTAGTGAACCTAATGTACATTGGTCACCCCATCACTATCATCGGTTAACCCAACCGCCATCGGTTCCTGTGTTTTAATTTTTAATTTAAAAAATGACATGTTCTTACCCCCCATAACTATTTTTCTCTATTTTTCTATTTTTCTGTGTCATTTACAAAGAACAAATTACCAAGCCTATGCCAAATCACATGGTTTTGACTTGTATTCAAGCTAACGCCCTTGTATTCCATGCAAGCCTTCAACTGCTCCCACCTAGCCCATTGTCACCTTCCATCTTATCACCTATGGATCCTACTCAACCCATTATCATCAGTACCGGTGATGAGGAGTTCGCAAGACTCCTTGACCACAACCTTGCTTCCTTACAACATTATCTCACCCATTCCTCTACTTGTGATTCATCGTGACGCTTAGTATAAAACTTGCCTGTGTCCACCCCATTTCCTTCACCCCACTTCGCTGCGCCAAATATTACTAGCTCATCCTTACCTTCTTCCACCTTACCACCTGTAATATCCCAACTTGACCCCACATCATCAATATCTGTGGCATTTATCACATCGTTCAAAATTTTGATGTCAGTTTCTCCCATGGTGTCAACCATTCCTTCATCAACCACCTTAAGCATAGCCCCATCTGCACCTACCACCTCATATATACCTATTGCATCGTAGCCACCCATGGTGTCGGCAACCCATACCCCATTCCAAAACATCGTCCTCTCCATCCCACAATATTTACCTCCAATCACTACAAGGATCGCTACATCTACCCCACCTACTTACACATATCACCAACAACCACCTATCTTGTCTATCACCTATTTGGGATATTTTCTGCCTACATCTATTCCCCCGCAGTTCTCATACTTGGCACCACCATATACTTGGAATGCTATCCACATCAATCATTCATCATCAACACCCCTTATACTACAGGGGGTGCCCATCATGACAACCTACCAACAACCTTATTAAAATGATCCTAGAAAAGATGAAAACATTGAAAACATCAGTTTTGGCTCTTGCAACTCTTTAACGTATGATGAAATCTGCAATGAGCCCATTCATCTATCTATTTCTATTCGTCCATACCCTACACATTAGGAAATGCCCAAATTCAACTGGTTCAACAACAAAGAGGACCCGCAACAAAACTTGCAGTCTTTCAAACATGGGTGCTATTTAATCGCTCATGATGACACTCTACTCTTGTGGACATTCCCTATGTCCTTGATAAGACCCGCGTTGGATTGGTATAGTGGTTTACCTTGACATTCCATTTACTCATTTAACCAAGTGGCTCAAGCCTTCCTGACCATTTTTCAATCAATATCATCAAGAAGGTCACCATGACCAACTTTTACTCAACACGACAATATGAAGACGAGTCTATCACATATTTTGTCGCTCATTGGTGGAGCCTCATCAACTAGCTTACATTCTAGCTACCTCAAACCAAGCTTATAGAGTTGTTCACTCGGGATTGTGCTAGGCACATCTCACCAACTCTCCAAGTCCAAACCTTCTGTACCTTTGATGAAGCATTCACCATGGCTATAAAAATTGAAATCCATGTCATAGAAGAGAATAAAATTCAATTGTGTAACAAAAATGTTGTATTCAAATCCAATGATGCTTCTTCCTCTTCAAAACCAAAAAAACTATTCCAAAGAAAAAGGATATGCCAACGTGGTAGTTTTAAAATCTAGCCCATCTCACCCATCCAATCAATCAAAACCTTCTTCCAACCTTTCTCCCATTCAATATTTCCAATTCAAGTGAGAGAAATGAAAGTAAACTCCAATCAGGGAGCCTTATTCTTCAGTATTAGAAAAAATTCTTAAAGCTGGAGCAATTGCTCTACCACCCATCAAACCACATACTGGTTTTGACCCTACTCATCCTATGCCTGCATGGTACAAGGAACAAGACTATTGTAACTATCATCGCGTAAAGGCCATAGCGATGGTAATTGTATCACCTTCAAAAACATCGTCTAGGAAATGTTAGATAACGGAGATCTTGTCTTGGACTACAAAATTGCAAAACTTTACCAACAAACAAACTTGTTCCTATACCTAAGAACCAACCTATAGCTAAACTTTCCCCTATGTCCGAGAGCCATCACCACATTGGGTGTCATACCGAAATCAAGCCTTATCCACCCTCGTGTCAAATTGGACTTAGACACATCTTCAAAAACACACGAAAAAACTATTCCTCCACCTAAAAGGAAGACCCAACCTTCTAGGCCTCATACACTAGCTTTTTCCACTACTCCACTCTCACTTTCACCACCGCCCCATCCTAGGACCTCATCTATCGACCTTTTCCAAACAACCTCCTATCCAAGACAACTCAAAAGCACAACAACCCACCTCTTCATCATGATATTTTATTACACCCACCTTACCTACAAAATGTACACCTTCGCCATTACCCACATCTTTCTTACCACCTATACCCCCACCACCTATAGTAACTCCATCAGTACCTATGATATTTCCTTCTCTTCAACCTATACCTTCCACCTTGCCTCTACCAACAACCTTCACCGCACCTCCTTTATCACCTTGGCTAACTTGTCCTCTTCCACCATCTACTTTCCCTTCTACATCACGTACTCCTCCTTCACCTTTACCCCTAAGGAGCAACCAAAATTGAAAAACCCACTACCCTCCAAAGAGGTAGTTAAGCCTACAACACCTTTTATCACTAGTTCATCTACTACACCTTTACCCAAGAAGGTACAACCCAAGCCTAAAATAGTACCACCTACCAAACCAATGGTCAAACCTATCCCACCTCCAATTCCACCTCTTGTAGCACCTCACACATCACAATCACCCACACTTCAATCCAGACCCACACTCACCTCACATTGCGATCCATTTTAGAGACCTTCGTGATCACATTTCCGCCACTTAGACCTTACAACCCACTCAAACCCAAACCAAAAGGGTTTGATGATACTAAAATTTGTGCCTACCATCGTGTGCTAGGACATGATGTAGAAAATTGTAAGGTTTTAAAACTGCATTCTTCTCCAAATTTTTCCTCCTAAAAAAACTTTGATGATGATGATATTCTAGACGAGGATCCAATTCCACCCCTACCTATTACCACACATCCTCACACACTACCTATTCAACGATTTGCATGACCACCTCCATAACCCATTTATCCTCCTCCAAAATTTGAGATCAACATGGTCCGCATAAGAGAGCTAGCCAAAACCCCACCAAAATGTTAATGTGTCCAAATTCTATCACAAAAACATTTTTCTTCATTCTATTGTCCATCTTGTTACTACACATATCACGATTCACCTGTTCCTTCACCCCATATCAATATGGTTAACATTGTCACTCACGCCCAAAAAGACAAAGGAAAGGAGAAAGCAACCAGTCCATCTGCCAATCCTGTGCCCAATATACCATTTGCACCCGCACCAATAATTACCATTCGGGGACACACATACCCTATTTATAATGTAGTCACCCATCGTATAATGATAAAACAATTGCACCAATCACCTCTAAAAATTTCTTTGTATGACCTTGTCGAAACTTTTAAATCCCCTCAATAGGCCCTTATGGAGGTTATGCAATCCATCGAGGTTTTACCTAATGACCTGACGCCTGTGGCCTCCATTATCTCCCCTCACCATATGGCATCATTCACCAATTCATCCCATTCATCTACACCTATCACTACTCACCACGTAGTCACCCTTAGTTTCTCTGATGACGAGATTATACCTCTCCAATCAGATGATCTTGATTCCACCCTTTTCATTTCATTTTACATTGATAATATACGTGTTCAATGCATTATGATCAATGACGGTGCCAAAATACACATCATCTCCTCCCATGCATACAATCAAATGTGCATCCCTACTAATTTCATGCATAATAAACCAATTATGTTGTTTTCATTCAATGATGCCATCAATTCCACCCTTGGCACCATCATTCTCTATGTTCATGTGGGCCCTCATATTGTTCCTGAATTGTTCTATGTCTTAGAGGGGAATTCCAAGATAAACCTTTGTTTCTTAGCCGACCTTGGATATGTGTCATGGGTTGTGTTCCTTCAACCTTACATCGTTGTGTAAAATTTAAACATGATGGACATAACTATACCATTCCAATTAGATGATCTTGATTCCACCCTTTTCATTTCAGTTTACATTGATAATATAAGTGTTTGACACATTATGATCAATTACGGTGCCAAAATACACATCATCTCCTCCCATGCATACAATCAAATGTGCATCCCTACTAATTTCATGCATAATAAACTAGTTATGTTGTTTTCATTCAATGATGCCATCAATTCCACCCTTGGCACCATCATTCTCCATGTTCATGTGGGCCCTTGTATTGTTCCAAAATTGTTCTATGTCTTAGAGGGGGAATTCTAGTACAACATGTTGCTTAGCTGACCTTAGATACATGTCATGGGTTGTGTTCCTTCAACCTTACATCGCTATGTAAAATTTAAACATGAAGGACATAACTATACCATTCCAACTGACCCTTCACCATTCAAAACCTGCAACATGCTGTATCGGCCTAATAATGTCCTTATATTGGTCAAGGCATCTACCAACGCTGCCACTTCTCCTTCACCCACAACCCCATCCACCAATACTGTTGTTACCTCTCCCGCACCTACCTCCTCTATTCCCACTACCACTATAGCCTCTGTAGCCAATGCATCCACTAACTCATCTACTTCTCAACCAAATAATTCTTATTCCCAATCACCTATTGATTCATCTATCCCCGCTACCCATATACCAACTACCAATCCCTTAGAAGGTGTTTTTCAACATCTCACTCTGGGGGAGTATCACCTATACAACAGTGACACATTCCTTACTCAAGAGTATGGCAACCTACACTACCATCCTCACTATGATCACAACATAGGTGAGGTTTTCCCTTATGGTACTCCCCACCTTCGCACCAACTTAACGTATGGGGAATTGATACTTCTACCTACTCGCTTGAACCACCTTCCCAAATGTGACCATTTTCATCTGACCTCCAATCTCTCACCAACCACTACTTCACCCAAAATTTCCTTCACCGTTGTGCATGGAAAGGCTTTGGCTTTGGGTTTTATGAACAGGGCCGCCATACTATCATCCTGTGTACCAATCGTAAACACAAATACCATAGTTGTATTGTCTTTGTCGAACCATCTTCCAAGAAATGCATTGAACTCATTGAGGACGAAAACCTTTCTTCACCCCATTTACCAACTTCACCACCTTCACCTACGGAGTCTATGGATCTAGAATCCATTCCTCCTAACTTTTTTTTCATGAACACCATTTCCATGGGACCTCGACTTATCAATGAGATGACAAGGCTCCATATTCTCTTCCCTTCATGTATCCTGACATGATCGATGATGATACACCTTCTATTAATGTCATTCAATGTCATGACGATGAGTCTATTCCGACCTACCTTGGTGTGAAGGATTCTAATATTTATCCATCGTTACCTTTTGAGACACAAACCATGTTAAATGAATCGACCATTGAAATTAATATTAACACCCAAGATGACCCACACATTCTAAAGATAGGCCAATCTTTAGATGCTGCTGAACATGAAGCTTTTACCTCATTCCTCTGAGATCATAGCAATGATTTTGATTGGTCTTACACTGATATGCCTGGTATTAACCCAAACATTGTGCTCTACAATATCATAACTATTCCTGAAGCCAAAGCCATAAAATATGAGCTGCGGAAAATGCATCCTCACATTGCCCTTCTTGTCAAAGAAGAACTCCAAGTGCCTTCTTTTAGTTTCCTTCATCTTACCCATTGATTATCCCCAATGGATCTTTAACATTGTTCTTGTCACAAAAGCAACAGGGGGACTCCACATTTGCATGGATTTCTGTGACCTTAACTTAGCTTTCCCTAAAGATGACTTTCCTCTACCTATTATTGACCAACTAGTTGATCTCACTACTGGCCATGAGATGCTATCACTCATGGATGGTTTCTCAAGTTATAACCAAATATTATTTTCCATGGAAGATTAACACAAAACTACCTTCATAGCCCCTTAAGGGCCCTTATGCTATTGAGTCATGCCCTTTGGCATTAAAAATGTTGGTGCTATGTATCAGTAGGCTATGACTTATATCTTTCATGACATCATGCATTGCATATTGGAAGATTATGTTGATGATCTTCTTGCCAAATCCAAAAATTGGGCCAAAGACCTTACCATACTTAAGGTCATCTTCACTCGTCTCATAAAGTACTTTGTTTTCCTTCAACCTAAGAAGTGTGTCTTTGCTATTCTCTCTAGAAATATCCTTGGTTTTATTGTTTCTTTGCGTTGCATAAAATTCTATCCCGTTAAAATCAAGGATATTCTCGACATGCCTCTACCTACTAAGCTTCATCAACTTCGTAGTTTGTAAGGAAAGTTGAAATCTATTCATCATTTTATTTTACAACTTTTCAACCATTACCATCCATTTCATCATCTCCTAAAAAAGGATGTCTCCTTCAAATGTGATGATGAATTCCACAAAGCCTTTGACACCTTACAACAATACCTCCTCCAACCACATGTGCTCATTCCCCTTAAGGATGACCAACCATTTTACCTTTAAATTTCTACCATTGATCATTCCTTGGGTGCCATGCTTTCTCATCATGATGAGTAACATAGGGAATAATAAGTTTACTATATAAGTTGTACACTTCTAGACTATGATAATTGATACACCCATGCCAGAAAGCTCTACAAAAAAATCTGCTTAGCCTTAGATTTTGTCACCACTAAGCATTGACATTACCTACCCAACCACAAAACATTTTTCATACCAATATTGACCCCTTACATTACATGTATACCAAGCCTTACCAACATCAATGAGCTACACGCTGCTTATGCTTCTTGTAGACCTAGAACTTGAATTCATCCATCAAAAATCTATCAAAGGAAAAACTATCGCTAAACAACTTGTAGACGGACCTCTCTCTAGTAATCAATCCTCTAACTTCGACTTCCTAGATGAATCCATTTCTACCCTATCTTGGGATGATACCATTTACCAGATGACCCTATTCTTTGATGGTTCCAAATGTCGGTGGGGGTGCGAGTCATCCTAATTCCTCTTGATAGTGAGCCTATGCCATTATATTTCAAAGTAGATTTTGATTGTACTAACAATATCACCAAATATGAAGCACTCGTATTAGGCCTTCAAACCACCATTTCCTTAGACATTAAGTCAATTAATATCTTTGGCAATTCCCAACTAGTTGTAAACTAAGTTAATGGTATATACCAGTGTTGTAATGAGATACTTCAAAAGTATAAGCATCATGTAGACATAATTTTGACTACCTTTGACTGTTATGAACTTCAAACCACCCCACATTCCACTAATAAATTTTCGGACACCATGGCATGTCTTGCTTCTCAAATACCCGCTTTGCCCTCTGACTCAAAAATCTTTGTCATAGTACAAAGGCTGCAATCACCTTCCTATCTATTTTGAGACGTCAACCTTGTCAGAACCATTGAAACTGACCCACATGACCTTTGGTATAAGAAATTTGCTTTGACTACCTTTCCCTTTCAATTCTACCTCTAGACCTTACTCGCAATGGACAACGAGCCTTTCTCAAAAGTGTCTCTCACTATGTCATCATGGGTGGTATTCTTTATAAATGTGGATTTGATGATATCCTCTTACGATGCCTTACAAGTTCTGAAATTCCCTACACCATCAAGGAAGTTCATGACGGAATTTATGGAGGTCACTTCATTGGTTTACTCGTTACAAAACACATTATTTTCTGGGATATTATTTGCCTACCTTAAACAGTGAATGTTGTGATTATGCCAAACTTTGTGTGAAGTTCCGAAACATGCTAATCTTCATCACACACCTAGTCACACCTTATAGGTCACACGATATCTTTGGCCTTTCTCTCAATGGGGTTTGGATCTTGTCAACGAGATCAATCCTCATTCTTCCAAATGTCATCAATGGATTATTACCACTATTGAATACTAACCTAAATGGGTAGAAGACAAACCTATGATTTCTACAAAAGCTAAGAAAATATGTGAATTCTTCAACCATCACATCATTTTTCACTTTGGTGTTCCTCATCGTCTCATTACTGATAACAAAAAACAATTCAAAAACAAAACCCTACAAAAACTCTGTGACACCTTTAGCATTCAAATCAATTTTTCCTCACCTTACTACCCATAAACAAATGGCCAAGATGAATCAACCAAAAAAACCTTAAAAAAAAATCTTATGAAATTTGTTGATGATATTGGAAAGGATTAGCATACACACATTCCTTTTTCCTTATGGGATTATCACACTAGTATTCATACTTCAACTTCTTCCATGCCTTTCTCTCTAGTATATGGTACAGAGGTTGTTATGCCTCTTGAAGTCCAAATTCTGTCTCTTTGTATCTCACTTAAAGATATGATTAATGATGATGAATTTCACCAAGACCATTTGACACAACTCCGGTTATTAGACGAACGTCATCTCAATGCTCTTGACCATCTCCAAATCTACCAAAAATGTATCAAACATGCCTATGATAAACGTGTCCATGAACAAACCTTAAAGGTCGGTGACCTCGTCCTAAAGGAAAATCAACATGTAACAATAGAAGAGAAAAGTAAAGGGGGAAAATTTTCTCCAAACGCTAAGAACGTATATTGTTACTCATACCTATGGATCAAGTGCTTATCATTTGTCTTCACTTGAAGGTAAACTCTGAACCTAATCCTCTCAATGCAGGCATATTTGACCATTTTATTATTGAATCAAGTCCTATATCACCTTCTGTCTATTTAATGCCCTTCCCTTGAGCACCATTCCCCTTCTATTTTACCTATTATAAGGATCAAGGAATAAACCAGGATCATGTGATTACCCGTTACCTTTCAAACTTGTCTTCAATATGAGTATCATAGCTCTACTCATGACACGATTATCATGGATACTTCTCATATTTTTCAAGATGGAATCCCATGGTCATTCATCACTTGAAACCCTCTCTTGAATACTTAGCCTATGTGTGATATGGTTTTGTCTCGCAACATAAGAGCCTATTGGTCTCTATAGTCTTGTCCATGACCTTAAAGTACAATAAAAAACAATTTCAAAAGTAAAATGGGATTTAACTCCTTGAGTCAAACTTCTAGCAAATAGATGACTCCCTCAAAAAAGACATCTACACTTTCTATCTCCTGTTATAAATAGACTGCTCCCTCGAAGGATAGCTATACCAAGATAACCATATTATACATAGTATATCATAATAAGAAGACTATTCCTGCAAACAATAAAATAAAATATTCAGAAGCTTCCCGCATTGATCAGCTTCATGAAGACATCAAGAATAAAATCTACTCATCCCACATAGACTTCTCGCATCGATCAGTATATCAAAAACAAAAACAAAAGAAAAAGCAAAAAGAAAAAGATTAAATTTTTCGTCATGGACTTGCCTATTGTGATCTTGGGTCTCTTGCCAAATAGGCATGATGTCTCACACTAGGTTACGCTAAAAACAAACCTTCTTTCACCTCATCACCTTTTTCACCCTAATTTTCTACCCGCTCAAGGGACGTGTCGCAAATGTGACATTTTGTGATCATGTGACTTTCTTCACCCTTCAAATAGTCATCGGCAACGCATTTAGGGTCTTGCGTTCATAAGCCCACCTTTAGTATGATAGAATCCTTTTGGTTTTTACCAATTAGGTGGATCTTTTGGTCACCTCTTACCCTTCACCTTCTTCATTACTTTTTGATTCTCCTATGCAGGACTAGATCATCGAAACCTACATCTTAAAAATTCCTATTTCACCAACATCATCATGCCTAACTCACCTAGACCCCACAATTCCTAACTCATTAGCCTCCATCATGCATAATTAACCTAAAAATCACCATGCCTAACTGACCTAAAATCATCTAAACATCACCATGCCTAATTGACCTAAATTTAACCATGCCTAAAATAATCTAAACTCAACCATGCCTAAAATCACCTAAACTCAACCATGCCTAAATGACCTAGACTTAAAACATGCCTAAAACCTACCAACCCATTCATCTATCCTCATCATATTCTTCCCTAGCTTATGGGAGAACTACATCAGCCTAAGGCCCCTTTTCACTGGGACTATGTAGGTATCACTCCAGGGCATGGGGCCCTTGGAGGTTAGCTCAGCCACTCTTTACCCTAACCCATTTTACCCCATTTTCCTATTCACATTCTACCTTAGTTTACATTTTCTACAACACTTGGAAATTAATACAAACATACATACCTACCATTTCATCACATCATACATCAATTAGTTCACCATTCCATGATATAAAATATTTGGAAGTTTAAACCATAACAGAAATATACATCATCATTTATTTTCCATACTACTAATAAAACAGAAATTAAATCAAACACAACAACATGACCTAATCATGTCTAACTGACCTAAAACTCCACCATTCCTAATTGACTTGAAACTCCACCATGCCCTCTTGACCTAACTCAATCATGCCTAAGTGACCTAGAATCAATCACGCCTAACTCGACCTAACTCAATCATTCCTAAATGACCTAGACCCCACCATTCCTAACTCACCTAGACACCACCATGCCTATACCTGACTCAACCATGCCTAAATGACCTAAACTCAACCATTCCTAAGTGACATAAACTCGACCCAATAATTCCTAATTCACCTAGTTTCCATCAATACACAATAACAATGGAAATTAAAACATAGGTACATCATCCGTGTAATAAATATAATCATCTATATAAATGGAAAAATTCTATGTATCTATACACATATACAAAGATAAAAAGACATAAAAGTACCTCAAATCACTCAGATACAACCTCACTCTCTTTGGCACGCATGAAGGTATTAAAATCAAAATCACAAAACTCTCATGTACAGCCTCACTATCTTCGAACACATGATGGTATATATATCAAAATATAAAAACAATAATCATACCAAGTGACTACTCATCACCCCACCTCATATCCTCTGAGGTTAGTCTCATCTGTCTCCTCCTCCCTACCTATCTGCCACCCTGCCAACATCTCTCCACCCTCTATGGGTCTTACTCTAATCTCCACCTAGCCCTTAGCTAGGTCTGGCTCATGTGAACTAGTAGCCTCACCTTGCCCATGTATTTGGGCATGTCGACCCCATGTTCTCTATGAACTATGAGTGTGGGATCTCGTCCTCTCACTCATAGCCTGCTGGTCTCTGTACTCAGCATAAGAAGGGACATCTATCTCAACAGTTTTTATGTGATCCTGATAGTAACACGCCTCATTCAGAGCATCCTGAACCTTGCCATAGTAACTATCTGAGGTGGTGCCATAGGTCTCAATGAAACCTATGTTCCATGTCCTACTAATCTTGGCCTAGGTCCCTGTACTTGTGATCTCTTTCCTCCTCCTTGTACCATGAGACCCTATCCCACCGTTACTTCCTCTAGTATGGCATGTTGTTCTGAGCTGTACAGTCCATTTGTTGTAACCTAGGCCCGTAAGGCCACAACCTGTGCTTGTGTAGTGGCTAGCTAGCCTTGTAAACCTAATACTTACACCTATAAGGAGGCTACTGTACTCCATCCCCATCACCGCCTTGTGTGCGTGCTTGCACATACAGCTAGCTAGGCCGAGCGTGTAAGGTCCTTTGTCACATGAGCCTTTTGGGTGGCCACCTATGTATGAGCTACTTTCAACTAAACCTACACACTGTGAGCCGTGGTCGAAGGGTGGCCACCTACCCCTCCAAGGCATCTCTCTATACTATCACCGTAGCAAGATCTAGCTTGCCCTAGCCTCGGTGGGGTTTCTGTCACTGCGCCACCCACCACCGCCCATATCCATTAGTGACTCGACATCATCTATCCACTCGTATCCAAATCAACTGCTGAAGCTCATCTAACTCCTCCATCATGCCCCTATATGAGGGGTACCGATGTAGGGCCTCCACACAATATTGACCCTGAAAGTCCCTCCAACAAACACCTGTAATATAAAACATCATGTGTGGCCCTAGCCACCCTTTGCTATCCACATATTGGTACCCACCATCTATGTCCAACTCGAGAAATCCACCCCTCAACCAATCATTTTGCGGAAAATCAACTAGGTGCACACACATGATATGCTTGTATGCCCAATAGTGTAGTAAAATGGTGCAACACAAATTAAACTTTCACGCCTCCCATAGACCCAAAGCTTCCTATATAGTTACACTAGGAATGTCGGTGCCAGACAAAGAATATCCACTCCTTCATCATATCCTAGAGCACTCCCATCAGTTCTCATGGGAGTATCCCACCCTCAGCATTTGGTAAGGCAAAGCAACATACCGCCTCCATCATCAATACAACCAGCCTTGTCTCCTAAGGATGGGCTACATACATGTCTCCATAACTAAGGCTTGTTCTATGATACTTTAGCTCACCCATCACCTCCCTAAAAAAAACCAATATGGGCTCTACTGATGCCTCCAATGAAATAGAAAACACTGGCTCCTCTACAATCAATAACTACAAGATCATGTACACGTCCTAAAGGGTGAAGGTCATCTCACTGTTGGTAGATGAAAAGTGTTGGTTGTTGAATCCCATATGTCAATGAGAGTGACCACCAAGCTGGGGTCTCAAGATATGCGCCTATAGCATCGGATCCCAATCAATCTAACATCAGTCATATTCTCCCACTCCTCTGTAGTCATGTTAGACCACATCATTACCAACAAAGGTGGTACTCTATCCCACATCCTCAATTGGTCCCTAGCCTGCATCCAACAACCCATAATATTGTTAAGACCTGACTACCTCCAATTACCTATTAATCCCAAACCCTACCCAATCACATCAATCGTGCTTACCCTCTTTACCTAATTCACCTACATGCCTACCAACCCTTATCATTATTACCACTTCCCTTAGTTCAATTAACATCCTTACCCATCCCATATAACCACCAATTATATTTCACCCTTATCCCTCTACATACACTCTTTACTTGCCCCTTCTTTAACCATTTTCCTTTAATACCTATCCCTTCTTGACCCTATTCTTCCTTCACCCTAACTAGCACTAATTTCCTTGACCATCACTAGTTTTCCTAGACCGTCATCGGTTTCATTTAACCGGTTTCGGTTGCCTAAGACCTGACCAATGATGGCCAAAGCCGAATGACTTCGGCCAAACCTAGACTAACGTTGGTCTTTGTCATGTAAACCAAAATTGAAAACCCATCCCACCAAATCCCATTTTGCACAAAACTCACTTAAAACTAAATACAACCTACCCCATCCCACCCAAATTTACCTTACATTTAATTATCACCTTATTTAATCTAATTTTTCCATTTCCCACCTTGATTTCACCCATTTTTCACCCCAATTTCAAAATCCATATTCCCACCCAAATTTATTCATTTTAAAGCATAATTTAATCAAATAACAAGTAAGAATAATGCCTCCTACCTCATCTCGATGTCGTCTCCTCGATGGTACATGTGGCCGTTGCCAGTGGTCCACCCAAACCCTCTCCCACCTCTTCCATGCCAAAATATACCTCGAATATCTCCACCATTCAACATGCTCCATTTGATCTCATGGACCCACTTGTCGATACCCACTCCCATACTCATATCTCATCAACTTAACTCAAGCACTTCGCTAAGTTTCTTTCCATGAAAGCACAACCTCTCTGTCATTTTCACAAATGAAAAAAGTTCAAACGACTTTGTTAAACATGGAATTTTTCTTTTTTAACCCTAAATCGATATGACCAGTGTTGCTCATACCAAACTGATGTTGGTTCCCTTATAACTAGCATCAGTCACCTTCCAATACCATTTCACCTACATTTTTCCCATTTTGACCAAAACGCATTACTACCAAATACCTTTTGACCTTACCGACACTTATTACACCCTACCCACAAGTCTAAATTACCTATACATTTCCTTAATCATGTTTAGGGACTTGTTATTTACTTATACCTCGGCCTTACCCATGCCATGACCTATAAAACCTGACCGAACTACCTTTTGTGACCTTTAAACTCATGTACTCGCTATACCTTGCAATGTTATTACCCGTGTGGTTTAGCCTAATGACCTTACCTTGCCTATTTTTGTGTTGTTTATCCCAACCAAACCTTTGGTGTACTAGATCATACCTAAATGTTCCTGCACCTAACCTAAGTTGTGTTTCTGGACCATATCCTATACCCTAGATACTTGAATCACTTCAACCTTGTTTGGATAAACCTATCAACCTTGGACGATGTAGAGTTTACATGCTCTTCTACTTGGTACTGTGTCATAGTCTATACGTGTGTGTGTGTTTGATTTTCATTACCTATTACCTGATTTGACCATTACCCATTACCCAAAGTTCCCATCCCTTACCTATAACCCATATTCCTTCAGTTTAACCACTTACATATTTATCAAAACACCCACTTTGAATCCATCTAACACCTCATCAGTTCCTAGTTTGAGGGGGATCACCTCCACCCACACTTGGGGCAATCTCACTTTTAGCCCTACTTGGGGAAATCTAACCTCCATTCACACTTAGAACACCAATTTCCTTTTTTTTTAGCGTCGCTTACAAATACAAGCTACGTAACAAAAAGGGGAAAAATGTAGACACCAAAATTGGGTCATACTCCCTTTAAACCCCGTTAATTAAATTAACCATATCCCACCTATTCATATCCCATAGTGCACATGTTAATTAAATTAATTGAATTAATTATCTTAATTAAATTAATTAATATCCTCACTTAACCACATCACCTAGCCACCTCACTTAATGACCTACTCAAACCTCATTAATTACCTAAGACCGAGTCTAAAGCTATCCTAACTAACTAGGACTTAGTCTAAACCTAGACTTAACTCCTATTAACAAACCTAAAAAGACTCCTACTTATCTTACTATGATCTATCACTCGAGGCTCGAAAGAAGGTTGGAGATCATGCCAAAAATAACAACAATTTGGCTATTTTTGACCAACCTAGATATTCCCACCTTGACCGATATTGGTCACCTAACCATTGTCAGTTAGGTTAAATATGTTTCCAAAAGCCTTTTCCCAGGTTTGGCCAATTCATTCAGGGACATCATTTCTTCAAGAAACTTGGAGAACTCGAATTTATTTAGCACTCCGGAAAAATAAGAAAAATGGGAGCACTATAAACATTGGTCACAATTCATCATCCTCTTCACAATCACAGATTCACAATAGAGAGGCACGAAAGTCTCAATCATGTGGGCACAAATACAACAACTCTTCTCTCTCGGATCTCTCATCACCATATTCATCACCTACGTCCTCTAATTTATTTTCCAAGAAATATTTAACATCTCCTTATTGAATCTCTAGTTTCTTTGTGTAGATTTGTTTATTCATCTCTCTAGTTTATTTCTCTCCACACCCATATGCTTCCTCCTTTCATCAACCCATCACCTCATCATACTTGCATTTTACACCTATTTTCACCCTCTCCTAATAATCTCTAAGTTATCGAATAATTTTACGACCTCACCCTCACTACTTCCAACCTCTATGTAATCATAGGAGTCTGGAAAACTAATTCTAGCAACTTTCGACAATTTCCCCTATCGACGCTGGTTAGCCAACGATGTTGGTCAATCTACCTAACCAACATTGGTCGAGTCGGCCAACACTGTTATCATTGTGTCTGTCAATATAGCTCAGACCAGCAAGCTAATACCCCCTTCCCAATAGCCTAGAACCATCTCTAATCCTTACCAGACCTTACCCAGAGCCTGTACTAGACCTATAACTCAACACCACCAACCAACCCTCTCATGGTGACCTTAAACAATCTTTTGAATGACATTTATTTTTGTTTTGTACAAGATACTTAAATAATTATAATTCCAATAGGATCTTTTCTTCATGTATGATTTAACTAGCATTAATATTTTTATATAAAAGTGGATTGACATCCTGTTTAGGAAGCATCATGCTTCCTAGATCTAGCTTCCACTAGGAATTCCACTCATTATTTTGTTTAACTCTATTTGGTGGTATTGTGTTACATTTACAGGTAGTTCCTTCTAGCTAAAAGGGATCTCTCGTAATAAAATGTGATGAAGAAATCATAACACGTGCACAACCTTCAACTAACACCACAAATAGGTATCCCTCCTTGTCATACTACCTTGATCTGTTTCATTAATTTGCTAAGAATTTGGTGAAACATGTACACTTTCAATAACACCCTGATCTATCTAGAGGCTCTTATTAGTGTATGCTCAATTACATTTCTTATGGCTATCAACTGTCCAATCTCTAATATATCATATGTAGTTCCTCATTATTTTGGCTATATCATTCTACCTATTATAGTTTGGCCTTTTACCATGTATGTGTCATTCGCTGTGGCATCTTCAATAAAAGGTTGTGGCATGATATTATCTCTTCCTTGGCTCGGTGTCGCTCAAGCTATTCCATGCATGAATCATTCATGTCTCGAGTTAATTCACAATAAACAAGTTATCACTATTAAAGGAGTCCCACCATGCACACATTGCTTAAACCTTGTCTTGATAATATCCTTGCACCAAGAACATCTTTTAGGCCTCTAACGCCTCTCAAATCTAAGGCACACTATGCACCTAGTTCTTTTAATCAAACATGACCTAGTTCAAGACCTTTTCATCCTCATCACCCACTAGTCCAACTCGATGGCTTAATTCCCCTACTCAGCTGCCCCTTCATATAGGTGTTCTGTAGTTCTTGTTTAAACAAACCACTTGAGACCCAAGAAACAACCTAGGGTTAGCTAGAAAATTATGGGATAATTTTTTTTAAGAGTTTCCACAACCAGGTTGCAAGACATCAATTTTCACTAACAGGTTCTAGAACAAGACCAATGTACTACAACATATGTTTTCCTTCATTAACTAACATGAAGTTCACAAGGTTCAAATTTTAGGGTTATATGTTTTAGTTAGGTTCAGGGAGTAATTTACCCCCATACCCACTCTCTAATAGGCTCTGAGTTTCAACGGATTTTTTTCATACTTAACACTTTCAAAATTTCCCTAAATTATTTCCATTGGATAGGAAATTTTCTCACCTTTCCGGTGATATAAGGAAGTCCTCCTAACTCCCTATATTTTTCAAGTTATGGGTGACGGACTTTAGGGGAGAAATTTTCCCAAGAATAGTCCATAGGTCTAGGGAGGAAAATTTTCCCTTTTGCATGGGTCAGCGAGCGGGAGGAACTTGGCACGTTTTTCCTTTTTGGGCACAAAAAGTGTAAAATGTATTTACATGCTCAGAGCTCAGTGGGGAGACATGTGTCACCCCCGGATTGAGTCGGAGGGATAGCAGGCCGATGGAGTGGGTTGAGACTTTGAGTCTCTTTCGCCAAAAATGCATGGGGAAAAAATTGGTCCACGCCCATGCCGACATAGGAAATACCACGTGTCACTCAAGGATTGACGCAAGGAAAATAAACGGGCGGGAGCGGCGAAAGATTTGGGATTTTGGGGTTAAAAGCTCAAGGGAGAAATTTCACGTGCACCTTCACCGAAGGAAAAAGGGTGCCATATGTCACATGTTGATTGGAATAGGAGATGGGGTAGTGGAAACACCTAAGGCATTTAGCCAAAAGGAGATAAGTTAAAAAAACTTGCGAGGACCCATGTGTGCGCGAAGGAGAATTTCTAACACAAGGCGCTGGTGCGGGGCCGTGGAGGCAATATGAAATATTTTCCAAAGGGAAACAAAATATGCTAATTCCAAAAAGCTCCCGTGCTTCCGCCTAGCCAAGTGTCAGCATGTGATTGGCTACGAGTCGGCGGGGATGCGAGGAAAAATGGGAAAATTTTCCCGAGGTAAAATTTTTAAAAAGATAAGTTTAAAACTTGGGTCCGCCCCTCCAAGATGCCATGTGACAAGTCCCAATTGGTTGAGGGATGGTGGGGCCATGGAATTTTTGTGAAATTTTTTCCAAAGTCAAAAATTAAAGTTAACAGTTAGATTTTTTATTTCTTTTGGAATGCCAATTTTAAGTAAAACTTCAAATGGCCATAAATTTTGATAAGAAGCTTAGAATTGGGAAAACGAGGACTTTGTAGAAAGCTTTTGAAGCCCTCTTTACATAGGAGTCATCAATTTTGAAATTTGATGAAGTTTAAGTGGTCAATTTGATGAAAACAATCATGGGGTTTTGTAAAGCAAACTAGTAAACTTTAACTTATAAAATTTTGTTCAATTTTGAATTCTTACTTTCTCAACATGTCAATCAGACATGGAGACTTATTCTTGGATGGATTTAAGAGAGGTTTCAAGGTTCAATTTAGTTGATTGAGTTGCAATTGATATTTTTCCATCTTTTGACAAAAAATCAACTGTGCGAAGTTTAATTTTATTTTTACAAAGTTCTCAAGGATCTTTCTTAAGTTTTATTGTCAAAATGAGTTCCTTAGGACTTGCTACATCTAAATTTTAATGTTTCATTTCTTATTACTTGGTGCAAGTTTGAACTGCTCATTTCTTTGTTAAACTTTGATTGCTAGATAGAAAATAAAACAGAGATCAAACATTAAAGGTTCTTTAACATTTTTCCATCCTCCAAGGGTGAGAATTCATTTCCTTTCTAGTCTAATGCATTCAATTGATTTAGTCAACCATTCAATAACAATCATACACAACCTGATTTTCAATTTTGACTCATTTTAAGAGAATAAAACACTATCTTTTTCCTTCATACACATTCTTCCTTTACAAACAGAAATTTCAATCTTTAACAGAAATCAAATCCAATACACAATACAATCTTGACAAATAATGCAATCCTTTATTCATTTACAATACAACTTTACAATTTTCTCTTTTCCATTTGATTTCTAAATACAGAATGCAATGCATATAACATCTTTTCACATTTCCTTTCAAAACAGAGAGTAGAATATAACTCCTCTACATTTCACATTCCAATTTTCAATCTTGCATTACCAACATAAAAGCCTTTTCATTACAAATATTTATACAAATCATCCACTTCAAAGTGGGAAGGATTACAATAAACTTGTTCAAAAGAAGGGACTGTCAAACTGTATATTCCTCTTGCTCCAAAACAACAACATGCTAGTTTCTTCATCTTTTCATCTTGATCACAACAAGGAAGGGGGAAAGGAAACACTCTCCACCCAACCAAGACATCCAATGAGAAGGGAGAAGCCATCCTTCCTCATTTTCCCCCGAACCCAAACCATATTGAAATAAGATATGTAATACAACACATGGTAAAAAAGCTTCCACAACAAACATGCAACATTTTCACATTCAAAACACATTTCAAGAAGAATGTAGTTCACAACTACATTAAACAAGTGCAAACAAAACTGAGGCTTCATCAAGCAAGCCAAAAAGAGCAAGGATCTATGGGGAAGCTACTTATGCCTCCCAATTGGGAATTAGGCATCCACCAATAATCATACTTTGCCAATATAACATATCATATCCCATAAACCTTATGCCTCCCAACTTCTCCTTATGCCCCCAAGAGTAAGAAATGCAAGCTATTTATTTTCCATGGTGGATCCCAATCCCAAACTCCCTCCATAATAAAACTGATGCTATTGGCATTCCCTTATGACCCCATTTGAAATCCCTATAACCTTCTCCTACACCATGTCCTAAGTATTCTACCCAACTAGCCAACACACACATAACAACATTCACCATTTCCATACAAGCATGCAAGAGAAAGAATCATTTTAAAAAGGTTCAAGTTCCTACCTCTCCATAATGGAGTTTGTCCCAAGATCAACAAGCTTCCCAATGCCAAAATAAATGTCCCAAATCAGCAACACAAAAATATGCAATGGTCTCCAATCTTCTTCCACAAGGAAGACTCCAAAACAACAAGAAATTTCACCTCCAAGAGGAATAAGCAAAGTTTCAACAACCATAAACAAGCAAGTAGTTTGAATTTTAAAGGAGAGGGAAGAGAAGAGGATGATGTGGATCCATGTGGGATCTTTGCATCATTCTTCCTCAACCCCAAGATTCAAGTCAACATCATTAACCTAAACATAATAAATAAAATGACAATATAACTTACACACTCCAAAATAACCCATACCCCAAAAGGACTGAATTTAAAACATGTAAAATAAGTGTAATTGTTATCCAACTTCACCCCGTGGTTGAATTGATAACATACATCGTGATTCTCAAGTCCCAGTGCTGAAAAAGAATGAGCTCGAGAGAATGCGATAAGTTGCAAAAAAAAAAGCTTGGGCCGTAAAAATTGTGAAAATCGGCTAAGTCCTTGTCCTAGAAATATTTGGGATGTTCGAACACCAAGGCACGGTTCGGCCAAAATGCCTCCATGCGGCCGCGAAGAACAAGGACAAGTGGGACATTTGGGCTGAGGCCCGCGAACCGGCCGGTTCGGCTGAAACAGAAACTACAAAGACTAGGACATTTGGGACAAAAGGACACGGTGGACACAAAAATCGCGCAGCCCGTGGACAAATCACAAGCATGACACGTGTTGCCAAGGAAAAAGGTCCACAAGTCAAAGGGGTGAGTTTTCGAGCACTGATCTAAACCAATGAAATAGTGCCACGTGTCCAAGTTTAAGGGGCCCACAAGAAAAACCCACGAAAATGTGGAGAGAGGGAATTGCTCGGTGGACTGAGCTCGCCACGTGTCGTCCCGGATGGCGTAACGCGGGAAAAGAAATTTAAAAATCTGTTTTCGCTTGTTTTGTGCCCTAAATCTTCAGACCTTCATATCTTTCGATCCAGAGCTCGGATTTGCACGTTCTTTATATCAATGGAAAGCTGTTGAAATTCTCTACATGATTCTGGGATCAATCTTGCATTTTGGTGCTGTTTGGAGGGAGAAAATTAAGAAAACGTCTCTGACGCGTGGTGATAGACAGAAGTAATGCTTCAACAACCAACTTTAATGCAGCAGACAGCTCGCCGCTCCTGTTAGACAGCTCGCCGTTTTTCCAAAAGCCACCGCTTCTACCATAATGAGATGATTTTAAATGTATCTAGAAGTGGTTGTGGTAGATTCGACTTTCCTCTCTCTTTCTTCTCTCATTCTTAGTATATATTGTAAAGAGGAGCTCCTTTAACAGGTCGGACATTCTTGTTTTGCATCCTCCCTTCTTCCCTGCTTGCAAGAGAATTTGTGGAGCTTTTCAAACCTCCCATATGGATTGTAATGCCAGTTTTTTCCTCTTGGCCACTGCAATGTACTGTATCGACTCTTGAGCAATATATATATGTTTGTGATTGATTCTCAACCCTCTCATGTATTCATTGTTGTTATTTTGATCTCTTATTGCAGTTTGGTTACCTGTGCATAGTGTTTGTATTGCATCTATGTGGTCTGTGTTAGATTTGCAAAACAAGTGTCTAACATTCCTTGGTGCATCACCTCTGTAGTTTAGGTTTTATTCTATGCATTTTCTCACCCTGTCTCCTTGACAAGTTAGATTAGGTTTTAGTAAACCCTCTGCATTTTTGTGTGCATCTGAATAGAGGAATAGGAACCAGCCTTCTCTGGAGAATCTTTTCTCATCTTCACAAGTCCCACACTTGGAGAAAGGATTCCATGTTGTGTAATCACACTGGATGCCTGAACATCAACCTAGAAGCCTGATCTGCATCCAGGGGTGCTGTGAGTCTGCAACAACAGTTTTGGCACGCCCGGTGGGACACTAGAGGTCTCATTTTTATTGCAGCAAAGTTGATATGCATCTGCTGCAGTTTTCTTGCTTATAAGAGCTATTATTTGCATATCTGCAACTCCAAGGGGAAGAATCAACTGGTTTCAGCAGTGCAGGCCTGAAAACTCATGAGAAGAATCACCACAAGGTCAAGAGTCGGAGAAGAAGAAGTGCTATTTGAATACCTGCAGTTATCTCTGAGAAGAAGGTAAAGAGGAAGAAGGATTCAAAGGTCTCCATCTCCACCAAACAGAACTCTCTCAACTCCTCCACCTGACAGGCCTTTCTTTCAATATACAAGGGTTTTAAGACCAATTAGAATGGCTCAGAACAACCCCTATGTCAACTTCACAGCAGCAACCCACTTGCTCTCAATACACAACATCAAGTTCCTATTGTAGCCTTGAAGAACATTCCCTACTTCACCGGAGAAAATCGACTACTCTGTGATGATGTTAAAGATATTGTTAACCTTTGTGCAATCCATGAAATCGATGAAATGAAAGTGGCTATCAAATTACTTGGCATCTTCATTCAAGGGTAAAGCATTGCATGGTTTAGGAGCCTTGGGGCTGGTTCTATTTCAAACTGGAATCAGCTATGCATTGCACTTCACGAGCAATTTGGAGAGAAGGGAGACAACTTGTCTCTTTTGGAGCAGTTGACAACTATCAAGAGAGCCCCCAACGAGCAAAATTGATGGCGACTTCAACTTCAGATTTCAAAGGTCTTGGGATAGGATTCCAGGTGGCGGTCAAAGCCAACAAAGGGAGGTGCTTTTCTATATTACCTTAAAGCTTTGAATTATGATATTTCTATGTTAATTCAGTCCATGGGAGGCACAACAATCCCTATGGCTTATAGCATTGCCATTAGAGCTGAAAACTGTCTTATTCAAGCTGGTAAACTGGCTCCTAGGCCTCCTATGCCCTTGTATCCAAACTTAGAAAATCCAAGCACTAGTCAAGCACCCACTTTGGCTCCTGTTCCCACTCCTAGAAATCAGAGTTCGAATGAAGCTTCCACTTCATCTCCAAGTGCTTCAAATGAACTCCAAGAGGTCATGAAACAGTTGCAAAATTTGGGAAATGAGCTGGTTACTATTAAGAGGCAGCAAGCCCAAGGTTTCAGACCTTCTTATCAACCTCAAGCTCAGCCTAATAGGCAGCCATACCAACCACAAAGACCACCTAATCCAACTGCAAATATGAATCAAAATCAAAGCCAAGTAAGGCCTCCTACCAATAGACCATTCCAGCCCTATAATCCAAATGCCATATCTGCCTCTAAGGCATTAGTGCCAACATAGAACAACATTGCTCAGGAATATGATTGGTGCTTTCCATGCAACGAGCCTCACAACCAATCCATGTGCTTCAATGGTGCTCTCAATCAAGCACTAATGGTGACAACTACCGGTGTGGAGGGCGAGGGCAGTCAAGGAAACAGCCAACAACCAAAAACATTCCAACAACAATCAGCCCCAAATGACACTACATTGGTGAACTGGCAAGCAGAAGATTTCTGTGGCATGAATCAGGCAGTTTCTCAAGGTGTTGCAGCCAACACAAGGTCAAAAAGGAGGAATCTGGGTGAAGAACAACCATTAGCCCCAGCCAATCCACAACCTTCCATGGCTCCACAAATGATTGGCAAGCAGAGTCCAGTTTCAAATACATAAGGGTAGCCAAGAACAACCCCTAGGCCAACTCAAATGCCAAATTGCTGCTTTGCCCACGCGTGCGAGGAGTAAACGTGCAAACCAAAGGACAGCAGAGAGATTCTTCATCACCATTCAATATCATTGATCAGATGAAGAAGACAAACGTTAACATATCAATGTGGGAATCCCTATCTATCCCAGGCCAAAGAGATCTGCTGCAAGCTGCCATGAAGGATTGGACAACTTCGAATTAGTGGGTTCAGATGCAAGACAAAGTGCTTACAAATGTTGCCCAGCCTGAAGGAAGTCATGGAGGACAACAAGGTAAAATGTTGAAGCCCCCTCCTTTCTATGTTTCATTAATCATTGGGGATAAACTAGTACACAATTGCATGATTGATTCCGGGGCAAGTAGCTCCGTGATGCCCAAGCAAATAGCTGATCAGCTGGGTCTCGAATATGAAGTAATATCTAAAGGAGTAGTGTAATTGGATGGGACAACAATAGCAACAATTGGAGTGATTAAAAACTTGAGTCTTACCTTGCATGCATGTCCAAATGTTGTTGTCTTACAAGATGTATCAATCATAGACCTTCCACCACTCTTTGCCCTTTGCTTGTCAAGGGACTTCACAGCCAAGATTGGAGGGTATTTGTCTGCTGATTGGTCTCACATGCTGTTTAGAACAAGGTATGGAACTAAGGCCACAATCAGATCCGAACCCATTGCAAACTTCCATATTGAGCCTTACACCCCAAGTTAGATTAATGCCAATTGCTCAGCATTTGATCAAGAAGATCACCCTAGTACTGATGAGGCTGACACCAAGGTTGGAAGTATCTCGGACCTAACTCTTGATGAATGGGCAAACAAGATACACGCTTTTGATCCCTATCAAGAAGTAGAAGAATCTGAGCTGGGAGTCTATTGTATACATGAAGAAAATCAACCTGTTCCTAGCATCACCAAGCCAGCCATAATGATGACAACGAGGTATGGTAGCTATTTTTGACGGATCAAGGAGTAGGCAAGGTGTAGGAGGTGAAGCCATGCTTGTTTCACCCCAATGCTCCAATAACACTGCTGAATATGAAGCCTTGGTGCAAGGGATGCATTGGGCAATCAAGAGAAAAATAAAGAATCTGCAAGTCTTTGGGGACAAGGAACTAATTGTAAATCGGGTCAAGGGACGACATGCTTTGCCAAGAATGATCTACTCGGGTGCTACAAGAATAGGGTGTGGGACCTCATGGAATATTTTGAAGGTTTTGGCATCGAATCCATTCCCGTGAAAGAGAATCAAGCTGTGCGACAAAGCTTGCGGTAGTAGGGGCAGCCTTTGACATTACGAAAAGAATTCAACAAGACAAGGTATAGCCAAACATCCACGTGATTGTGAGGCCTTGAAAGGCCGGATAACAATGTCGGTTGGCAAGTGTTTGAGAATGACCAGCAAATCGTCAATTTCCTACAAAAGAAGCTGAGTTCTCTCGCCAGAATCAAGACAAGTTGCATCGCAGTATGGTGACCAAGTGGTGCGATTGAGAACAAATTACCAAAAGGCCTCATAAACTTGGAGTCAATATTCAACCCGAATGATCAGTTCCGGAAGGAGAAGGCAAACATTCAAGTGAAGGGTGAGGATTCAGAGCCTATTTTAGTGGAAGAAGGCAAAACATTGCAGATTGGCAAAGTAAGTACCTCACAAGAGAAATCTGATTTTGTTCAGCTTTGCCAAGAATTTCCAGATGTCTTCGCTTGGAGCTATGAAGACTTGAGAGGATTCAATCCAAATTTGGCACAACATACCATAGAATTGGATCCAGATGCTAAGCCCATCAGGCAGAAGTAGAGACCAGTCAACCCTCACATTGAGCCTCTGATGAAGAAAGAGCTAAATAAGCTAATAGAGGCAAGCATTATATTCCCGATCAAGCACTCAAGCTGGGTTGCTAACTTGGTTCCGGTCAGGAAGAAGAGTGGAGAAATCATGTTGTGTGTGGATTTTGAGACCTCAATAGGGCATCTCTCAAGGATCATTATCCACTCCCTTCCATGGAGCAAATATTGCAAGTAGTATCCGGTTCAGAGAGATTCTCTCTCCTAGATGGCTACTCAGGGTATAATCAGGTGATGGTAAAAGAAGAGGACCAATTCAAGACAACCTTCACAACTAAATGGGGCATGTATGCTTACAAGAAGATGCCATTTGGGCTGTCCAATGCTGGTGCTACCTTTCAAAGGGCAATGGACATGGCGTTCAAGGGCTTGATCAACAAGATAGTGCTGATATACCTTGATGACATCACTGTATTCTCCAAGAATGTAGCAGACCATCTCTTTCACCTCAGGCAAGTGTTTCAGAGGTGTAGAAAGTTCAGAGTGTCTTTGAACCCCAAGAAGTGCATCTTTCTTGCACATGAAGGAAAGCTCCTTGGCCATATTGTCTCGAAGAGGGACCGCAACCCACCCAGAGAGTTGAAGCCATAAGAGCACTGCCATTGCCAAGTCACAAGAAGGCTCTTCAAAGCTTCTTGGGAAGGATCAATTTTGTCTGTAGGTTTATCCCAGATTTTGCAGCCCTTGTCAAGCCCATCACCAAAATGTTAAAGAAGAGCATGGCTTTTAAGTGGACAATAGAAGGCAAGGAGAGTTTTGAGGCAATCAAAGAAGCTATCTCTCAAGCACCAACTCTCATTAACCCAGACTTCTCCAAGGATTTCATCCTCTATGCATTTGGAGGTGATGACACTATCTCTGCCATTCTGGTACAGCAGAACAAAGATAATGATGAGCAACCGATTGCCTTTTTCAGCCAGAGCCTAGATGACTGTGAGGTGAGGTACTCTTTTATTGAAAAGCATGTACTTGCAGTAATCAGAAGCTTGAAGAAATTCAAGCATTTAGTCTCAAACAACAAGGTCCAATTGCTGGTCTCACATGCTGGAGTTAAAGACTTCCTCCTCAACAAGGATTTGAATGAGAAAAGGGTAGGCTGGATCACCCATGTCATGGATTATGACATTGAGATCAAGATCACCAAGCTGGTAAGAGGGAAAGGATTGTGTGAGCAGCTGGTTTTGGGGAAGCAAAAGGAAGTATGCAATGAAGAAATGGCTGTTTTGACAGTCTAGGACAGCCATGAGCCAAATGGCAATCAAGAAGAAGATGATGCTTCCCCCACTCCTTGCTAGACCCAAGGTATTATACACTTCCTAGCCATAGGCCTATGCCCTCCAGAGATGAACAAGACCCAAAGGAGACACTTCAGATTGCAGGGCATGTTCGTATGCCATTGTTGATGGATTTTTGTTCAAGAAAGACGTGAATGGAGTCTTTGCTTGAGATGCATTAGCACAAATCAGATTCAAAGAGTGTTGGAAGAGTTTCATGGTGGACCAGCTGGTGGCCATTTTGCACCAAGAGTGACAGCTCTAAAAATCATGAAGGCTGGTTATTATTGGCCTAAAATATTCAGTGATTGTTATGCATAGATCAAGAGGTGTAAGAATTGTGCATTCTTCACAGGAAAAGAAAGACTTGTTGCCCTTCCATTGCATCCAATCTCAGTTGACCAGCCATTCATGCAATGGGGTTTGGACTTCATTGGAGTCATTAACCCCAATTCAAGCCAAGGGCATAAATGGATTTTGACAGCCACCGACTACTTCACCAAATGGACAGAAGCAGTAGCACTC
The DNA here is from genome assembly GCA_018340775.1 of Taxus wallichiana var. yunnanensis. Classification (NCBI taxonomy): domain Eukaryota; kingdom Viridiplantae; phylum Streptophyta; class Pinopsida; order Cupressales; family Taxaceae; genus Taxus; species Taxus wallichiana. The sequence continues at coordinate 172,770,593 of CM031234.1, forward strand.
AAAGAGGCAAATGAGTCTAGCATCCTAGACTTTTATGAGGGAATAACAACCAGATTTGGTGTACCTACCACAATAATCTCTGATAATGCATTGGCATTCATTGGATCTAAGGTGACTGAGTGGGCCGTCAAGAACGGTATTTACCTGAGCACTTCATCAAACTATTACCCTCAGGGTAATGGCCAGGCCGAGTCTACAAACAAGAACTTGTTAAGGATCATTAGGAGAACTCTTGATGAGAATCAGAAGTCTTGGCACACCAAGCTGAAATTAGCCTTATGGGCTGATAGGATCACTCCCAAAAGATCCACAGGTAACTCTCCATTCAGGCTTGTCTATGGAAGAGAGGCAATCTTGCCCATGTCACTTGAGTTACCAACATTGGAACTCATGAAGCAGCTGGAGTTACTTGAATTTGAGCCCATGGAGGTGAGATATGCAGAGTTGATGGAGCTGCAAGAGATCAGAAATCAGGCATCCCAAGCAATGGAAAAGGATCAAGCTTTGATCAAGAAAACCTTCGATAGAAAGGCCAAGGATAGATCTTTTCAAGTTGGAGATCTAGTGTTGAAATGGGATGCGGACAGAGCAAAACCGGGAAGGCATTCAAAATTTGATGCTATTTGGAGTGGCCCATACATGGTCACAAAGTGCAAGAGCAGCAATGCTTTCCAATTGGCCTCATTGGACGGTGAAGAACTGCAGATTCCAGTAAATGGAATCTATCTCAAACATTGCTACTGAAAATAAAAGGTTCACCCTTGTAAATATTAGTCTAGATTTCAATTCCTCTAAGTGCGTATGCACATTGTCTTGTTGTAGTTAGGTTTCAGTTTCCCTAAGTGCTTTGGCACAGGTTTTGTCGCTCCTAGTTTGAGTTTTTATAGTTCAGCGTGCTCTCATGGAGGGAGTTGCAGTATCAGGCTCATTTCAGGTCATTGTTTATGACTCCATGCCCAATGGATCACAAAAGGCAACTGGTCTTTTCATCTAGCAGGTAGATGACCCAGCTGAGTCGCCAAATTGTTATCCAACTTCACCCCCAGGGTTGAATTGATAACATACATCAGGATTCTCAAGTCCCAGGCTGAAAAAGAACGAGCTCTGAGAGAATGCGAGAAGTTGCAGAAAATAAGCTTGGGCTAGAAAAATTGTGAAAATCGGCTAAGTCCTTGTCCTAGAAATATTTGGGACGTTCGGGACACCAAGGTGTGGTTCTACCGAAACGCCTCCATGCGGCCCGCGAAGCACAAGGACAAGTGGGACATTTGGACGCGAAGGCCGTGAACCGGCCGGTTTAGCTTGGCAGAAACCGCAGACCTTTGGGACATTTAGGAAAAAGGATGCGGTGGACGCGAAAATCCAGCAGCCCGTGGACAAATCACGAGAATGACACGTGTCACCAAGGAAAAAGGTCCAAAAGTCAAAGGGGTGAGTTTTCGAGCACCGATCCAAACCAATGAAATAGTTCCACCGTCCAAGTTTAAGGGGCCCACAAGAAAAACCCACGAAAATGTGGAGAGAGGGAATTGCTCGGTGGACCGAGCACACTGCGTGTCGTCCCGGATGGCGTAACGCGGGAAAAGAAATTTAAAAATCTGTTTTCACCTGTTTTGTGCCCTAAATCTTCAGACCTTCATATCTTTCGATCCAGAGCTCGGATTTGCACGTTCTTTATATCAACGGAAAGCTGTTGAAATTCTCTACATGATTCTGGGATCAATATTGCATTTTGGTTCTGTTTGGAGGGAGAAAATTAAGAAAACGTCTCTGACACGTGGTGATAGACAAAAGTAATGCTTCAACAACCAACTTTAATGCAGCAGACAGCTCGCCGCTCCTGTTAGATAGCTCACCGTTTTGCCAGAATCCGCCGCTTCTACCATAATGAGATGATTTTAAATGTATCTAGAAGTGGTTGTGGTAGATTCGACTTTCCTCTCTCTTTCTTCTCTCATTCTTAGTATATATTGTAAAGAGGAGCTCCTTTAACAGGTCGGACATTCTTGTTTTGCATCCTCCCTTCTTCCCTGCTTGCAGGAGAATTTGTGGAGCTTTTCAAACCTCCCATATGGATTGTAATGCCGCTTTTGCCTCTTGACACCGCAATGTATCTTGTATCGACTCTTGAGCAATATATATATGTTTGTGATTGATTCTCAACCCTCTCATGTATTCATTGCTATTATTTTGATCTCTTATTGTAGTTTGGTTACCTGTGCATAGTGTTTATATTGCATCTATGTGGTCTGTGTTAGATTTGCAAAACAAGTGTCTAACATTCCTTAGTGCATCACCTCTGTAGTTTAGGTTTTATTCTATGCATTTTCTCACCCCGTCTCCTTGAAAAGTTAGATTAGGTTTTAGTAAACCCTCTGCATTTTTGTGTGCATCTCGAATAGAGGAATAGGAACCAACCTTCTCTGGAGAATCTTTTCTCACCTTCACAAGTCCCACACTTGGAGAAAGGATTCCATGTTGTGCAATCACACTTTGGATGCCCGAACATCAATGTAAAAGCCTGATTTGCATCCGAAGTGCTTTGTGAGTCTAACAACAGTAATTAAACGTATAATTAGTCATTTCAAAATGCATTAAAAAGGCCTAAATTTAACCTCCAAACCATAGGTATGGTTGGTGAATAATTTTAAGAGGTGTGGGACAAGTCTAACTTGTCCCAAAAGCTTCCAAATATAGCCCCCAAGGACAAATTCGGATTTCCCAAGAGGATGAAGTGTTTCACACTCCAAATATATCTTACATATTTCTTACACATTCTTACAACCTTTCTTACACACTCTTACAATATTACATTTAAGAGAAACAACTTTATTTATTACATTCCTATGACATATTGATTTATTTATTTTAACACATGATTATTCACAACATTAACACCACATATAATAACTAATGAAAAGGGTAAAAAATCACAAAATAAACACATGCAAACATTAATAAAGAAATCACATTAACAAAACATAAAGCCCCATGGTCACATATAAAAGGGAAATCCCTCCCCATGGGATCCCTAACAAAAATACAACACACACACACAAAACAGTTACCATGGTGAGCTTGTTGCATTCACCCGAATTCCAATATGGTTAATCTCCGGTCCCCAAATTGTTGTGATATTTTAACTTGCAAAATGCAAATACCTCCTTCAGCTTCATGGCCATATCAGAACATCTAAAATGATATAAATATACTAACAAAACCATCTATTCATATGAATCACAACAACATCAAGAAATCAACATTATCATTTTCAGTTTAATTAATCAACTATATCATCATCAATTAATTCTCATGTTAGTTCTATTCACAATATCCAATATCACATGTCCAAATCAACATCTATAATATGTCCATGTCAAACAATATATCATCATTCACATATTAAAAATGTCTCTAGTAACCATCATGCATAATAACTGAATCTAGATCAATAATAATCCATGATCTAACATCTATCCATCATACTAAATCAAAACATAATAGTGTCTATAATAAGATCAACAATATCAAGATCAATATCTAAAAGTGTCAAAGGGAAGTGGGCACTACATCCCCCTCCCCTTAGACTCAACTTCCTCTTGGAAGTCACTGAAACAAATGTGGAAAATGCACTCGTAAAGAAGTAGCATCCTCCCAAGTCGCTACAGCCTCATTGTATCTGTCCTAGTGCACTCATACCCGATCAATCTCTCTACCTCAAAGGCCCGTGGTCCTGTGATCTATGATATGGATAGGTTCCACCATCACTCGACCACGATCCTACACCTATAATGATTCCCATCCAACACATTAGAAGGATCTGAAATATACCTTCTAAGAACCGAAACATGAAACACATCATGTACGTGAGACAAGTTGGTGGCAATGCTAGACGGTAGGCCAAAGGGCCTATACGCTCCAAGATCTCAAAAGGACTAACGAATCTAGGAGCTAACTTAGAACCTTTTCCATAGTGGATAGGGCTCTTGTGTGGCTTGACATGAAGGAACACCTTCATGCCCACATAAAAACTATGGTCAATCCTATGCTTTGATCCACATACTTCTTCTTCCTATCCTGTGCCTCTTGCAATCTCTACCTGATCAACACTACCTGCTACTCCATGTCCTACAAAAGAGCTGGTCCAAGAGATACTCTGTCCTCTAACCTATCCCAGCTAAGAGGTGTCCTACACTCTCTACCATACAACGCCTGAAAAGGAGCCATGCCTATAGAACTCTGAAAATTATTATTGTAGGAAAACTCCACTAAGTACAGGTACTCCTCCCACTTAGACTGCTAATCCATCACATACATCCTGAGCATATCCTCTAAAATCTGATTCACTTGCTTAGTCTATCCATCTATCTCAGGGTGATATGTTGTGCTGAAGTTGATCCTCGTACTGAGGACATACTACATGGTAGTCCAAAAGTGTGAAGTGTATAAAGGATCGCGGCCATAAATGATCTTTCTCATAATACGATGCAACCTAACAATCTCATCTATATATACTCGTGTCATTTCTCTAGCTGTATAAGTGGTCTTCACCAGAGAAAAGTGAGCCACTTTTGTCAATTTATCAACCGTGACCATAATGGTGTCATGGTGATATCTCAACATTGGTAGCCCAACAATGAAATCCATGGAAATGGTGTCCCATTTCCATTTTGGTATAGTATGAGGATAAAGAAGGCCTGTTGGATGCTAATACTCGACCTTAACCCTTTAGCACTCTAAGTCTTGTGACACAACCGAGCCATGTCTCTATAAATACCTCTTGATGGTACAACTATCGCAAGGTGGTGTGCATCTTCTTCACCCCGAGATGGGCTGAATAGGGTGCACGATGTGCCTCTACCAAGATGTCCTGCCTCAAGCCTCCATATCTAGGAACATATATTTGGCCTCTGTGTCTAGAAGACCATCTTCCTCTAAGGTAAAACCATCAAACTTCCACTCAAGGGGTCTCTGTGACTCGATCTCTACTCATACTGTAATGTAGAAGTTGTCAAGAGGAAGTTCTTGAATACTCCTACTCTGTAAACTGTGCTCACCGTGTAGTGTACATAGCCACATGTCTCTGTCTGCTGAGAGCATCTACTACCACATTCTCCTTCCCCTTCACATGCTCTATCTCCATGTCATACTCACAAAGTAACTTCATCCAACGCCATTGATGAGCATTAAGATTGGGCTGGGTGAAGAGGTGGCGAAGACTCAAATGATCTGTCCTAAGTGTAAATATTCATCCAAGAAGAAAATGTCTCCATCTAACCAAAGCATGCACAACTACCATAAGCTCAAGATCATGGGTTGGATAATTAAGCTTGTGATATTTGAGTTTACAAGACTCAAAAGCTACTACTTTACCATCCTGCATCAACACACCTCCAAGTCCTGCTAATAAAGCATCTGTGCAAATGAAGAACTTGCCCTGTGGATCTGACACTGCAAGAATGGGTGCTCTAGTGAGACACTCCTTCGGTGTCCGAAGGCTTGTTTGCATCTGTCTAACCAAAAAAATTCTTCCCTTTCCTCTCGAAAGGAAGTGATAGGAGTGCGTAATCTGGGAGAAGTCCCGAACAAATCTCTTGTACTAACCTCGCTAATCCCATGAAGCTACACCCTCGGTCCAATAGTGGGTTTGGACAATCCATAATGGATCTAATATTGGAAGGATTGATTGTAATACCTTCTCCGAAATGATATGGCCCAAATAATACACCTCTATCTAAAAGAAGGCACACTTCTCTAAGTTCCCGCAAAGCTCTACCGCTCACGAAGAAATTGAAGAACCCATCAAAGGTGCCCCTCATGCTCCTCACGTGTACATAAGTTTATCAAAATTCCATCTAGGAAGATGAGCATGAAGCGGTCTAAGAAGGTCCTGAATACCCCATTCATCAAACTCATGAACACTGCGGGGAATTAGTCAAACCAAAAGGTACCACTATGAACTCATAGTGCCCATATCTCGTCTGAGAAGGTGGTCTTATGAATATCCACCTCAAAATCCTCAGATGAAGGTAGCCTAACTTAAGATCAATCTTAGAGAAAATTGTGGCTCCCTTCATTTGATCAAATAAGTCATCAATGTGAGGAAGAGGATAATGATTCTTGATTGTTACCTTGTTCAACTAGTGGTAATCAATACACAACCGCAAGGATCCATCCTTCTTCTTCACAAAAATCACCGGTGCACCCCAAGGGGATACACTAGGATGGATAAGGCCCTTCTTCAAAGGGCCCTCAAGCTGCAACTTGAGCTCACAAAGCTCTAGGGTGGTCATCCTATAAGGTGCTCGTGAGATAGGATTTTCTCTAGGAACTAGATATATATGAAAATCAATCTCACGTGGGGGTGGTAACCACTGGTAGCTCCCCTGGAAAGACATCAAAAACTCTCTCAAGATGGGATGATCATCTAGTAATGGTCCACTAGACCCATCCTTTGATCTCCTGTCACTTGATCAGTAACAACATACATATGACAACCTCGTCGCACACACCGCTTAAGCCGCATATAAATGCCGAGATGGTGCAAATAAAAATGGGTCTCCCGAGCCTCGAGATCATTGAATCAACTCCCAAATCATCTACACAAGTTATAGTCTTATGATAACAATCCATCTTGGACCTATGTGTAGATAACCAATCCATACCAAAAATGACTCCATACGAGCCCAAAGGAAGAATGCGGAGATATGAGGTAGTGGTGAAAGGTCCCAAATCCACTAAACACTCCTTAACTAAAGAGTCTATAGAGATCTTGGCTCTGTGAAGCCATCTTGACATCCCAACTATGACCCCTAACTTTGCCACTAGCTGCATTACTCTACTAAAGATGGTACAATGAAAGAATCACAAGAACCATAATCAAACAATACATAGGTAGGAATACCACCAATGCTACCTGTGGTCTCAATGAATATGCTCTGATGCTCTACCTAGCGGTTCTCAACCATTGCATAAATCATGTGGTTGCATCCCATATCACCAATAGTCGGCTTTGAAATCATGCCTTACCCTTGTTAGGGTTATGAGGGCAATCTCTCTAAAAATGTCCCATAACTCCACATCCAAAGCAACCACCTGATCCTCTCCAAGGAGTAACACCTCTAGTAGGTGCCCTGAAGTCTATGGTGTGGATCCCGATGATCCAACCGTGGTTTTCTGTGGCCTCTACTGGTGAAGCTTCCGTTGACTGAGCTCTAGGTCCACCCTGTGTCTTGATGGGACCCCTAGGAGGAGGCCCCATACTCTAACCTCTCTATGCATCAACTCTCTGTGGAGGTCTATGAGGTGGGCAAGATGACTGCTGCTGCTGTTGTGGCCTAAAGGATGACTATGTTGTACCTTGGCCACCACAAGGAAGAGGGATCGAACCCCTCGATCTACCATCCTGCATCTACTGAATGCGGGTACATAATCGGTCTCTATCCTCGCTTGGGTCTTTCCCTAAGTATCCTCTACAATATAGGCCTTCTCGATGGCCTCTACTAATGTATGCGAGATAGTGGATCTGCATTGCACCTCCAATATCTAAATTTAGGCCCCAGATGAACCTGTGAATCCACACCTACTCATCCTGCATATACTCTACATACTAGAGTAGATCTAGAAATCTACTCTCATACTCTGCTACTGAAAGAGAAGCCTATCGGAGGTCATGGAACTCATCAATCCTCTATTATATGAACCTCTCGTGATAAATATATGCTCCTGAATCTCTCCTCAAATAGCTCCCAAGTCATTATCTCTGAATCTACATGAAGCTTCTGCTCCTCTATCCTCCACCACACTCCTGCTCCATCCCTCAGTAGATGGATCGCAACACAAGCTTTTGTGTTCCTAGAACAAGGAAAAAGCTTGAAGCAACCACTCAAGCTCACTAGCCAGGCCTCTACCTGAAATCCACCCGTATCACCTGAGTAATGTGAGGGTCAAAGCTTCAAGATCTCCTTGATGTGATCTACTACTGTGGTCTGTCGGCCTCTAGGTCTCTTAGTATGCTCATCCCTAAGCCTAGGGCTTTGAGACCTCTCTCTATGCTTTGGAACTTTGTCACCCTATCTCCTAGGTGGTGACTCTACTTGGGATGACTCCACATGGGAGTTCTCTCCTCTATGCTCCTCGCTAAGTCAAGGAGATACCTGACCCTCGATGGAAGGAGCTCTGTCATGACTAGCTGCCTGTCCTCCACCTAATCCTCTGCGTAGAGCAACATTGACATCTGAAGGGTCTATAGAATTTGAGGTAGAATGGCTACCACACCTTGATCTGGTGGTGGTGGTGGTGGTGAGTCTGAGTCTCTGTGAAGGTTCCTCTCACTCCGTTTGAGCCTCCTGCATAGACCAAAGCGAGAGTTAGTTCATTTTGCTAAGTTTATACAACTTCCATGTTTACTAAAACATACATATTATTTCTAAGTTGTTTTCTAGATTTAAAAGTGTACTAGGTTTAAGTTTTCATGTCTCAAGTTTTCTAGTGTGCCCAATGGTCCAAGCCTTTGAACCACTACTCTGATACCAAACTATAGTGCCCGTTTAAACAAACCACTTGAAACTAGAGAAACAACCTAGGGTTAGCTAGAAAATTATGGGATAATTTTTTTTTGTTTAGGAGTGTCCATAACCAGTTGCAGAAGACATAAATTTTCACTAACATGTTACACAACAAGACTAATGTACTACAAAATATGTTTTCCTTCATTAAATAACATCAAGTTCACAAGGTTCAAATTTTAGGGTTATATGTTTTAGTTAGGTTCAGGGAGTAATTTACCCCCATACCCACTCTCTAATAGGCTCTGAGTTTCAACAGAATTTTTCTCATACTTAACACTTTCAAAATTTCCCTAAATTATTTCCATTAGATAGGAAATTTTCTCACCTTTCCTGGTGATATAAGGAAGTCCTCCTAACTCCCTATATTTTTCAAGTTATGGGCCGGTGGACTTTAGGGAGAAATTTTCCCAAGAATAGTCAATGGGTCTAGGGAGGAAAATTTTCCCTTTGCGCGGGTCAGTGGAGCAGGGAAGAACTTGGCATGTTTTTCCTTTTGGGCGCAAAAGCGTAAACTATATTTGTGCACCAGGCGAGCCCAGTGGGGAGACACATGTCACTATTGGATTGGTTGGGAGGGATGGCAGGATGACGGAGCAGGTTGAGACTTTGAGTCTCTTTCACCACAAAATGCACTGGGAACAAATTGGTCTGTGCCCACGCCGACATAGGAACTACCACGTGTCGCTTAGGGATTGGTGCGGGGAAAAAATAAGGGTGGGAGTAGCAGAAGATTTGGGATTTTGGGTTAAAATATCAAGGGAGAAATTTCACGCGTGCCTCCATCGAGGGCAGAAAGGGTGCCATGTGTCATGCGTTGATTGGCGTGGGAGACAGGGCGGCGGAAAAACCTAAGGCATTTAACCAAAAGGGAGAAAAGTAAAAAAAACTTCCAAATTTCCAAGGCAAGGTTCTGGTGCAAGGCTACGGAGGCAATATGAAATATTTACCAAAAGGAAACAAAAGACGCTAAGTCCAAAAACCTCCCACTCTTCTGCCTAGCAACGTGTCAACAAGTGATTGGCTACGGGTCGACAGGGATGCAGGGAAAAATGGGAAAATTTTTGCAAGGTAAAGTTTTCAAAAAGATAAGTTTAAAATTGGGTCCACCCCTCTGAGATGCCACATGGAAGGTCCTAATTGGTTGAGGGATAGCAGGGCTGCGGACTTTTTGTGGAAATTTTTCCAAAGTCATAAATTAGAGTTAACAGTTAGATTTTTTATTTTTTTGGAATGCCAATTTGAAGTAAAACTTAAAATGGCCATAACTTTTGATAGGAAGCTCAGAATTGGGAAAATGAGGACTTTCTGGAAATCTCTTGAAGCCCTATTTACACATGAGTTATCAATTTTGAAATTTGATGAATTTTAAGTGCTCAATTTGATGAAAACAATCTGTGGTGTTTTGTAAAGCAAACTGGTAAATCAGAACTTATAAAATTTTGTTCAATTTTGAATTCTTACTTTCTCAACATGTCAATCAGACATGGAGAATTATTATTGGATGGGTTTAAGGGATTTTATAAGGTTCAATTAGTTGATTTAGATGTAATTTATATTTTTCCATCTTTTGACAGAAAAACGACTATGCAAATTTAATATTAATTTTTACAAAGTTCTCAAGGATCTTTCTTAAGTTTTATCGTCAAAATGAGCTCCTTAGGACTTGCTACATCTAAATTTTAATGTTTCATTTCTTATCACTTGGTGAAATTTTGAACTATTCATTTCTTTGTTAAAATTTGATTGCCGACATAGAAAATAAAACAAAGATAAAAAATTAAAGGTTCTTTAACATTTTTCCATCCTCCAAGGGTGAGAATTTCATTTCCTTTCTAATCTAATGCATTCAATTGATTCAGTCAACCATTCAATAGCAATCATACACACTGATTTCCAATTTTGACTCATTTCAAGAGAATAAAACACTATCTTTTTCCTTCATACGCATTCTTCCTTTACAAACGAAATTTCAATCTTTAAGAAATCAAATCCAATACACAATACAATCTTGAGAACTAATGCAATCCTTTATTCATTTCCAATACAACTTTACAATTTTCTCTTTTCCATTTGATTTCTAAATGTAGAATGCAATGCATATAACATCTTTTCACATTTCCTTTCAAAATAGAGAGTAGAATATAACTCCTGTACATTTCACATTCCAATTTACAATCTTGCATTACCAACATAAAAGACTTTTCATTAAAAATATTTATACAACTCATCCACTTTAAGGTGGGAAGGATTACAATAAACTTGTTCAAAAGAAAGGATTTGTCAAACTATATATTCCTCTCGCTCCAAAACAAGAACATGCTAGTTTCTTCATCTTTTAATCTTGATCACAACAAGGAAGGGGGCAAGGAAACTCTCTCCACCCAACCAAGACATCCAATGAGAAGGGAGAATCCGTCCTTCCTCATTTTCCCCCGAGCCCCAAACATATTGAAATAAGAGATGCAATACAACACATGGCAACAAAGGCTTCCACAACAAACATGTAGCATTTTCACATTCAAAACACATTTCAAGAAGAATGTAGTTCACAACTACATTAAACAAGTGCAAACAAAACTGAGGCTTCATCAAGCAAGCCAAAAGAGAAAGGATCTATGGGGGAAGCTACTTATGCCTCCCAATTGGGAATTGGGCATCCACCAATAATCATACCACCAATATAACATATCATATCCCATAAACCTTATGCCTCCCAACCCCTCCTTATGCCCCCCCAAAGTTTCTCCCTTATGCCCCCAAGAGTAAGAAATGCAAGATATTTATTTTCCATGGTGGATCCCAATCCCAAACTCCCTCCACAATAAAATTGATGCCATTGACATTCCCTTATGCCCCCATTTGAAATCCCCATAGCCTTCTCCTACAATATGTCCTAAGTAGTCTACCCAACTAGCCAACACACACATAACAGAATTCACCATTTCCATACAAGCATACAAGAGAAAGAATCATTTAAAAAGGTTCAAGTTCCTACCTCTCCATAATGGAGTTTGTCCCAAGATCAACAAGCTTCCCAATGCCAAAATAACTGTCCCAAATCAGCAACACACAAACATGCAATGGTCTCCAATCTTCTTCCACAAGCAAGACTCCAAAACAACAAGAAATTTCACCTCCAAGAGGAATAAGCAAAGTTTGAACAACCACAAACAAGCAAGAAGTTCAAATTTTAAAGGAAAGGAAAGAGAAGAGGACGATGTGGATCCATGTGGGATGCCACATCATTCTTCCTCAACCCCAAGATCCAAGTCAACAACATTAACCTAAACATAATAAATAAAATGAAAATATAACTTACACACTCCAAAATTACCCATACCCCAAAAGGACTGAATTTAAAACATGTAAGAGAAGTGTAATTAAACGTACAATTATTCATTTCAAAATGCATTAAAAATGCCTAAATTTAACCTTTAAACCATAGGTATGGTTGCTGAATTTATTTTAAGAGGTGTGGGACAAGTCTAACTTATCCCGCAAACTTCCAAATATAGCCCCCAAGGACAAATTCGGATTTCCCAAGAGGATGAAGTGTTTCACACTCCAAATATATCTTACATATTTCTTACACATTCTTACAACCTTTCTTACACACTCTTACAATATTACATTTAAGAGTAACAACTTTATTTATTACATTCCTATGACATATTGATTTTTTTATTTTAACACATGATTATTCACAACATTAACACCACATAATAACTAATGAAAAGGGTAAAAATCACAAAATAAACACATGCAAACATTAATAAAGAAATCACATTAACAAAATATAAAGCCCCATGGTCACATATAAAAGGGAAATCCCTCCCCATGGGATCCCTAACAAAAATACAACATACACACACAAAACAATTGCCATGGTGACCTTGTTGCATTCACCCAGAATTCCAATATGGTTAGTCTCTAGTCCCCCGACATTGTTGTGATATTTTAACCTACAAAATGCAAATACCTCCTTCAGCCTCGTGGCCATATCAGAACATCCAAAATTATATAAATATACTAACAAAACCATCTATTCATATGAATCACAACAACATCAAGAAATCAACATTATCATTTTCAATTTAATTAATCAACTATATCATCATCAATTAATTCTCATGCTAGTTCTATTCACAATATCCAATATCACATGTCCAAATCAACATCTATAATATGTCCATGTCAAATAGTATATCATCATTCACATATTAAAAATGTCTCTAGTAACCGTCATGCATAATAACTTAATCTAGATCAATAATAAGCCATGATCTAACCTCTATCCATCATAGTAAATCAAAACATAATAGTGTTCATAATAAGATCAACATATCAAGATCAATATCTAAAATTGTCAAAGGGAAGTGGGGACTACATGTTCACCACCTCTTTCACCACATAGGTTTCTATCACATGTACGTCATTACTCTCCTAATCAAGTGATATTAGAGCATCGTCACATGCCTTACCTTTATCTCCTTGGATATTAGGTGGAGGGCCCTTTCCATTCACTATCCCATGATAACCTTATATCCTCCTCACACTTGGAGGGCATCATGCTTCTTTCCCCCTCCTAGCATTATAATATGTATTTAATTTCTACTATCACACTATGTGCTTCACACTACGTGCTTAACACTTCATCTTTCTCACTAAATTTACACACCTTGTATCTTCATTACCATATGATGCACTCTTGGTCTAAGGTTCATACTCGAATGTTGAGGGTCTATATCTGAAATGAATTGCATCACATTTTTTTCATGCTCTATGCTTCATGATCTATCTTTCTATCACACATCATCAAACCATTTCCCAATAACACACTCTTGTTATATGGTTTATTTTGATTGCTAAGTGAGAATTTATAAATTAACCTCATTTCATACACATTCACCGTAGGGATCACTACTCCTTCCACCTTCACACTTTTCATTCCATTCCATCACACTCATTCACTACATTTGTATATGTTGGTTTCAATTACTCTTGCTTGATTATAATATTTACATGAAACACTTTGCTTACTATGATAGTCAGATAATTAGTATCTCATTATCTTTATATATACACACATGTGCATTCACTTAGTATTTTTGGAGTAAATTCATATTTTCACACATTACAATGATTCTTGACATTTTATCCTTTTCCAGTCCCACCAAGAATCTCGGTGGAATCTACGTTTACTACTATCACACATTGCATGTGCTACTATTTCATTATTTACAACTTATACTTTCTAGCATATCACTTTCCACTGATACATACATGCCTTGACATATTATTTATCTTTCTAACATGCTAATAGGTGCTTCATGTGCAACATTTACCTTGCAAGACTATTTTTCACCATGGCTATATGATACATTTTATATGCCATTGTTTGCTATTATATGTCATTGTTTGTGGGCTATGTCCTATGTATTGTTTGATCACTATTTGTATGATTTTGGCCATTTTGGACTTGATTATATATTGTGACATTATGAGAAATGTAATATGTTTGAAACCCACTTTTCACGGTCTATATTGTATACAAACTTGTTTGTTACATTGTCTTCTATTACATGTTTGTTACTTTTTCTACTAACACATCTTACTAGCCACTTTGTTTGCACATGCCTTTGATTCTACCATATACATCCCCTCCCTCTACAAGGAAATAGTTCTGATCAACATTAGGTCATATATTTTGGGCCACATAGTCCTACAGTCATTCCATGTACCCAAAATGAAGGGGGAATACATTGGGTGAACAAATAACCCATATAATAGCTTAGAGCTACAATTTATAATCTGCACAAGATCACGAGATATAAAACAAGTTAACAAAGTCGGGGTCCTCAACACAACATAGACACTAGCCTCTAGACTCATCCAGTAGTGCCTGGGTTCCTGTGTCCTCCCCTAGGTGCTAATGTCATGGGAAACACACAGCCAACTTATCAGATCAACACAGTTCATAGAATCCTTCATATTAGTTTTATAGTTACAAGCACAATCCTCTAGTTACAACATGCATATAATCTCCTAAAATCCATTTCAATTAGAATAATCTATACATTCGGAACCAATACAAGACAACAGAAACAAATCAGGAATGTACCATTTGCAGTGGTACTTATTGGGAAGAGTCATGTATGGAGAGTAACACTAGACAACTCTCCCTAACACTTACTCTTTGGCGTGATATCACCCAAAAAAATCACAATTTTGTGTGAGATTGCCCAAAAAACTTTCACTTGGCATGAGATATCCCTAAAAAATCACTATTAGGTTGATATCACCCAAAAAAATCATTCTACATAACATTTCAGACATTTTTCTATCCTTTACACTTTTATACATCAGGTATACACTTTCTTTTACACCCTTTTACATATTTATGCACATTTTTCTTTGATTTATCATATGCATAATTTGAATACTCTTTTGTAGGTCCATCCTTACAAGAAGTAGCAACTATAAACACAAAAATAGGTATAACACAACACATACGCTTCACCCCTTAGGGTAACTTTCCTTTCCTAGTCTCCACACTTCACTTTGCATTATTCCATACTTCATTTTTCCACTCGGCATGTATTCCACTACACTCTCTACATGGTTATCAGGTACACATCTTCTATCTACTTTATGTTATCGATTTCTCACTCAAAAACTTAAAGTGGGGAAAATGTAGACATAAAATCATACACTAGGGTATATTTCTAGGTCCTAAAATCATATTAGCATTTACATGATTCCTAAGAAAGAAAACTAGTACTTTATAGCTATCTTTGACCTCTTTTCTTTTTATCTTTTTTTCTACTTGGTCTTGAACACTCGTATCTAAGAACCTAATTGTTGTAGTTAACTCAAGTAAAACATTGTGGCTGGAAAATACTTTTCTAATGTTAATAAGAGGCCTAATCTAAGAACCTAGGCTATATATTTTGACCTAGAATTAGGCTGCCACATCTGAATTGTGAATCTCTTATTTATTTAAGTTGTTGGATGATTCATCCTATAAACATTACGATGCTGGAATGAACTTGACTGTACATGTTTTCTTGAAACTTTGTAAAGATGAACAAGAAGGTATTTATTTCGACAAGAACTCTTTTGTTTATATAGTGAAGTTGATTATGTATTTCAAATTCAAAAGAATTATGAAATAATTAATTGAT
The DNA here is from genome assembly GCA_018340775.1 of Taxus wallichiana var. yunnanensis. Taxonomy (NCBI): domain Eukaryota; kingdom Viridiplantae; phylum Streptophyta; class Pinopsida; order Cupressales; family Taxaceae; genus Taxus; species Taxus wallichiana. The sequence continues at coordinate 172,786,347 of CM031234.1, forward strand.
AGGAACTGTTATTTGATATAAATAAGTAATTGTTTGGGACAATACTTATCTGATATAATGCAATAGTTTGCTGATTATATTATGATCTCTTCCTATAAAGTGAATTCAGATTTATTATTGTGCTTCTTTTATGGTTGTTATTACTTATGATTTATTTGTATGATTTCACCTACTATTTTGTAAAAGCAAATTTACTTTAATGAAACAATTAGTTGAAGGCACTTCGTTTTAATGCTTAGTGCTTATCATGCTCAGTTCAATGAACTGACCTGCTAGCAATTTTTATAGATGGACTTTGTAAGTGATAAAGGAAGGCAATAAATTGTATGATGTATTGGTTGATTTAAAGTATGGATCTTTTATAGAAGAACTCGATTCATTCTTGAGTTGTATTGAAAAATAAAAGTTGTATTCTTTAATGATCTTTATGCTATTTGACATGCAGTATGTCTGAAATGCATAGTCTTGTAAATTGTGTATTTCTATCATGATGAATTGAAAATTTTGGAGATTTACTACAAATTGTTGTGTAATTTCTCTTGTACATTTTATGAAGGAAATTGGAATACTATCTTGTTGATATTTTTCATATCTATTTGTATCCTTATTTCTGTTGTCATTTAATAAGTTGGATGAAGGAAGTAGTTCAATCTCCTTACTAGGATGCAACTTGCTAAGTTGCATAAGATGATATTCTTTATCTAAACAAATATAATATAGTAATGGGATGTAAAATGAACATACAATTAAATTATAGAAGGTGTGAAAGATAAAAGGGTATGATAAACCCTAAACACTTAACCATAAAGAGGAAGATTCTTCTCTCTCAAAGGAATGTAAAGAAAAAGAATGGTGTTTATGATTGTTAATCATTTAGACTTCATTTTCTATGAAGTCTACTCTAGTAGAACCTGTGTGGTTGATACACCTTCTTGGAACAACTGAGTTACATTAAAATTAACCTTATGATGTATGTTGTTATGTTTTTGGATAACTGCTTTCCAAGCCAAAGTTAATAAACATAAAAGCAATTATGAGTTAATGAAGTTCTTTAATATTAATTAAACCAAATATGGATGAAGAACTTAAGGAGTGTTGGATTTAGGGTTTTGCAAGGTTTCTGTAATTTGAATCTTAAACCTAAACTAATTATGTTTTAATGACCTCGTAGAGGTATGTACATCGTGATGAAGTAGTTTGGTCGATGTTGGCACACACCAACTACAGACATGTACCTTTGTGAAGGCTAGGGTATTCACGAGGATATTGTGTTGTAGTTGACATGTTGCAACACCCTTCCATATTAGTTCATCTAGATCTACACACATTTGGACTTGAACTTAGTTTCTCTCTAGGAAAAGTTAGCAAGTATGAATTGAAATAGGAAGTAGCTCTTTATGACTTAGGGTAACTAGGAAAATTTGATCGACTTAGGTCTATTGAGCATGCTCCTATGCCCCAAGTCATTGTGAGCAGTTCCCTATACCAAATTACATCGCTAACCTAGGTTAGGGTCAAACCTAGGACAAGTGGATTGATAGAAGTCAGTAAAGACCATCCTAGATAATAGAAGAGTGAGGTGAAGGACGTATTCCATTTTGATGAATATGTTGTCTAGGAATAGTAACATGAACAATATGTTGGAAATCTTTTGCCAAAGTATCGCAAGCTGTTGGTTGCATTGTCCTATGTCACCTAGTTTAAGGAATGTGGTTTCAGATGAATATTGGTAACAAATATTCAGATAGGTTCTTTAAATATATCACTCAGTACCTAGAATAGGGTAAGAAAACCTAGTATACATAGTATACTTAAAAGTATTCAATACTTAAAGACAAACATGAGAGATCGGTTAGTGAGTCATGAAATGAGAGATCACTAATTCACCAAGTCATTTACAGATGCATATGGTTATCTGTTATGAGATTGATTGACATGGAATATGTGTTCTAAATTATGTTTTATTTAGAATAGAGAAAATTGTGTAAAAAATAAATTTCCCATTGTTTCTAAAGTCTTAAAATGGGAATGTTATAGATAGAGGTTGAACTAATATATGTGCGCATGTGTAAATGGTTAGATGTAAACTTGGTGTGATAATCAACATTGGAAAAGGAGATGATAGGTGGAAAACCATCAATGTTAGCAAATAATAAATTTAGAGCTTGTGAGTTAGTGGGAGACATGGTGTGTGAAATATAATTAGCGGTTGAATCTATTGCTTGTGTGTTATGCTTTGGTAATGGGTTGTTAAAGATCTTAAGTTTATGATTTTCATTTGTAGGCGTGAAGTTGGATCTAATTCTGAAGCTCAATTTGACCATTGTCAAGAAAATCTTGGATGAGGTGTCGTAGTCAAAAGCACCGATTAGTGGGATGTCCTATGCATTGATGATAATCACAATAATAATTTTCATCGAAGTTGCATCCTTTTGGTGAGATGGATCAAGTTGTAGAGGGGATGGTAATGTAATAAGGTTACTATCAATGAGCTATGGTAGAAAAACACTCAAAGGTGTGCTAAACTTAGTAAAGGTATGTCTATATTGTTGTGGTTGAAGTTCCTTTGGAGTAGAGATTGTGTTTACGTAGTTTTTGTATCCATTGATTTGGTTGTAGAAGGTTTAAATGTTGGCTTACCTTGAAAGTGAGTGGATGACGACACTTGCTCTTGATATTTGAGTTTTCCTATGGTTAAGAGTTTTGTCTCACAAAGTTTGAGAGTATGGAAAATTTGGTCAAATGAAGGAAATGTCTCAAAGAGAACACTCTCTTGTAGAGGTGGTAGTAAGCTTTGAATAAATAAATCCTAAAGTTCAGAATCCACGAGTACATTAGACATCTTAGCTAAGTTATTCTTGTATCGCAAGACATAATCGGATAAATGTTCATTAGATGCTTACTTGAGTTGTGCTAGTTGGGTGTAGGATATATTTGAGCCAATGTTGATAGAAAAGTGAGTGAGAAAGGCATTGACCAAGTGCATGAAATAAAATACCAAATTCATAAGTAGATCATAGAACCAACACATTGCATAGTCTTGTAAACTACAAGGAAAACTCTTAGCGAGTATAATGTGATCATCTGCATAGTCGAGGCATGCTACATGAAATGATCGAAGGTGTTCTTGTGGGTCCCCATGACCTTTAAAGATAGGTAGCTTAGGAGATACAAAATTAGGCGAGAAATGGATATGTTGATATGGTAGGGGTGAAAGGGGTATACAACAAGAGTGTAGAATCTAGGGATGGTTTGACACGTGAGGTAGCTAACTGAAGCTAACAAATTTTTGTTTGTAAGTCTTGATATAATGATGTAAAATTTGGATAATTTGAGGAAGAACCAAGGTGCATATGAGAGGCACCATGGTGAATGGTAGGAGTGGTGGTTGCATTAATAGGAGCAGAAACATATGTGGGTGGGGTGGATACCATAGGAGAAAAAACATGAGTAGGTGGAGTAGAGACCATAGGAGAAAGCAAATAAAAGACAATAAGATAAGCATCATGAGATCTCTTAGTGGCAATTAAAGCATGAAAGATATGAGGAAGACATTTTTGGTTTTCACGTAATTCTTGGTGGAATTCAGTAATAGTGTTTAATTGGTCTTGGTCAACATTGGTGTCTTCATCATAGGAATTTTCACTATCAGATGCTTCTATCTCATGGAGAGGAACCTGGTTGGAGGTATCTAAAGGGTTTTAACCATATATGTGGTTGTGTCAGCCATTGTCTTAGATGTACAATGAGTAGATAAAGGGAGCTCACAATATTGAAGAGATCTAAAACGACCGCTATGGGTGATGGGCATAAAATGGAATAAGTGAAAGCAAACCATAGAAGGTGTAATGAATAAATGTCAGGTTCACCAAAATGATTAACTAAAATTGACTAAACTAATGTAGTAAAGTATAGTTAATCTAATCTAGGAGGACATATAAATGCAACAAATAAGTGTACTAAGACAACATGTAAATGAGATAAGTAAATAAAATAATGAAATTAAAAACCCTAATGTGCAAGAAGGGAAAAGGAAAGAACTCAGCTAATAACCGATGACTATTAGATCGTGTCACAGTGATGTACAAAAATTTAGAAAGTAAGAATGACTATGTAGGGGTGCGAAAAAGGACAAATCGAGATGTTGTTCCTAAATTGGGGCACCACCAAGAGGAATGGAGTGCCCATGGTTTCTCGTAAGGAATTTGGGTGCCTTGGTCTAGGAAAAATTTCTGAACCGGTGCTCATAAGGTTGGAAGGTGATATGAAAATCTAACTACTTGTCACATTAATTTTTTTGTGTTGTGATAAATGCTCCAAATATTCCAAGAGGAAGAAATAACTTACAAAAGGCCAAAAGGAAGTATCAAAACCCTAAAAATAAATATGTAGAATGAATGGGTCGACTAACCTCAACTGCCACAATAGTGGGCTTACTAATTGAGCGTTGCACTATATTTCGGACCCGGATGTAGTTCTGGTGTGTGTGTGCATGTCGTGCCCTAGGTGATGTTATGCCAATTGCACTTTGTGAAGTAGCGAGAAATAGATACATGTAGAAAATTTAATATAATGTGTGCATGAAATAAAATAAAATTCCCCTATGAAGTGTGATGCAAATTTCTTAGTTTGTGCCTTGATGATGGAGTCGTGTGGATGTCAATGTAATAGATAAATGCAACTCTTAATGGATTGATAGTAGTGTATGGTCATAGGTCCCTCATTATGGTACCATAAATTTATATTTTTTTCGGGCCCTTAAAATATTGGCCAAGTATAAAAAGGTGCATAGGCACGCAAGGCCTAGTTGAAGAAAGGCGCGCAAGGATAAAGCGCACACGGTGGGGTTTAAGAAAGGATTTAAGGAAACCCCAAGTGATATTGGGAATTTTGGGTAGAACATGTAAAAATCATGACCCAAATACGCATGCAGAGTCGATAGGGTGCTAGCCTGGTGACAAGTTAGCCCAGGAAGGCACATGCCTGCGGTAGAAGCTTCTAGAAGCACATCATGGTAAAAAGTGGAAATATTAGGCCTAGAGGAGCATGCTCACATGGAGGACCACATTTAGACACTTGGCATCGGATTTGAGGCCACTAGAGGATGAGTTGGTAGTCTAGAAAGCCTATATATACAAGTACCTGTAGAAGTAAAGATAAAGGGTGGAGCTCTACAAAAATACTGCAAGAACTCTGTTAGTTTGGGTAATTGTGCTTAGGAAAGGATGTATCAAGGGTATGGGGATTATAAAATTCTTTTAATAGCCTAGCCATATGAGTCCAAATATAATGCATGACTGTGGTTTGCTTCTCTGTGACATTTTGTAATGGCTCCATGAATGTAATGAGGTTACCAACTTACATGAATATGAACATTGATGATTCTGATGCATACATCTTTCTCATAGTTCTTTTTCATTTATGTTTATGATTAAGTATGGATGCTTGTAAAACTTATTTTTGTTTTGGTATAATTTATAAAATCATTAAGCTCTTTCTGTCTGAAATGACTATAAGGATCTAGAAGTCATTCAAGCTCTATGGTGCTTGTATGTTTTACTTCCTTTCAAATCTCTTAAACATGGATCATAGATGATGTTTCCCACTAAAATCACATAAAAGAGAGACTCGAACCCGCGCATGCCTTAGGTGAGCACCCAACGACCCACTAGGTGATAGGTTGGTGTGCATGGGGTTCCTTTCTTTTGTAATAGGGGTAAAAATGACTACATCTTAGTTCCGTTTCCGGGACCTCTTTTCAAGTTATAGAGGGAAATGACATACATCATGATCTATATAATGAGTAATGACAGAATGTTTAACTTTGGAAAGTTTTGAATCATGGTTCAAGAGCACAGAGGATGAATTTTCTTAGAGATTCAACACTGGACTTGAGTTTGATGCACGTAGATGGGTAGAAGAGAACCTCTACCATGATTTGTATGAAACATTTTTCTGTTGCTTCCCAGTAGAACTATATGAATAGCTCTCAACATATGAATATAGATCAAGCTGGTATTCTAGATCACGTGTGTGGACCCAAGAAGAATACCAGAGGCTACACGATGCATATATAACATGGAATCGTGTTGTGGATCATTAGTGGGAGGGTGTGTTAGCTAGATACACTCTAGAGTATGCTATTTCTACATATTATTGCCCATAAGTTGCTGATTTTTAATTTCTTTAGGATCCCAGAGGATCATTTCTACATGTTATCCCACTGGCAATGAAGATTTTGATTGTTACTCTGAGTTTTGAGGCATTTCCAATGGACAGATAAACCATTCGAGCACTTTGGGTGAGGGAGATAGGGTGGAGGAAGATGGCAGATATTATGACAGAGAAGGAAAGGGAGGAGAGATGGCTCAAGTATAGTGAAGTGCATGAAAGGGAGATTGCTAGATGACATGAAGCTACAAGTGTGATGGATCTATGGAGGTAGACGTTGCAGGAAGGAGTTGAGGTTCACGCGGAGGATGTGGAACCTGAGTAATCTATGCTACCCCATCTTAGAAAGCATGTCGAGAGAGACCCTTCACTTCCGATGAGATTTCATCATGTGGAGAGAGAAGAGTCATTAACAAGTATCTAAACCCACCTAGTGACCAAACCCTAGCACTTGGTTTTCTAGATCAAGGAAGGAGTATCATTGACCCAGTTGGTATCAATGGAAGTGACAAATTTGTGCCTAGGAGGTATAATTTTTTAGTTCCCACTTCTATGGCTACACATATTCTAGTATTCGAGAGGAGTCTTTAGACAAGGAGAAAGTATACAAGCCTTTGGTCTCGCATCTGGGAGTGGCATGGGGTACAATAGTGGTAGTGGGGAATTATCACATACCATTGGTGCATAGTTCAGTGGAACCTTGGGGACACTTGGCATGACTACTACATGACCTGGTGGTTCTGGTGGATCTGGTGGGTCAAGAGGGATAGGACCTGGTGGACCTAGTGGTTCTAGTGGTTTAGGAGGCATAGGACCCGGTGTTCTTGGTGGATCCAACGATGGAGGAAACTTTGGAGGAAACCAAGGCTCTGGCTTAGGAGGACAAGGGCCCAGCCAACCACTCAAGTCTTCTTTGAGATGTGTTTACATTTTCTAGATTATTGAGGTATTAAAGATGATGTAAAGCATGTTCATAAGTGTGAGTTGCTATGGCACGTAAAGGGGATCACAACCTCGGAGTGGAAGGATGGTAAATTTGTAGCAACATCATGCAGGGCGTTCACATAGGTGGTATAGGAAATGTGACCCTCATTAAATGATGGTGGATTATACTACTTTAAAGAAATACTTCTTGGAATAATTCCACATCCCTGAGTTTGAACAGAAGAGCATCAACGCCCTGAAGGAGATTCAATAGGGGATGGTAGAGAATGTGTAGGAGTATGATGCATGATTTAAAACTCTCTTGTCTAAGTTATCATATGATATTCACCCTTCACAACATGCTCAGTGGTTTGTTGGAGGATTGATCACACCTTTTAGAAGGGCCTTATCTCATAAAAATTTTACAGACCCGTGTGAGGCATTAGAAGCTTCTCTACGCACCGAGGCTATTGGTAGTGTTGATACTGGTGTTAGCCCGTTCTTGGAGGCTCAAATTGCTGCTATGGCTAAGCAGTTGGAGAATTTGTCTATGAACTCATCCCATGAGACTTGTAGTGGTTTATGGTGTATAGATTGTGAGGTGGAGGGGCATGCCAAGGATAGTTTCCCCTGGAGGATAGTACGCATCATGATAGTAGACTGTGAAATTTTTCATGGGGACCATGATGCAAGTAGATGCCCCTTGTTACAACACACAATTTGGAAGAATGTGTCTTGCTACTGTAAGATCTACACCTCTACAACCCATGATACTAAGGATTGTAGGCTCATCGATCAGATCCATGAGGCCATTGATCATGGGGTACACCAAACCAACATTTCCAGTAGTTCTAAAGGTGATGATTGCCATTATGAAGAGTGCACAGATGGAGGCACGCGTAGTAGGGGATTTTCCACAGGATTTTGTGGTCATGGTAACTGCGAAGGAGGAAGAAGTGAGTTCCTACATGGAACCTATTTTAATTTTGGGTTTATAGAGCATTACAAACGAGAGTGTCTAGACCTATTATACTGCTCATGGTGTAGAAAGAATGGCAAGTATGAGGAGTTCCCTAAGTTATTTGAGCACATGAATCAAAGCAGCACCCGGAAAGACAAGGGCACTACAATAATAAGCATTAAGAAGATAGAAACACAATGGATTTCGTGGGTGACATGTGATATAGGCTTGGAACCTATTTTAGTAACAACAAGAGAAGAGGCCGCACGTGCAAAGGAAATACCAAGGAAGAGGACCCTAGTTTCAAGAGAGGAAGTAGTTCATGGGAAGTACCCAGACCCTATGCATCAAAAGGAAGTGTATCAAGATACCATGGATGTCATTCAGATTTTACAAGGAGAAATCCAGTGTCTAAAGGAGCAGTCCAGGAGGGAGGAGAAAAGGAGGAAGGTTAAGGCACCAAGAGATGACCTGGATGAGGTCAGGGAAGTATGTAAAATGCTAAGGCAAGAGAATTTTATTCCCTTTCTAGGGGCATGGTTGAGGGAGAAGGTACCACGCGCTAGAGGAGAGCATGAGAGGTAGGTCTTGCATGTGAACCTTCCCCCTCACAACCTTGACTATGAAAAGGAAATCACATTGGATGCAGTCGTAGATGGATGGCTCCTTAGTAATATCCTCATTGACACAGGCACGAAAGTCAATGTTCTAACTTTGGATGCATGGCATCAGATGGGGAGACCTGCATTACAACCATCCTTGAATGTGTTGTATATGGAAAACAAGATGAAGGAAATGCCCATCGGTGTCTTAAAGGATGCAACTATCACTATCCAGGGAGCTAAGTTTACTGGGGACTTCAAAGTCTTGGCGCTCGCCGAGGTAGACAATTTCCTAGCACTACTTGGGCACCCATGGTGTTACAAGAACAATGCGGACCTTCGGTTCAACAAGGGGTACATCAGCTTTGAAAATAAGGAGGAACGGGTCATTATACCCCTGGCTGATGGGAAGTCAACACCCTATACTGAACCTTTAGGGGAAGAGGTCCTGGATAGGATATATGTGTGCTCAATTAGGGATCTAGAGATAATCCATCCTACTAACGGAGTTATCCATTTTGAGGATGCTCAGTCAGTAAGTGACACCACCAGTCTAGCATGTGATAATTAGGTGCATGGGACTTATGAATTGATCGGACGACAGTTGAGAGGATCGGTAACAAAAGTAAAAAAGGTGCGTATAGTCCGACGCCTAGGAGGAAAAGAGCTACCTAAGTATTTAGGAGGGGCATTCCCTAAGATATTTTTCCAGGATATGGAATCTCAGTGGAAGGAGGAGAAGGAACAAAGGGGGATGTTAAGTTATTTCCTACTCGGAAACAGCAACATGGTGGTGGGCTACACATCAGGAGAGCCTTTTGAAATGGTACGAGGTGAGAATTTCTCTCTCTATCAGGTTTTATAGAAGCAACGTGCCCACTGCCATTAAGGACTACCATGGTAAGGAATTCACCTCTTTCCACATCCAATATTGTGAGAAGGTCTGGAAGGAAGGCATGAAAGCTTTTCCACCATTCCTCTAGGTACATAAGTTATATTCTACACTGCAAGGTTGTGCGAGCATGGTATATATATTCTCGGACACGCCACCAAACAGGAAATTGACAAGAGCTAGTAGCTGACCTCATTCAAATGTTTGAGTACCAAGTACCAAACCATCAGTTGATAAGGCATTGTAGGTTATTAAGCACCTTACCATGGGGGATAGTGTCATGGTAGAAGATAGGCTATTGGAACTGCTAGGTGGACCAGGTTTGGAGGTGCACTTTGAAGAAGAGGTAGAAGAAGTAGAAGAGATCCAGCTTGAGTGCACGTGCTTGGAAAAGGAGAAAGGGAAATTAGTATATGTTATTAATGGGGAGGAAGCAAAGAGATTGGATGTTAACCATTTTGTAGGGACGCACGAGGTAGTGGACAGTGTTGATGCTCACATGCGTGCCTACCATGAGCCCTTAAAGACAAAGAAGGTTAACATCAGCTCAGGAGAAGAACCTAAGGAAGCTATTATTGGAGATTACTGGTTAGAGAAGGAGGTCTCTAAGATCATTGATCTTTTGCATGAATTTGAGTATTTATTCCCGCGTGGGAACCATGAGCTCAAAGGTTTCCACCATTCCTTGGGGGAGATGAGGATAAAACTGAAGGATAGTGCATGCCTGATCAAGAAGAGACCCTACCAGATGAATCGAAATTTATGCGTATAGGTAAAGGAAGAAATAGACAAAATGATAGCTTCTCGGATCTTGAAGTGGGAAGAATTAGAATGGATAAGTTTGATGGTAATAATCATTAAGAAGGATGGGTAGATTAGGATCTGTGTGGATTATAGGGAGCTGAATGCAGCGTGTGTCATCAATCCTTTTCCAACCCCCTTCACTAAAGAAATTTTGGAGGGAGTCGCTAGGCGTGAAATCTATTCCTTTACGGATGGATTTTCAGGGTACCACCAAGTCTGGATTGCAAAGGAAGACCAGGAGAAGAAAAATTTCACCACTGAATGGGGAAGTTTTGCATACACGGTCATGCCCTTTGGGTTAAAGAATGTGCCTACTATTTTCTCATGCATAGTGGTACAAGCATTCCAGGACTTCATCCAAAAATTTCTTTAGGTCTATCTAGATGATTGGACAGTGTATGGGCTAGTGAAAGACCATTGTGATAATTTGAGGAGCCTCTAGAAGAATTTCTCGAGACATAAAAGTGTCTTCCATTGGGGAGAGGTGCAATGAAGGTGTTTGACACATTAAAGGATAGGATTATCACCACGCCTATATTACGTTTTCTCTCTTAGGACAAGCCCTTCCATGTTCATGTAGATGCCTCAGGAACCACCATTGGAGCAGTGCTTGCACAACCAGGTGAAGGAATTGTTGATCATCCTCTATGTTTTGTAAGCAGGAAGTTGACACCAATAGAGTAGAATTACACCATGATTGAGTGAAAATCATTTTCAATTTTCTTTCCTTCCTCCCCTGAGTTAATTCTAGATAAGTGGTCTAGTCCTGAGATACTCTTCCCTAGCTTCACCAAAACTGGGAAATCAAACTCTTAGAATAGGAGTACCCATCTGCAGATGCACCCTTGTAAGATGGGTTTATTCACCAAATACTTCAATTCCATGTGATCCATATAGATTACAAATGGTGTTGCTAGAAAATACCATCGAAACTTGTGCAATGCATAGATCATGGACTAAGATTCATGCTCTGTAGTTGTATAATTTTGTTCAGTAGGAGTCAACTTCTTACTAGCAAAGTAGATAGGATGATCAATAATACCTTCTTCAGATTGAAATAATACAGTGCCGATGGCCATGCTAGAGGCATATCCACATGTACATGAAATGGTTTGTCCCATGAAGGAAAATGTAGGATAGGCACGGTAGTAAGTTTCTCTTTCAATGTTTCAAACATGCACTGCTGTGATTCTCCCCAATAGAATGTACCTCTTCCTTTTAGTAACTCCTCCAGAGGTGTGGAAATTTTGGCATATCCCTTGATGAATTTTCTATAATATCCTGTGTGACCTAAAAATATGTGCACCTCGCTCTAACTGGTAGGTGCTTCCAACCCTAAAATGACTGCAACCTTAGCTAGATCAACAAGCAATCCCTCCTTGCAGATTATGTGTCCTAACAGTATTCCAAAAGGTGTAGCAAATATGCACTTCTTGATGTTCAAAGAGATACTCAATTGTCTGCACTAGTCAAACATTAAGTGTAGATTGTCACAGTGATCCTTAACAAGCCCATATACTTGTCCAATCATCGAGGTAGACCTGTAAGAAGTTGTGAATAAAATCTTTGAATTCCTGAATAACTATCCACGAGAATACAACAGGCATGTTTTTCAATCCAAAAGGCATCACAGTATAGGAAAAACTACCCCATTCAGTAGTAAAAGTTGTCTTTTCTTGATCCTCCTGAGTAATCCTAACTTGATGATACCCGAGAAAACCCATCTGTAAAGGAATAGATTTCCTACAACTCCCTCTAGTATTTCCTCAATAAATGGCGTAGGGAATGGGTCTATTACACATGTGGCATTTAGCTCCCTGTAGTTCACACATATTCAAATTCTACCATCCTTCTTGATATTGATCACCATTGGACTAACCCATTCTAACTCATCCAAAGGTCGAATGATTCCAGACTTCAACATTTTATCAATTTCTTATTTTACCTTTTCACACAAATTAGGATTCATTTTGTAAGGTCTCTTTCTCACTAGATGTGCACCTTCCTTAAGTTTTATCTTCATTTCCCCAAGTGATTCATGCACACCTTTATGTTCATGATACCCTCGAGGGAATAAGTCCTAGTAATCCCATAGTAACTCAATAATATTTGCCACCTCTGAGTCTGACCAGTAGTCTCCAATTATGGCCTCCTTAGGCTCAACCTCCAATCCTATATTGACCTTCTTTGTCTTCATGGGTTCATGATAGGCATGCATATCCTTGTCTGCGCTATCCAAGACCTCATGTACCCCTTGTGAATGTTCAATATCTAGGTTCTCAACTTCCTCATCATCCACGATGTAAACCATCTTTCCTTTTTCTTTCTCAAGACAAGCTTGTTCAAGAAATATGAATTCTTCTCCTTCTTCTTCAAAACATGCACCTGATTTTGTCTCACCAAATAATTCTGTATGAGTTCCTCCGCCTTTGCACTATCTCCCACGGTTAACTGGCTTAAACAAATTTTAATGCCTCTTCTATCAGAGGCTGGGAAGAAAAGTAGTCAAAGGTCTGGATCATTCTTACAATCAAAATTTTCCAATTCCCAATCTCTTGGTGTAGTTTGGCATATACATACCGGTGAGTGTGCATCCTTGTAGAGTAGAGTACAATCTATGTACCCAGAGTGATGGTGGTAATGCTTCTTGTCCCACTATCTAGAGTCTCTCACACTACTGAATGTGATGCTTTGAGTAGGTTGATCACCATTATAAGTGCAGATCTACGTAGGTGCATTGCTCCTTACAAACCTAGTAGATAGGGTGACTTTGATCTCATTCCATTCCATAAGATTATCTTTATGAACTACCCACCAACGATGCTGCTATCCCGCGTAAGACATATGCTAACATGTCTCTTCTCCTGACCTGGTCTATCCACTGTGCCTCCATGGCTTGTAAGAATATAGGAAGATATTCTGCTCCTTTATACCAAGGTACTACGCTACCTATCCATCAAACAGAACGAATTCCATTCTTGCAGAAACCACACTTTTTACCTCACATCCTACTAGTTCATATGTACCATGAGCCCAATTTTCACAAGCAATAATTTTAGTATCACTAATAAAGTGAGAATCCTCCCACTTGTCGGATTCCTTTGATGGCTCATTAACCTTTGGGTCTTGAATAGCACGTACATAGATTCTGTTTAAGTCCTCCTCACTTAGAGGCTCAACATATGGTGTAGAATTCCCATCTGTCAAAGGTATCACAACCCTTTCCTCCTTGTTCTCAAAGATGATATACCCCTTATTGAATCTCAAGTCAACATTATTTGCATAACACCAAGGGCATCCAAGCAGGGCTGGAAAATTGTCTACTTCTGCAAGTGCTAATACCTCAAAATCCCCAGTGAATTTGGCCCCTTGTATAGTTATAGATGCATCCTTCAAAACTCCTATGGGAGTGGCCTTAGTTTGGTTTGCCATAAACAACACATTAGATGATGGTTGCAATGGAGGCCTCCCCATTTATACCCATGCATATAATGTAAGCACATTCACTTCCGCACCTGTGTCAATCAAAATATTTCTCAACAACCATCCATCTACAAAAACATTTAGAGTGATCTCTTTATCATAGTCAATGCTTCTCGGGAGAAGATTCACATACGGGATCTATCATCCAGGTCTCAATACTTGTGCATGGAGTGTTCCCTTTTAACCAACTTCCTAATAGTAGAATGATGTTCTCTGGCATAACATTTTGCACACTTCTTTCAACTCATCGATATCAATTTGGGTGTCTCTCGATGATTTCTTCTTCTCTTTTAAGCATTGTATCTCACCCTAAAGATTCCTTAGCACTTCCATGGTATCCTGGTAAAATTCCTTCTAATGAGTAGGATCTGGGTACCTTACATGCAAAACCTCCTCTTTGGTGATTGTAGGCTTTTGGTGCAATGCCTCTCTTGTGTGCGCCACTTCAGCTCGTGTAGTAATCTTCATTGTTGATGCCTTAGGTCCTTCTGCTATCTTGGGCATCCAATGATCTTCTACCATGCGTTGGATTCTAACCATCCCAATGCCTTTGTTTTCTTGCTTATGTTTCTTACTCAGATGCTCATATAAGTCTGGGAACTCTTCATAGCTATGGTTATTTCCATAGAAATAACATGCAATATTATGAGGAAATTCACACCTATAGTGGTTAGGAGATCCACATTTTAAACATGTTCCATGAGGGAACTCACCTCTTCCTCCACCACAACCTCATCCTCCATATCCACCATGATATCCACGTCCTCTTCCATGACCTCCTTCAAAACGCCCCTCATTCCTATCATAGCGCATTTGATTATGATCCCGATCTTGGTGCTCATTCTTGTTCTTAGAGTTATCTGTTACACTTGTCTGTCATACCCCAATGTCTATAGCATCCTGGATCTAACCAATCAACCAACAATCTTTAGTATCATGGGTCGTGGACTGGAAAATTTTATAGTAACAAGATACATTCTTCCTTATCACATGTTGTAACAAAGGATAGTGACTAGCATCATGATTCAAATGACAGATCTCACAGTCCAATAGTAATGAGCATATTGTTCATGCGAGGACAACTATCCTTGGTGTGACCTTCCACTTCACAATTTGTACACCAAATCCCTAAGTGCATTTCATGAGCTGAATTTTCGATAATTTTTCTAGTTGTTTTGCCATAGCTGCAATCTGTGCCTCTAAGAATGGACTAACACCAGTGTCAATGCTCCCAACTTATCATCACGCAAAGATGCTTTTAGTGCTTTGTGTGGATCAGTGTATGTCTTATGTGACAATGCTCTTCTGAATGGTGTAATCAATCCTCCAACAAACCATTGTGCATGTTGGCTAGTGTGAATATCATAAGACAAATTAGATAGAAGTGTCTTAAAATGGGCATCATACTCACGTACACTCTTAGTAGTGCCTTTCTTAATATCCTTGAGTGCACTTATACTCTTCTACTCAAATTCAGGGATATGGAACTCTTTCAAGAAATCATCCTTCAATCTTGAATAATCCACAAAAGTTTGATTAGGATCAAACTTCCTATACCAGCTATGTGCACGTCCTTGTAATGTAGTAGCAAATTGACTTGCCTTACGCTCAAAATCCATGATCCCTTTCGTGTGCCATAATATTTCACACATATGCACATGTTTGGTAGCATCCTCTATACCTCTATATTCTAGGAGACGAAGAGACATCTCCATATAGATATTTTGTGGTTGTTGCAGTCTTGACCACCGATCCGAAACCTCCCGTGTTTCCTCTACCTCCGAACCACCGATCCACCGAACTAGAACTACCTATACCTCCCGATCTTCCACTTGTAGCTAGATTAGGACCTTTAGATGTACTCCCCTATGATCTAACAATAGTACTATCTTTGAACCCCTATAGTCCGTGAGTTACTTCCACTTCCAGAGGTGAATCCAACATTCTCGCATGCTCACGTTCTATGTGGATGATGTGCCTAAAAATGTTACTTGTCATAATAGATATGGGAAAACCAAGCACAAGGGCTAGGTTACCGTGTGGATTAAGATGCACACTCGTGGACCGATAGTATTTATTAGCGTACTTCTATGTGAAGCCAAGGGGGATCACCACATCATGCTTTCCAAGATGGGGAATTTCTCGATGCTTGGGCTCCATGTATTCTACATGAGCTTCAAATCCTTCATGAGCCATGCCTCTTCTCAACGCCAAGGTTTTTGCAATAGTACGATGCTTCTCTGTCTCCCTCTCGCGTGCCTAATTATACTTAAGCTGCATTTCCTCTCTCTTCCTTTCTACCATTAGGTCTACCATCTTTCACCAAACCTGTTCCTACCCTTACGCAAGGTGAGGTTTAGTTAGCCATCAATTTACTTTCTAGGTTAAAATTTACCATCAAGATCTTGATCGCTATTGGAATACCTTACAAATATGCTCCTCTAGGATACCTCAAAAACTAGAATTCAACTACCTTCAGAAAGAATATGTTGAAATTG
Organism: Taxus wallichiana var. yunnanensis; assembly: GCA_018340775.1. Lineage (NCBI taxonomy): Eukaryota > Viridiplantae > Streptophyta > Pinopsida > Cupressales > Taxaceae > Taxus > Taxus wallichiana. The sequence continues at coordinate 172,802,682 of CM031234.1, forward strand.
AATATTCCATAATATAGTTGTTTAGAACACCACAAAACCACGTATCCACAGTGCGAGTCCAGATCAAATCAGCATCATAAAGGGCCTAAAATTCTTCCTATGTCCAAACAAGTGTGCGATATCTCCAATTCCACTTAGATGCATACGCAATCAGCCACTCATATAGCTCTGTTGGAAAGATGGCGAAAAATATCTCATATAAGTTGTCATACAAATTATGTTCTACCTATTTGTGTGCATTAAATTCAGATCCAATGCTGAACTGTCATTCATATTCTTCCTCAAGATCATGTATCCACTCCTCAATACTTGCTAGAGTTAATCAAGTATGTCTTCATTGCGAGCCGTCCCGAAAACAACTCAAAAAAGAGGTCTCAACAACGAAACCAATGATGCAGCCTAGAATTTATTAGATAACACCCTAGACGTATTGGCACATCACTCAGCCTAGACTGAGCACTCACCCAAAGAATGCAAAGGTACCAGGTACCTCTTTAGGGTTGTTATAGCAGGATGTTAGCGTGATGAAGGTAGAAACATATAGATCCATAACTAATCCCTCATTCTACAAGGCATGTCATATTTAGATATAAGAAAGAACAATCTTAAATGATAATCATGATTGAATCAATAACATGCACTACTCAATTACACATAGAAATGACACTTAGATTCAACCAATAACTTCTATCTATTAATAACCACGAAGCTCCTTACAATAATGGCATTCTATACCAATGCACATATGGATCTGATACAGTAATCCATTCATATGCACCTATCTCTCTATGCTTACCTGTTATGCTATGCATATATCTATATATCTCTCTTCTCTATCTCTCGTATGTTTATCTATCTTACTAAGTGCTTGAAATCATTCATATAGGGTGGGGACTTTCCCTTCACCATTTATCTACTCCAAAATTAGGCCACATGCTATTAATATCCACACACCATTTATAGGCATAGCCATACATACAAGTGTGTTATCTATAGACCTCTTATAGTTAACTGAAGTTACAATCCTATTCTTAGCTTGTCTCCATTCAAAATGATTCGATCCAATCCTTCACGAGATAGACAATTTGTGGTGCACATATATCTACATTGTTGGCGTGTTCCACATGCCATCTTCTAAAAAATAGGTCTTCATGCTCAAAATCAACTAAGTCTTGAATGTTGAACTTGCCCTTCGTGCATGGATTCTTCCTGTCCATTTGTACCCTTAAACCTAACCTATTTTCCCATGTGGAATTCTTGTGTGAGTTCTTTCAAATTTTCTCTAATCAACAATGTTGATTGACTGGGAGTACTCATAACTTTATAAATAGTAAGTTAGTTACACCTCAATTGTTTTATTTACCCACTCTCTAGAAATGCAAGTTATGATTGCAGATGGTGGGACAGTCAAGTGCACAAGAAAGTGCCATAGTATCAAGCTTTCCATGGGAGACTACATCTTAGACTCACCTATGCTTGTTATTTCTATGGGAGGCGGATATTGTTTTGGGTGTCTAATGGCTCATAAACTTAGGTACTATAGAGATGAATTTCCAAGAATTGTTCATGCAATTTCATTCAAATGGAAGGACAATAAAATTGAATGGGCTGGTATCTAAGTCTCCACAGATTATTATCTCTCATAAGATGTAGAAGGTTCTCGGGAAAGAGTAGATGGATTTATAACAAAGTTATTTTCCATATAAGTACAAAATATAGAGTCTTCAATGCCACCCAATCTTCAGAAGATTGTTGCTGCTCACTCATCTATTTTTGATGCAATTCCAAATGGACTACCACCAATTAGGGATCATGATCATGTCATTCAATTGATTCCAGGGAGCCAAACACCTAACATGACACCATACAGATACCCATATTCCTAGAAAATTGAGATTGAGAAAATGGTTCAAGAAATGTTGAAGGAAGGTATCATCAGGCATAGCCAGAGTGCATATTCTTCACCAGTGGTTATGGTACATAAGAAGGATGAAACATGGAGGATGTGTCCATATTACTAAGAACTCAACAAGTACACCATCAAATATAAGTTTCCTATTCCAGTAATTGATTATTTACTTGATGAATTGCATGGTGTTATTTATTTCACAAAATTAGATCTTCGTTCAGGGTACCATCAAATTAGAATAAAAGAGGAAGATGTTCATAAAAAGATTTTAGGACTTGTGAGGGTGATTACGACTTTTTGGTAATGCCTTCCGGTATTAAAATTCACCTTCAACCTTTCAAAGCTTGATGAACATTGTTTTTAGGCTATTTTTAAGGAAATTTGTATTAGTTTTCTTTGATGACATATTGATTTATAGTAAGACATGGGAAGAACACTTACAACATGTAAATAAAGTGTTGGAAGTTTTGGAGAAACATAATCTCTATGCAAATCCATCCAAATGTTATTTTGGTGTACAAGAGGTAGAGTACTTGGGTCACATTGTATCCCATGAAGGCATTAAAGTTGATCCTCATAAGATCAAAGCTATGGTGGAATGGCCAAGGCCCAAAAATCTCAAAAATCTTTGTGGTTTCCTAGGAATAATAGGGTACTACAGAAGATTTGTGTGGGGATATGGTAGAATATCAACCCCACTCATTACATTGCTAAATAAGGATGCCTTCCATTGGATAGACGTACCCTCTAAATCCTTTGAGTAGTGAAGGAAACCTTGAGCATTACCCCGCTTTTGGCTACTCCAAATTTCTTAAAAACCTTCATTGTTGAATGTGACGCTTCAAGATCGGGATTGGGAGTAGTTCTAATGCAGGAAGGAAGACCAAATTCATTTGAGAGTTTCCAATTCAAAGGAAAATATCTTCTCATAGCTATCTATGAGAAAGAAATGATAGTTATTCGTCATGTGGTCAAGCAATGAAGACCCTATCTCATGGGTAGACACTTTAAGGTAAAAACTGATCATGATAGTCTCAAATACTTTTTGGAGCAAAGGTTATCATCGAGGAAAAACAAAAGTGGGTAAAAAAATGTTGGGTTATGATTTTGAAATCATATACAAAAAGGGTAAAGAAAATGTAGTAGCTTATGCATTGTCAGGAAGGGATACATCCACGATGCCTTATTATGTGGAATTTCCATGTTGATGGCCGATTGGGTAGATGAAGCAAGATTGGAATGGGATCAAGACAAGAATACACAATCTATAATATAGAATATCAAGAAAGGATCTATGAAATCTAACAAATTTGAGTGGAAAGGTAATGCCCTATGGTACAAGGACAGGTTATACTTGAGTAAAGATACTGAGTTGAAGCATAAGATTCTTGCAGAGCTACATGCCTCACCTATTGGAGGACACTCTAGATTTTTGAAGACTTATCATAGAATAAAAAGAGAATTATTTTTGGAAGGAATTAAGGGGTATGTACAAAATTTTGTATCAGAGTGTTTAGTGTGCCAAGAAAACAAAGGGGAAACAATTAAGACACCGGTTTGTTGCAACCCTTACCAATTCCTATCTAGAGATGGGAGGAGCTCTCCATGGATTTCATCACTAGATTTCCTTGTTTAGAGGGTAATAATATTATTTTTGTGATTGTGGATAGGATTAAAAAATATGCCCATTTTTTTCCCTATCACATCCATTTCATGCAAACAAGATAATCTGATAACAATTTTTTTGGAGATAGTTCAAAGGCTACATGGAACCCCAAAGATAATTGTAAGTGATCGTGATCTTATTTTCACGAGTAATTTTTAGATGAAATTATTTTCATGTTTGGGTACTTAGTTAGCTCACGTTCATCTTATCATCCTCAAATAGATGGGAAAATAGAAGTGGTCAAAAAATGCTTAGAGGGGTATCTACTTTGTTTTGTATCAGATAAGTATGAAAGGTGGATTAAATGGCTACCACTTGCAGAATGGTGGTATAACACATCTTTTCATACCTCTTCTCAAATGACCCCATTTTTAGCATTATATGGTTACCATCCACCTTCTATCACTTCCTCCTTGAGGGTGAAAACTAAGGTCAGATATGTTGAGGAACACATTCAACATCAACAACATGTTTTGGCTAGTTTGAAGGAGAATTTAGCATTAGCACAAAATAGGATGAAACAAAAAGTAGATCAACACCGTAGTGAAAGATATTTTGAAATTGATGACTGGTTTTTTGTACGTCACCACCCTTATAAACAAATTTCCTAAAACAATAGAAAAAGGACAAAAAACTTGCTCCTAAATATTATGGCCCTTGTCGGTTCTACGAAAAAATGGCGTGTTGCTTATAAACTAGAGTTTCCTCCATCTTCACACATACACCCAATATTCCATGTTTCATTCCTGAAGAAGGTTATTGGATATAAATTTGAATCCCAGATAGAGTTACTAGAACTTGATGAGGAAGGAATAATAATTTTGGAGCCAGAGAAGATTCTGTAAACACATACTAAGAGGTTGAGAACCAGAGACATTAAGGAATATCTGATCAAGTGGAAGAATATGAGCATAGAAGATGCAACCTGGGAGGATGAAGGTTTTCTACAGCAACATCCAGGATTATTCAACGTTCGATAAATGCTAGTTTGAAGGGGAAGGACATGTTATGCCCTTAACCTATTACTTGTATTAGGATATGAGTAGCCAACTTGTGGCTTACCATATCATTTTATTATATCATTTATACTTTCTCATGCTTAATAGGTCGACCTTGGTGATGGCCATAACATATGAATAGTATATATAGGGGATTGTAGGTAGTAGTTCATGATCATTTTAGCATTTTAGTCTTATTATATGGTTTGGAGGTTGCCCCCTAGAAGTGGTGAAGCTATTCTAATTTCATATTGAGATCATTATTATGAAATATTGTGTTATTTGGTGTTCTATTGTTGCTCATAATTTGAATTATGCTAGTAATTTAATTACAAGATCTAATTACTTTGATTTGTTAATTTTGTAAGTAATGTTCATCTTAAGTATTTAAATGGACCATAACCAAAACTACACTAAGGTTTTAGTTAAATTTATATGAAAACTTAACTATGTTACATGCATTAAGCCTAAGCTAAGATGGATGCATTTGTTGGTAAGGAAGTACTAATCCATAGACTACCTAAAGTAATGCATTGATATCCTAATTTATGCTAAGGTTAGCACTATTTAAAAAGGGCCTAAGTCTACATGGGACTTAAACCTAACCTACTTTATGACTATGGCTACAAAAACCTAAGGGTTTGGGCATGGTTTATTGGGATCCAACCCACACTTTACTAAGAAATTAAAGGGCATTCAATGAGGTAATGCGCCACCTTGGAGGAAGAAAAGATAGATTTGGTAGGAATAACACTCCAGTTAGCTAAACAGAAGTTTTTGCATGTTTTTGAAAATTTAGTTGTTCTTAAAAATAACTGTCGGTTAGGCGAATTAATGGATGAATGGAAAACTATCCTAGCATTTAATGATATTAGCAAAAGTGGAAAACCACCTCGAGTAAACTCTGAGATAGAATGGAGGAAAAGGAAGAGGTTTGGTTTGGGCTTTTATTTTGGTCATTTGAGCTCGGTGGCTCTACATGTTGACCTCTATTTTTCGAATTGAGAGTTTAATTAAGTTACATTCTTAAACTTTCCATTACATGGCAAAAATAAGGGAAGAAATGTAATGTAGAAGCTATAAAAATAAATAAAAATGGATTTGTGTATTTTCGGCATTATGTTGAAGTTTTTAAGGATATCTTGTTGTGGAAACTTTGAGGGAAATTTGGAAGTTCTATTGAATAATTTTGGATCCCTACTAGGCATGATAGGCTCTAACCCATTATGATATTTGTTGTATTTACCAATCTCAAGTTAGCAACACTCTTCTCATTTTCGATATTACTTTACGAGTTGATTTTGTGGTTGAAATGTTTTTGTTGATATTTTCTTGGTTATTATTTTTATATACTTTGAATATCTGGTTCAAGGTTGTTTAAAAGCTGTTCTATTTCGTATTTATAATCATTATACTATAAGAACATGTAAAGCTGATTGAGGATGACTCTTCTTGCAAGTATTTATCCATGAATGGTTTTGTTAGTAATTTTTATTCACCTTGCTTCTAGTTACATATAATAAGGGTTTTTATCATTTCCCTTATGTTGAAGGCTATAGTTGTTTCCAACGACTATGTTTTTCAATATGGTACTTGAAATTGTTGTTTGAAAAACAAGGTGATGATATTGTTTTTTTGTTTTATTTGGGGTTTCTTGAAATCCTTTTGGTTTTAGGAAAAAGATATGATTACTGGGTTGATACCCATAGGTGACATCGTTGGTGCACTAGTTATCTATTATGAGAATCGTTAAGCAATAGTGGCTTGTTATTTAGTTTGGTAATTTCTTTTATAGGTTTCTATACCAGTCTTATTGACCATACTTTTGTAGTCTTGATTCGAGCTCAATGGAGTTAAAAATTATTTAAAATCCTTCTTGGGTGTGCATTGGTGTTGATTTTTTTGAATCCCTTGTTATGGAATGGAAAATGGTTTATTGAAAGGTAAAACTCGGTTTCTTTTTCTACTTGATTAACGAATACTTGTTTTGAGATTACCCTTTTTAATGGATGGTGTAAATCTTGGTTAACATGTTTGTAAGGACTGAAACCCTTGTAATTTCGGTGTTATTCCCTTTCGAGACATTATTCTCACCATTTCGGTTGAGTTGTTTGGTCTTAAGTTGGCAAGAATAAAATCTGAATTGTATTATCCTTATGGTTATTTATTGTGCCTTATCAACCTTTGAGTCGGTATTAACTTTGGACAATGTTTTCAAAACTTTGAACTTATGGATAGAGTCTATCTTATCCTGTAAATAGGGAATTTGTAAGATTCACTTGTTTTTACCTCTTGAAGAAGGTCATTGTCAAAGAATATATCATCTTCGTAATCTTTAAATCCTCTTTTTACGTCTTAGTTCGAATTCTATGGCTGAATTGGTCGATAAATTATTGAAGAATAGTTTAAGAGTAAATTCTCCATTATTTCATTGTGTACTTGTCCTCATTTTTTCATGGGTCAAGTTCAATCGATTGTCATTCACTTAGCTATTTCTTGATTCCTTTGTTTGATGAATATTGTATTGTAATTGGTTTATTTTGATTTTCTTCATTGACTAAGTGTTATTTAGGAATATCTAAGAAGAGAACTTGGTTGATAGGCGGGAAATGGAAAATACTTCGACTATTGTGCTAAGTTGCATTGAATTGCTAATTTGATACTTGAACTACTATGACAATTTCATTGAATTATTAATTCGTTACTTGGATAATTTTGATACTTGTTGCAATTTTCCATTTCAATAATAAAAGTTCTTGGTATATCAAATAACACGGCTGCTAGGAAATGAATTTTTTCCATTTGATTAGCCTTGACATCATTTTTATGAAGTGTGATGTAATTTTTTATAAAAAGGAAATAATGATTGATTGTATGAGTATTGGATTTCAATCATATAATCTTTGCAAGTATATGATTGAAATCCCAATACACTTAATATTTTGTTTTGAATTTTAGGACTAATGGCCTTAACTTGAATGATTATTAAACTTTTCTCAGTTTAGGGAAAATGTTCATAAAAGGGTACATGTGACTTCTTTTCCTAACTTCAAATTGTGGCATTTTTTCATGCTTTAAAATTTTTAGTGATTGGGAACTTAGAACAATTTCGTTAAATAGAAGGATTCCTTCCATGAAATTGATATATAGTAGCATATTTTTCTAATGTGTTAGTTCTTATCATGCTCAGTTCTTGTGAACTAACACATGCTAACAATTGTGCAGATGGATTTCATGAAAATTGAAAGGAGAAAGACCTATAGAAAGTTGCATTTGTTTTTTTGACAACATTCATTTTATTTGGATTATTAATTGTATTGAAAGGATCTTGAAAGGAATTTGATGGAAAATCTAAAATGACATAGTGCCTTAGTATTTTGTAATTGTTGAGAAATATTTTTATTATTGAATAAAGTGAATTATTCCTTCACTAAATGAATTTTTGTATGGTTGGAAATTGATATTTGGAGTATCCAATAAGTATGAATATTGTAGATCTGATTGCTAATCCTAAGATATAAAAAACTCTTGATTTACTAGTTATCAAATAATTTAAGCATTTCCTTGATATAAATTATATGTATAACTCACTTAATTTCTGGGATAGCAAAGAACTATTATGAGTTATGATCCTAATATGCTAAACCTTATTTGGAAATGGGAAGTAGTATAATGATATGCTGAAAAGAATGATGTTGCATTCTTAACAAATTTATATCCCTTATGTTATTATAAACTTATGATTAAGACACTAGATCTTAAGGAGGGTAAAAGGGGAAACACTACTTTTTATAATTAATAAGGTATTGATAAATTATATCTACATTGTTGAATGGTTGAATGGTCTATCTAATGAGAAGAAAACCGTGATAGTTAGAAAGATAAAGGGCTAAGTAAGATGGGTTGAATGATAAATAAATCATTAACCTAACTTATCGATATACAAATTGTTGGTTACATTTGATGAATCTAAACTAAAGAGACTTGATGATGTTCCTTACTTAATTCTGATTGGATATTAAAGATATCATACGAATCGGTAATGAAGAGTAAATTCATTGGAATATATAGCATACATGAGCGACATACCTTCAATTAGTAAGGTTATCCTTAATCCTTTGTTAAATTATTATTCGTATCAAAATTATATGAGCCCTAGGTACGATGTTTAACGCTAAATTAAAAATTAACTAATAAGTTAAGGATCAATTAATGAATGACCTTGTAAGTATGATAGATTCATTTCTAGGAACTAAATAGATTTCCGAACATACTTGCTGATGCAAAGTACCCATTCAATAACCTTAGTCATTAGGTGGATACTATGGAGCAACCACTATGGCATGACATTTCACTTAGCTCTTCTAAACTGCAGCTGCCATAAAGTGGAATTGCAGGTCACTGTCGTACTCCAAACTATCATAGGCACATAGCCTAACATTGTGGTCAACTTATGTTGACCTAGGGTGAGTAAATACACCCAAATCGATGTAATTTGATTTGAGTATGTCTCCTTATCCTTAGTCACCATAAGTGGATTGTCCACACTAGTTTATGTGAGTTATCCCTATTTAGTGTGAAACATTGACCCGGAATTGGTTGACAGAAGTCAAGGAAGTCTAATCTAGATGACAATATCAAGTGGGGTGAAAGACATATTCCTTTCAATGAGTATGCCATCTAGGAATAAATGCATGGAATACATGACCTTAAACTTTTGCCAAAGTATCGCAAACTATTGGTTGCATTGTCTTATGTCACCTAGTCTAAGGTTCTGGATTTTAGATGAGTATCAGTAACAAATACTCAGATAGGATTCTTAGACAGTAACAATTCAATGACCCGTAAAGGGTAAAGGAGCCAAAGTATACTTCGTATACACATAAAAATTTAAACATGATATATCGGATTAAAAGCCAAGATATGAAATGAGAGATCGGTATAAAACGAGTCATTACAACTACATATGGTTTTTGTTATGTGATGGATTAACAAAGGAATGTGTGTTCTAAATTATGTGAATTTAGAATAGTGAACATTATGTTAAAAAAAAAATTCCCCTATTTTCTAAGTCATAAATGAGGATGTTACATGAGAAATTTAATAATTATTATTATTTCATTTCAAATCAAAATAGAATTTTTTAAAAAATTAAAAATTGATACAAAGTTAAACTATGTTAAAATTCTAGATTGCCTCCGATTATAAAGATGTTGATAAAGTTCAAAACAATCATTAATTAAATTATTTATTGGTTCATATTATGTCTTTAGGTAACAATATGTATCCATAAAATATTTCAAAATCATACTCATGTCTCCAAAGACTAAAGGATTTTTAGCTATGATACCAAATTGTAACGTCTAAAATTCCCCCACGTTATAGGGTCTCACTTAATCTTGCAATTGGATCATATCCAAAAGAAAACTTGAAAAATTCATTAATAAATCTAGTATTGTAATTAGTCAAAACATCTATGACTCTTGTCAATTTTACTATCACATATTTTAATTAGACATGTGAAATGTGTCTAAAATAATAATAAAGGTACTTTAACACACACATTTTTATTAAAGTGAATCTTTAAAATAAAAACCTTCTAACTATATTATTCACAAATATATTGATAAATAACTGGAAAAATATTTCAATGATTTGACTCACTTAAAGTTAGGTAATTTATAACAAGGATAAAGTTAATTTATAATATAAATTAATATATGAATACATAATATAAATTTAGAAAGATATATCTTTACACTCGTACTTTATTTATTTCCAATTGATAATAAAAAATATGTAAAATAACTTTATTTTATTAAATATTCCAACTTTACAAAACACATTAATCAATCACAATAATCAAATAAATAGGTAATTAGCTCAATATTTTGAATACCAATATTTTAAGCTTTGTGAGTGGGAGTTTTTCCTGTGTTTTTTTAATCAAGTGATTATAGAGTCAAGCCATCGATTCTGGACTATGCATATATTGGAGGTTTCTAAATTATTTAATATATTCATCCACTTTCACCGGCTAGGACCTTCTCGAGGTTGCACTTTGTGCCCCAACTTAGGACACACATTGGATGACCTTCTCCACATGTCCACCACCTGTTTTCCTTGTAACAATTATTTTCCTTAGAACTTCCAACTTTAATAGTTTTATTTTTCATATATCAAATAAGTCATATATTAATGTCTCAAGAGGTCAAATGTCCTCTTGTCCCCATCACTCCTCGAGTTCAATAGTTTTCACCAAGTGGTTAAATCAACCATCACACTTTGGTTCACAATTTCAACTAACCATTTGATTAAATAGGTATACACACTAAAATTATTTAAATCTTTCGCATTGTTAATTTATCATCCATTGTACCCTCCTAGTTGGACTATAAAAGAGTTTATCATGGAGGCCACTAGCATTTGTAATCCTTCTCCAATTGTAAAATCTTCCATACCAATAGAGAAGGAAATAAATTGGCTAATTCCTTTGCTAAACTTGGGGTTACTAGTAAGTAATTGAATTCTTGGCATGTCAATGAAAAAATCCTCTAAATTTCTAATGATATCATCATTAATGAAGAGAAGGACATATGTTCTAAGGTTTAGTACCTTTAATCGGGTAGATCATGTGAAGTTATGGAATCATGATGACTTCACACACTTGTCCCGTGTCTCCTTCATGATTTTTAATCATGGAAATCAGATATCAATTTACCTCCTTGGTTATCGAGGCTATTGTGAAGTATTTCGAGTTCCATCGAGACCGGTTTTTTTCTATTAATGAGTTACACTTTGCTTCATCATTTTCATGTGAAATTCCCTTATCGAGTTGAACCTATCTGTGACTCGGTTTGGAAAAAAATGAAGAGATTTGAGAGGCACTGAGCATTGATGGTTTTACAAACTTTATCCAGAGAATCAAAGGACAAGACAAACACATTTTTATCTCTTTTTCCAAGAACTGGAAAGAAAGGGTAGTTACATATAAAGGTAAGGACTACACCATCACCAAGAATCTCATTGATTTTGTAACCAGCCTTAGCATGGAGGGAATTAAATTAAATAGAAATAAGTTTTAAAAATGTGTCAAGGAAAAGAAACTTGTTGAAGAAATCAAAAGCCTTTCTTTTGTCAAATCCAATTTGGATTTTTCCTCCATCTTTGCCCCATATGATGAGGTTTCTCGGATGGTTTTCTACTATGCTACTCTTGAGGGTTGCTTCATCACTCTTCCACTGCATCATTTAGTAATTCTAAATCATTTTTGCATGATATCTAGGGTGATAATCCGATACTATATTCTACAAGTACCTATAAAAATTAATTCCAGGATGTGCATTCCCACCAATGTGGCCTCCTCTACATCAAAGACTCACACTTCTTCTTCTCTAGTAATGTTACACTCACTCGACCAACATTCCCACCCACATTTTCTCACCTCTTGAGCCCCATGTTTAGTGTAAGGAAAAATAATAATCTCAAACCCCCTGCCTCTCCTCCTCCTCTGGCTAAGTGCATCCTCTAGAGCAGTGATAAGGGGAAGGAATTGGCTATTGATAAGAGTCTTTTATACATTGGTCAAACTTATTGTGACCTATTATCCCCTATGGTCCTGAGGAATAGATTATGAATAATGTTGAAAGGATTAGGGAATTGAGGAAGGATGTTTCTTAATTATACAAGGAAGGTCCCAAGGGAAAAAAATTTTAGCAATTCGTTTTTGCTTGAGGCCAAAGTTGAGGAAATTTCAAAGAATTTGGATTCTTTGGAGGAGTCTTTTAGGCACATTATAAACAATCAAATTGATCATTTGTCCATGCACAAAGCCTTTTTAAATTTCATTGAAATTCAATTCAAACAAGTGTGCAACCTCAACAATATTCATCCTAAAATATGGAAAGGTGGAAAAGATTAAAAACTTACTACTTCCTCCATTGATATGAATGACCCTCATAGATCACTACCCTTAATCTCTTTATTAATCTAGATAAGGTCATAAAATGTTTTAACAAGGTGCTTAAGTGAAGGTGTTGAAGGTTTCTTCTCTTTTCTTTGTTTTGTTGATTTCTTACGTTTTGAGGTTGTTGTGGTGTTGTTATGTTGATATTTTATTTCTTCATTTGGGTAGGATGCTCCATGCTTTTGTTCTTTACTTAATGTTTTGGCTTCTAGGCCCTTTCTCTCTAGGGTGTGGTCCCCACATGTAAAAAAAAACTAATGTAACTTTGTATATATGGTTTGTGAACCTTCTTTTCATTGGGTTATGGTCCCTCCTAAAAATCATTTACCAATAATAAAAAAATTATCCTCCACCCCGGGTCCATATCCTTTCCCTTCAAATATTAACCTCTTAGGATGTATTGATTATTATTTTATGATCTTTATAAATTTAATGTATTTAAATATTTATGTGCACCCTTATGAAAGGGGCCAACACAAAAAGTAATTAATTATATTCAACTTTAGACTTTGGGTATCTTGGCATATAACACAATTGGATAAACTCTCATTCAAAAAAAAGACCCTCAAAATTTTCAAAGATAACACTTATCTCTTACATCATTGTTATGGACATTGGAGCTTCCTCCTTCTATCATTTGTAATGGTTCCACCAACCATACTCTCCATATCAAGGCTTTTAGAAATAGCTATAAGGATTGGGTCAAGAATATCTCTTATGTTTCCACCAAGATCATAGCTAAGACCCTTACAGAGATTCCTTAATGGTATCACACCCTCTAGAAACTCCATTATTGAGATAGAAAGTTTGGTAACTATTCATTTCAATGAATTTCAATATCACAATCTTCCTAAAAAATAACATTAATGTCTTCATCAATTGAAAGCATATAGATAATAAATCTATACAAGAATTAATGAAATGTTTGAAAACATTTTCCATTAGGTATAACTAAAACATGCATAATGTGAGATTATTCCAACTATTCCTTAGAGAATTTGAGCCTTTCCTTCAATACAAGATTAGCTAATTTTCCTCTACTAATTTGGAAGAAGCATTAAACAAGCCAAGTGCCAAGATTATTTCATGAAATATTTTTTTGATGAAAAGATCTGATATTATATTAAATACAACATGATACTAAATTCACTCATCAAAAAAAGTGGGTGGTATAAGAGCACGCCCCAAAACCACAAGCACACTAGGCCATACCTAGAAAAGAAAAGAAATAACAAAAGAATGCCAAACCTCATGGACATCCGAGGAACACTAAAAATAAATTTACCCTATGCTATAGAATAATGAGAAACATGAGACTCAAAGTTCCCCTTCTTCTCCTTAGATCTCATGAAAATGGTCCATGGCACATGTTGAGGATTCAATTCAAATAGAGGATCTAGGAAAGGTTTATCCTGATTATGGTTTGAATTAGAAGACTCAGATACATGCAACCGTTTGGCACCACTACCAGTAGGGGATTCTAAAGAGTCATATCTTCGAATGTTTGGGGTGAGATAATTCTTTGACTTCCTACGCTGAAAATGGCTACAAGCCTTTAGGCCACAGATAAACCCCTTTTCTCTTCTTCTTTTTATTATGATTGAGAGACAGTGGGAAAGCCTCTTGAAGGTGCCCAGTTTGATGGAAAAACTAACATTGATATGCCATGTTATCATATTCTATATATTGTATACATTTGAATCCATCACCATTTAACTCCAACTATTCGGAATACCTTTACTAAAATCCACCTCAATACGAGATATGTGCATAAGTTAACAACCCTTTTTGGGTCATTCATTATCCATCTTAATGAATCAACCAAGAGAGAAAACAATAGTTGTAGACACCTAAAATTGGTTACTCAATTTAATGTCCCCGTGTTTTCTTACCTGTTCTATTCTCGGGTAACTCGGTGCACTTTTGTATCACTACTTCTCTCTTAGGGTATTAATTAAATATCTAATTAAAATGCCTATCCTAAGTTTGTTCCACCCCATTATATTTCACCCATGGATAATTAAACATTAACCATGTAATTCTATCTTTTACATTTATTCCAACTACTTATTCACCCCATATCACTTCCCAACCCCCGTGTCACTATTATCCATCCATCCCACCTATTTCTCCTCTCTTGGAACCATGTAGTGGGATTTTTCCCATATTTGAGTTGGAAGGATAATATTCTTATCCTCACAACTCATCCCTTTTTGCCACTTTGGGAGTTTGTTCCCTGATCGGCGCCGACCGGTCCTCGATCGACACCAATTTTTTGGAATGGCACCAATTTTACCTCGGTCGGTGCCGACTATAAATACATGACCTGAACTCAGTTCTAGTTGGATGGTAGAGACTTGAGAAATAGTGAAAATCTTGAGCGAGCCTTAGAATTATCAATCGAGAGAGAGAGAATTCTATCTAGATCAATCCCTGAGAGGTGCACCGTTATTCTGCCCTCATAATATCGATATCGCTTAGGTTCTTCAACCTTTAGGTGACTCCATTTCTCCATCCAGCAAAGGCGGAACTCTGTCCACATCTTTGTAGCTCCTGCGGGTCTCCACAATCTGATCATCGTCAATCATCAATCAAGATTTCTGTGATTTTTTCCTGGTCGACGACAACCCAGTGTCATGATCGATGCTAATTAACCATCAATTGACGCCAATTTTTCCAAATCGGTGCCATTCCAAACCATCGACGCCAATCATTGTCTGATCAACACTGACCAATCTGTAAAAAGGTACAGAATCTAGGTGACACAATTTCATCTTTGTTTTTATAGTTTCCTACTTTCTTTCAGTTTCTATTGTTGTTTTTACATTCTATCTGCAACTTAAAATCAGAAAATCTAAAAATTTCTTACATATTTTATCATGTATGCCTTTATTCTTAATTGAAAACATGAACTGACATCCATCGAGGAAGCTAATCGCTTCTGGACTCGCTTTCGGGTAGTTCACCCTTATATCTTCTAACGTCATCTTTTTATGTCAAGTATTCATGCATCACAGGTTTCTTAGATCTACTCTGCAGGATTTCTCGTGTGCGCCCATCTTAATTCCATCAGGATTTCTTTCCATCTACGTCTTTGAATCTTGTCCAATTAATCAGGTATTGACTTTATTTGAGTTTTTTAGGGTTTTTGTGTTTAGTTTGGTGCATTAACTTAGACCGGTAACAAGAGTAGAAATTCTTGATCTATATTCGCACGCCTAAGGACCCTACCAAAGTTCCTTATTGGTAAGTTCATCTCTTTTCTAGTTTTGAGCTTTGTTCTTTTTCTTCACTAATTTTCATCAGATTGTTCTTAAGCATTTCCTTTCATCATTTCGGTCTTGCTTCTTTCATTTCTAAATTTGCAAAGTTAGGTTCCTTCTTTTTTTACAAATCTCAATTCCAATTTCTATTTCTAAGATTAGTAAATCCTTCATTTGATTTCAAATTTGTTTTTTTGATTCATCTCTTTGTGCAAAATTGTCATTTCCTTGAAATTTTTCTAGTTTCTTAAAATAGAAATTTCCTTTCCACTAGTATCTAGTTATCTGGATATATCTTGTTGGATTTGTTTACGTGTTCTGCTTAACCCTATTTTACGGAGTGGTTTGCTTGTTCATGGGATTTTTGAGGGAAGAGCTCAACAATGCACTTTTTGAAGTCCACACACCTTGGAGAGCTAAATCTACAGGTATTTCTCTTTTGCGGTGTTTTCTCCTTTTTAAGAACTTAAAAAGAACTTGTTTGTTTGTTTTTATCACACTCAAACACTTCGGTTTTGGTCCTTAAAATGAATTAATCACATTGGGAAATAAATTTTTGACTTTTCTTCATTGAATTCCACTTTGGTTTTAATGCTTAAAAATAACATTTTATTTTTCATTTATGTTGTATGTTCTTCACCTAGTACTCTAAATAGGTTGGAAAATTAATCAAAATCGGTAGTGACACTATTTGATTTTTTATTTTTCACCCTTGCACACAAATCCAAAATCACTAGGTATAAAGCATTTAAACAAAAAATCCTTCCCTGGCCTTACCTACTTGGAAGTGACATCCAAGAGGAAGAGCCTACTCGATACTCGAGCCGCGCTATAAATTCATGAAAGTTCTGCTATATATTAGCCAAGCACTCACTCCTTATCGGAGCGGTGTGTGAAGTGTGGGGGTAGGCCTGTATATCAAGCCACATACTAGTATTTTACTAAAGTGCCTTCGGGACTCCTCACCAAAACATTCCCCAAACCATCCTTAGTTTGGCCAATTGAGTAGTCCCCGTTCTAAAAGCCTTCCCTAACATTTTCTTTCTTAAAAGCATGAAAATTTAAAAGAGATAATCACCTATGCTGCTTGAATTATCTGTGCATTAATTAGGTTAATCTCTTTTTGTGTTTGTGCTTGTTTATGTCGGTCATCACCCGGTCACAATCTAGAAAAATGGCTCAACTGGCCTCTTCCTCATCTGAGACCCCCACTAATTTGGATGTTTCGGCACCCCTCGGGTCTTCTTCAAGACCAATATTAGTTGGTTCCCCATCTTGGTCGTATAATCCTTTCTATCATCCTAAAGTGATCCCATCACGACCGCCTTCTTGCAATCCTTTAGAGGTGCCATCTACTTCTGATATAGAGTATGTTCCTCACAGAGATCCTAAATTTTAGGCACTCCTTGACCACAACCTGGTAGCCCTTATGGACTACTTAGTGCATAAGTCTACTCAAATATCTAATCATGGACCACCAATCCAGCAGGTTTATGATTATCCTCATGAGCCATCCCAGGCTCTCATAGAATAGTTAGCATGCTTCTTCTCACCTTGAACCATGAAAGAAGGTGGCACATCTATGCCTCCTTTTTCTCTTCCACCAACCATGTCAACTAGTTCTCAAATGACGCTTTGCCTATCCCTAGTGTAGTAGCTACCTTGGCTACCCCACAGCCTACTTTTAAGAGGCCCTCTTCTTTAGCTATGATGAGTGCATCCACACTCCCAAAAATTTCTGTCAATTCTTCTATGCCATCTATTACATCTCAAGGTCAGTATCTCTCTTTGAGCCAACCCCCTCCTACGAGTTAGCCAGTTCCTCTTTCTCATCTTCCAGCTGATCTTTCTTCTAATGCTCCAGCGACAATGGCTTTTACCCATCCCTTAGCATCGGCACCCTTAATAACTAATCCGAGTCAAAAGCCTCATTTAGAGTTTGTTTCCCACATCACAAACCATATCAAATCAAATCAACACCCACATTCCTCAATCCATTCCGATTCAGTCGGCAAGTGTAGGAACCCACCAATCATAGGCTCCATCTTTCATTCAACAACCTTTCTCTCAACCACTTGTCATCTCATAGCTTTGTTTATACTCAGGATCCTTCACACCAAATACCTCTCCAGGACATCACCTAGAATGCCTGGTTATTCCTCTTATCATCTTATTAATTAGTAGATGAATCCCCATTAATGCCTCAACAAAACATACCATTCACTTCTTATATGGGACATACCAACATGCCCCCTCCTCAATTTGATGTCATCCAACTTATTTTCAAGAAAATTACAGACCTAGAAGCCTCCACCAAAGGGGATCACCCTTCATACTCTTTTGAAGAAGTATGTAATGAACCAATTCATCCATCAGTGGCTTTTAAGCCTTATCCTCCCCAATGGGAACTTCCTAAGTTCTCAAAATTTCATAGTCGGGAGGATCCTCAACAACACCTATGAGCATTTAAACACGCTTGCTACCTTATAGTCTAGGACCAGGAGCTTATGCTCCGTACCTTTCCTATGTCTTTAGCAGGGCCCACTTTAGACTGGTACAATAACATACCCCAACATTCTCTATTTTCTTTCTCTCAATTAGCCCAAATGTTTGTTGAAAACTTCTTAATAAACATCACACATAAGATCTCAATCACAGATCTTTATAACATTCGTCAATTCAATGACGAGTCTATTACAGACTATCTTTCGTTGGAGAGGAATAATAAATCAGTTGTCCTTCTCCCTCCCTCAATCTCAACAAATCAAGTTGTTTACTTGATCTTGTGCCAAACATTATTTTTCCACTTTAAGGATTCAAACCTTTCATACATTTGAAGAAGCCTTTACAATGGCACGTAAACTTGAGTCTCACGCCATCGAACAAGGAAAGTTAAAACTTCGCTCTAAGTCTAAACCATATTTTTTTCAGTTTACAAAATCAAACACTTCTTCTTCTAACAAAGACAAGAATTAGGGGTCCACAAACGCTATCATCTTAAAAACATCACGATCTAATAACACTTCTAATCAAACACCTCGGAGAGACTCTCCATCTTCTCGAAAAGGACCTCCATCATTTTGGTCTTTTACTTTGTTGGGGGAATCATATGCTTCTATCTTAGAAAAAATGTTGGAAGTTCACATGATTGAACTTCCTCCTATTAGAAATCTTGATGAGAACCAAGAATGACCATTCTGGTATTGTGAAAATGACTTCTGTTGTTATCATAGAAACAAAGGCCATGACATTGAATGATGTCAAACCTTCAAAAATCTCATCCAAAAATTCATTGATAGAGGTGAGCTCATTCTAGATAACCCAAATGCCCCCTCAAATTAGGTGCTTGACATTTTTAAACAACCTTTTCCAAATCATTCCTCAAATAATGATGCTTTAGGGTCTCAAAAACCAAACACACATACTATCAGCTCCATTTCTACTGATAGTTCTTCTTCTAACTCTGAGCCATCTACAAACATGTTGACTCAAGTTTCGAAACTTCCTTCTACTCCTTCAAAATATGAGATTCCACCATCCTCGGATGGTCCATCTTCGAGTCTTCCTTTATTGTTAGAGATAGAGTCATCTCCCTCTCCTCTCTATCTAATCTTCCATCTATACCTAAGACAGTGTCATCTTCATCTGTCTCATCATCAGATATTCTTTCGGTGCTTGAGTCATTTACATCCCTTCAAATTTCCACTATGAATACTTCTACTTCTGTCACTCCCATTTTTCCATGACCATGCCTTTGGTCAACGTACCCATAGTTGTACCAACTTCTATGGCTTTGGAAGTGTCTTCGATCTTAACTCTTCCTGTCTCTTTTTCTACAGTAATTACACCCACAATTATTGCATCTGAAGTACTCTCCTCACAAGAGGTTGCTTCTTCATTACCTACCTCTTTCACCATTAGTGCTTCCTTTCCTATTAAGGAAACATCTAAAGAGATAGCATCGACACCCATACTTCTGACTCCTAGACTCAGACATAAATAGTTGGAATTTAAGTCTAAGGTCGCATCATTGGTATCATCTCCTTTACTTCCTTGAAACATTTACAATCACCTTATGTGGTCAAAGTTGTCACCATCCCTGAAAAGGGAAAACCAATATTTCAGACCATCAAAACTCTTGGTGCCCTCCCTCAAAAATCCCTCTTTACACCTCATAAAAAAGTGGATTTATTCACTTTGAAAAGTTTCTTCTTCTATAACACCATCTTCTTCTTCTCGGTGCCTCATAAAGTGGATTTACCTCTTTGGAAAGGCATCACCTCTTTTATCAAAACTATCATCTTCATCAACAAAAACCAAGGCACCCTTTGTGCCTCCTATAAAATCTATTTTGGGAGCTCCTCCCCATCTAAATTAGTCTTATCTAAATCATTGTTTGTTTCGGTCAAGAAGCCTTCTTCATCTCCAAAGACTAAAACACTTCTCATGTCTTCGTCATCTTAAAAATCTATATTAGAAGCTCCTCCTCTGTTAAAATAAATCTTTCCTCACTTACTTCCATCTCAAGCACCTAAGGCTACTTCTCCTAGTGTTCAGAAGAGCAAAACAGTCCCTAAAAAGATTGTCAAACTAGATATGCAAGCTCTTTTACCTCAACAGTTTGCTAAGATTAAAGAGGTGCCTCCTTCACCTCTGTCCACATCTTTGTCTACTGGATTTTATACTGAAATCCTTCGCCAACTTATCCAATCTTCATTTATATAGTTTCCTCCAATCAAACCCTATAATCCCAAAGGAGTAAAACCTTCATGGTTAAACTTTGATGTGATTTTTGCTTACCATCGCACTCTAGATCATGACACCAAGGGATGTAAAGCCCTTCAATCATTGTTAATAGCCTCTTGGAAGAAAATGATCTCCTGTTGGAGGAGGAAGAAGAACAAGTGTCTCCTATCATTCCAACTACGTCTCGAGCTCGAACAATTTATTCAAGACCCCAATGATATTGATAGCACTCCATTATCTTCCACCCTCTCAAATTGAAACAATTTGTATTGCCACTAGAAAGGATAATCCATCATCTTCTATAGCTCATCGACCACAAGTTGTTATTTCTTCTACCCCGAAGGAGCTCCTCCTTCCTCATCAGCCCCGAGACCTCATATCTCTATTCGTGCTTCACCTCGGGCTCAGATTCCCATGTTAGTTGAGGAGAGTGTTATGAAACAACTCACCCATGCTCCGGTCAAAATGTCTCTTTTTGACCTCATTCAGTCATCTCCCTAGCATCGCCAGGCTCTGATTGATAATCTTCTCTCGCATCACGGTGAATTCAAATGAGCCCCAACCTTTTGAGATGGTTGTTGGGTTGAATAGATCGTCAACCACCATCTCCTTTGAGGATTCTGAAATTCCTCCCCTTTCTTTTGAGGATTTAGAGGCTCCTCTCTTTATCACAGTTCAAATCAATAACACTACGTTAAAACACACTATGATCGACAATGGTGCTGCACTCAATGTCATTTCCTCCCACACATTTGAGAAAATTAAGTTACCAAAGAACGTAGTGTCACCATCGCATTTCTCCCTTTGATAATTTAACGATCAGTTGGTGGTTACCTTAGGAACTATGGTCCTGCCCATTCGGGTAGGAAAGAAACTTCTTCACGAGATTTTTTACATTGTCAAAGGAAAATTCCACTACAATATGATCCTCGATGCTCCTAGATCCATATAATGCAAAGGTGCATCCCATCAACCCTCCATCGATGCATAAAATATTAGTATGAAGGCAAAATATATACTCATTTAGGATACCCTTTTCCATCTGCACAATGTGACATGACCACAGGGTCTATCCCTCCAAAGGAGAACACTGGTTCTCCTGACGAGGCTATGTCCTCTTCTATACCTATAACAAAACTACCACATCTACAAAATTTGGAAGATACGTTGCGGTGTTTTTCGCAAAGAGATCTTCTCCTTCTCTCTTTTGATGCCCATCTCAAGCCTAATGAGTATGGTAGGTCAGACAAACAACCTAAATATCATCCAGGTCTTGGCCACATTGTCACCATTGGTCTTCTCAATCGATGATTGAATTCATCTACGGTGGTCTTGATGCACCTCACTATCATCCAGATTCTCCTCCTAGGGCCAAACCCTATTCGGTAGGGTTTGATTATCTATAGAATCCCGTGTTCGCAAAAACTTATCTATATCGATGTGCATGGAAGGGATTTGGCTTGGGAAAGTATGAACAAGGTGTGCATGACCTCGCGTCCATTCCAACTCTTAAACCACATCAAAAATTTTGTTTAGGGTTCAAACCTCTCTCGAAAGCCACCGTCACCATTCTCACTGAGCCTCTTTCCATTGAGGAACCATCTTCTCCTGTCAGGTTTGAAGCATCGCTTGATGTGGATGACACCATTTCCATCCCACCTAACTTTTTTTAGTCAATTTCATTTCCTTAGGTCCACTGACCTATAAGACTAATGGAAAATCCACTTCCATACCATTGGTCTTCCCAAATAGTCGGAGACGACTCTCCTACTATCAATACTATCCACTGTTTAGATGATGATTCTGTCCTTACTTATCTAGGGGTAGAGGATTCTTATCTTCCTAAAACCATTCCTTCTAACACATCTACGCTTCTTAACAAAGCCACTTTGTCGACCTTAATATAGGGACTTTTGAAGACCCTCACATCATTAAGGTCAACCAATCTCTTAACCCACAGGAGTTAGGATACTTTTTCTCCTTTCTTTCCAACCATCGCCAAGCGTTTTCTTGGTCATATGAAGATATGTTGGGCCTTGATCCTAATATCATGGTCCACAATATCGTTACTCTTCCATACATCAAACCAGTTAAACAAAAATTGTATAAGATGCATCCTCATCTAGCTCTCCTTGTTAAAGAAGAGTTGCAACGCTTGCTTTCCGCCAACTTCATCCAACCCATTGACTATCCACAATGGGTTTCAAATGTAGTACCAATAACCAAAGCTACTGGGAAAATTTAAATTTTCACTGAATTTTGGGATCTTAATCTCGCTTGCCTAAAAGATGATTTCCCTCTACCTAATATCGACCAACTCGTGGACTTAACTGCAGGCCACGAGATGCTTTCTCTTATGGATGGTTTCTTTGGGTATAATCAAATTCTCATCACACCAGAGGATCAGCACAAGACTTCCTTCATAACTCCTTGGGGGAATTTTTGTTATCGCGTCATGCCCTTCGGTCTTAAGAATGTAGGGGCGACTTATCAATGTGTAATGACCTACATCTTCCATGACCTCTTACACAAAACTGTAGAAGATTACGTTGACGAAATCCTTGGTAAATCCAAACACCGTCAGGATCATCTTCTCATCCTCTTGCCTCTCTTTGAGTGACTCATTCATTTTTTTCTTCACCTAAATCCATTTAAATGCATTTTTGGTGTTCTCACTGGTAAACTCTTAGGATTTATCATTTCTATTAGTGGTATTGAGGTCGATCCCACAAAAATAAAGGCTATCATTGAGATGCCTCCTCCTTCCAACTTAAAGCAGCTCTGTGATCTTCAAGGATGCCTTCAATCAGTTTGTTGGTTTATCTCATAGCTTTCAGACCATTGTCAACCTTTTCATCATCTCCTCTGTAAAAATGTTCATTTTGAATGGGATGAGCATTTCCAAAAAGCCTTTGATGATCTCAAAGATTATCTTCTTTCTCTACCTGTGCTCACACCTCCACATGAGGGGGAGCCATTCTATCTTTATATTTTTGTGACTGACCATGCTCTGGGAGCCATGATATTGCATCAAGATACTAATGGTAAGGAACAGGTTGTCTATTATATCGTTCATACTCTTCATGAGTATGAAACTTGCTATTTTGAAGCTGAAAAGTTGTGTTGTGCTCTCTTCTTCGTGACTTCTAAACTTCATCATTACCTCCTTAATCATAAAACTCACATTGTTCTGAGTGTCAATCCACTCAAGACAATGCATGTGAAACCCTATCACAATGATTGTATCACTTGTTGGCTCATGCTCATGACAAAGTTTGACCTCGAGTTCATCTCGCAGAAATCTATCAAGGGTCAGTTATTGCTGATCTATTAGTGAAGCCCCTCTTTTGATACTCAAGTCCCCTCACTCAATTCCCGGATGAATACATCCAACAAATTGATTTTGGTCTATCTCCATTTAAATTAAAACTCTTCTTTGATGGGTCCAAGTGTCAGCAAGGGGGAGGCACAAGTTTCATCATGATTCCTCCTTGGGGTGCACCTATCCCTGTCGCACACAAGCTTAACTTTGAATGTACCAATAATATGGCTGAATATGAAGCCCTCATTTTAGGTCTTCAAAATGCCATTAATCTTGGTGCTCACCATATCAACATCTTTGGTGACTCTGAGCTCATCGTTAATCAAGTCACTGGTGTCTATCAGTGCAAAAATGATATCCTTCAAAAATATCATGATATCATTCTCTTTCAGCTTCAATCTTTCGATAAATTTACTATCCAAGATATTTCTCACACTACAAACTAATTTTTAGATATGATGGATTCTTTAGCCTCACTTATTCCTCCATTCACTAAAGACTCATGACTTTATGTGGTTGTTTAATGTCTAGACCAACCATCTCATCTCAGGCAGTTGACTTCAATCAACGCCGTCACAACCGACACTCAAGATGAGTGGTATCAGCACATTTTCGATTATCTATCCTACTCAGTGCTTCCTCTAGATTTGACTTCCAATGGCAGAAGATCTTTTATCTAACGTGCAAACCACTATGCTATTCTGGGTGGAGTCCTTTACAAACGTGGTTTTGAGGGTATTTTGCTTTGGTGCCTCAAAACCCCCGAATCATCTAAGGCCATTCAGAAGGTCGATGACGGTATCTGTGGTGGACACTTTGGTGGTTTGGCCATGGCTAACCACATCCTATGTTTAGGTTACTATTGGCCTTCTCTTAATCAAGACTACTGCAAATATGTCAAGAAATGTGTCAAGTGTCAACAACACGCTAATCTTACACATATCCCTAGTCAGGATTTACAACCTACAGTGGATTTGTGGCCTTTTTCACAATGGGGTCTTGATCTCGTTGGTCTCATCAATCTGCGCTCTTTGTAGCAACATCACTCTATCATTACTGCCATAGAATACTTCACTAAATGGGTAGATGCTATTCCTCTTTCATCGACCAAAGCTAAACATATTGTTGATTTTGTTTATGAACACATCATTTGTCGTTATGGTGTTCCTCAAAACTCAAGCAGATAATGGAAATTATTTCAAAAACAAAGATTTGTAGAAACTTTGTGACACCTTCAATATTAAACTCAACTTTTCTTCTCCATACTATCCATAAGCTAATGGCCAAGCTAAAGCTTCTAATAAAACTTTACGTAATATCCTCACAAAGGTAACTAGTCGAGCTGGTAGGGATTGGCATTTACACATCCCTTTTGCTCTCTGGGCTTATCAGACTAGCATTCGTACCCCTACCAGGTGCTACTCCCTTCTCTCTCATCTATGGGTTTGAGGTTTTCCTTCCTTTAGAAGTCCAAATTCCCTCTCTTTGCATCTCTCTCAGAGAGTTTGTCTCTGATGAAGACTATCGTCAAAACTATCTAGCATAGCTTGAGTTGTTAGATGAAAATTTTCTCAATGCTCTTGAACATAATCAAGTCTATCTTGAGTGTGTTAAGCATGATTATAACAAGCATTTGCAGCAGTGTGACTTCCAAATTAGTGATATTGTTCTAAAATAAAACTAAAATGTCACTACTCCGGAACGGAGTCAACATGGTAATTTTGTTCCTAACTAGATGGGACCGTGCGTTGTCACTCATTAGTATGGGTCTGGGGCTTATCACCTATCTTCCATGGATGGTATACCTGAAATGGAACCTCCCCTTCTACTTTTAAAATCTATCTTACATGATCTTAGTTGCAAATCCATTTGCAACCAGTCATGCATTTCGTAGTGATTTAGAACTATGTGGTTCTCTGCATTATTTCTTTTTATACCTTAAATACGAGTACTACGGCTCTAATCAAGGCATTTTCCTTACAGATTTGTTCCTCCTCATGGTAGGAATACCTTAATCATTACTTCATCTACCCTAGGTGTTCATCTTGATCAAATCCACTTGGGGCATGAGTACATGTTTGTATACATTTTCTTTCCCTCTATCTAATCTATCTGGTCTAAACTCAGCTTCTTCCAAAGCTCAAAAAAAAAGAGAGATGCTATCCTAGTCCCAAAAGATAGACTGATCCCTCGAAAGGACAGCTATCCATGCCTTATCAAATAAATAAAAAACGTAGACCATTCCTCGAAGGATGGTTACCATCAAATTCAAAATACAGACCACTCCCTTGAAGGATGATCGTTTGTTTTATGAAATTTTGAGCCTTTGCATAACAAAAAATCCTCTCTCAAACAGCTTTGTTCACTTGTTAGCATCTTTGAAAGACTTCCCATATCGATCAATCTTTCCATATCTAGCAAACTACCCGCATTGATCAGTTTTCTTTTCTATCAAAAGGAAAATCATGAAGTTGTGATATGAGACCTTTTTGATCATATGGAGACCCTGTTTTCCCCATATGGGCACATATTTAATCCTTCATGTGTTCTGACGAGATGCATACTTATCTCTCGTCCTTATCTACCTCCTAGATCTAGTTTGTGACTAACTAGTGTCAGGTTTATTTTATCCATGTCTATGGCCTTATGTGCATCGTCTTTCAATTTACCATCAAGGTCTCTATTTATGGTCGGTTAGGGGACTAACTTATCATTCTTTTCCTATCTAGGTGTAGTGATTTTTATTTCTAAGGGATAAGATCATTACATCACTTTCTTTTCATCAAATCAAATAGACATTACCCATGTTCATTTGTTATTTATCTAGTTAAATTGGCATTTAACATGTTAATTTAATCAATCAAATCTATCATCTATCTATGCTCATCTTATCTACTTCATCTAAAATCATCAAAGCAACACGTATTATGTGGATCCATCTATCCATATCATTTAATTGAATTAATGTCTTAACATGTTAATTTATTCAATTATTCATCCATGACAAATCAAAATTAAATCACATCTATCCATCTATATCTATCAAAGTTAAAAGCATGAGTCCAATCACATAACACAAAGATGCATATATATATATATATATATATATATATATATATATATATATATATATATATATATATAATATATAATATATATATATATATATATCATAATATGCCTTCAAATCAAGGCTACATCAATATATATCTACAAATATCATCTATATATAGTAAAATCTACAAATAAATGGAGAATGTTGTCTGCTCCTCCTCCTTAGGCACAGTGCTCTCCCTCCCCGACCATCACCTACATAACTAAAGGTGCCCATAGTCATGACCCTATGACCTCCTCGGTATCCCCCGGTGCTCGTACCCTCCGATGCACTTTGCCAAAGCGGGGCTATCACCGTCCTCCTCACTCTGCAATGAGGGCACATATGGGGCATGCTATGTTAAGGCATCCTCATAGTGTCTCACCTCGCAAGGAGAGCCTGATAGGTACTCAAACTCACCATGCCAGGTGCTCTCATCGGTGCTGCTATTGGTGGTCCTCCTGCTACAACACCTTGTGCCCCTGACTCTGATGTGGTGCTTATATCACCATACTTGGCCTTGAGGGCCTCTCTATGTCTATGATATCTATCCCTCTGCTAGATAGCTATATCCCACTCCTGATAAGTGGTGGATCTCTCCTATATCACTATGTACCTCTCCTCCCTCAGAGTCCTAATATCCTCAAGAGCATTCTGGTGTGTCTATACCAAGGTGACATACTCTCCTTGAAGTCTTTCTATCTCCGCCGCTATATCCTCCTTGTCCGACTCCATAGACGTTGTGATATGCCATGGTAGCTCTTCGTGATACCATGCCTCATAAACCTCATCCACTCCTACATCATCACCATCTCGTGGGAGGTAGGGCCTCCCGAGTGGATATGCTTAGACCAAGATTGATAGATTTGTCTCTATGCTATCCCATCCGTATGGCATATATACGGTCGGAATAATCAGTATCAATCAAAAATGTCTCATCACCTGTATAAATAGGACCTACTCTAAAATCTCTGGCCTGCAGCCCCTAACCACTCTGCTACATCTCATCTCCACTAAGTGGGCATCCTATTTGGCCCATGTAGGATAGACCCTTTATGACCTCTATTTAACCTATGGTGGTGAGTCTTCGAATCTCTAGGAATACAACTCGACGCTCTCCTGTATCTCCGGGGCCATGTCTTCCCGCCATCATCAAAACCCATACTCAAGGTCTCCCTCTTCTCCTGACATCCATAGAATTCCAGACAGTCTAATCACCGATATGTGCTCATAAGCCCAATAATGGAGCAAAAATCTGACATCTATCTGGTCCATCTGCTCATGGAATACATCCACAACTCATGATATATCTATGCTAATAGTGAATTAGTGAATGTGAATACCTGCATGAACTCCGTGGATATCACGGATGTAGTCAAGGAGTAGTGGGAACCGTCCACCTCTAGAATTGGGTAGTGTATAGTATGAGATAGCCATCTAGATCAATGCTTCTGAGTCTGCTCCCGGGTCATCCTTCCAAAGATCTTGTGAGGCTATCCTCATAGCCCCAAACACTATCTCCGAGGCATCTACCCCTGTCTCCATATAACCGCACAGGGGACCTCCTCTGCTTCTTTCGTGGAGTAATCTCTATCGTGTCCCTGTGATTGGCAACCCGAGGATCATATAGATTTCCTCATGGTTGATAGTCATCTCACCCATCTAAAACCAAAAAGTGCATGTCGGCTATCCCACCGCCGCATCATCACTCACATCAGCTCCATGTCTCGGGTACCATGTTAATAATAATAAAACCCCTAGTCGACTAACTCTAGATGGCACCACTCATTGTTTGTCACGTCTAGTAGTATAATCTCCAGTAGCTCAGGAATAACATCCCACATGTGTAGGACCTCTCGTGCCTGCATCAACAACATCAAAAATTGTCATTAGGTTCATATTTATCAAAATCAACATCATTAAAATTTCATAATTTTTTTCTCAAAGATTCCAAATGTTTCATCTTTCCAATGGGTACCGACCCATTCAATTGGCATC
This sequence comes from Taxus wallichiana var. yunnanensis, assembly GCA_018340775.1. Lineage (NCBI taxonomy): Eukaryota > Viridiplantae > Streptophyta > Pinopsida > Cupressales > Taxaceae > Taxus > Taxus wallichiana. Next base: position 172,831,644 of record CM031234.1, read on the forward strand.
ATTTACTTTACAGTCGACACCGATTGTATTCCCATCGATGTCGATTACATATAAGTCGGTGCTGATTTTGTCAATCGACGCCGACTGGGAGGCAGAGCACCAAAAACACTCTCTTGCCTCCTACTTTTCCACCAAAACCTCCTAATTTGAACATCCTAGCATACTACAAACCAACACAAACATACAAGGCTAAGGAAGGACCACTTACCCCTAGCCACATCCTCTTCCTCTTCTGACCACTCCTGGAAGCTTCCATTTTCTCAAATTCAACTTTTGACTTTTTCTAAATCAATCGTCATAATGTAAATGAATCGTTACTATTCACCTTTTATGTATTTATAGATTTTGGAGCAGTCGGCATTGATTATTTGGCTCGCGTCAATTATTTGGGTCGATGTTGATTATGTATGAGTCAATACCGATTGGTGCCCATCGACACCGATTGTCTCTCATCGGGGCCGATTGAGTAGATCTTGATATATTTTGTCATCTCATCACACCAGGACATGCTTCGTTCTCATCTGATTATCCTGTCTTGCGCATGTGTCACCCATAACACATTGTCACCATCATTGTGTCTTTATTTCAGGTACTTGTACCTTGTCGCCTTGCATAGCCCCACATGTGTGTCACTCATAGCATGGATTTGCTTGTCATTCCCCACTTGGGGCATCTCATCATTATATCTTTTACATGTGCCACCCATAGCACACTTATTCTACCTAGTCTAGTAGCATTTCTATTGTAAAGTCCACTGTAGTGGCCATATTTCAATTTTCGTGGTGGCTCTCCTCTCAAGGCCATCGCTTCATCCTTCTTGTCTAAGCGTTGATGCTTGGCTTGTTTATCTGATCATTGTTATGACCTTATTTCCACCTTTTGGTGCATATTTTTGGTGTTATCACCCATTCCAAGTTTTTTCCTATACATGGGTAACTCACATTTTTGTAACCTAAAGATAGCGGGTCTATAGGCACTAATGTCATCTCGTTTGAAGGTCATCTAGTTGTCCCTACTAATGTGTCACTCTTTAGTTGTTACTATTTTGTAGTCACCTTTAACTCACAAGTCTGTAGCCACTAACGTCATCTCATACGAAGACCGTCTAGTCTACCCTACCAATGTGAGTTCCTTAGGTCGCTGCCTTTTTTTTTTTACGTGCATCATCAATGATCGATCTACTCCAGACATCTAGTTGGGGCATCCTCTCTTCTATTCTTTTTCATCTACCTTTTTAAAATCAGGATTGGTTGGCTTTTTGGGGCCACCCCATCCCTAGTTTGAGGGGGAGCACATCATCAATATTCTTCCTTTTCTTCCAACTCCTTGTTTTTGTCTTGCAAAGATTTCTTATTGCAAGTTACTCGATAAAAGGGGTAAATGTAGATACCTAAAATTGGTTACTCAATTTAATGTCCCCGTGTTCGCTTACCTTTCTATTCTCGTAACTTGGTGCACTTTTGTATCACTACTTCTATCTTAGGGTATTAATTAAATATCTAATTAAAATGCCTATCCTAAGTTTTTTCCACCCCTTTATATTTCACCCATGGATAATTAAACATTAACCATGTAATTCTATCTTTTACATTTATTCCAACTACTTATTCACCCCATATCACTTCCCAACCCCCGTGTCACTATTATCCATCCATCCCACCTATTTCTCCTCTCCTAGAACCATGCAGTGGGATTTTTCCCGTATTTGGGTTGGAAGGATAATATTATTATCCTCACAACTCATCCCTTTTCACCACTTTTGGAGTCTATTCCCTGATCGGCATCAACCGGTCCTTGATCGATGCTTTGATTTTTTAGAATGGCACCAAATTTACCTCGATCAAGGCCGACTATAAATACATGACCTGAACTCAGTTTTGGTTGGATGGTAGAGACTTGAGAAATAGTGAAAATCTTGAGTGAGCCTTAGAATTATCAATCGAGAGAAAGAGAGAATTCTATCTAGATCAATCCTTGAGAGGTGCACCATTATTCTACCCTCATAATATCGATATTGCTTAGGTTCTTCAACCTCTGGGTGACTCCATTTCTCCATCCAGCCAAGGTGGAACTCTGTCCACATCTCTGTAGCTCCTATAGGTTTCCACAATCTGATCATCATCAATCATCAATCAAGCTTTCTGTGATTTCTTCCCGGTCGATGATGACCTAGGTACGATCGATGCCAATTAAGCATCAATCGATGCTGATTTTTCCAAATCGGCACCATTCCAAACCATCAACACCAATCACTGTCTAATCGACGTCGACCAGTCTACAGAAAGGTATAGAATCCAAGTGACACAATTTCATCTTTGTTTTTATAGTTTCCTACTTTCTTTCAGTTTTTGCTATTTTTTTACATTCTGTCTGCAACTTAAAATTAGAAAATCTAAACATTTGCTTACATATTTTATCATGTATGCCTTTATTCTTAATTTAAAACATGAACTAACATCCACCGAGGAAGTTAATCACTTCCCGGACCCGCTTTCTAGGTAGTTCACCCTTATATCTTCTAACATCATCTTTTTCTGTCAAGTATTTGTGCATCGTAGGTTTCTTGGATCTACTCCATAGGATTGCTCGTGTGTGCCCATCTTAATTCCATCAGGATTTATTTCCATCTATGTCTTCGAATCTTGTCCAATTAATTAGGTATCGACTTTATTTGATTTTTTCATGGTTTTTGTGTTTAGTTTGGTGCATTAACTTGGACAGGTAACAAGCACGAAAATTCTTGATCAACAATAGTAACACATACCTTAGAGTTCTAATAGGGGAGAGGAATATTGGGGAGATGAACAAAAACTAGAATTTTGAGATGACCATAGTTGAAGGATCAAACTCCAAAACCATGGAGTAAGAAAATACCGGCCCTACCCCAAAACCATGGACCCTCATTAAGAATCCATTAACACTCTGTAAGAGAAAAGAAGAGAATAATAAAAAACCCTTTGCACATAATTGAATCTCACAACACCGATCTAGGTTGAAAAGATCCATTTGTGTAGATCTTGATGCGGTCAAAATCCATTAAAATTAACAATAAGGGAAGAATCATGGAGGGTAAAAATAGATACAGTTACATCTAGACATGAAATAGTTACCACATGAGTAACTTCGTATTTTCCACAATATAATACAGCCCTACACTTGAATAATTCTACCCCAGTTACCAGTAGTGGCCACTAAGAAGGATTTAGGAACATTTGATGGGGTAGAGCTCGATAACTACTACCACTAGGTCTGAAATGCCCCTACCTCCCTAATTTTCCAAGCTGATCCTAAAAAATCCTTCCTAAAAAATCCCTTTTCCTGTGTAGGATATCAGATCCATCTCCTTTAATGTGTGTGTAGCCGCTGCCATTTCCTAATCCATCACCATTACTTGAACAGTTATTATCATTTTTCCATTCACATTCCTTTTTTCAATTCAATTTTACTTTTAACACAAAAACTACTTTCCACCCTATATGCTTTATGATGTTATCTTTTTTTTTCTCTTAGTGAAATACCCTAGTGTACCAACAATTTCCTCATGAAAGAATTTGAAAAAAATTCTTTAAAGTAGAAAACCCCACCCTAAGAACATCCAATTCTTCATGAATCCTAGAAATAATAATTCTATTAATGGTGGAGTCACATATTCTCTTCTTTAAGGAAATTCCTCTAATAGCACCTTCCATAACATTGGTCAATCTTCCCAATCACATTCTATCCCCTCCCATGTTGATTGCTACTAACCTCTATCCAAGGAAGAGATGTGATGACATCTACCTCACCCATTTACCATGGTATTAGACCCCTCTCACCATCTCCTTAAAAGGCATGATGAGAGTAAATTATATTAGTAGCATGCCAATTAGGGCCATTCATATAAAAATTTCCATGCCCTTAGATCATTTTCTTACACCTTTCTCCTTGGTATAAATTTGATCATGAAGGTATCACCTAAGAAAGGTTATATGAGTCTATTAAGTCACGTGATAAATCCAAATAATATTATCAACATGAATTGGTTCATCAACCTAACACGCATCTCAAAAAATATAATGACCCTCTTCCTGATCATTATGAATTTGAAAGATCTAATAGTAATCATTCTTGTAAGGTAACTACCAAAATTTGTGATACTTTTTGTCCCTCTACTAGTACATCTACAAAAATTTTAGTTCATATGAATGGTTCTAAATGTCTTGAGTCTAGATTAATACCCATATCAACACTTCAACTATCTACTAGATTATTTTCATGGCTATAGGGTTCATGTTAATGTTTCGGCCATAATCCACCCAACCTTATCGATTCTAATGATGATGATCCCGATGAAATTAACCATAAAATTCATGCCTCTAATATTCCCGATTCCAATATTGCCCAATTACCTCCCACCTTTAAACCAAGATATTGATCATGTCCCTAATTTCCCCTATAGAGTATCTTATACAACTTGATCCTATCATAAAATCATGTGCTATCAATATTACCACATATGATTATAATGATGGCTATTATTTTGATGACCCCTTCTTAACAAGATACCCCTAAGATAAGAATTCAAAAACCTTCATTACCATGAAACTATATTCTCTACATTTAATCATAGCATCAATAATATCATCACCCCATACAAGTTACACATCATACCTTCAACCTAGAGCTTGATGATCTTATGGATGATGAAGATATTTGTTCGATTTTGACTCTATTGATGAGCTTATGAACTATACTCCCATCATTAGCTATCTAAATCAAGATCTATAGTTTTCTCCTCTATCTATCCCTTCTAAAAACCTCATGTGACATGTATCTCTCTTTTCCCTCTAGTTTTTCCAAATACCACTATGCATTTATCTTCCACAACATCACCACTAGTTATTCTTGTCATTTTGGATCCTATCCCGCCCATAGCTAAGTTATACTTGCACATGGCATGAAGATCTGGGACATGATGTTTTTTATGTAGATCTTATAGACCACATAAAAAGAAACTTGAGGTGGAAGTTAGGAGAGACCAAGGTAAAAATTCCTCATAACTGTATTTGTCTACATCCAAGTTTTTATTAGTGGCGAATATTCGTAATATGGTGAATATTCTTATTTTAAATTTTTGAAAAGGTGAATTTTATATCTTTGATCAATGACTGTTACTTAAAAATTATAGTTTAATTTTATTTAGGATCAACTTCACCTACCCTTAAAAATATCCCCTATATAATCCTAGATTATTCACTAGGTATAACACTACTAACTCACTCATACCACCTAGGGGCATATGTATTATCAAGTACATTAAATGCGCGATAGGATGGCAGAGGATATAGATGTGCGACAAAGAGTTTTTTGACATGTGACAAGGAGAGTTTGTTGATGCATGACAGGAGGGAGGAGGCTACATATGCATGACAGAGATTTTGTTGATATGCGACAGAGATTTTTTGACGCATGATAGGAGGATGGAGGATGCGGGACGTGCGGCAGAGAGTTTGTTGATGTGTGATAGGAAGGTGGAAACTGCAGACACACGTAAGATATTTTTATGCGCAAATGGATGATGGAGGCTACAAATCCATGACATAGATATTTTTTTGACGCGCAACAGGAGGGTGGAGGCTGCAGACACGTGATAGGATATTTTCTATCATGTGATAACAAACTTGTTTTTGCATGAAATTTTTTTTTTGTCGCATGATAGTAAATTTTCTATCATGTGTTTGTAGCTATTTTGTCACACCACTTGAAAATCAGGTGAAAAATTTACATAAAAACCCCAAAAATATTACCTTTCCCATGAAACCGGTTTCGGGGATTTTCCACCTCCAATTTCCAAGAAGTCTCTTAAAATGAACACTGGTTGCATCACTCTTATCATCTCATTGTGGTTTATGCTCACATATAAATGAAAATTTTTAGGTTCTCTCCCACAAGTGTTGACCCCAAGATCATTATCCTTGTATTCCTAATCATCAATCCCGATCCCATATTTCACATCATTTTATGCCATCCTCTAGCTCTTATCATTATCCCCCTCATCCCTCCCTTGATGATATATGTCATGATGTCCTCATACGGATGTCTAATATGATTAATAATTCTCTCTTTTCTACACAATGAAAAGTACATCCATGTGTCAATATCATCCAAGATAATCTTGAGGACATCATGATTCATACTTGCCAGTAAATTCTCCATGATGTAGATGACATCATTAAAAATGTATGCCAATCATTTAAATTTCATGATTAAGACTCAACCTTACTTTATATATTCTTCTCTCTCACCCACTTGGGTTTATATGGCCATTGCTTCTTATCATGGATAATTTGGTAATTCCTATTTATATTCTACTTGGGTTTATCCCTATCACTTGGGTTTATATGGCCATTTATTCCTATCTTTGATAGTGTTATCCCCAAATCCCCCAAGGCTATTTTTTTCACTAACATGGTTCATTTAGGGACTTAGTAATTATTTGGTAAAAGCCATGGAACACTAGCTTTACAATGCACCATAGAATGGAGGAAAATTTTATTATGGGGGCTCTCCTAACTTTGTGGAATGAAGTAGTTAGGTGGATGAAAATGGAGGAATATTTCCATGAAAATTTAGTAAAGTTTGGGTTTTGGGGAAGTCAAGATGGAAATCCATGGAACAAAGGTTTTTATTCCCTAGTCTCCAAATTCATGCAACCATGGTTACAATTTACCATAAGTATGGGAAGGTTAAATATATTATGGATTTAGTAAGCAATGGGGTAAGGATCTCGTTGGGTTAGCCAAATATTGAGAAAGCCACCAAACAAGGTAAACATGTCAAAAACCCATCAAAGAAAATAAATTATGCCCAATGAAAAAAATGTTGCTAAACACTTAATTAATCTATGGAATGTTACAAAAATTCCAATATTAAAAAAATAATGTGAAGAAAAGGAGAGAAACGAAATGGTGCCATAGAATGATCAATGGAGGTATTTTCCCATATCTTTTGATGCATCCAACCTGATTAGATAAAATTGGTATAATTGGAAAGGTCTCATCACCTTCATTATTGCATTAAGAATTTATATATTTTATCAAGCATCAAAGGTAAATCATGTGAACATGGGTTTAGGTACAAAAGGATTGTCTTAGGAAAATGAAATTTTTAAATAAACCCCCAACCACATAATTAATGAGGAATGGTGCTCCTTCTTCATCCAAAAGTTGAATAACATGTAGGGATGGCTCAACTTGGTGTGCATGTGCTTTGTAGGATAATTTATAATTTTTGGTCGTCGTTGGACTAGAAAGGCCATGTTCTTCCTCTTTCTGTCATCCTTGTATAAATGTAAGTTCTTAGCACATGAAAAGGGTCCTTTATGTTTTCTTAAGATCCCTACCTTAGAGTTTCACCATTCTTTACCTCGAGAACTTTATAATCTACATTATGTATGTGATATCAAACGTATTTTCTATAATCATCATAAACTTGCTACTATAAATATTTGTGTTTGTTGTTTCCCTCAAATTGTTTGAGTCTATTATGGATGTTTTCCCCTTCTATTTTACATTAATTATATTTATCTTATAATCTTCATGGTTTTGTGTTTCAACAATCTCTCTAAGTATAGTTATTTTGTGTATTTCATGCCATATTTGGACCCTCTTTTAGCTTTGGTGCATCACCTCTTTATTCATTTCACAAATTTTATCACTCTTTTCTCCTTGGTTCCTATAAATTTTAGCTTAGATTTATTATTATTTGTATTTTTACATGTCTAGGTTAGTTTTTGGTGAGATGGAAGAGAAGGAATCAACCTTCTCTAAATATTTGTCTCATTTTTAAGGTCCCAAACTTGGATAAAAATTCATGTTTCAAAATCTTTTTTTTGTTATTTATAACACATGCAGAGGGTGCTAAATTTTTGTGACAACAATTTTGGCATGCACGGTGGGACACTTTGAGTTTATTATTACTTCACTAAGATTTGTTGTGTTTCTTAGTGATTTTCAATCTTTGGAGGATCTACAAAAATCATATTTAGTGACCCAAAAATTTTATGTTCCGGGTTCATACAAGAAAGTGCTTGTTCTTATGAGAAGGATTCAAATAAGGTCAAGTATAACAAGAGAAGATCCCTTTGACTACTTGCAGTTATCACCAAGAAGAAGGAGAAGGGGTAGAGAAGTTCAGAGATCACCATCAATCCCAAAAAAATCTTTATACTCCCCTCTTTGTATATATATTTTCTTTCCTCTTGGGTTGTAAGACCCATCCCTTTCTCGAAACTTTAAAGAAATTTTCCTTTTTTCAATTTCAAAGGTGCTGGTATTCCTTTGGCTCTAAATTCCCAATAGTACATCCTAGTTTCTTCCCTCAAAATAATTTCCTTATTTACTTGGTTAAAACCACACTAACCCATCTAATCATATCCAAGACTTTGTCAATGTTTTATCAGTCAATTTTTTTTTTGAAGATGATGTAACAATCATACTTTTAGCTTCATCATTCAAAGGAAAGACACTTAAATGGTACAAGTGTTTGAGAACTAATTCAATTATTAATTGGGATGAAATTGGCACTTCTCTTTATAACCAGTTTGAGGATAAATTAGATCACCTATCTTTGGTGGAGTAATTGAACACAACAAAGAGATTTGTAAATGAGAAAATGACTAATTTCAACATTAGATTTTAGAAGACTTGAGATTGAATGCCTCTAATGGTAAGGCCTACACCACAATATGTCTTCTTCTATTACTTAAGATATTTAAACAATGATATGTTTGTCATGATTTAGTTTATCGGTGAGTAACATTACCAAATGCATATGCAATTTCTATGAGGGAAGAAAATAGTCTCATTTAGGCTCGGAAACTCACTCCTAAACCTCCAATTCCCATATTCCTAGAAGTAGGAACATTTTCTCCCTACCATAATCTTGAGTTAGCACTTGTTCCTTCCCTAAGAATCCAAAGTTTAAATCAAGCATCCACCTCTTCAAATACTTCAACCAAGTTGCATGGGGATTGAAGTAATTACAACATTTTGGGAATGAGTTGGTGTCCATAACAAATGAAACAAGCTCAAAGTTTCATACCTTACTAGCCTCCATATTGGCCAAATAAACCCCTATATCAGAAAAACAAAACATCCTTCCAAGTTTCTCCTTAAAATCAAAATCAAATTCCTTCTGCAAGGCCATTTCAACCATATAATCCCAAAATGGACAGCTCATCTAAGGCTTTGGTTCCATTTTAAAACAATATATTGCAATATTATGAGTGTAATTTCCTTGTAATCTTCTGCATAACACAACAACATACTCCAATGGCATTTTATACTAAGTTATGATGGTGTAAAATGCATCAACTTCCTAAGATGTACCCATAGAGAAAAACTATTAGTATGAAATTACTCAAGAATTCCCCCTAAGTAATGCTTCACTTGTAAACTAGAAAATGGAAAATTTCTACGCAGCTAACCAAATTCAACGAGATACCTTCTTCTAAATGTGACTATTAGCACTAGGTCCAAAATAAGGAAAATGGAGGCAAACACTACATCTCTCATTTCTATAGGTCCACCTCTTCATCAAAGAAAACCTAAGGAGATGAGAAGATTCAAAGCACAACCAAGTAATCTACAAGATGTATTAAGTTAGTAATACCCTCCGGACTGCAGAAAATTATAGATTCACATAATAAATTTTCCACAAGTCAATTAGGGACCACAACTCAAAGACAATCCGTGGAGCAGAGAACATATTCCTTCCAAGGAAGGACTACATATAAAACAAATAAGGAGGTAGAATATTTCTCTACCATTGTAGAAGTTCATGAAAAATCCTTTCAAAGTATCCTTGACTAGATGAAGAATACTAATGTGAGTATCTTGATGTGGGAATCTTTAGAAATTATGAGATAGAGAGATCTTTTAAAAATAGTTATGACAAACTTCTCCACTCTATTTGAGTCACCCAAGGAGTAAGACAAAGTTGTACTTACTAATTCAATATAGTAGAAGGAGGATCATTCAAACAAGAACATGAATCCTACTTCTATATATGTATTCTTTATCATTGGAAATATTTTAGTTCACAATTACATTATTGACTTAGGGGCAATCGGCTTTGTGATGCCCAAGTATATTACAGCCAGCTAGGTCTCGAGATATGATTCTCTTTATAAAGGGTTGAGTACAACCGAATGGAACAATAATGGGGACTATTGGGGTTATCGAATGTCTAGGACTCATGTTGCATGCAAGCCCTATATTTTATATTCCCTAAGATATCTTCATAATTGATCTACCTCCAATATTTACTCTATATCTATCTAGAGACTTCATCTCAAAAAAATGGAGTATATCTATCAACTAACTAGTCTCATATGCTCTTCAAAACTAGGTATAACACTAAGAATACCATCAGTCTAAAAAATTTTCTACATAACATATAGATCCTTATGCACCCATCCCCATTAATGCAAATTGTATGATTTTTCATCAATAATATTATCCAAATGCCGAAGATGCAGTACTCATATTGAGGGATGTTGGGCCCTCAAAAATGGCTAAGTGTTTGCAGAGATTCACACACAAGTGTAAGGGAAACAAGAGAAGCACACATAAGTGTTACTGAAAGAAACATGCATACGGATAAACATGGTGAACACGTTGGAAGAAAAATGTTTTCTCGTGGAAAATAGAGAGGGATGTGCACAAGGATCACGACGAAAGGTAGACGACTTAGTGAGTTTTTAGCATATGGAGATAAATATAGACTTGGAGTACACAAAATGAAAGGAGATTTTGGTGGTTAAGAAGATACTATTTATGAGGAAATAACTTGCAGTTCAAACAGGAGCTTAGAGCTAGTAATAGGATCGGAACTAGGAGCTAACTATAGATTATCTATTAATAGGTGGAGCTTACATGCTTATATAGATATCTTGTAGCGTGCATGGCTACTCTTAGCATGCACCTATTTTCGAGAGTGCATGGGAAGTGAATGGAAAGTTCCCTCCCCTATATATATATATATATATATATATATATATGTATGTATTTATTTTCATGGTTTAGAGGATCATGATCATGTGTGTTATAGTTATGTTGTTGGTTTATGAGCACACCTAACTTATGATAGTCATGTATATGTATTCAGATATTGTGGATTAATATAATGGATCATTGTGGTTGGATATTGATTTTTGATGTCTCTGTTATTGGTAACTATATGGTGGATTTTTTCATAGTGGTTATGTGAATTGTATGTTTCCAAATTAAGTTCATGGATCTGGTTATTATGATTATGGAATATATGTTCATGCATGCTAACTCCTTGACATAGCTGATATGAAAGAGGGACTTGTTACCTTCATGTGCTTTGGTTGAGTGCTTAGATCTATATGAGTGATGTGCTAGCACATATAGGGTTTTAAGTAAGAAAATAGACTATATTTTGGTTCCTTTTCTGGGACCTCTTTTCTAAGCTATTGCAAGGATGTTTCACACTGATGGATTATTAGTTGACTCTTACGACCATTTAAGATTGGGTTATTGAGTGACATGATCAGTTTTCTCTAAAATTTGGTTCTGGACCTGATTTCAATGCATGCAAGTGGGTTAAGGAACACCTTTATCATGAGATTTATTAGTTGTTCTTTAGCTACTTCCCTATAGAATTTTATGAGTGGTCAGTCATGCATACGCATACGCATCGACAAGGAGATGGTATTACGATCAAGGGTTTGGAAAAAGAATAATATTAGTCCTTGATTTATGCAAATGAACCTTAGATGCATTCTTTAGATCACATGTGGGTTGGTGTTGTGAACAACTATACTCCAAAGTATGTTGTTTTCACTTATTCTTGCCAAGAAGCTATAGAGTTTAAGTTTCTGCGTGAGCCCAGAGGATATTATCTTCATGTTATTCCTTTAGTAATTAAGATCTTGATGGTAATGTTGAATTTAGATAACATCCCTAGGGATATCTAAACTCACAACCACAAGTGAGGAAAAGAGCAAGTGTGGTAAAATATGACAGACCTTGCAGCATAAAGGTAGAGAGAAGAAAGGTGGCTTAAGTATAATGAAGTGTGAGAGAGGGAATTAGCAAAGCATCATGATATTGAGGAGTGAATGGTGTTACAGAGAGAGATCACTCGTGAAGGATTTGTATCTCACGTGGAAGACAAGGAACTGAGCATCCGGCTCTCACCCATTTTGGTAAGCATGGTAGAGAATCCCTCTTGGCTTCAGATGAGAGCACATCAGAAGAAAGTATAAGGACCACATGCACACATCTGATCCCACATGGTGACCTTTCCCTTGCACTTGGTGTTCTAATTCTGAAATAATTATTAATAAGAAAACTAGTGTTGGTGATAGAGTAGCAATAGGTAGATTTCATTTTCCATTGAGTACAAGAGTTAATCAGATAGCACATTCATCTATGGTGGTGTAGTTTTCATCTTTGTTATTTAGGGGTTTGGTTGGAGGTATATTTTTGGTGTGTCTTCTAGACAAAGTGTGGGCACACAGAATCTTGGTGCCATGTATGGAAGTAATACCACTTCACAGGGCATGGGAGTCCAGTCAGTATAATTATTGGAACTTAAGGAAACACATCCTCCGGTCTAGTTCCCAATGTAGGAGGTGGATTAGGAGGATCTAGAGGCTCGAGATGAAGTAGATTTGGTGGTTCTAGAGGTGGAGAAAACACTAGAGGTAATACAAGTTCTAGATCTGGAGGGCATGGTATGCATCAAACCCAATAGGTTATCTATAAAATGTAACTTCACCTTCCATAATATTGAGGCATTGAGGATGCAACAGAGCATGTTCACATGTTTGAGACATTATAGCTTGTGAAGGGGATCACAACTCCTAAGTGTAAGGAAATCTAGTTTGTAACTACTTTGCAAGGGTATACGCATAGTTGGTATAGGAAGTATGATCCAAACCATACTACATTTTTGTCTCGTAGGAAGAGGAGATGGTTTTGCATCCCACAAGGACATAAAATGCAATTTGTTGAAGATCCAAATAATGTTCTCCATGTGAGGTATTAGAGCTTGATACCTTTGGACCAACTATTTTGATGGTCATCATTTAATAAGGAGGATGTACTACTATGCACAAAGAAGATGTTTTATTGGGTGCTTGAGTCGCATATTGAAGAGCTAGAATTTGAAGTAAGTGCCCATTCACTACTGGATACCCATGAATTGATAGTCTCAGGATATATGTATCTAGTACTTTGACTCCCAACAATTGATAAATGAAGAAGCATAAAATGCACTTAATAAGCTATCGGTAAAGTTGGGTTCCATGATTTTTGACAAAAACAACAATATACGATTTATGTAAAGGGAAATGGAGGAGAAGAATAAGTAAATAAGAGAAAGGGACAAAGAGATAAAGGAAAATAATAAGATTATTATGTAGTTTAAAGATGAATTAAGGGATGAAAAAGGGTAGACACGCATGGCTTACAACAAGGCTGAATACATAGTTGTTGTGATCTTACTAGCGTGCCCAGATCTGGCCCCTCCTGATACAACCAAGTATGAAATTGACTTCCATTATCGTAAATATCTAACATGCATAACTACAACCCAACAACCACCCCTTGCATTGTAATCTATAGAAGAAGTTATGGCATGACAAAAACAATAGGAAAGAGAATAAATTAAAGCCACCATAACAAAATACACTGAGTTAATTGAATTAGTGTAAGTAGAAAATCACATGGTGAAATTTTTCTATGAAAATTACGAAGATAGAGATCACGTCTTCGGGAATGCTAGATGTAAAAGATGAAGCAAATCTAAAGGAGTTTTAGACCAAACAAAAAGGAAATAGGGAGGAATGAGAAAGAATCTTGGTAGAGGTTGAGCAGAAGTGTGAGGAAATTGATTCACTAAGGGCCTCAATTAAGAATAAGTTAAAGGAAATATATCCTCCATTTACATGCAAGATTGAAGCACTAGTTGATGCAAGAAAACAACTTGAGACTTTGGTAGAAAAGTGAAAGGAAAAGGGTGAGGATCTGACTAATGAAGAAGTTCTTGTCATGGTAGATGAGGATTTTACTTAGGAGACCAAAGTGAGTTAGAGGGATGGAAAACATTGGAAGCATTAGTAAATAAGGAATTCCCCCTCCTTTTTGCATAGTAGCACTTGGATTATTTCTTTTTTGGTGTAAGCCGAGATAGATATTTTTTTCATTCTTTGATTCTTGAAGGATTCTTTATCATTATTTGGGTGATTAGATAAAGTGTTGTTGAGGAAGGATAACATACCTAGTGTGGGGTAATGTTGGGCCCTAGAAAATGGCTAAGTGTTTGTAGAGCTTCACACACGCACGTAAACAAAACATGAGAAGTGCGCATAAGTGTTACGGAAAGAAACATATGTAAGGATAACCATGGTGAACATGCTGGAATAATAGGGTTTACATGCGGAAGATGGAGAGGGATTTGCGTAAGGATCATAATGGAAAGGTAGAGGACTTACTGAATTTTTGAAATATGGAACTAAATATATACTTGGAGTATGTGACATGTAATGAGGTTTGGGCAGTAAAAAGAGCCTATTTCGAGGAAAGAACTTGTAGCTCAAACAAACACTTGGAGATAATAATAGGATCAAAACTAGGAGTTAACTATATATGATCTATTAATAGGTAGATATTGTGTGCTTCTATAAAGATCTTATAGCAGCACATAGCTATTCTTATCATACATTCTATTTTGAGAGTGCATGGGCGGTGAAGGGCAATCTCACCACCACTATATATATATATATATTGATTTGCATGGTTTACAAGATCATGATCATGTGTGTTAGAAGTATGTTGTTGGTTTATGAGCACACTTGACTTATGAAAGTCATATATATATGTATTCAACTATTTTGGATTAATATAATGGATCATTGTGGTTGGATATTTATTTTTGATGTCTATGTTATTGGTAATGATATGGTGAGTTTGATCCTAGTGGTTATGAGTTGTATGTTTTCTTATTTATGTATGTTTCCATATTAAGTTCATGGATCTAGTTATTATGATTATGAAATATATGTTCATGCATGTTAAATCCTTCACAAAGGTGACATGAAAGAGGTACCTAGTATGTGTGTGTGCTTCGGGTGAGCACTCGATCTATCTAGGTGATGTGTCATTGTGTGTAGGGTTTTAAGTAAGAAAACATACTACATGGGAATTCCTAATTTTTACTTGATGATTGGGGGAACTATTACCATGGTTTCTATCCATATCAATAAATTTAAGAGGTTGTCTTGGGTATTTATTGTCTACATGAGGAGAATTCACCTCTTCCTAGTATTGTCAAATCAAATGATGAAGAAGATGATGGAATTTGGTAGATATTTTTTGATGGATCAATAAGGAGACAAGGGGTAGGAGGAGGTGTATTTCTTATATCTCCTACCGACATGAAGTATTAATCCTTTTTCAAATTTCAATTCAGCTACTCTAACAACACATTAGATTATGAATCCTCATAAAGTCTTACAATGGGAAGGAAAGAAGAACATCAAAAAATTGAAGAATTTTGGAGATAGTGAATTGATTGTAAACCAATTCGAGAGAATAAAATGTAGATAAGAATAACTAGATAAGATATTACAAACATAGAGTATTGGAACTTTTGGAGGATTTTAAAGCCTTCAATATTTATTTCACTCCAAGGAAAAGTAACAAATCCACTAATAGGTTAGCCACAAAGGTGGGAGTAAGGTTTGATGTTGTTAAGGAAGTTAAGAGAGACAAGTTACAATTTCATATCAAGGTAATAGTGAGGCCTACCATACTAAAAATGACACCAATTGGTAAGTGTTTAAGAGTGAGCAACATGTTGTGAATTTTATTAGAGAAGAAGATGAGCTTTTTTCAAGAAATTGGGATATGTTAGAGAAGTAATATGGGATTTAATTCATCCAAATTAGATTGAATAAATTTCCCAAAGGATTAATGACTTTTGAAACCATATTTAACTTTGATTATCATCTCGTAAAGGGAAAAAGAAAACATTGCAGAAAAATATGAGGATTATGATCATGTTTTAGTTGGAAAGGAAAAAATACTCAAGATTGGGAAGGTATACACTCCATGAGAAAAATATGCTTTTGTGGAGATATTTCAATAAATTTTTATGTCCTTGCGTGAAACTATGAATACCTTTGGTATTTTGATCTTGAATTAGCATAGGAAATTTTTGAGTTGGATCCACTAGCTAAACCTATTAGAAAAAAATAGAGGTATGTCAATCCATGGATTGATCCACTCATGAAGAGGAAACTGAATAAGCTGATTGAAAAAAATATTATAATCCCTATCAAACATTCAATATGGGTTGCGAATCTAGTCCCAATGTGGAAAAGAAATGGAGAAATCATATTATGTGTTGATTTCAGAGATATGAATAAGGCATCTTTGAAGGACCATACCGAATACCTTCAATGGAGAAAATATTACAAATAGTGGTTGGATCAAAGAGGATTTCTCTTGTATATGGTTACTCCGCTATAATAAAATCATGGTGAAGGATGAGGACAAGTCAAGGGTGAATTTTACCACAAAATGGGGGACCTATGCCTAAAGGAAAATGTCATTTTGCTTATCTAACACATGAGAAAATTTCCAAAGGGATATGGATATGGAATTCAAATAACTGATTAGTAGTATTATTCTTGTGTATCTAGATGGTATCACAAGTTCTCCAAGGACACAAAATACCACCTACTCCATCTCAGAAAGTTTTTGGGAGATGTAGGAAATTTTGAGTCTCCTTCAACCCGGAAGTGTATCTTCTTATCTCATGAAGGTAATATCCTTTGACATATTGTTTCTAAAAATGATTATCCATTTATTTAGAAGTACTTACTATTGTATTAGCATTTCCATTATCCAACCACAAGAAGACACTTCAAATATTCTTAGGGAGAATTAAAATTTTCAGCAGTTTGTCCCAAAAATTTCAACCTTGTCAATTCATTGACATTAATATGAATAAGAACATGGAATTCAAGTGGAATATTGAATGAAAGAACATATTTTAAGCTATTAAACAAATAATTATGTAGGCCCCAACTCCCATCAACCATGATGTTACTAAATAATTCACCTTGTATGCTTTTGGTGACACAGACACAATATCCACCATGTTGGTGCAGACTAAAAAGAAGGTGAATAAAATCTAATTGCATTCTTTAGCCAATTTATAGAGTACTATGAGTTGAAATATTCATTTATTTATCAACATGCCTTGGCTATTATAAATAGTTTAAAAATTCATACATCGATATCCAATAACCGATTCACCTCATTGTATCTCATTCTAGGGAAAAATACTTTCTTGAAAATAAATATTTGAACGAGAAGAGATGTGGTTGGATAAATAAGGTAATGGAGTATGATATTTATATCGAGGTGACTAAGCTGGTTAGAGTTATGGGGATGTGTGAGAAACTAGTTTCAAACCAATAGATTTATAAATAGGTTGTCCTCATACTCCAACATGATCAAGAACAATTAGCAAATACTTGTTTACTACTTGTTGTACTTATGATATAATAAACTATCTCCAAATAGGCCAGTGTCCTCAAGTCCTGAGTAAAGCCAAGAGGAGGTACTTTAGACTCCAATCCATCCCTTAAGTGTTGATTGATGGCATTTTGTTTATAAATGATATAAATGGTTTCCTTTTGAGATGTATTAAAATAAATCGACAGATAACGTGTTGCATGAGTTTCATGATGGAGAAGTAGGGGACACTTTACTCCCAGTACAATAGCCCTTAAGATCATGAAATGTGGTTACTATTGGCCCCATATCTTCAATGACTAGCATAAGCTAAGAGATCTAATGGATGTATCTTTTTTACAGGAAAAGAGAGGCTATCTACTCTTCCACTCTACCCCATCTCTCGTAAATTAACCTTTCATACAATATAGGTTGGTTTTTTTTTTAAATATTAATCCGCATTCAAGTTTGGATCACTAGTGGATCCTCATGTCCACCGATTACTTCACCAAATGGATAGAGGTGATTTATTTGAAGGAATAAAATGAAGCTATCATCTTATATTTCTATGAAGATATTGTGACTAGGTTTGGTGTTCCTTCCAAAATAATTTCTGATAATGCTCTAGATTTCCTTAGCACAAAAATATGTGATTGGGATGTGAATAATGGTATATATTTGAGTACATCTTCAAATTAATACCCCCAAGGTAATTGACATGCTAAGTCCACAAACAATAACCTATTTAAGGTCATAAAAAGGACCTTGGAGGTAAACTAGAGGACTTGGCATACAAAATTGAAATCAGTCTTGTGGGCTGATATAAGTACTCCCAAAAGATCAATTGGTAGCTCACCTCTCAAGATTGTTTATGAGAAAGAATATAATTTTCCAATACCACTTGAATTACTAACATTAGATCTCATCAACTAGCTTGAGATCTTTGAAGTTGAGGCCATGAAATTTATATATATAGAGCTCATTGAGCTGAAGAGTTGAGGATCAATCCATACAAGCCTTATAAAAAGATCAAGCTCATATTAAGAAGTGTCTTGATAAGAAAGAAGTAGCTAGGTGTTTTTAAGAGGGAGATATGGTTCTTAAATGGGATCAACATATAGATAAACTAGGAAGACACTCAATTTTTAATACCATTTGGAGCATTCGTTATGTGATCTTGGCTACAAGTTAAACAATGCTTTCAATTTTTCAAAGATGAATGTAAAAGAGTTCATGATCTTTTTGATGAAATCTATCTCAAGAATTACTTATAAAATAAGGTTCTTTCTTGTATATATTAGATTTGTTTCAATTCCTCCAAGTTATTGCAAGAAAATATCTTATTGTTAGTACAATTATTTTGTGATAGGTTCTTTTGCACACTCTGCATGTTTCATTTGAACATGTATGATCTTTCATGTTTGTACATAGTTTTGAGGCCTTGGTTTTCTCTTGTTCGGTTTTCGAGAAAGTTTTATGGTGGAAATTGGTGCTTGATCCATCTCCATGGGATTTTCTCACCCTCATTAAACATCATGTAAATCATAACTCTCCCCTCCCTTTTTAACCTTGGAAGGATTAAAAGTTTTGGGGTAAATCTTAAAATTCCATCAAATACTCCTTGTGAAAGAACTTTAGAAGAGAAACTACAAGGATATTTTTAATTCATGCAAGAAAGGGGTGAAGTTTTAAGTTCCATGATCAGGTTTTCAAATTTTGGGGCTAGTTCCATGCCCATTTGATTTCAAAGAAAAATTGGTCATCAATTTAGCAAGAAAATATCCCCATGACTTACCAAAATTTTATCACCAAATCCCCCAAGGTTATTCTAGCACTAACATGGTTCATTTCGAACTTAGTAAAAATTAGGGAAAATTAATGAAACACTTGTTTTATAATGTATCGTGGACTAGTTGAACCTTTTGTTTCATGGTTTTTCCTAACTCGTGGAAAAAAGGAGCTAGGCTTGGTAGGTGAAAATGTAGAAGGAATCTTTCCATGAAAAGGTGATTAAGTCTGGGTTTCGGTAAGTAAAATTAAACTTGGTTCTTGTAAGGTGAAATTAATCTTAGTTCTTGTCTCGAGTTAATATTGCATATGGTTAAGATCTAGATCTATTTCATATTGTGATTTATTCATGAATGAATATTATGGATATGGAATATTTTATGATGATTATAACTCCTTGAAAAAAGTACCATAAAAGAGGGAATTGTTACCCTTGCGTGCTTTGGGTGAGCGTTCAAGTTTTTCTTGGGTGATGTGCCAACACGCCTTGGCCTGTTGGTGAAATAATAAGACTAAATTTTTGTTCCATTGTTGGGACCTCTTTTTTAGTTATTTGTCATGATTTTTCATGATGAATACATACCGATTGACCTTGGCCAATATTGAAGAGTTGTTAGACAATTTAGAAGAAGATTATGGTCACAAATTTAGCATTAGTATTGAATTTAATGCACACTGTAGGTTGAACATAATGTGTATCATGAGTTGTATGAGATGTTTTTCTACATTTTCCCTATACAGCTATAGGAGTGGTTGGTTCCTTATGTATCGAAGAGAAATTAGAGGTTTCAAACACTTGTTTGGGTGCAAGAAGAATTTTAGGATTTACATGATGCTGATATGACTTTGACATGCATTATAGATCATTGGTGGAGTGATGTTCTTAATAGCTATATTTTGGAGGATGCAATTTGTACTTATTCATATCTAGAGGTTTTTGAGTTCAAGTTCTTTTGCAAACCCAAAGGATCATATTTTTTTGGTATCCCTTTAGCGATTAAGATATTGATCGTGACTTTGGATTTGGAACAACGTCCTATGGCTAGCTAAACCCTACCAAGTGTGGGGGAAAGAGTAGGTGTTGTGAAAGATGGCGTACTGGAAGAAGAAAGGAAGATAGAAGAAGAAGACTTAAATTTAATGAGGCATGTGAGAGGTATTTGGAGAAGTAGTGTGAAGTTACAAAATGAGTGGAGTTGTGGAGAGATATGGCTCACGAAGGATTTGGAGCTCACGCAGAGGACATGGATTTAGATCATCTGGAATTCCCCCATTTGGGTAATTATGTTCGAGAACACTATTCAACCTCATATGAGAGTGTGTCGGTAAAAATTTCAAGGACTGTGGATATGCATTTGATCCCTCCTGGAAACCTATCCCTTGCGCTTGGTTTTCTAGTTTCAACAACAATCATTAGTAAGCAAGCTAGTGTGGGCAGTAGAGTAGTGATAGATAGATTTAATTTAAAATAAATTTAAGAAGTTAATCGTAACTTATTCATCTATGGTGGTGCAATCTTCTTTTGTGTTATACGAGAGTGCAGTCGGAGGTATCTTTTCTAGACGTCATCAATAAAAATGTGGGTGTGTAGAACATTGGTATCACATCTAGAAGTAGTAAAACTTCACAGACCATGGGATTTAAATTTAGAACAACTATTTGAACACAAGGAAATGCATCATGTGGTATGTTTCATACTACATGAAGGTGATAAAGAGGATCGGGTGTATCAAGATCTAGTGGACCTAGTGGTTTTGGGGCGAGGAAACATAGGAGGCAATGCAAGTTTTGGATCTGGTGGGTAGAGTCCAGTACTTCAACCCCGAAATTCTATTTATATATGTCTCTTCATCTCCCATAATACAGAGGGATTGAATATGCAAATGAGCATGTGCATATGTGTGAAATACTATGGCACTGTAAAGGGATCACAAATCCCGAGTGTAAGAAAAGCTAATTTTCTACCACATTACAAGGGTGCGCCTATATTTGGTATATAAAATATGATCGAAACCATACTTTTCTAGATCAGTATAATGTTGGGTGATTCCTTCTTAGCAGAATTTCATATACCCGAGTTTGAGCGAAAGAGCATCGGTGCGTTGAAAGACATCAAGTAGGGTGTGGTGAGAGTGTTCAAGAGTATGATGCACGATTACGGACTCTGCTATCAAATTTATCTTATGAAATTCACCTAATTCAGCATCCTTAATGGTTCATTATAGGTTTGATCACACCCTTTATTTTTTGTTCAAACTACACCCATGTCTCTAATTTGGAAGAACTGATAATTTGAGTCAATAATCGGACCATCTCCAAGTTGTGGGACCTTGTGCACTTGAGTCATACCTTCAAAGAAGGTCGGTTCCTCTACCTATTTCTACTGCTACTTCTTCTCCTAATGCTCATAGAAAAATCTAAGCTAATGAAGCCAAGGGACCAAGGATAGAAGAATATGAAAAAGGAAAGCTAAAATAAAGAGAGGCAATAACACTAGAAAAAGTGGGATGAACGCTATCTGTTTTGGATGAAAATGAAGGAGAAAGCATAGAGGGAGGCCGGACACACATAAAAAAAACTAAAATGCATTCACCTACTCGATTTCATGAAAAACAACAAGAAAATGGAGCTTTAAGGGATTTAAAGTGACACAACAAGCACAAAATGCAAAAGGAAGGCAAGATAGAAGAATATAAACATGTCAAGGAAAAGAATATCCAAAAACCAAATGATTATTACTTCTAAGAATGCATAGTACATTACAATGACATATGAGGCTGATATCCACATGTAAGTGTTAGATCTAGAAGTCTTCGAATCAAAATAAAAAGATGGAAAACCCTTAGCAAATGCTAAAAGATCCAAAATGTCCAACCCTTTACAATGAGCCAAGCTCTTACATTTATAGATGAATTGATGAGAGAAAAAAGGGGAAGGAGGGAAAATCCAATTTGAAAACTCAACCACCAACAATGAATGCTTTTAATCTATCAAATGCGCATCTCCAAGTTTGTATGGCATGTAGGATAAGGAAGGAGGAAAGATCCATATCAAATCGGGTGGTTGGAGAAATCAGATCTACTCATTAATGGCATGATAGACATTTTCCATCTTCTCACCTACCAAATCCTATTGAAATTTGAATTTAAATGGCCTAGAATGTATCCCAGTCGGATATTTCCAAAAAGTCTAGGTGTGCAAGGATACTAACACTTGAGAAGAAGTTATGATCATTAAAATATTTGCAGTCCAAGCTGGACATGCAAGACACTTAACACATGTTGATTGACTGAGAGATCAGCCAACTATACAACTACTTTTTCATTTTCTTCCACGTGTATATCATTGGCTCTTTGTCTAGATTTCACACCCTATAGGAGCACTTTCATTGGTTTTGTGTAGCACACTCAATGTATGACAGATGCCACATGGCACAGAAGAGTGTAGAAGAAGGTGCAAAGGCATGCACATGGGAGATTAAAGTGTAGGAGGAAAATAGAGGAAGGGAACATGTAAAGATGATGCATGTGGGGAATGGTAGAAATACCTGAGGAAAAAATTTATGGTTAAGGTGTAATTATTACAAAAATAATTTGCGGCGGTAAGGAAGAAAGGTGCACGAGGAAGCCAAGGACTTATTTTATTTTAGAAAGTGAGTCTAGGGTGCACGTGTAGGGTGCATACACTTGTTGGGAGCAAGGAAAATATGAAATGAGTGCACGTGAGGGGAAAATGGAACAAGGAGGAAATGGAAGAGGAAAGGATGGAAATAAAATAAGAGAAGAAGAGCACGCGTGAGCGAGTCAAGAATTACCACAAGGAAATGTGCACAACCTATAATGTAGAACCTTAGAGCTGACATGGAATGTAAGTTGTCTAAATAACTAGGGGTGTAACACCTTTAACAAATAGTTATATTTCTCTTTTGCATTACAAGCATTGGCATGTGATTTTCTTAAATGAGGTGTGTTTCCTTGATTGTTGAAAATCATGCTTGTTATGGATAAATAATCTGTACTCTCTTGGATTCATTGGATTAGAATGATATGGCTTGCAAGAATCCATTTTTCACTTCTTGTAGGTGAGTTGCAATCTGGTTTTGAGAGTTACAAACTTATCTCTTTTACTGACTCATCCTTAGATCAATTCCAGTGATCTAAGGAATGTTTTAAATCTCCTCACCGGACTGAATGGTAAAATAACATTCATAGGTGGAGAGATGTAGCGGACTGAACTTTGTATGTTACAAATTTTTTGGTCTTGTATGAACGTGCCTTCATTCGGTTGTAAGTTTGTGCTTGGGTCTTTGGGATTGATCTCTTCAAGACATTAATGGCGTAAGCAATAAAGTATGCTTCACGATGATGAGGGGAATCTAAATCCTAAACCTAAGGGATTATCCTAACGGTATCCTAAACTAGGTAAAAGAACCTACTTCCTAGTTATGTCTATTTATTTGGGTTTCAATCTAACCTAATCTTCTTATTCTATTTTGTTGGGATGGCATCCTAACCTAAGTTCTTGTGCTAAATGAATAAGGGAGAAATTACTAAGGTAATGCTAGGCTATTTTAACCTAATACCTAATACTATATGGTTGTGAATTTGATCTATCCTGAAGTTGAAATTACCTATGGAAATGTTTTTAAGACCTAAGGTAATTATTTTTAGACTAACCTAAGTTTTGGTAAATCTATCCTAAACTATTGAAAAGGAACCTAGGGTTGCATGACATTATGGTGATAGTTCCAATGGCATTTATTTGATTTGATTTGGTTAAATGAATGGAGGTCAGCCATTTTGGTAAAGGAAAGTAAAATTTAGTGGACACATACATGGAGGCTTCACTAAAGATGGAAATGCATGTTGAAGTAGAAATGGCATTCGCCAGTTTTAGGAGGTGGTGGCAAGGAGAGATAAGTAGGAGATTTGGGAGTAATTGCATTAATGAACCTTAATTTTTATGTGCAAACCATCTTGGAAACAAGGAAGGTGGATTTGTTGGAGGTTGTTTGATCTTGCATGCATTGCGATTTTTTCTCTACATGGAGCTATCTGGTTCTTCAACCATCAGTTCAACTTTTAATTTAAGGCTATTTTTGGTTTCTCTGGTCTCTTTTCGATCGAAGGAAAATATATGAGGCATTAGAAGAAAATATGTTTGGTTGTTTATCTTTCATGGAGGAGAAAAAGAGTTGGAATCTCAGCTATAAGTCTCCTTCGAATTGGCAAAAGCACTATCAGGCATGATAGGCTCTACCCATTAAGATTTCTTGCTTTCTTCTAAATGATTCATTAAAACAATTCTACTCTCATGAGATAAATGTTTTCATGATTTTTCTAGTTATTTAATTTCATGGTTTTATGAATCTTTGTGGTTTTTGGATATAAATCCATTGCAAAATAATGTTAGCCTTTGGAAACTCTCTTTGTGCAAGTTCAGTGGTGACATGCATGTGAAACTTGTATTCAAAGATTTGTATTTCATTCTGAACTTGTGTTCAAGGCTGGTGTTGTTCTGAACTAGTATTCGATGCCTTATGTTTCATTCTGAACTTATATTAGAGCCTTGTGTTTCATTCTGAGCTTGTATTGGAGCTTTGTGTTGTTCTGAACTTGTGTTTGAAGCTTCATGTTTAGCATTGTACTCATATTCAATACTTGTGTGTTTTGAACTTGTATTAGGGGCATTATGTTTGGTTCTATAATTGTATTATGAGATTTGAATTTTACTCCTATTCTAGGTTTGAGATTCTTAGAACTCATTTATGGGACAGTCTGCTTGAAAATTCTTAAGAGAATAGTTTTGGTTTGAGTTTTTTTGGTTATCTCTTTTGAGATCTTCTCCTGTAGCTTCTTGAGTTGGAATGGTTGTGGTACTTCTATTTTTGAGACTGCACCGCCTTCTTTAAACTTATAAAGGTGTGTAAATATGGAGGATATTCTTCTCTCCTTTGCTCTGAGAAAACCCGCGTCTTGTTGAAGGCTTGACTGTTTTGTTTGAAGGTTAATGGACTGGAACTAGTAACTTGTTGAGGGACTAAGGAACCTCTGGTTAGTTACTATATTGTTATTTACTCTTTGGTTTGATATAGAGTTCGTTAAAACAATCATTATTGGTTTTTTTGGATTATAGAAATGCGGTATGCATACTCCTTGTGATTGATGTTAGAAACGAACACCTTATCTGTCATAATCTTTATAAATGGAGTACTGTGTAAGTCTTTTTGCTATGAATTCTGTTTCGATCAAGTTTGAGGTAATGTTGGGACCTTGCTCAACTTATTGCTTTGTGGGTCTTCTTACTCTCTTTAGATCCTTTTAATTGATTTTTGGGTTTTAAGAAAGAAGAGTTGAACCCTCTTGTGTACAAAATATTGTATGGAAGGTTATATTACCTCTAGTTTGGGATTGTTTCTTTAATTTGTTCTTATCTTGGATCACAAACTACTTGCTCTTTTGTATTGAGTTGTTGAAGCCCTTGTAATTGGGATTTCAGTTCTATTGAGTTCGTGAGTATTTTTGAACTTGTTTAGCTTATACTTGATTTGGGTTTTTTATCCTTTGTTAGATTCATTATAGGAATATTTGGGTCTTTAAAAAGAGAAAGGAATATATTTCGTTATCCAAAAAATCCTCTTGCTTATTTTGACTAAATTTCTTTCATTCCTTCCTTCCTTGTGTCCGAGTCAATTTTTACTTTTTAGGCACTCAAAATTATTTGGAAATGGCTTCATTAGATAGAGAATTTTCTCCCCTTTCAAGAAAGGTAAAATTTTCCTTCTAACTCTGTGTATTTTGCAAGTCATGGCTCAACAGAGTTTTTGAGGGAAATTTTCCCTAGGAAGGTCTCGAGCTAATAGGAATCTGCCACATGGTAGCGGAATGGCAGGTGCGTCGGCAGGTGAGTTAGAAAAATTTCCAAAGGGCTCGGCGGGGGCGCAAAGAAATTTTTTGGCCCAAAGTCCCGTAAACCAATAGGAGTCTGCCACGTGTCCATAAGGCCAACGGGAGTCAGAGGGGCGGAGTGATTTTTGGATTTTCGCCAAAAAAAGTAGTAGGTGCAAGGGAAAAAAATGGCTCAAAAGCCTACGTGGAGGAGGAAAACAAATTTTGCAAAGGGCTTGCAGACCAACCGAAGATGCCACATGTCTTGTTCACGGCGGAGGTCAAGGTGCGGGGGGAATTCGATAATTTTGCCAAATTGTTCAAAAAGGCATGAAGGAAATTTTTTTCCCACGGGCCCACAAAGGAAAGAAAATGATTCAAGCTCTCACCGAATAGGAGGGTGACACGTGCCGGTGGAGTGGCAGGGGTGTGAAGCAATTTTGGAAATTTTTCCAAAGTTCAAAAAGGTGCAAAATGGCCGTTTAAAGCCACGGACCAATGGGAAAGTGCCACATGGTAATGGAGTAGTGGGGCATAGAAATTTTTGGGGAAATTTTCCCAAATTCAAACAAAAGGGGAAAATTTTTAGGTATCAGCCTGCCGACCCGATTTTTGCCCCTGTTTCGCCCTAAATCTTTAGAGGGGCATATCTTTTGATCCATAGCTCATTTTTTTTTCAATTTTTGTGTCATTGGAAAGCTATTGAAGTCCTCTACATGATGGAATCTTCAATTTTGTTTTTGGTGGAGTTTAGTGAGAGAAAAATGAGAAAAACACCTTTGGCATGGGGAAAAGAGTAGAACCGACATTCAACCACCATTTTTAATGCAGCATGGCTTCCATTCTTTTCCAGCATGGTTGAAAATCTTGGGAATGAACTTTTAAGGGTACCCATGCTATTTTGATGGATTTGGTCAGTGGTTGAATCATTCATTTCATTTTTCCCACATTTCTCCTTCCCAAACCCAGGTTTTCATTGTTAAAAGCTAGTTTTGGCTCATTGTAAAGGGTTAGACATTTTTATGATTTGTAGGCTCGCTCCTTCACCCTAGCAAGTGGATTTGTGGAATATCGGACCTTTTCTAGGACTGAAACATCATTTCTACCTCCTTCTTGTTGTAATACACTATATTTAAAAATGGAAATGAAAATGCAAGCTCTGTGAATGAATTTTCAATCCTTTCTCATGTTATTTGCTCTATCCTGATCCTTCATTACAATTTTAGAAATTTGTGCATGATTTTTGTTACATTTCTATAATCTATGTCAATTTTCAGAAAAAGATGTTCACCACTCCTTTGGTGTATCACCTTGTTAGTTTAGTTTTATCTTATTTTCTCTCTTCTATCCTTGTCTCCTTGGTAGAATTAGAATAGGATTTTGAGTTAAACCTCTAAAATTTCATGTATAGATCTTATCGAGAGAGTAGAGGAACCAACCTTTAATATGGAGATTTTTTTCCCATTTTTGCAAGTCCCACACTTGGGGAAAAGATTCTATATTGTGCAATCACACTGGATGCTTATAAAACTAGAAATATGAAAAAACATCTAGGGGTGTTGTGAATTTTCCCTAATAGTTTTGGCACACCCAGTGGGACCTTAGAGGTCTTCATCTTCATTACAACAAAGTTGATGTGCATTTTTATACGTTTCTTGCTTAAAAGAGCCCTGATTTACACATCTGGCGACTCCAAAAGGATAAAATCAACTAGTTTCAGTAGTCCAAGTCTAAAGATTCATGAGAAGGATCCAAACAAGGTCAAGGGCCAGAGAAGAGGGATTGTCTAAGTATCTACAATTATCCCCAAGAATAAGAGAGAGAGGAAGAAGAATTTAAAGGTCTCCATCTCCACCAAACAGAACTCTATCAACTCCTCCACCTGGTAGACCTTTCACCCAATCAACAAGGGTTCTTAGGCCAATCAGAATGGCACAACACAACCCTTATGTCAACTTCATTAGTAGCAGCCCACTTGCTCTCAATGCACAAAACCCAGTTCCAGTTGCAGCATTGAAGAACATTCCATACTTTACTAGGGAAAATTAGACCACTCCTGGTGATCATGTCAAAGACATTGCTAATGTTTGTGCAATCCATGAGATTGTTGAGATACAAATTGTTGTCAAATTGCTGACTTGTTGTGCCTCATACTCTAAGCCTAATTAATGCAAACTGTTTAATATTTGATCAAGAGGATTATCCAGCACGAGATGAAGCCGACACCAAAGTTGGAAGCATCCCGATTTGAATCTTGATGAATGGGAAAGCAAGATACATGCTTTTGATCCCTACAAGGAAATAGAGGAATCGAACTAGGAGTTTATTGGATGCATGAAGAAAATCAGCCTATTCCTGACATCACCAAGCCAGACCATAAAGATGAAAATGAGGTATGGTAGCTGTTATTTGATGGATCAAGAAGTAGACAAGGTGCAGGGGGGAGCTATGCTTGTTTCACCTCAAGTCATTAAGTATTATTCAGTTTTCAAATTTCATTTTGCATGTTCTAACAACACTGCTGAATATGAAGCTTTGATATAAGGATTACATTGGTCAAGAAAGAGAGGTATCAAAAACTTACAAGTCTTTGGTGACATTGAGCTGATTATTAATCAGGTTAAAGGATAACATGATGCCAAAAATGATCTGCTCAAGTTTTATAAGAATAGGGTGTGGGACCTCTTTGAGGATTTTGAAGGCTTTGGCATCAACTCCATCCCTAGGAAAGAAAACCAAGCTGGTGATAGACTTGCAACAGATGGAGCAGCCTTTGATGTTGTGGAAATTATCAAGGAAGATAAAGTGTAGCCAAACATTCATGTGATTGTAAGGCCATCGATGCTGAAAATAATGTAAGTTTGCAGGTGTTTGAAAGTGACCAACAAATCATCAATTTCTTACAAGAAGAAGTGAGTTCTCACCAAAAATCGGAAAAGTTAGAATAGCAGATGGTGATCAAGTGGTACAGTGAGAACCAACAAATTGCCAAAATGACTTGTCACTTTGGAGTCCATCTTTAATCATAACGATCAATTTAGGAAGTAGAAAGAAAACATCCAAGTCAAGGGAGAAGATCCAGTGCCCATCTTAGTGGGAGAAGGCAAATCACTTCAAATTGGTAAAGTGGCAACCAAGTAAGAAAGGTATGAGTTCATTAAACTTTACCGAGAATTCCTAGATATATTTTCTTGGAGCTATGAATAATTGAGGGGTTTCAATCCCAAGCTAGCTCAAAACACAAGTGAATTAGATCCAAGTGCTAAACCCATCAGGAAAAAACAAAGACCGGTCAATCCACACATGGAGCCTCTCATGAAGAAGGAATTGAATAAGTTAATAGAGGCAAGTATCATATTTCCCATCAAGCATTCAATTTGGGTTCCAAACTTGGTTCCAGTTAGAAAGAAGAGTGGAGAAATTAGATTGTGTGTAGACTTTAGATATTTGAATTGAGTATCCCTCAAGGATCATTACCCACTTCCTTCTATGGAGCAGATTTTACAAGTAGTTCTTGCTCGAGAGGTTTTCATTGCTAGATGGTTATTCAGGGTTTAATCAAATGATGGTAAAGGAGGATGATCAGTTCAAAACAGCCTTCACCACTAAATGGGGAACCTATGCAAATAGGAAAATGCCATTTGGGTTGTCTAACATCGGAGCTACCTTCCAAAGGGCAATGGATATGGCATTCAAGGGATTGATCAACAAAATAGTGCTAATATACCAAGATGGTATTACACGTATTTTCTAAAAGTGCAACAGATCACCTCTTTCATTTAAGAGAAGTGTTCTAAAGATGTAGAAGATTTGGGGTATTCTTGAATCCCAAAAAATGTATTTTCCTACCACACGAAGGTAATCTCCTAGGCCACATTGTTTACAAAGAGGGATTATCAATTGATCTAGAGAGGGTTAAAGAAATAAAATCACCACCATTACCAAGTCACAAGAATGCCCTTCAAAGTTTCTTGGGAAGAATCAATTTTGTTCAAAGGTTTATTCTAGACTTTGTAGCCCTTGTCAAGCTAATAACTATGATGTTGAAGAAAAGTATGGATTTAAAATGGATAGCTGAAGGTAAGGCAAGTTTTGAGGAAATCAAAGAGGCTATCTCACAAGCTCCAACTCTCATTAACCAATATTTCTCTAAGGATTTTATCCTTTATGCATTTGGAGGTGATGATACAATTTCTGTAATTTTAGTACAAAAGAGAACAAAGAAAATGTAGAGCAACCAATTGCCTTCTTTAGCCAAAGCTTGGAAGACTATGAGGTGAGGTATTCCTTCATTGAGAAGCATGTTCTTGCAGTGATTAGGAGCTTGAAGAAATTTAAGCATCTAGTTTCAAACAACAAGGTTCAACTGTTGGTTTCTCATGTGGGAGTTAAGGACTTCCTCCTCAACAAAGACCTAAATGAAAAATGTGTAGGGTGGATTACTTGTGTCATGGAGTATGAAATTGAGATCAAAGTCACCAAGCTAGTCCGAGGAAAGGGATTATGTGAGCAGCTGGTCTTGAGAAAATCAATGGAAGCAAGTAATGGGAAGGATGTTGTTTTGGCATTGCAAGACAACCAAGAACAAAGAGGTGTTCAAGAGGAGAATTGTGGTATTCTCACTCCTTGCTAGACCCAAGACATAATACACTTCTTACAAATAGGCCTATACCCTTTGGAGATGAACAAAACCAAGAGAAGACACTTTAGATTGCAAGTTGTCCCATATGCACTTGTTGATGGTGTCTTGTTCAAAAAGGATATAAATGGAGTGTTGTTGAGATGCATTGGGACAAATCAAATTAAGAGAATGTTAGAAGAGTTCCATGGTGGATCAGTCTGGGGGTCATTTTTCTCCAAGAGTGATAGCCCTCAAGATTATGAAGGCTAGATATTATTGGCCCAAGGTGTTTAGTGATTGTTATGCATGGATTAAGAGGTGCAAAAATTGTGCATTCTTCATAGGCGAGGAGAAATTAGCAGCCCTTCCATTATACCCAATTTCAGTTGACCAGCCATTCATGCAATGGGGTTTGGACTTCATTGGAGTCATTAACCCAAACTCAAGCCAAGGACATAAGTGGATTCTAACAACAACAGACTACTTCACCAAATGGACTGAAGCGGTGGCACTCAAAGAGGAAAATGAATCTAGCATTCTAGACTTCTATGAGGGGATAATAACTAGATTTGGTATACCTACCACTATAGTATTAGATAATGCATTGGCATTCACAAGATCAAAGGTAACTCGAATGGGATGTTAATAATGGGATCTATCTCGAGCACTTCATCAAATTATTACCCTCAAGGTAATGGCCAAGTGAGTCTACCAACAAGAACCTATTAAGGATCATCTAGAGGAATCTTGATGAAAATCATAGGACTTGGCACACTAAACTTAAATCAGCCTTATGGGCTGATAGGATAACTCTAAGAGATCCACAGTAACTCTCCATTCAGAATTGTTTATGGAAGAGAGGTAATTTTGCCTATGTCACTTGAGTTGCCAACGTTGGCACTCATGAAGCAATTGTAATTGTTGGAGTTTGAACCCATGGAGGTTAGATATGTAGAATTGATGGAACTCCAAGAAATTAGAGAACATGTAGCCTAAACAATGGAGAAGGACCAAGCCTTGATCAAGAGAACCTTTGATAGGAAAGCTAAGGCTAGAACCTTCCAAGTTGGAGATTTAGTGTTGAAATGGGATGCAGACTGAGCAAATCCAAGAAGAAATTCAAAGTTTGATGCCATTTGGAGTGGCCCCTACATGGTCACAAAATGTAAGAACAACAATGCCTTCCAATTGTCTACATTTGATGGTGAAGAACATCAGATTCCAGTTAATGGAATCCATTTAAAGCATTGCTACTAGAAGGGAAACTCCTCACCTTGTAAATATTAGATTATATTTTCATTCCTCCAAGTGCTTGTGCACATTGTTTTGTTGTAGGTAAGTTTTACATTTCCCTAAGTGCTTTGGCACAAGATTTTTTGTCGCAAGGATGCATCTTTGCAAGCTATGTTCCAGATCAAGTGATGTTCTACTCTCATAATCTTCTTTCTAGAAATTTTCTAATGAGTTGAGAGTACCAAGCAGTTAAGTTGATGACTCCATGCCCAATGGATTGCTTCAGGTAGCTGGTCACTTCATCCAGCAGGTAGATGACCCCTCTAAGTTGCCAAAATTGTTATCTAAAATAAGCCTCTTGCTTATTTTGACTAACTTTCCTTCATTCCTTCCTCCTTTTGTCTCATTCAATTGTTTTTTACTTTTTAGGCACTCAAAATTATCTAGAAATGGCTTCATTAGATAGAGAATTTTCTCACCTTTCCAAAAAGGTAAAATTTTCCTTCTAACTCCTTGTATTTTACAAGTTATGGCTCGGCGGATTTTTTGAGGGAAATTTTCCATGGGAAGGTCTGAGCCAATAGGAATCTACCACTTGGCGAGTCGGTGGAGGTGAGTTAGAAAAATTTCCAAAGGGCTCGGTGGGGGCACAAAGAAAAATTTGGGCCCAGAGGCCCGCGAACCAATAGGAGGCCGCCACGTGTCTATAACGCTGGTGAGAGTCGGAGGGGCAGAGTGATTTTTGGCTTTGTGCCAAAATAGTAGTAGGCACAAGGGAAAAAATTGGCCCGAAATCCCACACGGAGGAGGAAAGGAAATTTTGCAAAGGGCCCACGGACCAAATAGAAGATGCCATGTGTCCTATTCGCGGCGGATGTCGAGGCGCAGGGAAAATTTGATAATTTTGCCAAAGTGTTCAAAAGGGAAAGAAGGAAAATTTGTTCCCATGGGCCCGTGAAGGAAAGAAAAATGATTCAAGCCCGCGCCGAATCGGAGGGTGACACATGGTAGCGGAGAGGTGGGGCGCGAAGTGATTTTGGAAATTTTTCCAAAGTTCAAAAAGGCGTAAAATGGCCATTTAAAGCCATGAACCAATGGAAAAGTGCCACGTGGTAGTAGAGCGGTGGGGCGCGGAACTTTTTGGGAAATTTTCCCAAATTATAAAAAAGGAGAAAATTTTTAGGTTTCAGCCCGCCGACCCAATTTTTGCCCCAGTTTTCCCTAAATCTTCAGAGGGGCATATCTTTCGATCCAGAGCTCTTTTTTCTGATTTTGGTGTCATTGGAAAGCTATTGAAGTCCTCTACATGATGGAATCTTCAATTTTATTTTTGGTGGAGTTTAGTGAGAGAAAAATGAGAAAAACACCTTTGGCATGGGGAAAAGAGCAAAAACTGACATTCAACCACCATTTTTAATGCAGTATGGCTTCCATTCTTCTCCAGCATGGTTGAAAATCTTGGGGAATGAACTTTTAAGGGTACCCATGCTATTTTAATGGATTTGGTTGGTGGTTGAATCATTCATTTCATTTTTCCTATGTTTCTCCTTCCTGAACTCAGGTTTTCATTGTTAAAAGCCAATTTTGGCTCATTGTAAAGGCTTGGACATTTTTTATGATCTGTAGGCTCCCTCCTTCACCTTGGCAAGTGGATTTGTGGAATATCATACCTTTTCTAGGATTGTAACATGTTTTCTACCTCCTTGTTGTTGTAATGCATTGTATTTAAAAAATGGAAATGACAATGCAAGCTCTGTGAATGAATTTTAAATCCTTTCTCGTGTTGTTTTCTCTATCCTAGTCCTTCATTAAAATTATTAGCAATTTGTGCATGATTTGTGTTGCATTTCTATAATTTGTGTCAATCTACAAAAAAATATGTTCACCACTCCTTTGGTGTATCACCTTGTTAGTTTATTTTTATCTTCTTTTATCTCTTCTATCCTTGTCTCTTTGGCGAATTAGAATAGCATTTT
The DNA here is from genome assembly GCA_018340775.1 of Taxus wallichiana var. yunnanensis. NCBI lineage: Eukaryota > Viridiplantae > Streptophyta > Pinopsida > Cupressales > Taxaceae > Taxus > Taxus wallichiana. Next base: position 172,865,686 of record CM031234.1, read on the forward strand.
GAGTTAAACCTCTGCAAATTTCATGTATACATCTGATCGGAGGAGTAGAGGAACCAACCTTTAATTTGGAGAGTTTTTTCCAATTTTTGCAAGTCCCACACTTGGGGAAAAGATTCCATGTTGTGCAATCACACCGGATGCCCATTATCGAACTAGAAATCGAGAAAACATCTAGGGGTGCTTGTGAATTTTCCCTAACAATTTCTCTTGTGGACAATAATCTATTTTTGGGACTCAGACTGATTACTCCTTTCTATGAATTGAATTCGAAATTGTGTTTAATGAATTGGAATATATAAACCAGTTGTATGGATTTTTAAGGAAACTAGAAGTGTGCTTTCTTTTATTGTGAGTTTGGTTTTGTATTCTCAATTGGGATCTAGTAAAGAATTTCTAAGTTTGGAAATAGAAATGGGAATTATTTTGATAGTTCAAATGAAATTAATTCTTTATTAGACCTTTTCTATTTGAGATCCTTTAAATTTTGTTAAGATAATTTCATTTGATTGAACTTCTTTGTGGCACGAATCTCTTCTCTGTCAGAGTGGTTGTTTTCTTAGGCTTGCTCGAATCCTTGTGTTTGGATTTTGTCCTTTTGTCTTGTAGGAAATAGTGGGAAACCACTCTTTTGAGATGGAAATTTCCTTGTGAATTGTTTAGTCTACTTTGTAGTATGTCATTTTTGTAATGATGTGGAAAGAGAATAGCCGAGTTGGTTCTATTGAAGATAAAATGTAAACATGCTTAGACCGACTACTTTGTTTGACTGAGTCATACATCATTTGGATTTGATATTGGAAGGTTTTCTCTTCTTGCACTCTATATTAGTACAAATCCTCCTTGTATGGACACGAGAAGAGATTAACCCTTTGTGATTCTTGCTTTGATTTGTGGAACATCTAGTTTTAGAACTTTGAATGATATCTTCTAACATGTATAAGTTAGTTAAGACTTGCAGGTAGATTGTTTTGATTCTCTATCCCTTCTTAGATTAATTTGGGATTCTTGTTTAGATGTTGTCTCTTTAATGTTGAATCCTTATATTGTTATCCTTGAACTAAAGTAGTTATGTGTGTTCTGATCCTGTTTCTGCATTTCAGATGATTAGTGAATGGGGATAATATGTATTGATTCTTCTTCTTTTCTTAAGTTGTAGGATGAAACATCCTAATATGAGATATGTTGTAAATAACTTCTTTTGCTACATAGTAAAGATAAATATTGTATTTCTATTCAGATAGAATTATGAAACAATTGGATGACAAGATCTGTTGTTTGTTTAAAAGTAATTGATTGGGTCAATTAAACTATATGTTATCATGTAGATGTAGCTGATTATATTATGCTCTTTTCTTAAAAGTGAATTGAAATCCTTAATTGTACTTCTCTAGATGTTTTTATTCATGCTTATTTGTATGATTTATTAATTGTTTCATTAAAGCAAAGTGTTGTTTTAATGGAACAATTAGTGGAATGCATTTTGTTTTAATGCTTAGTGCTTATCATGCTCAATTCATTGAACTAACCCATGCTAGCAATTTTTGTAGATGGACATTGTAAGTGATAAAAGAAGGCAAAAAAATTATGATGCATTGGCTTATTTAATTTTGGATCTTATGTAAAGAATTTCGATTCATTCTTGAGTTGTATTGGAAAAGAGAAGTGATGTTCTTTTATGATCTTAATGATGATTGACATGCAGTATGTCTAAAATGCATAGTCTTGTAAATGTATATTTTATCATGATGAATTGAAAGGTTTGAGACTGACTCCAATTTGTTGTGTAAATTCTCTTGTAATTTATATGATGGAAATAGTAGTGATATCTTGTCGATATTCTTTATATCTGTTGTATACTATTGTTGTTATCAATTGATAAGTTGGATTAAAGGGGATAGTAAAATCTCCCTTACTATAATGAAACTTGTTAAATTGTAAAAGATGTCATTCTCTAACTAAACAACTATAGTTTAAATAATGAAATATGCTTTGGTCATACAATTAAACTATATGAGTGATGATTGATAAAAAAGTTATGTTAACCCTAACATCTAACCATGTAGAGGAAGAATCTTCCTCTCTCAAAAGAATGAAAAATAAATGGAATGGTGGTTATGATCTTTAATCCTTGTGCTTCATTTATAAAAAGTAAACACTAGCTAAATCTAGGTGAATGATACACCTTCTTGGACAGCTAGGTTACATTAAAAATTAATCATTTGATGTTTTCTGCCCTATTTTGGGGATAACTACTTGTTAGACCATGTTAATGAACATCAATGTAAGCATGAGTTAATGAAGTTCTTAATATCAAATCAGATTAATTATGGATAAAGAACTTAATGAATGTTGGAATTAGGGTTAGGCATGGTTGTTGAAATTTGAATCTTAATCCAATTAAATTAAATCTAATGACCACTAAGGGGTATGTACATCATGATGAATCGTTCTAACGGATGTTCACACATGCCAACTGTAGGACTATACCTTCGAGAAGACCAAGGGATTTTTGTCTGAAAATCTATCGAGAAGGCAGATCTATGGATAGATGAGCCAATAGTGTGCAGGGCATAGCCCCTCTTTGAGACAGGAAAGAGAAACTAGTTTATTGCTATTCTACCAGTAGGAATCTACGCAAGTCATACAATATTCTACCTTCAGGGGTTTGGTATCTCGTCCCAGTTAGGGTATTTACGATTGTGAGCAGAAAGGGATGAAGGGAGGAGAGGAGATAGAATAGATCCGAAGGGAGAAAAGAAATGAATTCCAAAGCAGAAAGGTCAGAGGGTTTATGTTTTGGGATTGGTAGTAAATAGAGCCAAACCTACTTGCATAAATGAACAAAGCAATAATGATGAGCAAATGACAAAAAATAGAGATAGATCTAACAGAATAAACACACAGATCTGACATAAGAAAGGTTTGATGCACATAACACATGTATTCAACACAAAGTCTCAATATTTGTATTAATGTTTTCTTCTGTTACAAAAAGTACAAAGCCTTTTCTTCTCACTTCTATTTTTCATCTAAAAATTTCCACCACTGAATATAAAAAATATCCAAGTATATATAGAAGGAGAAAGAGAGAGAAGGAAAAAAGAAACCAACAACTAATTACAAAATATCTAAAAGTCAACTATTGACTTTGGGCAATTTGGTGGATGACAACATCTCATGGTGCAACATGGATGATGTCATCATTTATGCCAACAAACTTTTAAATATTACAAAAAAATAACATCCTAGGAGGAAGGAGCCTATTCGTCATCATCCTGCGGCTGGAAGGGAGTATCTTGCTTCTGCTCAGGAGAGGAAATGTGGAATTGAGCCCGATACTCCATGAATTTGCTAATCATCGGTTGAAGTTGATCCTAAGTAGGACCCTTGGTGTGATCACCGATGACTTCACAAGTCTCCCATTCATCTTTGAGTCTCTCTGGGAGCTTGAAGTATTCATTACCTACCTCCATCAGGTATCCAAAAAAATCACTAGGCCAGAAGGTTGTTGATAGATTCTGCATCAAAAGTAGCTTCTGACCCTAACCCTTGCGACACGATCTCCTTAAAGATCTCGAATAGTGTCATCTGCCTTCCTCAAGGCGTATGATGGGGTGAGTAAGCTCGGAGACATCCTTAGGATGATTTGATCCATTTGATGCATTGCATCCAAGGATTCCTCCTTGATTTTATCAATTTCCTCCAAGATGAATTCCATCTGATCAACCTGATAGTCCAAAGCAGCAAGGACTTTTTAGGTGCTCTTAGGTGATCGAAGACACCGAATTTCACTAAGTCATCGACTGGGACAGTCAAGCATCTTCTGGAATGTCTCATGTTGTAACCTAGCATGGTCCAAATCTTCAGAGATAGGTCCTGTAATCGCTTGGAGTTCCTTGTTAGCCTAATCAATATTCTAATATAGCTCTGTGAACTTTACGATTACTTCCTCACTATCCTTGAGGATTTGGTCTCTCCAGGCAGATACTGCCATACCTTGTTTGCCAATCTTGGTGTATTCATTCATCTTTTCTTAGCTAAGGGCCTCAGGAGTTTTAGTGGTAGTTGTAGGAGGTGCACTACCCATTTTCTGCAGGGCTTGGAGAAGATGTATGTTCTATTCTTTTAGTATCCTCTTCTCTTCCTTTACCTCCTGAAGCTTTTTGCAAAGGGCATCCACTGCAGATAGGGCCTCTCCCGAAGGCTTTCTGAGGATGTTCCCATCGTGACCTATGTCACTGTATAATATGTAGGAGACAGATCCTTTTTGTCCTTTGTGGGATCGGGGTATGTGATCTCCATTACCCTTTCACCTGAAGCACTATGAGAGAAGTGGGTTATCAGATTTTGCTTCTTAGCTCCTTTTGTTGGAATGACAGAGAAGTCCATAGGTGTAATGGGGAATTTCCTCTTATGCTAGCTCAGGTGCTGGGAGATCCATGTTGGACTTAAGGGAGTGGGACCAGAGGGAGAAGGGGAACAGAGGCGAAGAAGGAGAAACTACAGGTGTACAAGGGGAAATGGGTAGAGATGCTTGGTAGCAGATTGATAAAGAAACTAAAATCCAATGCTCACAGGGTAGGAATCATTATAGGAGAGGAAACCGTTGGGGTGGAAGGGATCTGAGAGATGAGGGAAGAAATATTGGGGGACAGCTCCGTGAGGGAAGAGAAGATGGAGGAAGAGGAAGGGGGAATAGTAGAAGATGGGGAGAAAACACAACCAAAGGAGTGGTTGCTTGAAGGAAATGAGGAGGGGAAGGAGGAGCGAGAGATGGGACAGTGGGAACTTCAGCAGTTACAGTAGTGGAAACATCCTGAGTGGATGTGCCCGTTGGAACACTTACCACCTATTCTTTTTTTGGGGAGACCAGGCTTACAACTTGCTCCTGGGCAGTGGAAGGAGGACTCTCGGAGCTTGCTCCTGAGCAGTGCTTGACTCTCCTTCTTTGTCTTTCCCTTTGCCCTTTGGCAAGTGTTTTGGTCTAGCAGGTGCATTGCCCAAAGGAGATGTGGTGAAGTCTACCCCAAGGTAGATGAGACCGTTATACCTGCACCAATGCTCTGTGCACTGCAAAGTGCCCTTAACCCTCTCCTCAATAGTCTGAGGTGCCCTTGTTCTATCAATTTCAGAAAATGGCCAATTGTCCCCTGTCTGTATCTAGATAGACCTGATCAACTTCTTGATCAGTCATTTGAAACCTTTTTGGGACAATGGCCACACCATACTGGATGATTTCTACTAGGGCCAGGTAGGAGTGATCCTTCCTTCTGAGCTTGACCTCATGATATAGATTGATATAGATATCCTCGATCTGTGGGACGTGGATTGGATCGAGCTTTGCCTTTGGGAGGTAATTGCAAGGATCAAAGGTCGGCCTTGCTAGGAAATTGTGTTTCAAGTTGAGTAATTCCAGCTCCGCAAACATTTCCCGGGCTTTGGTGTGAGAAGTGTAGGTGTATCTGCCCACTATGAGGGGGAAAGGAGTTCCACCCTTCTTTCTTTTTAGGAACTTCTTGTGATATGTGATAAGCTACCTGGAAAACTCCAATAGGATTAGCTTAGGCCCCGCATACCTTGGCAGCTTGGTGGGATCCCCTAAGAAGTTGGCGGCCCTGAGATAAGTGAAAGTGGGGAATTGCGTAAATAACACTCCCCACTTCTCTGTGGTAGTCACTATGCTCTTGGTCATCCGACCGTGAGTCATATTGGGCCTCAATAGGTAGATGATGCCATAGAAGAAGGCATCGTTGATCTTGTTGAACTGCATGATGCTATTTTCCAGTCTCAACTCTAGATAATATTCATATATTTTCACTTGGGGCCACACCCAAATCGATCAGTCTTTGGGGGTAATCTCTTTCCAAGACAGCAGTGTAGACCACGTAGGAGTTCATGTAGAACCTCCCGTTGTTGAGAGTTGTTGGAGCTGCTCAGAGATGGTGCTGCTGATGATCTCTACCCATTCAAAATGTTGATCAGGAACATTTTTACTCATTGTCTCCAGATACTGAGCATCCATTTATGGAAGTAATGGGCATCAGGAAGCCCAAATACCCTACTTAGGAAGGTAATGGTGTCACTCAGCTCCTCCGAGAAGTCACTGCGATGAATAACCTATGGCCACCATGTTATTACCTTCTTGTTTTTCAGATACACTTCGTTCATGAGCTACATGCATTTGTCCTCATTTTCATCCCATGCCTTTATGCAGTCTTCTTGGCTTATTGCTATGAAGTGCTAGTGGTGGGGATACCTAACATGATTTCAAAGTGTCAGGTAGTGAGGTTGATTATAACCTTTCCCTTTTCATTCTCGACACACCTTGTGTCCTTATTGTAGCAGCGGGCCACCACCATCATGAATTCATTGTTCACCGCGCTCACGGGAATTCCCCCAGCGAAGTGTAGACCACTTCCGACCAATTTGTCCATCCATGGACTGCCTGTGACCCTTCTGGTTCTGGCCCAGAAGTCCTCCATATCAATGTGGCTGAGTTCTAAATCCCTGATGTCCAAGTCACATTCTGCAAGGGACTCGGGCATCCTGACCCTTTGGTATTTGTACTTCATTTCTTCTTCCATGAGTTTGGCCTTACCCTTTGACTTGGTTGGCCTCTTACTTGATGAAGACATGTGCAAATCTGAGTTCAATTTCTGATCTGTAAGAAGAAGCAAGGAATTCCACCATAGAAGGGCCATGTTAGCTATTAGATCATCCATCAAAGCTTTACAGAATGAAGAGTTAGCAATTTAGAAGCTTCGGCGTAGGCGCGCAATCTTTACAGATCGTAGGGTCAGAAAAGAAAGGCACAATGCTAGAGAGTGTTGCATGGATAAAAATAGTGCAAAGGGGTGCTAGGCATGGAAAAAATACACAAAACATTCAGATGTTGATGTAGGTGGGATTGCACCTGCACCATATAAAGGGTTTAAAATAGGCACAGATTATCTTGGTGTTACAAGGCGGCAGGGTGTGCCAATGGTGTAGAGATGAAACATGTTGCAGAACATTTTTATGTGCCAAAAGGGTGTAGAATTTAAGGATGCATCATTGACTTAAGGTGCACTAGTTCTTAGCTTTTGGTGCAGCACAAGAAAATTATGCATGACATTGAGATGTGGGTGTAGGTGGATTTGTGCTTGCGCTAGTGTTAGGGTTTGTAGAGAGCTTGATAAGGCACGGGAAGGATGCATGCTGTAGGTAGGGATAGTGTGTCCAATGGTGCGACTATGTTTTTGCAATAGTGAGTTTTTTTGTGCCAAAAGAAAAATCCGTGGCTTTGGATATATTAACTTTAGATTTTCTCTCTCTCGACAGGTTCATGGTTTTCGGCCTCTTTCAACATATATTTGGATAGCGAGGGGAATAGAGTGAAGAGGATCCTGGATTCATTTTGAGATAAAATCCTTCTAGACCAACAGATCTGGAAGGAGGGTGAAACCGGTTTGGGGGAGAGAAGATTGCAAAATGGGTTGGAGGTTGTGTTTTATTTCTTTAGATTCATTTCTTTGTTTTTAACAACAACCTCAAAACAATACATAGAAAACCCACAAACAATCAACACAAGAAGAGCAAGGACCACTTACCAGGAATATATAGAATGGGAGAAATGACATGGGGTCCGCAAACATGATGCAAAGTAACATGGGGATGATAGGAGTCTTTGACAGTGCAAAGGAATAAACTTTTTCATGCGTTTTCAATCGTGAAAATGACAGGTCAGATGCACCTATTTATAGAAAAAGGTGTAATAAATGTGCCACCAACTTTTTTAAAAGGTGCACCAAAACAAATGCCAACATGAAATTATTTGCGCCATTGGCGTGGATTTGGGATTTTCAACATTTCCTTTTCAGCGCCTTGGCGCACCATTCAAGGGCACAACAATTTTAGTGTTGACAGGGTGGCGCATGTTCCTCGGCATAGGTTTGAATGGCACATCATGGGAAGGTGCAACATTTTTTATGTCAACACTCCAAAGGGTGTGCCAAAGGAATAGAAGAGGGTGTAAATGCATTTGATGTTACATGAATAAAATCTGCGCCCAACCAAAAAAAGGACCAAATGACCAAGTTCGAAATACTAGATTTTCCGAAAGGGATTTTATGCCAATCCAAATGCTAGGGGACCTTAACGGGGAACCAAATTTTGTTTTTGGTATGGTTACTTGAAAATTTTCCCTTGTCAATTTTACAGGATAATAGGCTTCTCGAGGATACAGTGTTGCAATTGACATATGGCAACACCCTTTCGTATTTATTCATCTAGATCTACACACATCTAGACTTGAACTTAGTTTCTCTCTAAGTCAAGTTATTAGCATGTTTAGGATAGGGAGTATCTTTTTATGACTCAGGGTACCTTGGCACATTCGGTTGACTTAGGTCGACCAAGTATGCCCATATACCCTAAGTCATCGTGAGAATCTTCCTATAACAATTTATGTTGCTAACCTGGGCTAGGGTCAAACCTTAGCTAAGTGGACTAACAGAAGTCAGAAAATACCATTCTAGATAACAAAGAGTGAGGTGAAGGACATATTCTAAAATGACGAGTATTCCATCTAGGAATAGTAACATGAACAGTATGTTGAAAATATTTGGCCAAAGTATCGCACGATGCTTTGGTTGTGTTGTCCTACGTCACCTAGTTTAAAGTAACATGATGTCGATGAATATTGGTAATAAATATTTAGATAGGTTATTTAAAAATATCACTCAGTACCCATAGTAGGGGAGGAAAAACCAAGTATACGTAGTATACATAAAGTATTCTATACTTTAAGTCAAACATGAGAGATCGGTAGCATACTGAGTCATTACAACTTCATATGGTTATCTGTTATGAGATTGATTGGTATGGAATGTGTGGTCTAAATGATGTTTTATTTAGATCAGAGAACATTTTATTTCAAAAAAAAAATCCCTTGTTTCTAAAGTCTTAAAATATGAATATTACATCTTGGTATTAGAGCTGAAGGTTGCAACTCTTGGATCTATTGTGTCCATAATTTGATATAACTTAAATTTTTTTGTTAATAGAAAATGGTTAGAACAAGAGGAAATGTTTCCAATAATCCTTTGCCCGAGGAAGGAGCAACAACTACCCAAAAACTCAATGAGATCCTTTCTGCCCTATTGGACACAAGAGATCATTTGGCTATACTTAAACAACAAGTAATGGGCAATGAGGAGGAAGAAGATGATAGTAATAATAATTAGCCACCTTAAGGGACAACACCAATTTAGGTGTTGATGATAACAATGTGAACATACATGATCAGCCTAAGAAACAAAAGTCTAGGTTGGTAGCTGAACTCACTAATGATATAAAAAGGATAAGTCCACCAAAGTTTGATGACACCACATTAGGAGATGGAGCTGAGAATTGGCTTAGCAAAATGGAGAAGTACTTTGTAATAAGGAATTTCTTAGAAGAAACAAAGGTGATATGGGGAGCATATCAGCTTTCCCATGAGGCATCTTCATGGTGGGATAGCCATAAGGCTGAGTTAAATATTGATGAAAATAATATCACATGGGATCAATTTAAAGGTTACTTTAGGCAACATTGGCTGCCGTAACTTTATTATGATAAAAAAATGACTGAATTCCAGAACTTAGCTCAAGGAAAGCTAACTGTAACTGAGTATTGGGAGTGGTTTACTAAACTCCTTAAGTATGTACCTCAGTATCAAACTAACGAGAAGTTCAAGATACATAAATTCATCATGGGATTGAATCCCATTATAGGAGGAGAGGTGGATGTTCACAACCCAACCACGATGGAAGGGGTTGTTGAAAAATCCATAAGGCAAGAACAAAAATTGAAGGTAATTTCTGCTCATAAGGAGGAAGTAAGGAAGAAAGTTCCCAACTCCTCTTCATCATCTCTTACACCTAAGAAAGGACCATGGAAGAAATTTAGAATGAAAAGTAAGTTTTTAGCTGATAATAGTAAGAAAGTAGCAACAAATAAGTCTACTGGTAATGCACAGAACAAATTTTTCAAGAATAATAATAATAGACAGAAGTCCTATGGAGGTTAGAATGATAATTCTAGGGCTGGAAATAAATACGAGCCTAGAAAGGGACCTGTAGGAGGCTGTTATAATTGTGGAAAAGATCATTACGCAAATCAATGTCCTTTGAAAAAACAGCACAAGATACATGCTACAGTTGCTAACAAGTAGGCTGAAAAATAGGCCATGCCCATAGAGGTTTTGGGTAAGTTATTTGGCATACCTATAACTATTATTTTTGATACCGGAGCTACTGAATGTTTTATTTCTAGTAAATTAGCATCAAAACTAAAAAGAAAAGCTAGAAACATGGATAAAACATGGACTATACATTATGGAAACAATGTTGTTCATATTGTTAGTATGTGTCTTTTTGGAGAAGTCCTTGAATTACCTAGTTTTTCCATAGAATTTGATCTTTATGTTACACCTTTGGGGTCTTATGATGTAATCATAGGTTTTAATTGGTTAGTTGAACATAAGGCAAAAGTGGACTGTTTTGTAAAACATATTAGTTGTTTAGATGATCTGCGAGAAAACAATAGAGATTCGGGGTGTGAAACGTGAGATTTTGTTAGGAAATCATGTCGACTATGCAACTTAAAAAGGCCAAAAATAAAGGTTGTATCTTATATGTAGTAAAGATTGCAGAAATAACTGAAGAGAACAAGGATTTCATGGAACGATATCTCCTGTTATGAAACTTCAGTGATGTGTTTCTGGAAGAGTTACTAGGCCTTCCACCCAAAAGGGAATTTGACTACACAATTGAAATCAAGCCTGAACTCGAACCTATTTATAAGGTACCATATCAAATGACTACTATAGAATTAGTAGAGATTAAGGCTCAATTGCAAAAAAAATTATCTAAAGGTTTAATTAGACCAAGTGTTTCACCTTGGGGAGAACCAATAATTTTTGTGAAAAAAAAAGATGGAACACTTAGATTGTGCATTGATTACGGGATGTTAAAAAAGAAAAAATCAAGAATAGATATCCGCTCCCTAGAATTGATGATCTATTTGATGAGATGCATTGAGCATCAAGTATATTCTAAGATATATATTTGATATTATCATCAATTACGATTAAGGATGAGGACATTCATAAAATAGCTTTAACAAGGTATGGACATTATGAGTTCATGGGTTTACCTTTTGGATTAACAAATGCCCTCAGTAACTTTTATGAATTGAATGAATAATATCTTTCAATAATACTTGGACAAATTTGTGCTCGTATTCTTGGATGAAATTATCATATATTCTAAAATTATAGAGGAACACCATGAGCATTTGAACATAGTTTTGGAAATTTTGAGAAAGAGACGGTTATATGGTAAGCTATCTAAATATTCTTTCTACGACACATAAGTGCACTATTTGGTAAGAATGAAATTTTTGTAGATCCTTCTAAAATTATAGCTATAATTGAGTGGCCTACACCAAAGAATGTACATGAAGTTAGAAGCTTCATGGGGCTTGTTGGTTACTATAGAAAATTTGTAAAAGATTTTTCTAAGGTGGCTGCACCAATAAATTCATTACAAAAAAAAGATAAGAAGTTTGTTTGGAATGAGAAATGTGAATCTACATTTAGAACTTTAAAGGAACAGTTAACTTCAACACCTATTCTAGCTGTACCAGATCCTAATGGAGACTTCACGGTTGTAACAGATGCATCTAGGGAAGGTCTAGGAGGTATTTTGTTACAAAATGATCATGTCATAGCTTACGAAAGTAGAAAAATAAAGTTACATGAGTTGAATTATGCTCCACATGATTTAGAGCTTGTTGCCATTGTCCATGCACTACAAGTTTGGAGGCATTACCTACTTGGTAAACCTTTTGAATTAAAAATTGATCATCTTGGGCTGAAGTATATTTTCACTCGGCCCAAATTTTAATGTAAAACAATGAAGATGGTTAGAGTTGTTGTCTCAATATGATTTTGATATCAATTCCATCAAAGGTAAGGAAAATAGAGTGGTGACACTCTAAGATGTAGGAAGCACATTTTTGCTCTTATAACATTGAGAACTCAGTTTAAGGATGAAGTAAGAAGTGTTATGGAATCGATTCTTACTTTCAACAAGTTAAAACAATGCTTGCTTTGCAGATCTAGATGATGTGAGGTATAAAGGTTTTCACTTGGACAATGAACGAATCTTAAGATTTGAAAAAAGAGTATACATACCTTTGATAAATGATTTAAGAAAGAAATTGCTAGAAGAATTTCATAATTCACCTTTTTTGGGACACCCTAGTATTACAAAGATGCTTGTTGATTTAAGACAACAATATTTCGGAAGGGGATGAAAAATGACATTATTGATTTTGTGACACATTGCCTTGAATGTCAACATGTTAAAGCTGAACATATGCACCCAACCGGTTTATTGTATCCTCATAGCATACCGCAGTAAAAATGGTAAGTAATAAGCATGGATTTTGTACAAGGGTTTCCTATGTCAAGAAATAAACATGACGTTATTTTGGTAGTTGTTAATAAACTAACAAAATTAACACATTTTATTGTTGGTAATCGAAGGATGATTATCTGTATTGGCTAAAATATTTGTACATGAAATTTTTAGATTACATGGAGTACCCGAATCAATCATATCGATAAAGATCCTTGAATGACGTCAAGGTTTTGGAAAACACTTAATACAACTCTAGGACTGAGCTGAATTTTAGTTTTTCTTGTCATCATGAAATGGATGGATAGACTGAAAGAGTTAATCAAGTTTTAGAGGATATGTTACGAATGTATTGTATGGATCAGTAGTATAAGTTGGAAGAGTACCTTCCACTAGTTGAGTTTTCTTATAATAACACATATCATGCCTCTCTTAAGATGACACCTTTTAAAGCACTATACGGAAGAAAATGCAGAACCCCCATTAGTTGGGAAAACATTGAGGATAGAGAGGTAATTGGACCTAAAATCCTTACGGAAATGGAACAACAAGTTAAAATGATTTGTGAACACTTGAAAGAAGAAGATAGGAAAAAGAGTTATGTTTATTTAAAGCAGGTTGACAAGAAATTTGAACTTGGTGAGAAGGTCTTTCTTTAGGTTAAAACAAAAAAGAGCTCTATAACTTTTGGCAAGGCTACCAAGTTATCACCTCGTTATGTGGGACTCTTTGAGATAGATGAAGTAATCAGGACACAGCTTATCGTTTAGCATTACCTCATGCTTTGTCACGAATGCATGAGGTTTTCCATATTTATTTTATTAAGAAATACGTTTTAGATTTATCACATGTGTTAAATTAGAATTCCTTGCAGTTCAAGACCTAGGAATAATCATGGTTAAACCCATACGAGTGCTGGAAACTAGACAGTTACATTTAAGAAATCGTGAAATAAGTCAATGTAAGGTCCAGTGGGACCATTTTAACGAAGAAAGTGAAACTTGGGAAAACCTGGAGGATATGAAAACTACTTTTCCATATTTATTTGATCAGAATTGACTATGATGACTGATAAAAATTTGTGATTTTATCTTTATATGTCAATAAGTCTACCAGTTTTGGGCAGATAACTATTTATTTTTAAATAAACAACTATGTGAATGCTGATTTTTGGAACTTTAAATTCTGATATTGTTGCAAACATATGTTAAGAAAGTGAATAAATTGATTATCCTTAATGCAATGGTCAAACATAAGACAATCATCGGGATGATGATTCTTTTTAGGAGGGAAGTATGTAACACCTTTGACAAATAGTTATATTTCTCTTTTGCATTACAAGCATTGGCATGTGATTTTCTTGAATGAGGTGTGTTTCCTTGATTGTTGAAAATCATGCTTGTTATGGATAAATCATTTCTTCTCTTGGATTCATTGGACTGAAATGATATGGCTTGTAAGAATCCATTTTTCACTTCTTGTAGGTGAGTTGCAATCTAGTTTTGAGAGTTGCAAACTTATCTCTTTAACTGACTCATCCTTAGATCAGTTCCAGTGATCTAAGGAATGTTTGAAATCTCCTCACTTTAATCTGAATGGTAAACTAACATTCACGGGTGGAGACGTGTGCGGACTGAACTTTGTATGTTATAAATTGTTTGGTCTTGTATGAATGTACCTTCATTCGGTTATAAGTTTGTGCTTGGGTCTTTGGGATTAATCTCTTCAGGACATTAATGGCGTAAGCAATAAAGTCTTCTTCACAACAATGAGGGGAATCTAAATCCTAAACTTAAGGGATTATCCTAGTGGTATCCTAAATGAGGTAAAAGCACCCACTTCCTAGCTATGTCTATTTATTTGGGTTTCAATCTAACCTAAGCTTCTTATTCTATTTTTTTGGGATGACATCCTAACCTAAGTTCTTGTGCTAAATGAATAAGGGAGAAATTACTAAGGTAATGCTAGGCTATTTTAACCTAATACCTAATACTATATGGTTGTGAATTTGATCTAAACTAAGGTGGAAATTACCTATGGTAATGTTTTTAATACCTATGGTTCTATACTTGTGTTCGAGGTTGGTGTTGTTCTAAACTGGTATTCGATGCCTTGTGTTTTGTTCTGAACTTATATTGGAGCCTTTTGTTTTGTTCTGAGCTTGTATTGGAGCTTTTTGTTGTTCTGAACTTGTGTTTGAAGCTTCGTGTTTAACACTATACTCATATTCAATACTTGTGTGTTCTAAACTTGTATTTGAGGCATTGTGTTTGGTTCTGTACTTATATTCTGAGCTTTGAGTTTTACTCATATTCAAGGTTTGAGATGCTTAGAACTCATTTATGGGACTGTCTACTTGAAAAATCTTGAGAGAATAGTTTTGGTTTGAGTTGATTTGGTTATCTCTTTTGAGATCTTCTCCTTGTAGCTTCTTGAGTTGGAATGGTTGTGGTACTTTTGTTTTTAGGATGTACCACCTTCTTTGAACTTGTAAGGGCATGTAAATATGGAGGATATTCTTCTCTCCTCTGCTATGAGAAAACCCGTGTCTTGTTGAAGGCTTGATTGTTTTGTTTGAAGGTTAATGGACTGGAATTGTAACTTGTTGAGGGATTAAGGAACCTCTAGTTAGTTACTATACTGTTATTTACTCTTTGGTTTGATATAGAGTTCGTTGAAACAGTCGAGTATCGGTTTTTGTGGATTATAGAAATGTGGTATGCATACTCCTTGTGATTGATGTTTGAAATGAACACCTTCTTTGTCGCAATCTTTATAGATGGAGTTGTGCAAGTATTTTTGTTGTGAATTTTGTTTCGATCAAGTTTGAGGTAACGTTGGGACCTTGCTTGACTTATTGTGTATTGGGTCTTCTTACTCTCTTCAGATCCTTTTAATTGATTTTTGGGTTTTAAGAAAGAAGAGTTGAACACTCTCATGTAAAAAATATTATATGGAAGGTTGTATTACCTCTAGTTCGGGATTGTTTCTTTAATTTGTTCTTATTTTGGATCACAAACTACTTGCTCTTTTGTATTGAGTTGTTGAAGCCCTTGTAATTGGGATTTTAGTTTCTATTGAGTTCGTGAGTATTTTTAAACTTGTTTAGCTTATACTTGATTTGGGTTTTGTATCCTTTGTTAGATTCATTGAAGGAATCTCTAGGTCTTTAAAAAGAGAAAGGAATATATTTCTCTTGTGGATAGTATTCTATTTTTGGGACTGTACTGTGTACTCCTTTCTATGAATTCAATTCGAAATTGTGTTTAATGAATTGGAATATATAAACTAGGTTGTATGGATTTGTAAGGGAAAATAGAAGTGTGCTTTCTTTAACAAGTTTGGTTTTGCATTCTCAATTGGGATCTAGTAAACAACTTATGAGTTTGGAGATAGAAATGGGAATTCTTTTGATAGTTCAAATGAAATGAATTCTTGATTGGAACTTTTCTATTTGAGATCATTTTAACTTTTGTTAAGATAAGTTTATTTGATTGAACTTCTCTATGGCACGAATCTCTTCTTGGCTATAGAGTGATTGTTTTCTTAGGCCTACTCGACTCCTTGGGTTTGGCTTTGTCCTTTTGTCTTGTAGGAAATAGTGGGAAACCACTCTTTTGAGATGGAAATTTCCTTGTGGATTGTTTAGTCTACTTTGTACTATGTCATTTGTTGTAATGATGTGGAAAGAGAATAGCTGATTCGGTTCTATTGAAGATAAAATATAAACATGCTTAGACCGAATGCTTTGTTTGAATGAGTCATACTTCATTTGGATTTGATATTGGAAGGTTTTCTTTTTGCACTCTATCTTATTATGAATCCTCCTTGGATGGACACGAGAAGAGATTAACCTGTGTGAGTCTTTCTTTGATTTGTGGAACGTCTGGTTTTAGAACTTTGAATGATATCTTCTAACATGTATAAGTTAGTTAAGACTTGCAGGTAGAATTTTTTTATTCTCTATCCCTTCTTGGATTGATTTGGGATTCTTGTTTAGATGTTGTCTCTTTAATGTTGAATCCTTATATTGTTATCCTTGAACTAAAGCAGTTATGTGTGTTCGATTACATTTTTCTTTATTTCGCACAAGTAGTGAATGGGGATAGTATGTATTGATTCTTCTTCTTTTCTTAAGTTGTAGGATGAAGCATCCTAATATGAGCTATGTTGTAAATAACTTCTTTTGCTACATAGTAAAGATAAATATTGTATTTCTATACGATAGAATTATGAAACAATTGGATGACAAGATCTGTTGTTTGTTTAAAAGTAATTGATTGGGTCAATTAAAATATATGTTATCATGCAGATGTAGCTGATTATATTATGCTCTTTTCTTAAAAATGAATTCAGTCTCCTTAATTATACTTCTTCTCTAGATGTTTTTATTCATGCTTATTTGTATGATGTATTAATTGTTTCATTAAAGCAGTATTGTTTTAATGGAACAATTAGTGGAATGCATTTCATTTTAATGCTTAGTGGTTATCATGCTCATTTCATTAAACTGACCCGTGCTAGCAATTTTTGCAGATGGACATCGTAAGTGATAAAAGAAGGTAAATTTTTTTATGATGCATTAGCTTGTTTAATTCTGGATCTTATGTAAATAACTTTGATTCATTCTTGAGTTGTATTGGAAAGGATAAGTGATGTTATTTTATGATCTTAATGATGATTGACATGCAGTATGACTAAAATGCATAGTCTTGTAAATGTATATTTTATCATGATGATTATAAAGGTTTGGAGATTGACTCCGATTTGTTGTGTAAATGCTCTTTTGATTTATATGACGGAAATAATAGTGATATCTTGTCGATATTCTTTATATCTTTTTGTATACTATTTTTGTTATCAATTGATAAGTTGGATTAAAGGGGATAGTACAATCTCCCTTAATTTAATGAAACTTGTTAAATTGTAAAATATGTCATTCTCTAACTAAACAACTATAGTTTAAATAATGAAATATGCTTTGGTCATATAATTAAACTATATGAGTGATGATTGATAAAAAGGTTATGTTAACCCTAACATCTAACCATGTAGAGGAAGACTCTTCCTCTCTCAAAAGAATGAAAAATAAATGGAATGGTGGTTATGATATTTAATCCTTGTGCTTCATTTATAAAAAGTAAACACTAGCTGAATCTAGGTGAATGATACACCTTCTTGGACAGCTAGGTTACATTAAAAATTAACCATTTGATGTTTGCTTCCTGTTTTCGGGATAACTGCTTGTTAGGCCATGTTAATGAACATCAATGCAAGCATGAGTTAATGAAGTTATTAATATCAAATCAAATTAATTATGGATAAAGAACTTAATGAATGTTGGAATTAGGGTTAGGCATGGTTGCTGCAATCTGAATCTTAATCCAATTAAATTTAAATCTAATGACCACTAAGGGGTATGTACATCATGATGAATCAGTTCTAATGGATGTTGGCACATGCCAACTGTAGGACTGTACCTTTGAGAATACCAAGGGCTTCTTAAGGATACAGTGTTGCAGTTGACATGTGGCAACACCCTTTTTGTATTTATTCATCTAGATCTACACACATCAGGACTTGAACTTAGTTTCTCTCTAGGTCAAGTTAGTAGCATGTTTAGGATAGGGAGCAACTTTATATGAATCAGGTTACCTTGGCACATTCGGTTGACTTAGGTCGACCGAGTATGCCCACATACCCTAAGTCATCATGAGTGTCTTCCTATAACAATTTATGTTGCTAACCGGGGCTAGGGTCAAACCTTGGGCAAGTGGACTGAAAGAAGTCAGTAAAGACCATTCTAGATAACAAGAGAGTGAGGTGAAGGAAGTATTCTCAAATGATGAGTATTCCATCTAGGAATAGTAAAATGAATAAGATGTTGAAAATATTTGGCCAAAGTATCGCAAGTTGTTGGTTGCATTATCCTATTTCACCTAGTTTAAAACAACATGATGTCGATAATATTGGTAACAAATATTTAGATTGGTTCTTTAAACGAGATCACTCAAGACTAATAGTGTAGGAAAACCAAGTATATGTGGTATACATAAAGTATTCTATAATTTAAGTCAAACATGAGAGATCGGTTGGTAACCGAGTCATGGAATGAGAGATCGGTAGCATACCGAGTCATTATAGCTGCATATGGTTATCTGTTATGAGATTTATTAGCATGGAATGTGTGTTCTAAATGATGTTTTATTTAGAACAGAGAACATTGCATTTAAAAAAAAACTTCCCTTGTTTCTAAAGTCTTAAAATGGGAATGTTACAAGGGAGATATTTGGATAACAATTTTTTTATCTTTCGAGGCCATCTTTCATTAGATGAAAGAGATTAGTAGTATGGAACATCCTTTGGGAATGGAGTCACTATGTGAACATGAAATTCTGATCTCGTAACCTTGAAGAAATTCCCTTAAATCCACTTCAAAACACATTATGAACTTTGTTTTAAATCATGCAATATTTTTGAAAACTATTGGAAGGTAACTAGAATCCTAAAAGCAAAGAAAGAGTGCAAGCAAGAAGTATGCGGAAGAAAAGAACTACGTACAAACAAAACAATGTGCACGTAATACACATGGAATAATTGAAACTTCTCTAACATATACAAGGTGATGTAAAAACTTAATGGAAAGGTTTGAGATGGATCTCATTGACTAGAATTAAAAGCCCACCTCCATCAATATGAGATAACTTAAAATATTTATCCTCCTTCCAGAATGGATAACATATGGGCCACTCTAAAGTGCATCAAACTTTGACCGGCACCTTAGGTTTTCTCTGTCGGATCCCATTTTAAGACCAAGTTCCCAACTTTGAAAGATTAAGGCCTATCCTTTATGTCAAACCACTTATTTTTGATTATTTATGTTGTTCTAACTTGATAATGGAAGAGTTCCTTGATTCTTCAAATTTAACTAGCTCTTCTATTCTGATTTCTCTTTTATCTCGTGCCCTCAAAATCTAAGCTGTTGGGCATGCTCTAATGAAGGAAAATCAAGAGATAAAGGGAGTCTAGCTTCCTTACCATAAAAATTTTTATAAGGTGATGTACCTATTGCATTCTCCAATGTGATTTTGTCTTCTCAAAGATCACGCGAGACCTTTGTATTCCACTTCCTTTGGTTGATATTCATTGTACGCTTCATCATTCTAACTAGGTTATTGTTTGTTAACTCTACCAAGCCATTACCTTAAGGGTAGTAGTTATAAGAAGTCATCAAATATATGCCAAGATTAAGCACCCAATAAATGATTCTAGTTCCAAGGAAGGCCTTTGCATTATCTAAAATTATTGTCTAAGGGATGTCAAACCTTGTTACAATTCCTTCAAGAAAGTTAAGGATGACTGACTCGGTTGATTCTTTAAGCGTGAAATCTTATGTCCATGTGATGAAGTAATCCATGGTTATCAACACCCATTTATGCCTAGAGATCGAAGGAGGATTAATCATTTATATGAAGTTGATACTCCATTGTGCAAAATGCTCATCCACTTGGATTGGTTGGAGGGAAGCACTGCTAATATTTTCTTTCCTGTAAATAAAGCACATTCTTTTTATCTCATGACCCACTTGTGAATATCTGTAAACAAAGTAGGCTAAAAGAGTCTTGTCATTATGATCTTCATTGTTGTAGTCTTAGAAAAGAAGTTTCCACTAGAGAATCCATCGTGAAATCATGCCAACACATTTTCAGTCCACATGCAATCAACACATCTAAATAGCACGCCATTAAAATTCCTCTTGAAGAGAAGACTATCAATCAAAACATATAGAATAGATTGCAGCCTTATATGTTTTCTCTTTGATTTTTTCAAACCAGGAGGGTATTTACCCTTAGATAGGGATGTGATCATGTATTTTATCTAGCAGCGCAAGCCAGGGGCTTAACTCTATTTAGGATCAGAGTGTGGGAGATATTCATCAAGAAACAATGAATTTTCAGGTGCATCTTGTGCATCCTCCGTAAGCTATTTGCAGAGCACACTACCTCTAACCAACTTCATGACTTTGATATTCACATCATACTCCATGATTTTGGTCACCCATCGCACTCTCTTATCATTGATCTCTTCTCCCATGATGAATTATCTCAGAATTACGTGTGAAACTAACACCTTGATGTGGTTTGGAGAGAGCATGATCTTGAAATTCTTGAGCATGTGCATGATGGAAAAGACCTATTTTTCCATGTGATGTATTTCAAATGATAATCCTTTAGAGTTTGATTGAATAAATCCACTGGCTACTCCAATCCTTGTTCATTTTCTTGTGTCAAGACAACAACAACACTTGCATCAATGTCATAAGCATAAAGGAGGAAATCCTTTGAGTAATCCAGATTGATGAGTGTTGGCATGCAATAAATTTCTTGCTTGATTTTTTTGAAGCTTTCTTTTCCTTCTTACTGTCTAATCAAGGATGTGTCTTTCTTAAGCATGAGCTTGATGGGCCTTACTAGTCCTACAAAATTAGGAATGAATCTCCTAAAAATTTTATTTTTCCAAGAAAGGACTGCAAGGATTTCTTGTGCGTAAAGGGAAAGAGCCAAGATGGCCAAAACATGATTAGGATCAATTATGATGCCATCCTTTGAGACCACATGGCCCAAAATCTTACCTTGTGCCACTTCAAAATTGCACTTCTTGGGGTTAAGAGATACCCCAAATTTTCTACACCTCTCAAATACTTTCTCTAGATGCGTCATGTGATCTTTTCTCTGCTTTGAGAAAATAGTTATGCCATCAATGTAAACCAAGATGAATTCATTAATATATAATTTGAAGGCAATATCCATGAAATGCTGAAACATTGCACCTACATTTTAAAAACCAAAGGGCATCTTCGATAAGCATATGTTCCCCACTTGGTTGTAAATGTTGTTTTATATTGATAATATTCCTTGATCGGATCGATTAAAGACAGAATACCCATCGAGCATAGAGAATATTTGCACGCCAGCCACATTCTACAAAATATGCTCCATAGAAGGTAAAGGATAATGATCCTTTAATGACTCTTTATTTAAATCTTTGAAATCAATGTAGTTTTTGATTTCACCATTCTTCTTCCGCACTTTGGAACAAGATTCGTGACCCAAGTAGAGTACTTGATAGGAAAAATTATCTTTACCTCAATGATTTTAGACAACTCTTTCCTCATGAGGGCTCTATCTTTAGATTGAATAGCCACCGATTTTGTTTAATGGGATTGATACCGGGATAAAATTAAATAGAGTGTTGAGAAACACTTGGATGAAATCACTTCATGTCTTCATATTCCTATGAGAATATGTCATTGTATCTCTGACAGAGACATATAAAGGCATGTTTTTCATCTTGTGTGCAATTTTTACTCAAGAAAAACTCCTTATTGTGTGCAATGGTGACTGGAATGCGGTCTTCTTGCACCACATGCATATTATTTTCTTCACCCTTAAACTCATCATCAAGGCTAAATATTTCCTATAAGGTGATCATCCCTTTAGGAATTTTTTTGTTTTATTGAGTTGTATCACTTAGTCACCATAGTTGTCATGTAATTCATATTGCATGCTTGATGAAAAATCGGCTTCATTCTGGATGAACTAGATGATCTATGTGTCATTTTCAAACACTTTCTAACTGGTATTATTGTCTAGAATGGATGGTTTGATTACCATATTGACATGTTGCATGTTTCTTTTCAAAAAGTCCTCTACATGAGACAATTGTGATCTAAGAAAAAACATATGATCATCTTCTTTATTCATCTTGTGTGGTACCACTTACAAATTCAGAGCGTAAAATCTCTCAAGAAGGTCCCAAAATATGTTTTTATAAACTTTGAGAAGCTTATTCTTTGTCGCGCATTTGTTGGTGACTTGGTGGATAACCATTTTTGTGTCTCCAAATATCTACAACTCCTTGATTTGTTTCTTTTTACAATCAAAAGACCATGTAACAGTTCCTCGTATTCTGCTACATTGTTGGAGCATTGAGCCGCAACTTTGTGTGTGAAGAATAACTTATCATCCTGTAGATAAATAATAACAACACTTGATCCCACGCCATTTCTTCTTCAAGATCCATAGAAGTATAAATTCCGTAGAACCAAACTTTCTTTATCCTATTTGAGCACCCATGGAAGCACATCTTCTTCTTCAAGGATGTAATATGTCTAAAGCTTAGTTTAAAATGCTTCAAGTTCCTCAAATAGTATGGATCAAATTTATGGTGTCGATGATACAACGAAGTATAAAATTTTTTTAGAAAAAGGGATTCTTAGTTCATACCTGTTATGGAAAACTAAGGAAGTATATACTCATATTGTTATGATCAAGTATTGAATGTATGACCTTACTTGAATGATTAGTCTTATTACGATGGAATTGTAATGAGAAGTAACTCACTACACCATGTTGTATTAATGTTATACATGATTGTATAGCAATTTAAGAATCATTTATATTAACTAATTTCATATGAGTTGTCATGTGTATAACTCAAGGATATATAAAATGATATTCTACTCTATTGAGGTATCGATGGACTAATATATCATAACATTAATGAATTCATGTTATTAAAATTAAAGGAAATAGAATAATATGATTGCGATTATTTAAGTATGGGATTATATGACTATAACATTATTATTCCAGCACCATTGAGTAGATTGTGAATAATTATGTTGGATTGATTACTTATGTTTATCTTGAGTAAATGCTAGTTTTAAAGCTTGTCAAAGTATGAGTTTGGATTTCTTTTAGAGGTAGAGTCTGATTAATATGACCTTAAAAGAAAAACTCCTCATGACTAGTCTTGAGTGTTGTAATACCTTGATGTAAGATAGTTGTGACTGGAATTTTCTAGTTTAATACAACAGTGTCATGTTGCATTAGCTTGGTAAAGTTAAATTCTGAAGAATAACTTTTGTATGTATTGCATAATGTTACATGACGAATACTGCTGAAGGGATAGAATCTATGACGTGTTACTTATAGTATAATGGTTTACTAGTTGACAAGTAATGACATCTAGCAAATACGAGCTTATGAGACATGAAATTACTAGATTCAATGAAAATAATGATGATTTTTCTCAAATAGAAGTACATAATTTTGTACTTAATTGATTTAATTAAGTAGCGAATGATAAATCATCAAGATGATGATTCATTAAGGGGGAAGGATGTAATACCCCACAAATACAATCAAGAATATAACTAGATCATCATCTTCAATCGATCTTGACATCAAGTGGAAGAGGAACAAGTGTTTTCAATAAAGGTTGAGAAAACAAGATAAAGGAATTGATATGGTTATTAAGGACTGATGTTGATCTGGTGATTATCTAAACTAAGGGTGTTGTTGGTAATTAATTCCCTAGAATAGTATTATTATTACTGGCTTAAGCTTGTAGGCACTAAGTCAATAAGGCTCTCGAAGTATTGCGAATGACTTGCATGGGTCAAAAGCCTTTGCTTTATGATATACATTACTGCAAATTAATCTTGGGCCATGATATCACATTAGGCATGGTCTATATATATTTCTAAAAATATTATACATATTTGTGAGATAATGTATCATTGTGACAACCTTAGAGGGTAATGTGTTTTAAACATTAGAGTCAAGT
The DNA here is from genome assembly GCA_018340775.1 of Taxus wallichiana var. yunnanensis. Lineage (NCBI taxonomy): Eukaryota > Viridiplantae > Streptophyta > Pinopsida > Cupressales > Taxaceae > Taxus > Taxus wallichiana. The sequence goes on from CM031234.1 coordinate 172,889,763, forward strand.
GGAGAGACTCACTCAACCCATATTAATGATTAATCACTTTGTAGACTAATTGACATGGGCTTGTAAATTCTGGGTCAAGATGTTAATTTTGGGACCTTTGAATTATTGAAAATTGATTGTGTGATTTTCAAGTAATCTTTTTGAGATGCCGGAGTTTTTTGAATAGTGATTAAATGACTGTAAAATGGTAGAACCAAACCCACTATGTATAAGATCATTGATAACTTAAAGGAGGTCATAGACCTTAAGAGACTTGCCAACATATTTAAAGTTATGTATTGTAACTCCAGGGAATTTGGGAAGTATGGGGCATTTGAATAATAATTTTAACCTATGCATGTTTTATAATGTTGGTCTTATACTATATTATAATTCATTCTCTCCAAAGGTTATTCAACCTATGTTATTGAAAGTAATTAAGTGATTGATATTTGGTTAATTTCATGGAAAAGGTAAATGAGGATTTAAACGTAGAAATCCCACCAATTTTGGAGGAGAGTTGGAGGGTGGTGGTAGTTGGATGAGTCACTAGTGTGGTACTCCAGCAGTTAACACCATTAATTATGCATTTAAAATCATGGAGATCCGTAAAGCTTCCTAAGGAAGAAAATTGCAAGAAACTTATCCATTTTGTTTTGTTGATGAAATTTGGGGGAAAAGCTCCACTTCTGGTAGTGTGCATGTTGATCAATCTATGAGTTCTTGTAGCTATTTTTAGAAGAGGAAGTTCATTTTTGTGGGTAGATTTATAAGATGGGGATGTCATTGTTTGGATTAGAAGGAGGGATCGAATTGTTGGCTGGTTCAAGTTGGATAGTTTTGAATCCATAACTCTCTGTCACTAAAACACTTGCTAGAGATAGACTTTGAAGGGTTTAAGAATTGAATTCTCAGGAAAGAATGGTTCCTTATCCCTTTATCTTTTTATTTTCATTAGATGTTAGAGCGCATACATATTTGCAATTTTACCGAGCCAAGAATAAGTGAGTGAGTGATGGTTGGAAGTTGTTGTTTTTATACTCTATTGTTCTGCGAAAAGAATTGGTAAAATGGTATGACTGTTGAACCTGGGTATTTAATATTTTATCTTTAATACTACTCAAATCATGTTTACTTATTAAGACTTGAAATGAAAAAATTCATTTGCATTTTTTTGAAGAGTTGCGAGAATGTATCTTTTTTTTCACCATTTAGCCTTGTGTAGGTTATAATCTCAACATGAATGTTATTTTTCATAGGTTATGGAAACTACCACTAGTTGATGTAGTAAAATTCTGATTATGTCGAGCTTTTATTTCAATCTAACTTTAAGGAATTTAATTATTTGCTATCTTCTTAAGTGGTTTTCTAAACTAGTTTGAATTGATATTTTTAAACAACAAATGATTTCGGGTTTAGGTTTCAAGGACTAATCCTAAATTATCTTACACCAGGTTTGGAATACCATTCCTTTTCCTTTAGGAAGTTATTCGGTTCAGATATTTTATATATTTCTATAACCAGTTATAAACTTGAGAAAAGCTTGGTTGGAGCTTGGGCCTTGATGGATAATGATTAAAAAAATGATTGACTGCATTATGTTTATAAGAAAGACTGAAAAGTCTTATTTGAATCCAAGGGGTCTTGATTGGTTGGCACCTTGGATATGTGTCTTAAGTATTGTTGCTCCATTTATGTGGTACAATAGTGGATCTAAAACTTAGTTTGTTCCCATTCCTTAAATCAAATCTTTACTATAGATTATGATATTTATACTATGTGGAGTTTATGTAACTAAACGAATCTCTGTAGATCGATAAAAACAAGTATAACATATCCCCATTATTGAGGGGTAGTATGCATTAGTCATTGAGACAAAATCAAGAAGTTTAGACTTCTATTCATAAGTTCAATCAAGCTTCGGTAATGGATTTGTTTTTGGAATTCTTATTACAGCGGGATGTTGTAGGATATAATGGGAGGTGAAGTGTTGTATTAAGGAATACACAAGTCTATATAGTTGTGAAACAAATTTTATTTTTCCCTTTTTGTCGGATTCTTATTGCAGCAAAATATAGTAAGATATAATTTGAGGTTTTGTGTTGTAATAAAGAACACACAAGACTATTCAATTGAGAAATGAGGTTTATATTTAGTTCCTATAAGTTATTATGACATATAACTTTGAGATATATAATTCTCTTTCCTTATTAGGATATTAACAGTTGATACAGAATATACTTTGTTATGAAGCTATGACATAAAAATTCTTGGAATGAAAGCAATAAGAGTGTTGTGTGTAGAACAGACTTATTGACGGATATTTTGGTATTGATGGAACTGGTTGGTTTCATGTGCGTAGCATGGATTACCTTGTGTGTGTCCAAAGTTATCACTCGTGGAATTTCTAGAGCAACAACAATAGTTGCAGCAACTTCTAGCTATGAATAAGATGATATAAATTCATATTGTGATAGATAGTATTTTGATACTTCTATTTATTTGTTATGGACTTTGATTGTATTTCTTGTAAAAACATATGGTATTGATTAGTTGATGATCATTATTGGGTATTAATATACTTATCTGGCATTGCTTCAATTTAATTATGTGAAGTGTTGATGAGACTCTGTCAATGAGGAATACTTAAGAAGTAATAAGAGTTGTATTAAATGTATGCAATTCAAATTATTAGAGTATGATGTTATTGCATTACATTACTAAATTGCAAGAATGAGATTGTTATTGCAGTATATATTCATTCTAACAATTAATGACATAAATTGATAAATGGGATAATGGAATTTTCTTGCTCAGTTAATCAAACTGACCTTGCTTAACCATTGCAAGAAAATGAGTGAAGATAACAGGCATAAAGTAAAGAAATGCATTGGTTATCTAATTGAACCATATGCTTACTTTTAAAGGATAAAGATGCATTCAAATTGTGAATTCATATATTCTTGTTTATGCTAAGGAAGTTATTTGTTGGAATCAAAGTAAGGGTTTTCTTGTGAAAATATACTGAGTACTCTTATGATATATTGTAACATGGTAAAGATTCCATGAAATGATCAATAAATACTTGCTTTATATCGGTGAAATACTTGTTGATTCCTTTCTGCAATCTTTGTAACATTTTCTACTATGTTGTAGTAATATCAATAAGGATGTGGCTATATGCTTGTTATATTCTATGAAAATTGAATCATTAAAGGATTATAATTAAGGGTTGTTATAATTCTTCGATTCAGTAATATATTAACTATCTTATGGACTAGTTGAGCCTAGTAATTTCAATAATTGAAATGGGAGGTTATGAATCAATAATAGAATTTATAGGTTTATGGGATACACTATGGACTAGAGTTGAAGTATTCTTTTTATCTAAACCGATTAGCTTATGGGATATTAATAGTAATATTAGTAAGATGTTGTGATGCCTCATAAGTCAAGTTAAAGAAATATGGCTTGATAGATGGGAAATCATATATTTATGAATCTTGATGCATATGCATATATATACATCTTTTTGGGTGTTTCTTCTAGTAAAGTTTGAGTAACTATACTAGAGGTAAAATAATATGATGAAACTTCTGGATGATAAGATAAAGTTCAGCATATAAGGGATAAGTCTTGGAAACTTAAGTTATGTTCCTTTTGGGTAGTACTCAAGAATTTAAGGAAATTAAGTTGAATTACTATGTAAAATTATTCCAACCCTCGTAACATGAAGGGAAAATCAACATAATGCTGTAAGGTGAAATACTAATGGATATTAGAACACGGATGTTCTTTGACACTTAAGTGATCTGTCTTTCCATAAAATGGGAAATGAAGTATAAGATCTATCAGATTATCATCATTCGAAATATATGATGTGATGAACATTAATGATAAAGTTTACTCCAACTAACAAGATGTAATGAAGATAATTCATTATTAATCAGGTTAAACTTAAATACTAAAAGGACCCATAGGGGATGGGATAAAGTTGGTGAAGAACTTTATGGGAGACTAAACTCCTAAACACCAAACTTATATGAAACCTTGGGTATGATGCCTAATGCAAATGATGAAATTGCTGTGTTAGGAGCATGCAGATTGTGCTCACCTTGAGTACTTATTATTAGATCCATGGTGAAAGTTTGGTATCTATGTTCCTAAAATTAGTGAGTTGAAATCAACCATAATTAAGATATGATGGTGTAGTCATAAAAAGGTTAACGACGTTCTGATTGCTGGAATGCATAGAATGTATTTTAGATGCCAAGGAAATTGGTATAAGATTCAAGAAATGAATATATTGCCAAGGTGTTAACCACCATGCTAATAAACCTAAGTCGGGTTTGGACATTGTAGTAAAGTCCTCAAGAGAATTGGGATTACTACTGAAATAAGATACCTAAAAGGGATAAGACTTATTTATGGATAAATTAGACCTGGCGAATATATAAATGCTAAAGTAAAACTAAATAACATGATTCTAATAAATGGTATAAGTGTTATTGAAAGGAGGACAATGGGAATGAATCATATGTCCCTAATGATAAGTGATAATGTGGCTTGCATGATTTCTTATAGGAGTAAGAATAAAATTAATGGTTATTACTCCTTGATAATGTTTGGCATTATTTTATTTGGTTGAATTTGAATCATTAGTAACAACAAGATTGGAAATTTAGATATAAAGAATGATCTATCTTATGTCTGGAACATATAGGTAGAAATGAGTACTAACGGAACTGCATTTAACCTATCATGATATTATGAACAAGACTCTAGTTACGCTTCACTAAGTAATGAAGACATGGGAACTAGAGCAATTTGTCTTGTTTAACTTATTAAGATACCATGTTTCCTTTTTTGACTCTTGACAGGGAAAATCACTACCTCCATTATGTGGTTGTATCCTTTTAATGATAATTGTTGTTATTTGAATACTATCACATAACAAATTGTATTGATTTTCCTTATCAAGACCTTAAAATGAGGTTTGGTATTGCTTAAGTATAAGCTTGTTAAAGTTACAAGGGTAGATGGAACCCCACAGGTCAGTACCTCGATGCCAACATATGATGGCTATGGGAAGGGAAACAGTTTAGTAATGATACAAATCATTACAAAGATAATTTCTTTCCCATAGGCATCATAGGATGACATCGAGGTAAAGCCTTATGTGGGTTAATCTAGACTTGTACCTTGTACTGAAGACTTATAGTTATTTATAGCATCCTTATTTGCAAATCCATATAACTGAACAAGTGAATAAGGTGAGATGACAAGATTCCAATGGTGAGTGTGCCGTCATGGAATCAAGCATGGCATACATGACTCAGAAACCTTACGCAAGGTAGTGTAACTGCTAATTACATTGTCAAGATTTCACCATTATCTAAGTTGTGAGATGCCTATGGATTTCATAGGTGGAACCTAGGTACACACTTAGGGGTTATCACTTATATATCATATCCTATTAAAGGAGAACCAAAGGGATACATTTTGTGTATGAGTTGTAAAGAGCATTGAGGGAGAACGAGTAAAGTTCAATATTCTCTCATATAACGACACATGGTTTATGATAGTTATCAAAAATGGATTTCTTTAAGACTTATGTTGGATTAAAATATATGGGTATTTACATCAGCTACATGAGGTAAGATAAAAAAAAATCTCTAAGATTGAAGTGAAAAAAGTGGTTGTTACACTTGAGGCACACAAGCTATTAATGAAATTTTATTAAAGGTTATTCTCATATTTCCGCGCCCTTGGAGGAATTTCTAAAGAGTAACAGAAATCTTCGTTGGGGTGAAGTGCAATAGCACGCGTTTGATACATTGAAGGAAAGGATTACTACAGTGCCTATTCTATGCTTTCCTTCATAGACCAAACCTTTTCATGTGCATGTGGATGCCTCTGACATGGCCATTGGAAAAGTATTATCCAAGCTTGGAGATGGTATTATTGACCATCTAATTATTTTTGCAAGAAGGAATTTAACCCCGTAGACAAAATTATACAAATAAAGAGCACAATGCCTTTTCCATGATCTATGTGATGTATAAGTTTAGACGTTACTTACTAGCTACCCCATTTATATTCTATATATCACATGACACTTAAGTACTTAGTGAACAAGTCCGTTTTGTAGGGGCGCATATGTCGTTGGATTCTGTTATTTCCAGAATTTGAATTTAGAGTGGTGGTTAATCTAGGCAAGAGTAATTATGGACTGGATCATTTATCAAGGATTAATTTAGGTGAGGAGGTGCGGAGCGTTGAGGATATAATATCGGATGTACAATTCTTCAAGTTGAATTGTGCACCCTTTGACTAAAAAGAGATTGTTGTATTTTTGTGAATTGGTGTGGCACCTGAAGGGATGGAGAGTTTAAAGAAGAAGAAACTTACCATATGTGCCACGCCTTACATGTTGATTAGTGGAGACTTATAAAAACTAGGTTGGGATGAAGTTTTGTGTCGATGTGTGTTTGATCATGAGTGTGAAGCTATTATGGAGGAAGCTCATGGTGGGATTGCAGTGGATATTATGTAGGAGATGCTACCACACACAATATTTTATTAGCTAGTTTATGGTGGGAAAAATTGTATAAGGATTGTAAAGAATATTGTAAGGCATGTGATCATTGTCAGTGCCTTGAAATCCTAGGCATAGAGATGAAATGCCTTTGAGGCCTATTGCTAGTGTAGAACCTTTTAAAAAGTGGGCAATTAATTTTTGGGTCCTATTTCCCCACCCACGTGTAGGACTGGATCACACTACATTATAACTTATACAAATTATCTTACAAGGTGGGAAGAAGCGGTGCCTACAAAGGATTACACAATATCAAGGTTTCTTTGGGAGAACATTATTAGCAGTATAAATGCCCATTGAGTTTAACAATTGATTGGGGTACTAATTTCCTTAATGTGACTATCAAAATATTATTGGCTGAGTTTATGGTGGTGCATCACAAGACAACACCCTATCATACACGGATAATGGGATTGTTGAGGCTTTAAAAAACATATTGGGACATACATTGACTAAAATTTATGATTTTGGAAGGGAGGACTGGGATGATAAAGTCTTTATTGTACCTTGGTCATACGAGAACAACATATAAAATATTGAACAAAGCTACACCCTTTCATTTGGTGTTTGGTGCGGAGGTTGTTTTCCCGCATAATTTATGCTACCTTCTCTACGTATTACGTGCATTGATAAAATGATGTAGTTGAATGAAAGGTGAAAAATATGGATTTAGAAGAGAGAAAAGGCCAGGTAGAAAGCATGACATGATAGGCATATTAAGGATAATAAGCTTGAAGTTGGAAAGATGGTTCTTTTTTATGAATCTAATTTATTGCACCACCCTTGAAAGATCAAATTGCATTAGTTGGCATTGTATGTTGTGACTTACATACTCAATTCCAGCACTTTTCAGTTATAGGTGCTAGATGGGACATGGTTTCCCAGTTACTTCAATGGGAGTAGGCTGAAGCCCTACTATAAATAAGTCTTCTTGGTGTTTATAATAAGGTAGTATTGCCTCTAGATTAGATTTACTTTATTGCATTTTCTTTATATGTGTTTGCTTTCATCATTTCTATGTTTTGTCAATTTAGTTTAGTGTTTTATGTAACAAGCATGCTTACACTCTAGAAACTCATTACTATCTATTGAATTCATGCACAAAGGACCACGCATTATTTTAGTGTGGGGTGGAGTGTATCCAGGATAAATGGATCGAGTTTGAATGTCATTTAGAAGATGGGTATGCATAAAGGGATATTGTGTAGGTGATTGATGTAAGGGCACGGAAAGATTTCTCATGAATGAATACCATGTATGGGTGAATTAACACATAGTGTAACTTGAGTTAGGCTGCAACATGGGAAACTACTTGGTGAAAGGCATAGTTGATAGGTATTTTGGCATAGGAAGGTGCACAAAAAGGATATATGTGTCCGAGGAGTAGTAGGTGCATTAGAAGGTTATGAATGGGGCATAGAAACATCATCATGGAAAAAGGAAATAAAAACCAATTTAATGTTGAGTGATAGGTGGAGAGAAATGAATGTGGAATTTTTTTCAAAAGCTATTTAAGGCGGTGTTGTGGAATTATTTTTACCTTTTCAATTGAGAAGGGCTTGAGTGAGTTGAAGAGTGAGCTAAGAGAAAGTGTGTGAGAAGTGTGAAGAGATTTAATAAAAAATTGAACCAGATGAATTTGAGCATGGTATTTATTAGAACTTCATTGGAGAAGGTGTTTGAGTGAAATAAAGGTGTACAGGAGAAGAATTGGAAGTTAGGGTTCAAGTATAAGCTAGGGAACATGAATTTTGAGCTAGGGCATGCGGGTTTTGAGTTACAGAGCTCAAATCAACTACAAAAATACACTCTTTTAGTTGTTATGGCACCTAAGCAAGCACCTGGAGTGGATATAAGGGTAGAAGGCATACGTAAGTGGAAATTTAAGTTGAAGACACCCTCGAGAGCCATTTTTCAGAGATGCAATATCTAGAAGAGGTTTTTATGGGCCACGATTGGGAGTCACATGTTTGACACTACAAAGTAAGTGATTATAACCATAGAACTAAGGAGAAAAAATATTAACCAGACAAGTTGCTAGTAATAAAGACAACACTAAGAACAAAGAACGATATGGTTGTTTATGATGATGTGGGGGAACAATTGTTGTCAAATTTTAGAGTTTTGTAGTTGTATGAACTCCCCTATTTTGGTAAACCAAAGAATTTGTATCAATGGTTGATGAGAAGAGTCCATGAGGAATTATTTTACTTCTTTGGGTGATGAATGAAGCTTACCAAGCCCCTAATTGGGAGGTTGACAGGATTGAGGAGATTAGGTAGTGAATTAGGAAATGACCACACTAACTAGGAGGTAATAAAAGCAACCAAGAAAGTGTTGGGATACATGAAGGGAGTGCGTGATATGGATATCCCCAAGTTTCAAAAATACCCGAGTCATTCATGTGCTAGCACACCTACTAACTAAGTTGAAAAATCAAGAGCACTTGTCACGGGTGAACAAGTCATCGTTGCACATAACAAAGAAGATAATAGAAGGAGTAGTTTACAATTTGGCCAATTTCATTTTTGAAACCATTGTTGAAGAAGTGCACCAAGGTGAGAAGATAAGTTTCAGTGTGATCCTTATTTCTATTGTATTTTTAGAAATTAGAGTGTCGATGGGCCAAAGGATAAGATGTGGTAATACCCAAAAGAAAAGATGTCCCTTGCAGATAGATTTTCCAAGTACACATGTGATGGATCCATGAGCGGAGCCTAAAAGAAAAGGACAAAACTTTGGTATGATAAATTTTCTGATGTTTTTGAGGAAGAATGGAGAATACCTAAGGATCTTCCTTCGGTATTGGAAAAACATGTACAATTTTCCGTTTACCAACATTTTTGTATAGGGATCTTTAGAATGAAGGATGGGAAGTGGAGCCCTTGGTGTAAGCTTCCATATGCCTTCACCGCATGTAAATTTTAGGCATCTGTACGTAGTTTTTCAAATGCACGAAGGTTTATGTTCAATGTAGACAAGGTAGATTGTGACTACCATATGCACAAAAAAACCTATATTTACCCAAGTAAATCTACATACATTGAGAAATTGATTTCAGATAATATTCATATTAGTTCTATGAGCTTGGAAATCGGGAATATTGGAGCATCTAAGGTATACATATACCTTAAGCCCAAGTTAGAAAATGGAAAATATGTAGGGAATTAGTTCAAGCTCCACTGAATCCCATAAGGAAAGCATACTGTGGGAAAGATGCAAGATGAAGAAAAAACGTTTCCCCTTGGTGAAGAAGAAGAAGAGGAGGAACAAGAGAAATGATTCGATGATGGCTTGGATCATAGAAGGATACAACCCATTGTAGGATAGAAAATAGAGCGTTAGGTGACCCTCCATTGCACAAAGAAAAAGATGAAGTGGAAATAGATATAGATGTAGTAGAAATAGGTTTAGGAGAGGGCATTGAGGACCTGTAGTATAAAAGAGTGTTGAGAAGAACCAAAACTCAAGGTGTAGGACCTTCACAATCTGTTAAGGAGGTCACCTAGGATTTCTCCTGTGAAGGTAGAACTAGTGAAGAAAAGGTGCAGGTACATCCCTATTAAGGATGATGAAGGTGAGAAATTTGAGGACAACACACCGAGAACTCTGGTCAACACTGAGGATGTAGAAGAACCTTAGGAAGAAGGATTGAGACATGATACAGAGGAGTTGAAGTAACAAGAGATAGAAATTGTCAAAATTGGCATGGAGATAGGTGAAGATAAGGGTGGACCTTCGAATCACCTCCTAATACACAAATAGGTGAAGGGTCCATGTTGGATTCAGGCGTTCGCATTCCAAAGGGTAAGAGATCTGGGAAGGAAAAGATAAAGGTGTAAATGAGACTCCTACATCCGGGTATGTTAAAGACCCAAAAAGATTATACATGTGAGGTTCCAAAATAATTTTGAACTTAAGGATTTATATGGTACGGGAGTTGATGGATTTAGATATGGTGACTACGTGCACACGGAAACAACTATCATGGACCATGCAGACTCATATGAATGAGCCTGATTTTAATGTGTGTGAATAATCATGTGTTTCAAGGAGAATGAAGAAATTTCCATAATCATGCCATGTGACTATCAAGGCCCCTATGATTTCAAATTAGAAGGTGAGAAATGCATTGACAAAGGTATCTCTGCAGAGGTTGCGTGCGAAATATAGAAAAATTAGAAACTATTCAGAACTTTTTGATGACAAGAAGGATAAATATAGTGAAATAAATTACAGAGAGGAAATAGAGAAAGATGAGGAAAAGGTGAGTGCATTAGTAATTATGGCGAAACAATTTGGAGATGAAATTATGAAAGTGAGGTTTGGATTTGGAAGAAAAAGTCCTGGAAAATTTCCCTCCAGTAATGCAATATTTTCCCACACTTATTCATCTATTGATGGAAGAGGGCCTAGTGCACATGTCAAAACCAAAGGATGTTACAACATAGGTAGAGAAGGCCAAGACAGGTGGTTGCGTGCAAAATTACTAGCTATGAATCTATACTGCAAACCTTGAAGGATGAATTGAAAAAGGTAGATTTGGCATTAAATATGTGTGTAGCCCCTGATGTAATAATAAAGACAAGGAATATGGTAGAGGAGGATGAGTTCCTTAAGGAAATAAAGAATGAGACACTTGGGTGTGAGGAGAGGCTCACTTTGGTAGCGAGTATCATGATGCACTTGCAGCACCTCTTGACCCTCACGAGGAAAGGATTAAGGAGATTGGAAAACTCATCGTGTGGTGGATGGATGTTATGGAAGGGATGACCTCGAGCCTGGAAAATGTTCTCAAGGTTTTGCAAAATGAAGGTTAGAACATGAATTTTGATGAGTCGGATGGGGTATTGGTGAACATCCCTGATAAAACTAATAAATCATTGAGTGAGTGGAATGAGTTAGAAGCAGAGGTCAAAGCATAATATCCAAAGTTGATTCTACCTATAGAAGTATAAGGCACCCAAGTATTCTTTCATTCTTTTATACAGTTATTATTTCATTCCTTATTCTTTATCATGGAGAGATAAGTTATGATTACCCATTGCCGGGGATGGAAATGAAGCAAGTGTGGGGTAATGTTGGGTTGATGAAATGTAGCCTAAGTACTTTGAAGGCACATAAGGATTGGGTGTACGAGATAAAGGGAACATGGAGTACGTGTAAAAGGATATTAAAATAGGGTGGGAAAGTTTGTAATCAAGACTTTGTCATTTATAGTATGAGGCTAAATATATACATGGAGTGTAAAGCACACAACAATATGAAGACTTGAAGATCATGCTAAGGCTATTGTAGATGAGAGGAAGATTAAGCATCATGAATTTCTCTAAGCTATTGATAGGATTATAACTGTAGTTATTATTATATAATCTATTATTAATGAGACTCCATACTTTTGTAATTATCTTGTAGTAGCGCGTGGCTCATTCTTAATATGTAGCCTATTTTGGAGAGTGCATGAGTAGTGGAAGAAAATTCCCCACTACCTATAAATATGTATTGATTTGCATGGTTTGGACATTGGTGAATATTGTTTAAGGTTATGTTTTTGTTTCATGAGAGCACGTAACCTATGGTGATATTGTTATGTATGTATTCAACTTTTGTGTTTTACAATGATTAATATAATAGATTGTTGTGGATAGATATTGGTTATTGACCTATCATTAATGGTTCTTATATGCTAAAATTAATCTTGGTTCTTGTATGAGTTAATCTTGCATATTGTTAAGATCTATATCTATTTCATATTGTGCTTTATCATGAATGGATACTGTGGATTTTGAATTTTTATATGATCATGTTAACTCCTTAAACAAGCTACCATAAAAGAGGGACTTGGTACCCTTACGTACTTTGGGTGAGCGCTCGGGGTTTTCTGGGTGATGTGGCAGCTCACATTGGCCTATTGGTGAAATAATAAGACTTAACAACCCATTATATCCCATTTTAACCCTAAAAATCTAACCCCGTAACATTCCTAACCATTTTAACTCATCCCCATACCTGAATATACCTATTTAGAAGTGGTTGAAACTACTTCCAAATAGGTTTCCCCACTTTTCATGGGTTATCGGTGATTCTAACAAATCACCAATGATATTATAAGCAATAGCAAACTCCTTTAAATAGATCCCTAGATGTTTTCGGTGAAGATATGACTCATTAGACACTTAAACGACATCATCACAATCATCTTGATATCTTCTTAATCCTCATTACATCTGTGGAAGCTTCAAGAACACTGTAATGGTCCCACAACATCATTTCTTAACATTTCTCATCCAAGGTAAGAAATTTTCACTTATTTACATATTCATCTTATCATTAATGCATATAAAAGGTCATATGAGTATTCAAATATTTCATTTTATATCAAATTTACATATTATCAAAGAATCAATATTTTTCACAGAAATCACCAGTGATTCACCTAAATCATCGGTGACTATCTAAAATTAGTAACGATCCCTTTAATTTTAGTAATTTAATCATATTTATCATATCTTCTATCAAATATCTATATGTTTTCTACCTCACTAGTTCATACACATTTGATCACATACATATATGACATTTCTTTTGTTCAACAACCCTTTTTCTATGAAAACTTCGACATCACACACGAACTTAGTCTCTGCACTATCGCCTTAACACTATACATTGAATACATCGAGTATAAACTTGAAATCATAATAAAAGAATAATATGCAATGGAATAATCTTGGTTTGATTACTTCTTGGAATTCAAGATTTGCATAGCCCTCACCTAGGCCACCCACCACACAAAACATGATCTTTCTATCGCCTTGGATTTCTAAATCATCCTTATATTGTCAATTACTTTCATATCATATAACTTGATTATAAAAATGATTTGACGCCCTTTGAGGAATCCCATTAGTTCCTAAGATTGGCCTTTTCCGAGAAACTCATCAAATCTTTATCTGACATCTATCTCGTTTAGCTATCTTTGCATGCAAGTTCTCCCATTCATTATAAGGAGTCTCTCATGTTTTTACATATACTCATCTTGACATTGTATTGTTGGTGTAGGTATCATTAAACCCTATTATCTTCTGATTTTTGGTGTTTATCATATAACTAACAAACCAAAATTCACCTCCAACATTCTAACACACCCAAAGGGACCCGTGGTCCCTTGGTCCCTTTTAAAGATTTTATATCTTCTTATTTTCTTTCTCATCGTATCATATAACTTTGAAACTTGGAGTGATTTTACTATCTCTTCTTCAAAAATGCATAAAAATAAAAAAACATCGAAAAGGGAATAATAACACAAGTACATTTTTTTCTCTCATTTTTTTAGCCTTGCAATTTTGTTTGATTTGTCTTCATTGAAATAAATATTTCTTTTTGGTTCTTAAAATGAACCTTCATTTTCTTAGTTTAATTAGGGGTTAAATGATTGCATTCAAAAAATTCCCCTCACACACAACCAAACCACGTAACAAATAAAACTTACATCTAAACAATCCCTTCCAAGTATACTTAGATTTGATCACCAAGGGGGAAGATGACTCAACATTCTATTCAAGAATAAATAACTGGTGGGTTGTATATCAGCTAAGAATGTGACACCTTTATCGTTTCAAGACTGTAAAGTGAAGGGGTAAACCGCAATATCATGCCTCATCTGAAACCAACATAGACTTGGACTCATGTACCTTTGGGCATATCAAGGAATCTAGCCTCAACTCATATGAAACCAACCTTAACTAAAATTTTCCTACTCCCTTTTCATCCATTTTTCATTTCACACATTTCTTATATTAATCAAGATAATCTAAAATGTTCTTGTGATTGTGTGTTTTTTCTTCTAAAACAACATCTTTCATTTCTTCATTGTTTGTTTTTTTGGTTCATGGTTCTAACTAGACTACAATCTCACCTTCAAAACATCTCAAATATAACAAATTCACTTCAAAAATCCTTAGAATCAACCCAATATCATATTCAAAACATCCCAAGCATGTCAGATCCATTACAAACACCTTTAGAAATAGAGAAGGAATCTTTGCATTCTCCCAATACTCGATCAAGTAACATCAAAAGCTCCTTGTCTTGACCCTCTACAGTTCTTCCAAAGTGGTGATCCAGTTGTAGAAATCTTAGAAACTAACCCCATTTCCCTTTTTGGATACCTTTCTGCCAAAGGTATGCATATCAATTATCCCCTATATGAAATATTTCTCATCTTCTATCATTAATACCAGCAAATATTCCAAAATTTGTGACCACGACTATCAACCCGTTATTGACCACATATCTCCTTACCCCTCTAATAGTGATATAGGGATGTCAAGCACCTACTTCCTCCAGTCATGTTACTAGTTTTTACCTTAATGGTATATCATCACAAAATATGGCTAGCTAATAATCACATGTGTCATTAGATTCTTCATCTATCCCACAGATTACACAAACTCATACTACTACCTCCCCATCCACATACAGTCATGTGGCCTTTTCCTCTCCTCCTCCTCTTGTAATCTTAGTTGGTGTCCCTCTTTAAAAAAACTCATGTATTCTATCTCAACCTGTTTCATCACAACAACCTACTTATTTGATCCAAAATCTAGCCCTATCCATCCTTACATCTACACTGCGCATATCAACATGAGTGTCATTACTAGTACTCTCCCCTTCTCATAAGAAACATCTATTGTGCCTGTCTCACAATATAGTTACATCTCCTCTCAATATATCCCACAACCATCACAACCTCATGTCCACACTTCTATTCCTTTCCCTTATCAATACATCCAACCCATACAACAATTAGTCTCCCATTTACACTTACAATATTCCAACAAGTATTCCTACTTCTCAAAATATTACATTACCATACCACCTATATTAACAATCAAACCCTCACACTTATAATCAAGCCATTCCTTCTTCTTAAAACACACAACCACCTCAAAAAAATCCCATGTGAGCATTAATAATCGGAATATATATCCTCAAAGTTATCACTATGAAACCTATGACTAACCTTTCATACGAAAAATATAAAATGAACCTATCCACCCATCAGTGTCTTTCAAGGCCTATCTCACACTCTACAAACTCCTAAAATTCATTAATTTGTATAGTAAGGAGGACCCACAACATCACATCAAGGATTTATAGAATGTATGTTATCTTATCACCCACGACTAGGATATTAGGTTGAGGACATTCCCCATGATCTTAGCTATCCCTTCCCTTGATTTATATAATAGTGTCACACAACATTATCTTTTCTCATTCGCAAAACTTGAACAATTATTCCTAAAAAAATTCTCCGTTAAATTTTTTATAACATCTCCATCACTGATCTCTATGTCATCAAACAATATGAGGACAACTTTTTTGTTGATTTTGTTTCTGATTTTGTTGCTAGATGGTGAGGGATTATCAACCAACTATCCTTCTCTCTTCAAAACATTGAGTTAATAAAAATATTTTCATAATCTTGCATGAAGAACACATCATCAACCCTCCAAATTCAATACTTTCAAATGTTTGTGAAGCCTTTACCATGGCCCGAAAACTAGAACTTTGTGCCCTTGAGGATGGTAAAGTCAAACTCAAATCTAAGAAACCAAAACCTAAGTCCTCTTTTAATACTTCTTCTAAAAATGAAAAATCTAAAGGTTCAAAAAGAACAATTGTTGTGAAATTTACACCCAAAGGTTTATTAGATATCAAACAATCCAATCCTTAACATAATTACATGCTCATAAGAGATTCGTACAATTTTTTATTCGATAAACTTGTTTCCCCTTGCATGATTAAAATCCCTCCCATCCAACCCGTCAAAATTTGCACATCCAAACCTTTATATCATAGAGACAATGACTATTGTAAATACCATCAAGTTTGAGGAGATGAAATTGAAATGTTTCATTCAATCATAAATTTCCTCTAAGGTGTTATTGAACGAGGTGAATTATATCTTGATAACATGAATGAACCTCCTAATCAAAGCTTAGATGTTTTTAAACAACCTTTTCCAAACCACTCCACATCCACTATTCAACCTCGGTCCAACACTATAAGATCTCATCAAATTATCAAAATTGTCGATGATTGTACACCCACACATAATGTGCCTAGTGTTTCAACAAATGAAATACTAACCAAATAACACCAATTTTCATATCCCCCCACTTTGTGAAGATTTCGATCCCATCGACATAACAACATTCGAGTATTCTACATCTACTCGAACGCAGACATCCTCTATTATTTACTTAGGATATCAATAAAAACACATGTCAACAAAATTTTGAATCTAACACCAAATCAAGAATCTTATTAATCAAATTCAACATCCCCCAAATCATTCATCTATAAAAAAATAAACTACACTAAATATTCATCGGAAAAACCTATCACGAAACATACAACCCCTACCATCCATCTTAGGGCCTCATCCTTCATCCAAATTTATAATTACCATCACATAATCTAAAATAATCCCTCGACAAATAGTTAAACATACTATAAATAACAAAACCCCAATATCTTAAACCTCTAAATCAAATGATATCTAAAATCGTTCACCATCATCACCATCTCAGTCAGCCATAAAAGGATATTATACTAAAATCCTCGAGAATCTTTTTCAATCATCTATCATAACACTACCCCCTACTAAGCCATCTAATCCTTGAGGGTGGAATCCCTCTTGGTATAACCGTGATACTTTTTTCTCTTATCATCGTAGGTTAGGACACTTCAATGAGGACTATAAAGACCTCCACACCATAATTTAGAGTCTTGATAGAAAAGGAATTCTCCCTGCAGATAAAAAACATCCACCCTTTGATATAGATACAACCAAATCCCAAAAAAATCAAACCTACCCATCAAATCCTTAAACCCGCCACTTCTAAGCCATCACACAACACCATGTCCAATAAGATCAAGGATTCCTCTAGTAAATACCAACTCCATCACATATACGTTGTTCGCATTACCACAAGAAAATGTACGCAAGACCCCAAATATTAAAAATAAATTGTGCCAAAAGTATGTATCTTTGTTACTCCCCTGAATCACCTAACCCATAATTTTATAAATCCAAGGTTTCTATCCTTACGGCATCACAAATCCAATCTATGACATCCATATAAAATCTTTTCATAAAAAAACTACATCAAGATATTGCTAAGATTTCCTTTACGAGATCATCTAAAATTCTCCGCAACATAGACAAGCGATAGTTAAAGCTTTTCAATCTATCTAAGTACCATCATATGACCCCCAGCCATTTTCTAACCTCATTAGCACTCTCACTATGTCTAATTCTATAACATTCGAAGACTGTGGAATTTCATCCTTACATCTTGAATATCATGATCTTCCTCTATTCATCACCGTCCAAATAAACAACACTCTCATTAAGAGAGTTATGATTGAAAATGGACCAACATTAACATAATATCATCTCATGCCTTCGACAACATCATCACCCCGACATTACGCAAGTTCATTTTCCCCATCAAAATAGGTTTTAAAATCCTCCACGAGATCTTTTATCTCCTAGAAAGGGAGTTCTAATATAACATGTTGTTAGGATGTCCTTGGATACACACCATTTGTTTTATCCCATCAACACTACATCAATATATAAAATATAAACATGAAGGAAAAACCTTCACGGTCCCCGCCGAACCTAATCCTTTCAAATAATTCCATATGACCTATAGACCCAACGAAATACTACTTCCAATAATAGACTCTACGTCTTCATAATAAGATTCAACAAGCTCTTCCATCCCATCATCCAAACTACTAGACAATCAATCCTTTAAAGACATCATGCAACATCTCTCGCTAAGGGAGTCTCACTTTCTATCTCTTAATACACTCCCTACTCCTAAAATGTATGAGACCGAAAAGAAACCACTATATGAGACCAAAAAGAGAAATTTCATTTCCTTTGGCCCCATTTCCTTTAAACATAGTTTGTGTACAGAGGCATCAATGCCCATCATCTCACCTTGACGATAAACCACAAGCAAAACCATTTTTCTCAAACTTCTTGTTCTTGGATAAACCTCAATTTTCCTAGACTTACCTCCACTATTATGCATGTAAAGGCTTAAATTTGGGGTGATATGAGCAAGGTCTACATGACTTATCCTTTAAATACCCGATAAAACCTCATGAGAAACATGTCCTTGGATTTAGACTACCTTATTCTAATATATCTCCATCGATATCGAATCACAAGTACATCCATCATCATGATCAGTGTAATCCTCTAACGTTGATGACATTGTATCTATCTCATAGTCAAATTCATCACACTTGGACCTTTGACTTATCAATATGACGATACAACTAAAACTCTTCCTCTCACATTACCACATATGATAGAGTAAGATTCCCCTACTATTTACATTCTCCGTTACCATGATGATGATGTTATTCTAACCTACATGAGTACTAAGGAAAAATATCTTCATAAAACCCTTCCTTCTCGCACACCTACACTTCTCAACTAATCAACCACCGATGATAATATCAGCACACCATAAGATCCATACATTCTTAAAATCGGTCAAGCTTTAGATTCACGTGAAATCCAACAATTCTCTATTTTATTAAACAAAAAAATTCAAGCCTTCGCATCATCCTATAGTGACATGTCAGGTATATACCCTAACATCATTATCCACAACATCATTACCATCCCAAATTGTCAAACCGATAAAGTAAAAACTTCATAGGATGCATCCTTGAATCACATTACTAGTCAAAGAAGAAATTTAACCTATTCTTTCAGCTATCTTCATACTATCTATTGATTAGCCACAATAGTTTTTCAACATCGTACCCATAACTAGAGCCACTAAAAAATTATGCATTTGCATAGACTTCTAAGACTTAAAAATTTCTTGCCCCAAATATTATTTCCCCAACCCAACATCAACCACCTTATCAATTTAATAGAAATCCACGATATGTTTTCCTTATGGATGGTTTCTCTAGTTCTGATCATATCCTTATTTCACTATAGGATCAACACAAGACATCCTTTATCACCCCAAGGGAATATTCCACTATAGATTAATTCCCTTTATCTTGTAAAATTCAAGAGATACATATCAATGCACCCTCATCCGCAAAACCATAGAGGACTATGTTAATGACCTCTTAAATAAATTATAACACTAAAAATACCATCTAGTCATTATGGATGTGATCTTTCCACGTCTATTAATTTTTTTCCATCTTAATCCTGCTAAATGCATTTTCAAAGTTCTCATAGGAACAAACTTAGGATTTATAGTGTCTATTCGGGAAGTTAATTTAACCCTACTATATTCAAATCCATAATCAAAATTCCCTTGTCATCTAATATGAAAAATATTTGTAGCCTTCAAGGAAAGCTCCAGGTCGATTCGTTGATTCATTTCTCAATTATCATACCAATGTCAACCTTTCCATCACCTTCTAAGAAAGGACATCCACTTCAAGTTTAACAATGATTGTCAATAAGCATTTGATGCCCTCAAACAATATCTTCTATCACCAAAAATCTTACACCTTCACTTGAGGGGGATCCATTCTATCTTTATATCTCTATGACTGACCATGCCTTGGGATCCATGGTGACACATTGAGATGAATAAGGTAAGGAATAAGTTGTCTATTACATAAGACACACCCTTCACAAGTATGAAAATTGCTATTTAGAAGTTGAAAAGTTATATTGTGCATTATATTTCACAACTTCCAAACTCGTCACTACTTTCTCAATCAAAAAACATACATTATAACCAACTTTAATCCACTCAAATATATCCATTCCAAATGGTATCACAATGATCACATCACTAGATGGATCATGTTTGTGACTAAATTTGACCTTGAGTTCCTCTCTACAAAAAACCACTAAGGGGTAGATCATTGATGATCATCTCATAGAAGTTACCCTTCCTACCAATCAACTTCCTTGTGAATACTTCCCTGAAAAATATATCAACACTCTAAATCATGACAAAAACCCTCCTAAAATGACCTTTTTTTTATGGGTCTAAATGCACATAGGGGAAGTGTCGAAATAGTCATAATACCTCCTTGGGCACACCTATTCCGTTATCCTTCAAATTTAAATTTGAATACACTAATAAAATGGAAGAATATGAGGCTCTTATCATGGTATTGTTAGTGCAAATTCACAACACCCCCAAATGAGTAATGGATCTACTTTTCTAAGGCAAAGTCATTTGGTATGATTACACAACATTGAGCTTTCCCAAAGTGTGGGACCTTTGTAAATGGGGAAATATATCCAAGAAGGCTGGTTCCTCTTCCTAAACTACCTACCACAAGCTATTCCAAAGGTCAAGAAATCTAATCTAACGTAATCTAACTTCCAAAGAGACAAGAAGAGGAAGAAAACTAGAAAAAAATAGAGCCTACACTAAAATGGTGATACACTAGAGAAGGAAAGTGTTGATCATCTATCAAAACTACCATGGAAACAAAGAGAGGTGAGCAATGGAGAGGATGGACAAGTGCATCATAGACCAAAGATGGATTTCACACAAAAATGTTCCAAAACTCCATGAACACAACTCCAAAACCTACAATGAACATCCAAACATGCACAAATACCTGCAATGAAGAGAGGAAAGAAGAAAACAACCAAAAATGAGAAAGGATGGACAAATGCATGACAAAACACGCTTTCTATTGCTCCGTTCACACATAACATAATTTCACCGTAAGAGGAAAAATTCCATTACGAGAGCGGGAGGAGGTTCAAACTCCATTTTTGACCTTGGGGAAGAAAATAAGGGAGAGGTAGAGAAGAAGGATGAACAACTTTTACAAAATGAGCCAAAACCAGCTTTTAACGATGAAGTAGAATGAGGAAAGTTGAAAAATGTAGGAAAATTGATTTTAAAACTCCAACCACTGAAAGGATTCATTAAAACAGCAAGGTAACCCTTAAAAATCCATTTTTTGATGCATTCGGCCATTCTGGAGAAGAAACGGATGCTATACTTCATCAATTTTGGTGGTTGGGGGTTGGTTCTACATTTTTCCCATGCCAGAGACATTTCTTCAATTTTCATCCACAAATCTCCATCAAAATTTAAAATTTAAGGGTCCATCATGTAGAGGATTTCAACAGATTTCCAATGATACCAAAATCATGAAAATCTGAGCTCTGGTGTGAAATATATGCCCCTTTGAAGATTTAGGGAAAAAATCAGGTCGACGAGCCAAAACTTGAACTTTTTCCCCTTTTTGCAAAATTGGAAAATTTTGCCAAAATCCTCCACTAGTCCACCACTCCAATGACAATTTCAAATTTGGAAAATGATAGATTTGCTTGAAAATTTAGAGCTTCATGATTGATTATCTAGTGCTATAGAAAGGAAATTGCATAGAAGGAAAGAATTAAAAACTTCAACACCAACAATTTTATCTTGAAACCTCCAAGGAGGAAAAATTCAAAGGGCACTGCAAAAATAAGCATTAAGAAGACAAAAACACAATGGATGCCACATGTGACACATGATGCGGGATTTATTTTAGTAACAACAAGAGTAGAGGACACACGTGTAAAGGAAATACCAAGGTAGAGGACCCTAGTTTTAAGAGAGGAAGTAGTTCATGGGAAGTACCCAAACCCTGCGCATAAAAAGAAGTGTATCAAGATACCATAGATGTCATTCAAATTTTACAAGAAGAAATCTAGTGTCTAAAGGAGTAGTCTAGGAGGGATGAGAAAAGGAGGAAGGTTGAGGCACCAAGAGATGACCTGGATGAGGTCAGGGAAGTATGTAAAATGCTAAGGCAAGAGAATGTTATTCCCTTGCTAGGGGCATGGTTGAGGGAGAAGGTACCATGCGCTGGAGGAGAGCGTGAGAGGTAGGTCTTGCATGTGAACCTTCCCCCTCATAGCCTTGACTATGACAAAGAGATCACATTGGATGCAATCGTAGATGGATGGCTCCTTAGTAATATCCTCATTGACATAGGTACGGAATTCAATGTCCTAACTTTGGATGCTTGGCATCAGATGGTGAGACCTACATTACAGCTATCCTCGAATGTGTTGTATATGGTAAACAAGATGAAGGCAATGTCCATCGGTGTCTTAAAGGATTCATGTATCATTATCCAGGGAGATAATTTTACTTGGGGACTTCAAAGTCTTGGCGCTTCTTGAGGTAGAAAATTTCCTAGCATAACTTGGGTGCCCATGGTGTTCTGAAAAAATGTGGACCTTCGGTTCAACAAGGGGTACAACAGCTTTGAAAATAAGTAGTAACGGGTCATTATAACCCTGGCTGATGGGAAGTCAACACCCTATACTGAATCGTTGGGGAAGAGGTCCTGGATAGGATATATGTGTGCTCAATCAGGGATCCAGAGATAATCCATCCTACCGATGGAGTTATCTAGTTTGAGGATGCTCAATCAGTAAGTGACACCACCAGTCTAACATGTGATAATTGGGTGCATGGACTTATGAATTGATCGGATGACAGTTGAGAGGATCGGTAACAAAAGTAACAAAGGCACGTATAGTCTAACACCTAGGAGGAAAAGAGCTACCTAAGTATTCAGGAGGGGCCTTCCTAAGATATTTTTATAGGAGATGGAAGCTCAGTGGAAGGAGGAGAAGGAATGGAGGGGGATGTTAAGTTATGTCCTACTCGGCACAATGGCACGGTGGTGGGCTACACATTAGGAGAGCCTTTTGGAATGGTGTGAGGTGAGAATTTCTCTCTCTGTCAGGTTTTCTAGAAGCAACGTGCCCACCACCATCAAGGACTACCATGGTAAGGAACTCACCTCTTTCCACATCCAAGCTTGTGAGAAGGTTTGGAGAGAAGGCATGGAAGATTTGCCACCATCCCTCTAGGTACAAAAGTTGTATTCTACACTACAAGGTTGCACACACATGGTACATACATTCTAAGACACACCACCAAATAGGAAATTGGCAAGAGCTAGCAGCTGACCTCATTCAAATGTTTGAGTACCGAAGTACCAAGCCATCAGTTGATAAGGCATTATAGGTTGTTAAGTGCCTTACCATGGGGGATAGTGCCATGGTAGAAGATAGGTTATTGGAACTACTAGGTGGACTAGGTTTGGAGGTGTGCTTTGAAGAAGAGGTAGAAGAAGCAAAAGAGATCTAGCTTGAGTGTGTGTGCTTGGAAAAGGAGAAAGGGAAATTAGTATATGTTATTGATGGGGAGGAAGTAGAGAGCTTGGATGTTAACCATTTTATAGGGACATGCAAGGTAGTGGATAGTGTTGATGCTCGTGCACATGCCTACCATGAGCCCTTAAAGATAAATAAGGTTAACATCGTCTTAGGAGAAGAACCTAAGGAAGCTATTATTAGAGATTACTGGTCGGAGAAGGAGGTCTCTAAGATCATTGATCTTTTGTGTGAATTTGAGGATTTATTCTCATGCGGGTACCATGAGCTCAAAGGTGTCCACTATTCCTTGGGGGATATGAGGATAAAGCTAAAGGATTTTAGGCTTAGTTAGGAAGAGACCCTAGATAAATCCCA
This sequence comes from Taxus wallichiana var. yunnanensis, assembly GCA_018340775.1. Lineage (NCBI taxonomy): Eukaryota > Viridiplantae > Streptophyta > Pinopsida > Cupressales > Taxaceae > Taxus > Taxus wallichiana. The sequence goes on from CM031234.1 coordinate 172,913,915, forward strand.
ATTTGTGCATATAGGTAAAGGAAGAAATAGACAAAATGATAGCTTCGGGATCATTGAAGTTGTGGAAGAATCGGAATGGATAAGTCCGATGGTAATAAGCATCAAGAAGGATGGGCGATTAGGATCTACGTGGATTATAGGGAGTTGAATGCAGTGTGTGTCATCGATCCTTTTCCAACTCCCGTCATTGATGAAATTTTGGAGAGAGTCACTGGGCATGAAATCTATTCCTTTATGGATGGAATTTCGGATACCACCAAGTTCGGATTACAAAGGAAGACCAAGAGAAGACAAATTTTTCCACTGAATGGGGAAGTTTTGCATACATGGTCATGCCCTTTGGGTTGAAGAATGTGCTGCTATTTTCTCACGCATAGTGGTATAGGCATTCTAGGACTTCATCCACAAATTTCTTTAGGTCTATCTAGATGATTGGACAGTGTATGGGCTAGTGAAAGACCATTATGATAATTTGAGGCTGATGTTTGAGAGGTGTCGATAGTTAAGGATATCCCTCAACATTAAAAAGTGTGTCTTTGCTACACCCTTTGGGATGTTATTGGGGCATATCATATGTAAGGAGGGTTTCTTTAGTAGATCCTGCCAAGGTTGCAATTATTGTGGGATTGGGGGAGCCTACTAGCCAGAGCACAGTGCGTGGATTTCTTGGGCATATGGGTTATTATAGGAAATTCATCAAGGGGTATGCCAAGATCACCACACCTCTAGAATAATTTCTCAGACATAAAAGTGCCTTCCATTGGGGAGAGGCGCAGTAGAAGGCATTTGACACATTAAAGGATAGGCTTGTCACCGTGCCTATATTATGTTTTCCCTCTTGGGACAAGCCCTTCCATGTTCATGTAGATGCCTCAGGAACCACCATTGGAGCAGTGTTTGCACAAATGGGTGAAGGAATTATTGATCATCCTATGTGTTTTGCAAGCAGGAATTTGACACCAGTAGAGCAGAATTACACCACGACTAAGTGCAAAGCATTGTCAATTTTTGTGTTTCCTCCCCGAGTTAATTCTAGATAAGTTGTCAGGTCCCGAGCTACTCTTCCTTGGCTTAACCACAACTGTGAAATAAAACTCTTGGAATAGGAGTACCCATTTGCAGATGTGCCCTTGTAAGATGGGTCTATTCACCAAATACTTCAATGCCATGTGATCCATATAGAATACAAATGGTGTTGCTAGAAAATACTTTATCAAAACTTGTAATGCATGGATCATGGACAAAGCTTCATGCTCTGTAGTTGTATAATTCTATTCAGCAGGAGTCAGCTTCCTACTAGCAAATCAGATAGGATGATCGATAATACCTTCTTCAGGTTGAGATAATACAGTGCCAATGGCCATGCTAGAGGCATCCACATGTACATGAAATGGTCATCCCATGAAGGAAAACATAGGATAGGCGCAGAGTAGGTTTCTCTTTCAATGTTTTGAACATGTACTGCTATGATTCTCCCTAATAGAATGTACCTCTTCCTTTCAAGAACTCCTCCAAAGGTGTAGAAAATTTGGCATATCCCTTGATGAATTTTCTATAATGTCCTGTGTGACTTAAAAATCCGCACACCTTGCTCTAATTGGTAGGTGCTTCCAACCCTAAAATGACTGCAACCTTAGCTGGATCAACAAGAAATCCCTCCTTACAGATTATGTGTCCTAACAATATTCCAAAAGGTGTAGCAAATATACACTTCTTGATTTTCAAAGAGATACTCAATTATCTGCATTGGTCAAACATTAAGCGTAGATTGTCACAATGATCCTTAACAAGACCATATACTATCCAATCATCGAGGTAGACCATTAAGAAGTTGTGAATAAAATATTTGAATTCCTGAATAACTATCCATGGGAATATAGCAGGTGTTTTTCAATCCAAAAGGCATCATAGTATAGGTAAAACTGCCCCATTCAAGTACTAACGAGTTGCCTTTTACGATCCTTCGAGTAATCTTAACCTGATGATACCCGGAAAACCCATCTGTAAAGGAATAGATTTCACACCCTGCAACTCCCTCTAGTATTTCCTCAATAAATGGCGTAGGGAATGGGTCTGTTACACATGTGGCATTTAGCTCCCTGTAGTCCACACATATTCAAATTCTACCATCCTTCTTGATACTGATCACCATTGGACTAACCCATTCTGACTCATCCAAAGGTCGAATGATTCTAGACTTCAACATTTTATCAATTTCTTCTTTTACCTTTTTGTGCAAATTAGGATTCATTCTGCAAGGTGTCTAACTCACTTTGGGCGTAAACCTTCCTTAAGTTTTATCTTCATTTCCCCAAGTGATTCATGCACACCTTTAATTTCATGATACCCTTGAGGGAATAAGTCCTGGTAATCCCATAGTAACTCAATAATATTTGCCACCTCTCGAGTCTGACCAATAGTCTCCAATTATGGCCTCCTTAGGCTCAGCCTCCAATCCTATATTGACCTTCTTTGTCTTCATGGGTTCGTGATAGGTGTGTTTATCCTTGTCTGTGCTATCCAAGACCTTGCGTACCCCTTGTGAATGTTCAATATCTAAGTTCTCAACTTCCTCATCATCCATGATGTAAACCATCTTTCCTTTTTATTTCTCAAGACAAGATCATTCAAGCAATATGAATTCTTCTCCTTCTTCTTCAAAACATATGCCTGATTCTATCTTGCCAAATAATTCATGTATGAGTTCCTCCGCCTTTGCACTATCTCCCATAGTTAACCACTTAACAAATTTTAATGCCTCTTCTATTGGAGGTTGGGAAGAAAAGTAGTCAAAGGTCTAGATCATTCTTACAGTCAAATTTTTCCAATTCCCAATCTCTCGATGTAGTTCAATGATATACATACCAGGCGCGTGCGCATCCTTGTAGAGTAGAGTACAATCTATGTACCCAGAGTGATGGTGGTAATGCTTCCTGTCCCACTGTCCAAAGTCTCTCACATTGCTGAATGTGATCTTGACGGAGTTGATCACCTTTATAAGTGCGGATCTGCATAGGTGCATTGATCCTTATAAAACTAGTAGATAGGGTGACTCGATCTCCTTCCATTCCATAAGACTATCTTTATGAACTACCCACCAGCGTGTTGCTGTCCCATGTAAGAGATATGATAACATGTCTCTTCCCCGACTGTCTATCCACTTTGTGCCTCCATGGCTTGTAAGAATATAGGAATATCTTCTGCTCTTATATACCATGAATCACTGTGTTACCTATCTGTCGAATAGAATGAAGTCCATTCTTGCGAGAAACCACACTTTTTACCTCACATCCTACTAGTTCATATGTACCATGAGCCCAATTTTCACAAGCAATACTCATAGTATCACTAATAGAGTGATAATCCTCCCACTGTAGGATGCCTTCCTTTGATGGCTCATTGACCTTTGGGTCTTGAATAACATGTACATAGATTCTGTTTAAGTCCTCCTCACTTAGAGGCTCAACATATGGTGTAGACTTCCCATCTATCAAAGGTATCACAACCCTTTCCTCCTTTTTCTCAAAGATGATATACCCCTTATTGAATCTCAAGTCAACATTATTCACATAACACCAAGGGCGTCCAAGTAGGGCTGGAAAATTGTCTACTTCCACAAGTGCTAATACCTCAAAATCCCCAGTGAATTTGGCCCCTTGTATGGTTATAGATGCATCCTTCAAAACTCCTATGGGAGTGGCCTTAGTCTCAGTTTTCCATAAAAACACATTAGATGATGGCTGCAATGGAGGCCTCCCCATTTGTACCCATGCATCTAATGTAAGCACATTCACTTCTCGCACCTGTGTCAATCAAAATATTTCTCAACACCATCCATCTACAACAACATTCAAAGTGATCTCTTTATCATAGTCAATGCTATTGGGGGAAGATTCACATGCAGTATCTATCATCCGATCTCAATACTTGTTCATGGAGTGTTCCCTTTTAACCAAATTCCTAATAGTGGAATGTTGTTCTCCTATCCCAACATTTTGCACACTTCTCTCAGCTCATCAATATCAATTTGGGCTATTTTTGATGCTTTCTTCTACTCTTTTAAGTATTGTATCTCACCCTAAAGATTCCTTAGCACTTCCATGATATCCTAGTAAACTTCCTTCTAATGAGTAGGATCTGGGTACCTTACATGCAAAACCTCCTCCTTGGTGATCGTAGGCTTCTGATGTAATGCCTCTCTTGTGCGCACCACTTCAGCTCATGTAGTAATATTCACTGTTGATGCCTCAAGTCCTTCTGCTATCTTGGGAATCCACTGATCTTCTACCATGCATTGGATTCTAACCATCCCGATGCCTTTGTTTTCTTTCTTATGCTACTTACTCAGATGCTCATATAAGTTCGGGAACTCTTCATAGCTATGGTTCTTTCCATAGAAAGAACATGCAATATTCTGAGGACATTCACGCCTATAGTGGTTAGGATATCCACACGTATAACATGTTCCATGAGGGAACTCACCTCTTCCTCCACCATGGCCTCATCCTCTATATCCACATCCTCTTCCACGACCTCCTTCAAAATGCCCCTCATTCCTATCATAGCACATTTGATTATGATCCCGATCTTAGTGCTCATTCTTGTTCTTAGAGTTATCTGTTACACTTGTCTATCGTACCCCAATGTATATAGCATCCTGGATGTGACCAATCAACCAACAATCTTTAGTATCATAGGTTGTGGATAGAAAAATTTTACAAAGAATAACAAGATACATTATTCCTTATCATGTGATCTAACAAAGGATAGTGACTAGCATCATGATTCAAATGAAAAATCTCACAGTCAACAATAATGAGTGTATTGTTATACAAGGAAAACCATCCTTGGTGTGACCTTCCACTTCACAATTTGTTCACCAAATCCCTGAGTGCATTTCATGAACTGAATTTTCTACGATAATTTTTCAAGTTGTTTTACCATAACTACAATCTTTGCCTCTAAGAATGGACTAACACCAGTGTCAATGCTCCCAACTTCCTTATCATTAAAAGATGATTTTAGTGCTTCACATGGATCAAAGTGCATGTCTTATGTGACAATTATCTTCCGAATGGTGTAATCAATCCTTCAAGAAAACATTATGCATTATGGCTAGTGTGAATATCATAAGACTACTTAAATAAAAGTGTCTTAAAATGGGCATCATACTCACGTACACTCTTAGTAGTTCCTTGCTTAATATCCTTGAGTGCACTTATACTCTTCTACTCAAATTCAAGGATATGGAACTCTTTCAAGAAAGCATCCTTCAGTGCTGCATAATCCACACAAGTTTGATCAGGGTCAAACTTCCTATACTAGTTGTGTGCACGTCCTTGTAATGTAGTAGAAAATTGACTTTCCTTACGCTCATAAGCATGTGATCCCTTTCATGCACCATAAGATTTCACACATATGCACATGTTTGGTAGCATCCTCTATACCTCTATATTCCGAGAGATGAAGAGACATCTCCATATAGATATTTTGTGGTTGTTGCGAGCCTTGACCACTTGATCTAGAACCTCCTGTGTTTCCTCTACCTCTAGAACCACCAGATCCACTAGAACTAGAACCACCTATACCTCATGATCCTCCACTTATAGCTACATTAGGAACTTAAGATGTACTCCCTAAGCTCGATAATAGTACTATACTAAACCCCTATAGTTTGTGAGGTAGTTCCACTTTTAGAGGTGAATCCAAAATTCTATGCACTCACGTTTTGTGTGGATGATGCACCTAAAAATGTTCCTCCAAATAACATTGAATCCATCTATCCTACCATTGATGTACTTTCTCCCTGACTTACTCCTGCTCTCCTACTTCCTAAGTTATCTTGCTAGTTACTTGTCGTACTAGATATGGGAAAACCAAGTGCAAGGGATAGGTCACCAGGTGGATTAAGATGCACACTTGGGACCCGGATAGTATTTGCTAGCGTACTTCTATGTGAAGCCAAGGGGGATATCTATCATGCTTTCCAAGATGGGGGAGTTTCGATGCTCGGGCTCCACATCTTCTATATGAGCTTCAAATCCTTCATGATCCATCTCTCCCCTCAACGCCAAATTTTTTACAATAGTACGATGATTCTCTATCTCCCTCTCACATGCCTCATTATACTTAATCTACCTTTCCTCTCTCTACCTTTCTACCTCTAGGTATGCCATCTTTCACCATAACTATTCCCGACATTACATGAGGTGAGGTTTAGTTAGTCATCTGTTTACTCTCTAGGTTAAAAGTTACCATCAAGATCTTTATCGCGGTGGAATACCTTGCAAATATGCTCCTCCAGGATATTGCAAAACTTGAATTCAGCTACCTTCAAGAAAGAATACGTCGAAATTGAATATTCCATAATATAGTTTTTAGAACACCACAAAACCACGTATCCACAAAGATGCGAGTCCGTATAAAATCAGCATCATAAAGGGCCTACAATTATTCCTATGTCCGTAAGTGTGGAATATCTCTAATTCCACTTAGATGCATACGCAATCAGCCACTCATATAGTTCTCTTTGGAAAGATGGTGAAAAATATATCATATAAGTTGTCATCTGATTTTATTCTACCTAATTGCTAGAGTTAATCGGTATGTCTTCATCATGAGCCATCTTGAAAACAACTGAAAAATAGGTCCCGACAATGGAACCAATGATGTAGCCTAGAATTTACTAGATAACACCCCAGATGTGCTGGCACATCACTCAGCCTAGACTGAGCACTCACTTGAAGCACGTAAAGGTACCAAGTCCCTCTTTAGGGTTGCTATAGCATGATGTTAGCATGATGAAGGTAGAAACATATAGATCCATAACTAATCCCTCATTCTACAAGGCATGTCATATTCAGATCTAAGAAAGAACAATCTTAAATGATAATCATGATTGAATCAAGAACATGCACTACTCAATTACACATAGAAATGACACTTAGATTCAACCAATAAATTTTATCTATTAATAACCATAGAAGCTCCTTACAATAATGACATTCTATACCAATACGCACATGGATATGATACAATAATCCATTCATATGCACCGATCTCTCAATGCTTACCTCTTATGCTTTGCATATACCTATATATCTATCTATCTTACTAAGTGCTTCACATCATTTATATAGGGTGGGGAATTTCCCTTCACCACTTATCTATTCCAAAAATAGGCCACATGCTATTAATAGCCACGCACCATTTACGAGCATAGCCATACGTACAAGTGTGCTATCTATAGACCTCTTCTGATTAACTCAAGTTACAATCCTATTCTTCGCTTGTCTCAATGAAAAAGGATTCAATCCGATCCGTCACGATAGACAATGTGTGGTGCACATGTCTCTGCATTGTTAGCGTGTTCCACAAACCATCTTCTAAAAATATGTCTCCATGCTCAAAATCAACTAAGTCTTGAATGTTGAACTTGCCCTCCATGCATGGATTCTTCTTGTCCATTTGCACCCTTAAACCCGACATGTTTTCCTACATGGAATTCTTGTGTGATTTATTTCAAATTTTCTCTAATCAATAGTGTTGATTGACTCGGGAGTACTCATAACTTTATAAATAGTAAGTTAGTTGATTGCCTCAATTGTTTTATTTACCCAACTCCAGAAATGCAAGTTATGATTGCAGATGGTGGGATAGTCAAGTGCATAAGAAAGTGCCATAGTATCAAGCTTTCCATGGGAGACTACATGTTAGACTCACCTATGTTTTTATTTCTATGGGAGGAAGATATTGTTTTGGGTGTCCAATGGCTCACAACCTTAGGTACTATAGAGATGAATTTCCAAGAATTGTTCATGCAATTTCATTCAAATGGAAGGACAATACAATTGAATGGGATGGTAGCTAAGTCTCCATAGATTATTAGCTCTCATCAGATGTAGAAGGTTCTCATAAAAGGAGTAGATGGATTTATAACAAAGTTATTTTCCATAGAAGTACAAAATATAGAGTCTTCAATGCCACCCAATCTTCAGAAGATTGTTAATGCTCACTTATCTATTTTTGATGCAATTCCAAAGGGACTACCAATAGTTAGGGATCATGATCATGCCATTTAGTTGATTCCAAGGAGCCAAACACCTAACATCAGACCATATAGATACCCATATTCCTAGGAAATGTCGAAGGAAGGTATCATCGGGCATAGCTAGAGTGCATATTCTTCACCAACAAATCATGGTACGTAAGAAGGATGAAACATGGAGGATGTGTCCAGACACGAGAACTCAACAAGTACACCATAAAATATAAGTTTCCTATTCAAGTAATTTATTATTTACTTGATGAATTACATGGTGTTATTTATTTCACAAAATTAGATCTTCATTCGGGTACCATCAAATTAGAATAAAAGAGGAAGATGTTCATAAAATGGCTTTTAGGACTCATGAGGGCCATTATGAGTTTTTGGTAATGCCTTTTGGTCTTACAAATGCACCTTCAACCTTTCAAATCTTGATGAACACTGTTTTTAGGCCATTTTAAAGGAAATTTGTATTAGTTTTCTTTGATGACATATTGATTTATAGTAAGACATGGGAAGAACACTTACAACATGTAAATAAAGTGTTGGAAGTTTTGGAGAAACATACTCTCTATGCAAAGCCATCCAAATTTTCTTTTGGTGTACAAGAGGTAGAGTACTTGGGTCACATTGTATCCCATAAAGGCATTAAAGTTGATCCTCATAAGATAAAAGCTATGGTGGAATGGCCAAGGCCCAAAAATCTCAAAAATCTTCATGGTTTCCTAGGACTAACAGGGTACTACAAAAGATTTGTGTGGGGATATGGTAGAATAACAACCTCACTCATTTAATTGCTAAATAAGGATTCCTTCCATTAGATAGATGTACCCATTAAATCCTTTGAGTACCGAAGGAAGCCTTATGCATCACCCCAATTTTGGGTACTCCTAATTTCTCAAAAACCTTCATTGTTGAATGTGACGCTTCAAGATCGGGATTGGGAGTAGCTCTAATGCGGAAGGAAGACCAATTTCATTTGAGAGTTTCCAATTCAAAGGAAAATATCTTCTCAAACCTGTCTATTAGATTAGAAAGAAATGATGGCTATTCATCATGCGGTCAAGCAATGGAGGCTCTATCTCATGGGTAGACACTTCAAGGTAAAAACTGATCATGATAGTCTCAAATAGTTTTTGGAGCAAAGGTTATCATCGAGGAACAACAAAATTGGGTAACAAAAATTTTGGGTTATGATTTTAAATCATATACAAAAAGGGTAAAGAAAATGTAGTAGGCGATGCATTGTCTAGAAGGGATACATCTGCAGATGCCTTACTATGTGGAATGTCCATGTTGATGGCTGATTGAGTGGATGAAGTAAGATTGGAATGGGATCAAGAAAAGGATGCACAATCTCTAATATAGAATATCAAGAAAGGATCTATGAAATCTAAAAATTTGAGTGGAAAGGTAATGCCCTATGGTACAAGGACAGGTTATACTTGAGTAAATATTCGATTTGAAGCATAAGATTCTTGCGAGCTACATGCCTCACTGTTAGAGGAAACTCTGGGTTTTTGAGGACATATCATAGAATAGAAATAAAATTATTTTTGGAAGGAATCAAGGGATATGTACAAAATTTTGTATCGAGTGTTTAGTGTGCCAACAGAGCAAAGGGGAAACAATTAAGACACCGTGTCATTGCAGCAACCCTTACCATTCCTAGCCGAGAGATGGGAGGAGGTCTCCATGGATTTCATCACCGATTGCTTTTTTCAGAGGGTAAGAATGTTATTTTTGTGATTGTGGATAGGCTCACAAAATATACCCATTTTTGTGCCCTATCATATCCATTTGCAGCAGCCATCACAATCACAACTATTTTTTTGGAGACAGTTCAAAGGCTACATGGAACCCCAAAGATAATTGTAAGTGATCGTGATCTTATTTTCACAACTAATTTTTGGACAAAATTATTTGCATGTTTGGGTACTCAGCTAGCTCATAGTTCATCTTACCATCCTCAAATTGATGGGTAAATGGATGTGGTCAAAAATTATTAGAGGGGTATCTACTTTGTTTTGTATCGGATAAACAGAAAGGTGGATTAAATGGCTACCACTTGTAGAATGGTGGTATAACACATATTTTCATACCTCTTCTCAAATGACCCCATTTTTAGCATTATATGGTTACCATCCACCTTCTATCACTTCCTCCTTGAGGGTGCAAACTAAGGTTATAGATGTTGAGGAACACATTCAACATCAACAACATGTTTTGGCTAGTTTGAAGGAGAATTTAGCATTAGCACAAAACAAGATGAAACAAAAAGTAGATCAACACCGTAGTGAAAGACATTTTTAAATTGGTGACTTGGTTTTGTACGTCATAAAAATGACAACAAACTTGCTCCTAAATATTATGGCCCTTATCAGGTTCTACAGAAAATTGGCAGTGTTGCTTATAAACTAGAGTTACCTCCATCTTCAAACATACACCCAATATTCCATGTTTCATGCCTGAAGAAATTTATTGGACAAAAATTTGAATCCTAGAGCAGAGTTACTGAACTTGTCAAGGAAGGAAGAATAATTTTGGAGCTAGAGAAGATTCTGCAAACACGTACTAAGAGGAGAACCGAGAGACATTAAGGAATATCTGATCAAGTGAAAGAATCTGAGCATAGAAGATGCAACCTGAGAGGATGAAGGTTTTCTACAACAACATCCAAGATTATTCAACATTGAGGAAAATGTTTGTTTGAAAAAGAAGGGCATGTTATTCCCTTAACCTATTGCTTGTATTATGATATGAGTAGCCGACTTGTGGCTTACCATATCATTTTATTATATCATTTATACTTTCTCATGCTTAATAGGTCGGCCTTGGTGATGGCCATAACATATGAATAATATATATAGGGGATTGTAGGTAGTAGTTCATGATCATTTGAGCATTTGAGTCTTATTATATGGTTTGGAGGTTTCCCCCTCGAAGTGGCGAAGCTATTCTAATTGCATATTGAGATCATTATTCTGAAATATTGTGTTATTTGGTGTTCTATTGTTGCTGATAATTTGAATTATACTAGTAATTTAATTAAAAATTCTAATTACTTTGATTTGTTAATTTTTAAGTAATGTTCATCTTAAGTATTTAAATGGACCTAACTAGAACTACACTAAGGTGTTAGTTAAATTTATATGAAAACTTAACTATGTTACATGCATTAAGCCTAAGATAATGTGGATGCATTTCTTGGTAAGGAAGTACTAATCCATAGACTACCTAAAGTAATGAATTGATATCCTAATTTATGCTAAGGTTAGCACTATTTAAAAAATGGCTTGAGTCTACATGGGACTTAAACCTAACCTAGACTATGACTCTGGTTACATAAAACCTAAGGGTTTGAGCATGGTTTATTGGGAGCCAACCCACACTGTACTAAGAAATTAAAGGGCATTCAATGAGGTAATGCACCACCTTGGAGGAAGCAGAGAAAAAATTTGGTAGGCATAACACTCTAATTAGCTAAATGGAAGTTTTTGCATGTTTTTGAACATTTAGTTGTTGCTAAAAATAACTGTTGGTTAGGGGGAATTAATGGACGACTGGAAAATTGTCCTAGCATTTAATGATCTCAACAAAAGTGGAAAACTGCCTTGGTAAACTCTGAGATAGAATGGAGGGAAAGGAAGAGGTTTGGTTTGTCCTTTTATTTTGGTCATTCGAGCTTGGTGGCTCTACATGTTGACCTCCTATTTTTCTAACTGAAAGTTTGATTCAGTTACATTCTTAAACTTGCCATTACATGGAAAAAATAAGGAAAGAAATGTAATGTAGAAGCTATAAAAATAAATAAAAATGGATTTGTGCATTTTTTGGCATTATGTTGAAGTTTTTAAGGAGATCTTGTTGTGGAAACTTTGAGTGAAAGTTGGAAGTTCTATGGAATAATTTTCAATCCCTACCAAGCATGATAGGCTCTAACCCATTATGATATTTTGTTGTATTTATCAATCTCGTGAAAAAAACTCTTCTCATTTTCTGATATTTCTTTCTGAGTTGAGTTTTTGGTTGAAATGCTTTTGTTGATATTTTACTGGTTATTATTTTATATACTTTGAATATCGGGTTCGAGGTTGTTTAAAAATCATTATGTTTCGTATTTATAATTGTTATACTATAAGAACATGTAAAAGTTGATTGAGGATGACTCTTCTTACAAGTATTGATTTGTGAATGGTTTCGTTAGTAATTTTACATTCACCTTGCTTCTAGTTACATATAATAAGGTTTTTATCATTTCCCCTTTTTTGAAGGATATAGTCATTTCCAACGACTATGTTTTCAATACGGTACTGAAATTGTTGTATGAAAAACAAGGCGACGATATTGCTTTTTTGTATTATTTGGGGTTTCTTGAAATCCTTTTGGTTTTAGGAAAAAGAGATGATTCGGGGTTGATACCCATAGGTGACATCATTGGTGCACTAGTTCTCCATTATGAGAATCATTAAGTAATAGTGGCTTGTTATTTAGCTTGTCATTTTTGTTGTAGGTTTCTATACTAGTCTTATTGACCATACTTTCGTAGTCTTGATTTAGAGCTCAATGGAGTTACTAATTATTTAAAACCCTTCTTGGGTGTGCATTGGTGTTGATTATTTTGAATACCTTATTATGGAAAGGAAAATGGTTTATTGAAAGGTGAAACTCAGTTTCTTTTTCTTCTTGATTAACGAATCCTTGTTTTGAGATTACCCTTTTTAAGGGATGGTGTAAATCTTGGCTAACATGTTTGTAAGGACTGAAACCCTTGTAATTTTGGTGTTATTCCCTTTCAAGACATTATTCTCGCCATTTCAGTTGAGTTGTTTAGTCTTAAGTTAGTGATTTAAATTCTAAATTGTATTATCCTTATGGTTGTTGATTGTGCCTTATTGACCTTTGAGTCGGTATTAACTTTGGACAATGTTTTCAAAACTTTGAACTTATGGATAGAGTTTATCTTATCTTGTAAATAGGGGACTTTAAGACTCAATTTTTACCTATTAAAGAGGTTGAATGTCAAGAATATATCATCTTCTGTAATCTTTAAATCCTCTTTTTACGTCCTATTTGGAATTTTATGGCCTACTTGGTCGATAAATTATTGAAGAATAGTTTAAGAGTAAATTCTCCGTTATTTCATTGTGTACTTGTCCTCATTTTTGTCATGGGTAAAGTTCAATCGATTGTCATTCACTTGGATATTTCTTGATTCCTTTGTTTGATGAATATTGTATTGTAATCGGTTTATTTTGATTCTCTTCATTGACTAAGTGTTATTTAGGAATATCTAAGAAGAGAACTTGGTTGATAGGCAAGAAATGGAAAAGAATTTGATTGTTGTGCTAAGTTGTATTGAATTTTTAATTTGATACTTGAACTATTGTGATAATTTCATTGAATTATTAATTGGATACTTGGATAATTTTGATACTTGTTGCATTTTTCCATTTCAAGAATAAAATTTTTGGTATATCAAATAACATGGTTGCTAGGAAATGACTTTTTTCCATTTGATTAGCCTTCAACATCATTTTTATGAAGTGTGATGTAATTTCTTATAAAAAGGAAATAATGATTGATTGTATGAGTATTGGATTTCAATCATATAATCTTTGCAAGTATATGATTGCAATCCTAATACACTTAATATTTTTTTACTTTTAGGACCAATGACATTGACTTGAATGATTATTAAACTTTTCTCAGTTTAGGGAAAAGGTTCATAAAAGGGTACATGTGACTTCTTTTCCTAGCTTGAAATTGTGGCATTTTTGCATGCTTTTAAAAAAATTTAGTGATTGGGAACTTAGAATAACTTCATTGAATAGAATGATTCCTTCCATGAAATTGATATATAGTATCATGTTGTTGTAATGTGTTAGTACTTATCATGCTAGTTTCTGGTGAACTGACACATGCTAACAATTGTGCAGATGGATTTCATGAAAATTGAAAGGAGAAAGACTTATAGAAAGTTGCATTTGTTTTATTGATAAAGTTCATTTTATTTGGATGCTTAAATGTATTGAAAGGATCTTGAAAGGAATTTGTTGGAAAAGCTATGAGGACATAGTGCCTTAGTATTTTGTAATTGTTGAGAAATGTTTTCATTATTGAATAAAGTGAATTCTTCCTTCATTAAAATGAATTTTTGTATGGTTGGAAATTGATAATTGGATTATCCATTCAATATGAATATTGTAGATTTGATTGATAATCCTAAGATATAAAAAAATCTTGATTTACTAGTTATCAAAGAATTTAAGCATTTCCTTGATATAAATTATATGTATAACTCACTTAATTTATGGGATAGCAGTGAACTATTATGAGTTATGATCCTAATATGCTAAACATTATTTGGAAATGAGAAGTAGTATAATGATATGCTGAAAAGAATGATGTTACATTCTTAACAAATTTAATATCCCTTATGTTATTATAAACTTATGATTAAGATACTAGATCTTAAGGAAGGTAAAAGGGGAAACACTACTTGTTATAATTAATAAGGTATTGATAAATTATATATACATTGTTGAATGGTTGAATGATCTATCTAATGAGAAGAAAAATATGATAGTTAGAAAGATAAAAGGGCTAAGTAAGATGGGTTGAATGATAAAGAAATCATTAACCTAACTTATCAGATATACAACTTGTTGGTTACATTTGATGAATCTAAACTAAAGAGACTTGATGATATTCCTTACTTAATTTTGATTAGATATTAAAGATATCATATGAATCGGTAATGAATAGTAAATTAATTAGAAAATATAGCATACATGAGCTGCATACCTTCAATTAGTAAGGTGATCCTTAATCCTATGTTAAATGATTATTCGTATCAAACTTATATGAACCTAGGTATGATGTTTAACGCTAAATTAAAAATTAACTAATAAGCTAAGGATCAATTAATGAATGAAATTGTAAGTATGATAGATTCATTTGTAGGAACTAAGTGGATTGCCACAAAATACTCATTGATGCAAAGTACCCACTCAATAACCTTGGTCATTAGGTGGATACTATGGAGCAGCCACTATGGCATGACATTTAACTTAGCTCTTCTAAAATGCAACTCGCCATAAAGTTGAATTGCAGGTCATTGTTGTACTCCAAACTATCATAGGCACATAGCCTAACATTTTGGTCATCTTATGTTGACCTAGGGTGAGTAAACGCACCCAAATCAACATAAGTTGATTCGAGTATGTCTCCTTATCCTTAGTCACCATAAGTGGATTTTTCACACTAGTTTATGTGAGTTATCCCTATTTAGTGTGAAACATTGACCTAGAATTGGTTGATAGAAGTCAAGGAAGTCTAATCTAGATGACAATATCAAGTGGTGTGTAAGACATATTCCATTTGATGAGTGTGCCATATAGGAATAAATGCATGGAAAACATGACCTTAAAATTTTGCCAAAGTATCGCTAATTGCTGGTTGCATTGTCTTATGTCACCTGGTCTAAGGTTGTGGAATTTTAGATGAGTATCAGTAACAAATACTCATATAGGATTCTTATCCAATAGCAATTGAGTGACCCGTAAAGGGTAAAGGAACCAAAGTATACTTCGTATACACATAAACAAGTTAAACATGATAGATTGTATTAAAAGCCAAGACATGAAATGTGAGATCATTATAGCACCGAGTCATTACAACTGCATATGGTTTTTGTTATGTGATAATAGCACATGTATGTGTGTTCTAAATTATGTCAATTTAAAATAGTGAACATTAGGATAAAAAAATTCCCTTGTTTTCTAAGTCATAAATGAGGATGTTACATGAGAAATTTAATAATTATTATTATTTCATTTCAAATAAAAATTGATACAAGTTAAACTATGTTAAAATTCTAGATTGCCTCCGATTATAAAGATGCTTTGATAAAGTTCAAAACAATCATTAATTAAATTATTTATTGGTTCATATTATGTCTTCGTAATACTATGTATCCATAAAATATTTCAAAATCATACTCATGTCTCCAAAGACTATAGGATTTTTAGCTATGATACCAAATTGTAATGTTTGAAATTCCCCCATGTTATAGGGTCTCACTTAATCTCGCAATTGGATCATATCCAAAAGAAAACTTGACAAATTCATTAATAAAGCTAGTATTGTAATTAGTCAAAACATCTATGAATCTTCTCAATTTTACTATCACATATTTTAATTAGACATGTGAAATGTGTCTAAAACAATAATAAAGGTACTTTAACACACATTTTCTTATTAAAATGAATCTTTAAAATAAAAGCCTTATAGCTATATTATTCAAAAATTTATTGATAAATAATTGGAAAAATATTTCAATGATTTGACTCACTTAAAGTTAGTTATTTTATAACAAGGATAAAGTTAATTTATAATATAATTTTAGAAAGATATATCTTTACACTGTACTTTATTTATTTCCAATTGATGATAAAAAAGATGTAACCTCACTTTATTTTATTAAATATTTCAACTTTACAAAACACATTAATCAATCACAATAATCAAATAAATACGTAATTAGCTCAATAGTTTGAATACCAATATTTTAAGCCTGTGAGTGGGGATTTTTCCCTATGCTTTTTTAATCAAGTGATTATAGAGTCAAGCCATTAGTTACAGACTATGCATATATTGGAGGTTTCTAAATTATTTAATGTATTCATCCACTTGCACTAGCTAGGACCTTCTGAGGTTGCACTTTGTGCCCTAGCTTAGGACACACATTAGATGACCTTCTTCACGTGTCCACCACCTTTTTTTCCTTGTAACAATTAATTTCCTTAGAACTTCCAACTTTAATATTTTTATTTTTCATATATCAAATAAGTCATATATTAATGTCTCAAGAGGTCAAATGTCCTCTTGTCCCCACCACTCCCAAGTTAAATAATTTTTACCAAGTGGTTAAATCAACCATCACATTGGTTCACAATTTCAACTAACCATTTGATTAAATAGGTATACACACTAAAATTATTTAAATATTTTGCATAGTTAATTTATCCTCTATTGTACCCTCCTAGTTGGACTATAAAAGAGTTTATCATGGAGGCCACTAGTATTTGTAATACCTTCTCCAATTACAAAATCTTCCACACCTGTAGAGAAGGAAATAAAGTGGCTAATTCCTTTGCTAACTTTGGGGTTACTAGTAAGCACCTCAATTATTGGCATGTCAATGAAAAAATCCCCCAAATTTCTAATGATATCATCATTAATGAAGAGAAGGCCATATGTTCTAAGGTTTAGTACCTTTAATCGGGGAGATCATGTGAAGTTATGGAATCATGATGACTTCATAAACTTGTCCCATGTCTCCTTCATGATTTTTAATTATGGAAATCATATATCGTTTACCTCTTTGGTTATCATGCTATTGGGAAGTATTTCGAGTTCCATCGGAAGATTGGTTGTTGTCTATTAATGGGTTGCACCGCTTTGATCGTTGTCATGGGAAGTTCCTTGTCAAGTTGAACCTATTTGTGACTCGGTTTGGAAAAAAATGAAGATATTTGGAGGGCACTGAGCGTTGATGGTTTTACAAACTTCATGCAGAGAATCAAAGGACATGACAAACACATTTTGATCTCTTTTTCCAAGAACTAGAAAGAAAGGGTAGTTACATATAAAGGTAAGGAATACACCATCATCAAGAATCTCATTACTTTTGTAACCAACCTTAGCATGGAGGAATTAAATTAAATAGAAATAAGTTTTACAAATGTGTCGAGGAAAATAAATTTGTTGAAGGAACCAAAACCCTTGCTTTTGTCAAATCCGGTTTGGTTTTTTCCTCCATCCCTGCCCCATATGATGAGGTTGCTCGCATGGTTGTTCACTATGTTACTCTTGAGGGTTGCTTCATCACTCTTCCCCTCCATCATTTAGTAATTCTAAATCATTTTTGCGTGATCTCTAGGGTGATAATCCCTACTATATTCTATAGTCCCTACAAAAATTAATTCCGCAGACGTGCATTCCCACCAATGTGGCCTACCTCTACATCAAGGATTCATACTTATTATTCACTAGTAATGTTACACTAACTCGACCAACATTCCCACCCACACTATCTCACCTCTTTAACCCCATGTTTAGTTTAAGGAAAAATAATAATCTCAAACCCCTACCTCTTCTCCTCCTCCGGCTAAATGCATCCTCTGGAGCAATGATAAGGGGAAGGAATTGGTTTTTTCTAAGATTCTTTTATCCATTTGTCAAACTTATCATGACCCTATTATCCCCTCGGTATGGAGGCATAGATTATGAATAATGTTGAAAGGATTAAGGAACGAGGAAGGATGTTTCTTAATTATGTAAGGAAGGTCCAAAGGGAAAAAATATCTTAGCAATTCTTTTTTTCTTGAGGCCAAAGTTGAGGAAATTTCAAAAAAATTGGCTTTGATGGGTCGTTGTATTCTTCCAATCATTTAACTGACATAATCTTTGTTAGTGTCATTCTAAACCAAGGCTGTGTCCTAGGCAATATGCAATGGAGTCTAGGAGAACTAGTTATACGTTGGGTCTATTGGGGGGTTGTTTAGTTTAGTGACTATTCTATGGAAATGCAATTCAAATCTATGGAAATTAAATACAGTTCTATGGAATTCAACTATTTGCGATGAAAGGAAATTTAACAACTAATCTTCTTCCTGTAAAATGAAATATGCACACACTATTCTTAACAAATGAAATCACAACTGTATAAATGGAATTTAGCAGAAAGCAGGACTATTCGTTAACCATATTTTCATAAAAAAAAGCATTTATTCTAAATGAAAGAAATAATGGAGAAAGCAGATACAGTTAATCAAAGCACATATGTAAGATTTATCAAATGACAATTGTAGTAAATCTAATCAAAGAACTATATGCATGAACTCAAAATAACCTCGTATCTCCTCAGTCGAGTGGGCCCTTTCTCTTCCTTGGGATAGAGGGATTAACAACTTCTGATTCTCAAAATTCCGTGGCTTTCATTAACTCAAAATAAGTTCATAACATAGACAGTAAAAATAATCAATAACTATATGCAGATAATCTCCTTCAGTATATTAAAAAGTGGTACTACTAAGTTCTGAAGACACAGTCTTCATATAGATAATGTTGGTTACAAGATCTGCCATATCAGGCAGCATTAAACACTATCCATCAAATTCTAATTAAAACACATAAATCTCTATGGGCCGTTAGGATCAAGCCTAGGCTAATAGGTCAACTTGATGGAAACAATCTTCAGCTGCATGCTTCGAACTTGGGCTCCATAACCACCAACAACTTCCATCATTCCCTACACACATCATCACGTTTGATCTCACAAAGATAGTTAGTAGGAGGTTCATGTGATAATCGGTTTTCATAAACTATAGCAAGGAAAATGCATCAAACCTACTAAGATATAACTACACAAAACATCCCCATGTACTAATAAGTCATATCAAAAAGAGTATTTTTGGCTTGAAGAAATGATATTAATGAGCCAAACAATGCACTCATCAGCTTCTTTGGAGGAATCTATTGGGCACATTATAAATAATCAAATTGATCATTTTGCCATGCACAAGGCCTTTTTGGATTTCATTTAAATTTAATTCAAACAAGTGTGCAACCTCAACAATATTCATCCTGGAATATGGAAAGGTGGAAAAGATAAGAAACTTACTACTTCCTCCATTAATATGAACAACCCCTCACAGATCACTACCCTCAATCTCTTTAATGCTCTGGAGGAGGTCAGAAAATGTTTTAACAAGGTAGTCAAGTGAAGGTGTTGAAGGTTTCTTCTCTTTTCTTTTTTTTTTGTTGATTTCTTACGGTTTTGAGGTTGTTGTGGTGCTGCTATGTTGATATTTTATTTCTTCATTTGGGTAGGATGCTCCATGCTTTTGTTATTTACTTAATTTTTGGCTTTTGGGACCTTTGTCTCTATGGTGTGGTCCCCACCTGTCAAAAAAACACTGATGTAACTTTGTATATATGGTTTGTGAACCTTATTTTCGTTGGGTTATGGTCCCTCCTAAAAAAACATTTACCAATAATAAAAAATTATCCTCCACCCTAGGTCCATATCCCTTCCCTTCAAATATTAACCTATTAGGATGTATTGATTATTATTTTATGATATTTATAGCTTTAACATCTTTAAATAGTTATGTCCACCCTTATGAAATGGGCCAACACAAAAAAATAGTTAATTATATTCAACTTTAGACTTTGGGGATCTTGGCATATAACACAATTTGATAACCTTTCATTCAAAAAAGACCCTCAAAATTTTCAAAGATAACACTTATCTCTTACATCATTTTTATGGATATTGGAGCTTCCTCCCCTTCTATCATCTGTAATGGTTCCACCAACCCTACTCTCCATATCAAAGATTTTAGAAATATCTATAAGTATTTGGTCAAGAATAGATCTTATGTTTCCACCAAGATCCTAGCTAAGAGCCTTACAAGAGATTCTTTAGTGGTATCACACCCTCCTAGAAACTCCATTATTGAGATAGAAAGTTTGGTAACTATTCATTTCAATGAATTTCAATATCACAATCTTCTTGAAAAACAACATTAATGTATTCATCAATTGAAAGCATATAGTTAATGAATCTATACAAGAATTAATAAAATGTTTGAAAACATTTTCCATTAGGTATAGCTAAAACATGCATAATTTGAGATTATTCCAGCTATTCGTTATAGAATTTGAGCCTTTCCTTCAATACAAGATTAGCGAATTTTCCTCTACTAATTTGGAAGAAGCATTCAACAAGCCAAGTGCCAAGATTATTTCATGAAAGATTTTTTTGATGAAAAATATCTGATATTATATTAAATACAACATGATACAAGATTCACTCAACAAAAAAGTGGGTGGTATAAGAGCATGCCCCAAAACCACAAGCACATTAGGCCATACCTAGAAAAGAAAAGAAAAATAACAAAAGAATGCCAAACCACATGGAAATCCAAGGAACACTAAAAATAAAGTTACCATATCTTTGAGCGGGATGAGAAACATGAGGTTCAAAGTGCCCCTTCTTCTCCTTAGATATCATGAAAATGGTCCATGGTACATGTTGAGGATTCAATTTGAGAGAAGGATCTAGGAAAGTGATATCCTGACTAGGGTTAGAATTAGAAGACTCGAGATAAATGCAAATCCTGCTTGACACCAATGCTAGTAGGGGAATCTCAACAATCATATCTTCCGAATGTTTGGGGTGAGATAATTCTTTGACTTCCTATGCTAAAAATGGCTACAAGCCTTTAGGCCACAAAGAAACCCCTTTTCTCTTCTTATTTTTATTCTGATTGAGTGACAAAGTGGGCAAGCCTCCTGAAGGTGCCCAGTTTGATGGAAAAACTAACATCGATATGCCATGTTATCATATTCTATGGATTGTATACATTTGAATCCATCACCATTTAAATCCAACTATTCTGGAAGACCTTTGCTAAGATCCACCTCAATATAGATACGTGCATAAGTGAACAACCCTTGCTTGGGTCGTTCATTATCCATCTTAATGAATCGACCAAGAGAGATAACAATATTAACACATACCTTAGAGTTCTAATGGGGAGAGGAAGATTAGGGAGATGAACACAAACTGCAATTTTTGAGATGACCATACTTGAAGGATCAAACTCCAAAACCATGGAGTAAGAAAAATACCAGCCCTACCCCAAAACCATGGACCCTCATTAAGAATCCATTGACACTCTGTAAGAGAAAAGAAGAGAATAATAAAAAACCCTTTGCACATAATTGAATCTCACAGTCACTCATCTAGGTTGAAAAGATCCATTTGTGTAGATCTTTAGTGCAGGGTCAAAATCCATTAAAATGACCAATAAGGGAAGAATCATGGAGGGAAAAAATAGATACAGTTACCTCTAGACATGAAATAGTTACCACAGGAGTAACTTCTTTATTTTTCAAAATATAATGCAGCCCTACACTTGAATAATTCTACCCCGGGTTACCAATAGTGGCCGCCAAGAAGGATTTAGGAACATTTGATGGGGTGGAGCTCTAATAACTACCACCACCAGGTCCGAAATGCCCATATCTCCCTAATTTTCCAAGATGATCCTAAAAATCCTTCCTAAACAATCCCTCTTCCTATGTAGGATATTAGATCCATCTCCTCTAATGTGTGTGTAGCCACTTGCCATTTCTGATCCATCACCATTTCCTAAATAGTTACTATTGTTAGGACACATACTCGGTTTCTATACTTCCATTCACTTTTCCATCATGTTCTTTTTTTCAATTCAATTTTACTTTTAACACAAAAACCACTTTCCACCCTATATGATATGATGTTATCTTTTTTTCCTCTTGGTGAAATATCCTAGTGTACTAACAATTTCCTCATAAAAGAATTTGAAAAACATTCTCTAAAGTATAAAACCCCTAAGAACATCCAATTCTTCATGAATCCTAGAAATAATAATTCTATTAATGGTGGAGTCACATATTCTCTTTTTTAAGGAAATTCCTCTAATAGCACCTTCCATATCATTGGTCAATCTTCCCAATCACATTCTACCCCTCCCATGTTGACTACTACCAACCTCTATCCAAGGAGGAGATGTGATGACGTCTGCCTCACCCATTTACCATGGTATTAGACCCCTCTCACCATCTCCTTAAAAGGCATGATGAGAGTAAATAATATTAGTGGCATGCCAATTAGGGCCATTCATATAAAAATTGTCATGCCCTTAGATCATTTGCTTACACCTTTCTCCTTGGTATAAATTTGATCACGAAGGTATCACCCAAGAAAGGTTATATGAGTCTATTAAGTCATGTGACAAATCCTAATAATATTATCAACATGAATTGGTTCATCAACCTAACATGCATCTCAAAAAATATAATTACCCTCTTCCTAATCATTATGAATTTGAAAGATCTAATATTAATCATTCTTGTAAGGTAACTACCAACATTTTTGATACTTTTTGTCCCACTACTTGGTGCATCTACAAAAATTTTAGTTCATATGAATGGTTCTAAATGTATTATCACATATATTAAATCATCTTATCTTAATTCAGGTGTAGCTTATCTCCTAAAGGACCATTTATCTCTATTCCTCATAATAAATACCTATCAAACAAGACCCTTACCTAGATCTTGAGTCTAGATTAATACCCATATCAACACTTCAACTATCTACTAGATTATTTTCATGGCTATAGTGTTCATATTAAGGTTTTTAGCTGTAATCCACCCAACCTTATCGATTCTAATGATGATGATCCTGATGAAATTATCCTTAAAATTCATGCCTCTAATCTTCCTAATTCCAATATTTCCCAATTACCTCCCACCTTTAAACCAAGATATTGATCATGTCCCTAATTTCCCCTATAGAGTATCTTATACAACCCGATCCTATCATCAACTCATGTGCTATCTATATTACCACATATGATTACAATGATAGCTATTCTTTTGATGATCCCTTCTTAATAGGATACCCCTAAGATAAGAATTCAGAAAACCTTCATTACCATGAAACTATATTCTCTACGTTTAATCATAACATCAATAATATCATCACCCCATACAAGTTGCACATCATACCTTCAACCTAGAGCTTGATGATCTTATGGATGATGAAGATATTTGTTTTGATTTTGAATCTAATGATGAGATTATAAAATATACTCCCATCATTAGCTATCTAATGCAAGATCTATAGTTTTCTCCTCTATCTATCCCTTCTAAAACACCTCATGTGACATCTCTCTCTCCTTTCCCTCTAGTTTTTCCAAATACCACTATCCATTTATCTTCCACTACACCACCACTAGTTATTCTTGGCATTTTGGATCCTATCCCGCCCACAACTAAGTCATACCGCACATGGAATGAAGATCAGGGGACATGATATTTTTTATTGTATATCTTATAGACCACATAAAAAGAAACTTGAGGTGGAATTTAGGAGACACCAATTTAAAAATTCCTCATAAGCTGTATTTTTCTACATCCAAAGTTTTTATTAGTGGTGAATATTCATAATATGGTGAATATTCTATTTTTGAAAATTTTGAAAAGGTGAATTTTCTAGCGTGGGTCAGTGACTTGTTCACCTAAAAATTATAGTTTAATTTTTTTTAGGGCTCACTTCACATACCCTAAAAATATCCCCTATATAATCCTAGATTATTCACTAGGTATAACACTACTAACTCACTCATACCACCTAGGGGCATATGTATTATCAAGTACATTAAACACATGACAGGAGGGTGGAGGCTACAGATGCGCGATAGAGATTTTGTTGACGTGCGACAAGGAGAGTTTGTTGATGAGCGACAAGAGGGAGGAGGCTATAGATGCACGACAAAGATTTTGCCGATACGTGATGAGAGAGTTTTTTGACATGCGATAGGAGGATGGAGGATGCGGACATGTGCTAGATAGTTTTATGACGTGTGATAGGAGGGTGGAGGGTGTAAACACATGACAAGGATATTTTTGACGCATGATAGGAGGATGGAGGCTACGAGATGCGTGACATGGAGATTTTGTTGACGTGTAACAGAGAGGCCAAGGATACGAGACACGCGATAAGATATTTTCTATCATGTGACAACAAACTTCTTTTCATGTGACAAAAATTTTGTTGTCACATGATAGAAAATATCCTATCATGTGTTTATAGCCATTTTGTCACACCACTTGAAAATCAGGTGAAAAATTTACATACAAACCCCAAAAAAATTACCTTTCCCACGAAACTAGTTTCGGATTTTCCACCTATGATTTCCAAGAATTCTCTTAAAATTAACCCTAGTTGCATCACTCTTATTATCTCATTGTGGTTTATGCTCACATATAAATGAAACTTTTTAGGTTTTCTCCCACAAGTGTTGACCCCAAAGAGCATTATCCTTGTATTCCTAATCATCAATCCCGATCCCATATTTCACATCATTTTATGCCATCCTCTAGCTCTTATCATTATCCCCCTCATCCCTCCCTTGATGATATAGGTCATGATGTCCTCATATGGATTACTAATATGATTAATAATTCTCTCTTTCTACACAATGAAAAGTACATCCATATGTCAATATCATCCAAGATGATCTTGACGACATCATGATTCATACTTTCTAGTAAATTCTCCATGATGTAGATGACATAATTAAAAATGTATGCCAATCATTTACATGTCGTGATTAAGACTCATCCTTACTTGATATATTCTTCTCTATCACCCACTTGGGTTTATATGGCCATTGCTTCCTATCATGGATAATTTGGTAATTCCTATTTATATTCTACTTGGGTTTATATGGCCTTTCATTCCTATCTTTGATAGTGTTATTCCCAAATCCCCCAAGGATTTTTGGCACTAATAGGGTTCATTTAGGGACTTAGTAATTTTTGGTAAAAGCCTTGGAACACTAGCTTTACAATGCACCGTAGAATGGAGGAAGATTTTATTATGTGGGCTCTCCTAACCCGTGGAATGAAGTAGTTAGGCTTGGTGGATGAAAATAAAGGAATATTTCCATGAAAAGGTGGTTAAGTCTGGGTTTCGGGGAAGTCAAGTTGAAATCCACGAGAAAAGGGTTTTTATTCCCTAGTCTCCAAATTTGTGCAACCATGGTTACAATTTTATCATAAGTATGGGAAGGTTAAATATATTATGGATTTAGTAAGCAATGGGGTAAGGATTTCATTGGGTTAGCCAAATATGGAGAAAGCTACCAAACAAGGTAAACATGTCAAAAACCCATCAAAGACAATAAATTCCACCCAATGAAAAAATGTCGCCAAACACTTAATTAATCTATGGAATGTTAAAAAAATTACGGTATTAAAAAATAATGTGAAGCAAAGGAGAGAGAACAAAGGTGCCATAGAATGATCAATGGAGGTATTTTTCCCATATCTTTTGATGCATCTATCCCAATTAGATAAAATTGGTATATTTGGAAAGGTCTCATCACCTTCATTATGGAAATAAGAATTTATAGATTTTATCGAGCTTAAAAGGTAAATCATGTGAACATGGGTTTAGGGTACAAAAGGATTATCTTAGGAAAATGAAATTTTCAAATAAACCCCAACCACCAAATTACTGAGGAATGGTGTTCTTCTTCATCCAAAAGTTGAATAATATGTAGGGATGGCTCAACTTGGTGCCCATGTGCTTTGTAGGATAATTTATAATTTTTGGGTCGTCATTGGACCGAAAAGGTCATGTTCTTCCTCTTTCTCTCATCCTTATATAAATGTAAGTTCTTAGCACATGAAAAGGGTCCTTTATGTTTTCTTAAGATCTCTACCTTAGAGTTTCACCATTCTTTACCTACAGAACTTTATAATCTACATTATGTATGAGATATCAAATGTATGCTTTGTAATCATCATAAACTTGCTACTATAAATATTTGTGTTTGTTGTTTCCTTCAAATTTTTGAGTCTATTATGGATGTTTATCCCTTCTGTTTTACATTAATTATATTTATCTTATAATCTTCATGGTTTTTTTTTTCAACAATCTCTCTAAGTATATCTGTTTTGTGTATTTCATGCCATATTTGGACCCTCTTTCAGATTTGGTGCATCACCTCTTTATTCATTTCAAAACTTTTCTCACTCTTTTCTCCTTGGTTCCTATAAATTTTAGCTTAGCTTTAGTATTATTTGTAGTTTAGGATGTCTAGGTTAGTTTCTAGTGATATGGAAGAGAAGGAATCAACCTTATCTAAATATTTGTCTCATTTTTAAGGTCCCAAACTTGGATAAAAATTCATGTTTCAAAATCTTTTTTTGTTATTTATAACACATGCAAAGGGTGCTAAATTTTTGTGATAAAAATTTTGGCATGCATGGTGGGACACCGAGTTTCTTATTACTTCACTAACTTTTGGTGTGTTTCTTAGTGATTTTCAACCTTTGGAAGATCTACAAAAATCATATTTTAGTGACCCAAACATTTTATCTACCGGGTTCATACAAGAAAGTGCTTGTTTCTTATGAGAAGGATTCAAATAAGGTTAAGTATAGAAAGAGAAGAGCCGTTTGACTACTTGCAAATATCACCAAGAAGAAGGAGAAGGGGTAGAGTAGTTCGAGATCACCATCACATCCCAAAAATATTTATACTCTCCTCTTCGTAGATATTTTTCTTTCCTCTTAGGTTGTAAGACCCACCCCTTTCTCAAAACTTTAAATAAAATTTCCTTTTTTCGGTTTCAAAGGTCTTTGGTATTCCTTTGGCTCTAAATTTCCAACAAGACCTTCTAGTTTCTTCCTTAAAATCATTCCATTACTTACTAGTTAAAACCACACTAGCCCATATAATCATATCCAAGATTTTGTCAATGTTCTCTCAATCAATTTTTTTATTGAAGATGATGTAACAAATCAAATTTTGGCTTCATCATTCAAAGGAAAGACACTTAAATGGTACAAGTTTTTGAGAACTAATTCAATTCATAATTGGGATGAAATTGGAACTTATCTTTATAACCAATTTAAGGATAAATTAGATCACCTATCTTTGGTGGAGTAATTGAACACAACAAAGAGATCTACAAAATAAGAAAATGACTAATTTCAACATTAGATTTTAGAAGACTTGGGATTGAAAGCCACTAATGGTAAGGCTTTATACCACAATATGTCTTCCTCTATTACTTAAGATATTTAAACAGGTGATATGTTTTTCATGATTTGGTTTATGGGTGAGTAACATTACCAATTTCATATGCAATTTCTATGAGGGAATAAAATATTCTCATTTAGGATCGGAAACTCACTCCTAAACCTCCAATTCTCATATTCCTAGAAGTAGGAACATTTTATCCCTACCATACTCTTGAGTTAGAACTTGTTCCTTCCCAAGAATCTAAACTTTAAATCAAGAATCCACCTCCTCAAACACTTCAACTAAGTTACATGGGGGATTGAAGTAATTACAACATTTTGGGAATGAGTTGGTATCCATAAAAAATGCAACAATCTCAAAGTTTCATACCTTAATAGCCTCCATACTGGCCAAATAAACCCCTATATCAGAAAAACAAAACATCCTTCCAAGTTTCTCCTCAAAATCAGAATCAAATTCCTTCTACAAGGCCATTTCAACAATAAAATCCCAAAATGGATAGCTCATCTAAGGCTTTGGTTCCATTTAAAAGCAATATATTGCAATATTATGAGTGGAATTTCCCTTGTAATATTTTGCATAACCAAGCAACATACTCCAATGGCATTTTAAACTAAGTTATGATGGTGTAAAATACATCAACCTCCTAAGATGTACCCATAGAGAAAAACTAGTAGTAGGAAATTGCTCAAGAATTTCCCCTAAGTGATGCTTCACTTGTGAACTAGAAAATGGAAAATTTCTACACAAATAACCAAATTCAATGGGATACCTTCTTCCAAATGTGGCTATTAACACTAGGTCCAAAATAAGGAAAATGGAGGCCAACACTACATCTCTCGTTTCTATAGGTCCACCTCTTCTTCAAAGACAACCTACGAGATGAGTAGATTCAAGGCACAACCAAGTAATCTACAAGATGTATTAAGTTAGTAATACTCTCTAGACCTACAAAAATTATAGATTCATATAAAATTTTTCCATAAGTCAACTAGGGACCACAACTCAAATACAATCCATGGAGCGAGAGAACATATTCCTTCCAAGGAAGGAATTTGCTGGCTAAAATAAATAAGCAGGTAGAATGTTTCTCTACCATTGTATAAGTTCATGAATACTCCTTTCAAAGTATCCTTGAATAGATGAAGAATACTAATGTGAGTATCTCGATGTGGGAATCTTTAGAAATTCTGAGATATAGATATCTCTTGTAAATAATTATGACCAACTTCTCCACTCTATCCGAGTCACCCAAGGAGTAAGCCAAAGTTGTACTTAATAATTCAATATAGTAGAAGGAGGATCATTCAAACAAGAACATGAATCCCCCTCTTATATATGTATTTCTTATCATTAGAAATATTTTAGTTCACAATTACATTATTGAATTAGGGGCAATTGGCTTTGTGATGCCCAAGTATATTATAGGCCAGTAGGTCTCGGATATGATTCTCTTTATAAAGGGGTGGTACAACTAAATGGAATAATAATGGGGACTATTGGGGTTATCAAATGTATAGGAATCATGTTACATGCATGCCCTATATTTTATATTCCCTAAGATATCTTCATAATTGATCTACCTCTAGTATTTACTCTATGTCTATCTAGATATTTCATCTCAAAAAATGGAGGATATCTATCAAATAACTAGTCTCATATTCTCTTCAAAACCAGGTATGGCACTAATAATACCATAAATTCTAAACAAATTTCTACATATCATATAGATCCTTGTGCACCCATCCCCATCAATGCAAATTGTATGATTTTTCATCAATAAGATTATCCAAGTGCCCAAGATGCAGGTTCTCATATTGAGGGATGTTATGCCCTAGAAAATGGCTAAGTGTTTGTAGAGATTCACATGCAAGTGTAAGGGAAACATGATAAGTTCACATAAGTGTTACATAAGAAACATGCATAAGGATAAACATGATGAACACGTTAGAAGAAAAATGTTTTCTCGTGGAAGATGGAGAGGGATGTGCACAAGGATCATAGCAGAAAAGGCGAGATGAATTAGTGATTTTTTGGCATGTGGAGCTAAATATAGACTTGGAGTACACAAAATGCAAGGAGATTTGGGTGGTTAAGAAGATCCTATTTCTCGAGGAAATAACTTGCGGTTTAAACAGCGCCTAGAGCTAGTAATAGGATTAGAACTAGGAGTTAACTATAGATGATCTATTAATAGGCGGAGGTTACATGCTTCTATAGATATCTTGTAACAGTGCATGGCTACTCTTAGCATGCAACCTATTTTGAGAGTGCATGGGAGGTGAAGGAAAGTTCCCTCCCCTATATATATATATATATATATATATATATATATATATATATATATATATATATATATATATATATATGTATGTATATGTATGTATTTATTTGCATGGTTTAGAGGATCATGATCATGTGTGTTAGAGTTATGTTGTTGGTTTATGATCACACCTAACTTATGATAGTCATATATATGTATTCAGCTATTGTGGATTAATATAATGGATCATTGTGGTTGGATATTGATTGTTGATGTCTCTGTTATTGGTAATTATATGGTGGATTTTATCTTAATGGTTATGTAAATTGTATGTTTTCTTATTTATATATGTTTCCAAATTAAGTTCGAGGATCTGGTTGTTATGATTATGGAATATATGTTCATGCATGCTAACTCCTTGACAAAGCTGACATAAAAAAGGCCTTGTTTCTTTCATGTGCTTTGGTTGAGTGCTTAGATCTATCCGAGTGATGTTCCAGGTGCATGTAGGGTTTTAAGTAAGAAAATAGACTATATTTTGGTTCCTTTACCGAGACCTCTTTTCTAAGCTATTGTGAGGATGTTTCACATTGATGGCTTATTAGTTGACTCTTATGACTATTTAAGATTGGGTTATTGTGTGACATGATCAGTTTTCTCTAAAATTTGATTCTCGACCTAATTTCAATGCATGCAAGTGGGTTAAGGAACACCTTTATCATGAGCTTTATTAGTCATTCTTTAGTTGTTTCCTGTAGAATTATACAAATGGCCGTCTACATACGCATCGATAAGGAGATGGTATTATGGATCAAGGGTTTGGACACAAGAATAATATTAGACCTTGATTAATGCTGATGAACCTTAGATGCATTATTTAGATCACGGGTGTGTTAGTGTTGTGAAAAATATACTCCAAAGTATGTTGTTTTCACATATTCTTTCCAAGAAGTTACAGAGTTTAAGTTTCTACGTGATCCCAAAGGATCTTATCTTCATGTTATTCCTTTAGCAATTGAGATATTGATGGTAATGTTGAATTTAGAGAACCTCCCTATGGATAGCTAAACTCACAACCACACATGGGGAAAGAGAAAGTGTGGTGAAATATGAAAGATGTTGTGGCATAAAGGCGGAGAGAGAAGAAAGGTGGCTTAAGTATAATGAAGTGTGAGAGAGGGAATTAGCAAAGCATCGTGATATTCAGGAGTGAATGGTGTTACAGAGAGAGATCACTTGTGAAGGATTTATATCTCATGTGGAAGACATGAAACTAAAGCATCTGGCTCTCCCCCATTTTGGTAAGCATGGTAGAGAGCCCCTCTTGGCTTCAGATGAGAGCACATCAGAAGAAAGTATAAGGACCTCATGCACACATCTGATCTCACATGGTGACCTTTCCATTGCACTTGGTGTTCCAATTCCTAAAATAATTATTAATAAGAAAACTAGTGTTGGTGATAAAGTAGTGATAGGTAAACTTCATTTTCTGTTGAGTACAAGAGTTAATCAGATAGCACATTCATCCATGGTGGCGTAGATTTCATATTTGTTATTTAGGGGTTTGGTTGGAGGTATATTTTTGGCATGTCATCTAGACAAAGTGTGGGCACGCATAATCTTGGTGCCATGTATGGAAGTAATACAACTTCAAAGACTATGGGAGTCTAGTTACGTATAACTATTAGAACTTAAGGCACCACATCCTCTGGTCTAGTGGCCACCGTAGGAGGTGGATCGGGAGGATTTGGAGGCTCAAGATGAAGTAGACTATCTATAAAATGTCACTTCACCTTCCATAATATTGAGGCATTGAGGATGCAACAAAGCATGTTCACATGTTTGAGACATTATAGCATGTGAAGAGGATCACGGCTCCCGAGTGTAAGGAAAGCCATTTTGTAACTAATTTTCAAGGGTATGCACATAGTTGGTATAGGAAGTATGATCCAAACCATACCACATTTTTGTCTCACAAGAAGAGGAGATGGTTTTGCATACCACAAGGACCTATAATGCAGTATGTTGAAGATCCAAACAAGGTTCTCCATGTGAGGTATCAGAGCACGATACCTTTGGACCAACTATTTTGATGGTCATCATTCAATAAGTAGGATGTACTACCGCACACAAAGAAGATGCTTTCTTGGGTGCTTGAGTTGCATATTAAAGAGCTAGAATTTGAAGTAAGTGCCCATTCATTACTAGATACCCGTGAATCGATAGTCTTAGGATATATGTATTTGGTGCTTGACTCCTAACAATTGATAAATGAAGAAGCATGAAATGCACTTAACAAGCTATTGGTAAAGTTGGGTTCCATGATTTTTGACAAAAACAACAATATACGGTTTATGTAGAGGGAGATGGAGGAGAAGAATAAGGAAATAAGACAAAGAGACAAAGAGATAAAGGAAAAGAATATAAGATTATTGTGTAGTTGAAACATGAACTAAGGGATGAAAAAGGGTAGACCCACATGGCTTACAAGAAGGCTGAATACATAAGCGATGTGATATTACTAGTGTGCCCAGATCTAGCCTCTCTGATATAACCAAGTATGAAATTGACTTCCATTATCTAAAATATCTAACATGCATAACTATAACCCAACAACCACCCCTTGCATTGGAATCTATAGAATAATTTATGGTGTGACGAAACAATAGGAAAGAGAATAAATTTAAGCCACCATAACACAATACACTTGAGTTAATTGAATTAGTGAAAGTAGGAAATCACATGGCGGAAGTTTTATATGAAAATTATGAAGATAGAGATCGGGTAGTGGGACCGCTGATGTAAAAGATGAAGCGAGATCTAAAGGAGTTTCAGACCAAACAAAAAGGAAAAAGGGAGGAGCGAGAAAGAATCTTGGTAGAGATTGAGTAGAAGTGTGAGGAAATTTATTCACTAAGGGCCTTGATTAAGAATAAGTTAAAGGAAGTATACCCTACATTTACATGCAAGATTGAAGCACTAGCTGATGCAAGAAAACAACTTGAGACTTTCTTTAGAAATGCTAAAGGAAAAGGATGAGGATCTGACTATTAAAAGAAGTTCCTGAGGATTTTACTCAGGCGACCAGATGAGTTAGAGGGATGGAAAACATTGGAGGCATTAGTAAATAAGGAATTTCCCCTCCTTTTTGCATAATAGAACTTGGATTATTTCTTTATTTGGCATAAGCCAAATAGATATTTTTTTTCATTCTTTGATTCTTAAAGGATTCTTTATCATTATTTGGGTGATCGGAAAAGTGTTCTTTGAGGAAGGATAACATACCTAGTGTAGGGTAATTTTGGGCTCTAGAAAATGGCTAAGTATTTGTAGAGATTCACACATGCACGTAAACAAAATATGAGAAGTGCGCAAAAGTGTTACAGAAGAAACATATGTAAGGATAATCATGGTGAACATGCTAGAAGAACGAGGTTTACACGTAGAAGATGGAGAGGGATTTGCGTAAGGATCATAATAGAAAGGTAGAGGAATTATTGAATTTTTGACATATGGAACTAAATATAGACTTGGAGTATGTGACATGCAATGAGGTTTGGGAAATCAAAAAGAGCCTATTTCTAAGGAAAGAACTTGCAGCTCAAACAAACACTTGGAGATAATAATAGGATCAAAACTAGGAGTTAACTATAGATGATCTATTAATAGGCAGATATTGTGTGCTTTTATAAATATCTTATAGCAGCACATAGCTATTGTTAGCATGCATCATATTTTGAGAGTGCATGGGCAGTGAAGGGAAATCTCCCCACCACTATATATATGTATTGATTTGCACGGTTTATAGGATCATGATCATGTGTGTTAGAAGTATGTTGTTGTTTATGAGCACACTTGACTTATGACAGTCATATATATGTATTCATCTATTGTGGATTAATATAATGGATCATTATATTTGGATATTGATTTTTGATGTCTTTATTACTGGTAACTATATGGTGAATTTGATCCTAGTGGCTATATGAGTTATATGTTTTCTTATTTATGTATGTTTCCATATTAAGTTCATGGATCTAGTTATTATGATTATGGAAGATATGTTCATTCATGTTAACTCCTTGAAAAGGTGACATAAAAGAGGTGCCTAGTACGTGTGCGTGCTTTGGGTGAGCACTCGGATCTATCTCGAGTGATGTGTCATTGCATGTAGGGTTTTAAGTTAGAAAAAAACTACATGGGAATTCCTAATTTTTACTTGATGATTGGGGGAACTATTACCATGGTTTCTATCCATATCAATAAATTTAAGAGGTTGTCTTGGGTATTTATTGTCTACATGAGGAGAATTCACCTCTGCCTAGTATTGTCAAATCAAATGATGAAGAAGATGATGGAATTTGGTAGATGTTTTTGATGGATCAATAAGTAGACAAGGGGTAGGATGAGGTGTAGTCCTTGTATCTCCTACCGACATGAAGTATTAATCATTTTTTCAAATTTCAATTCAGCTACTCCAACAACACATTAGATTATGAATCCCTCGTAAAGGATTACAATGGGAAAGAAAGAAGAACATCAAAAAATTGAAGAATTTTGGAGATAATGAATTGATTGTAAACCAATTCATAGGATCAAATGTAGCTAATAATAACTTGATAAGATATTACAAACATAGAGTATTGGACCTTTTGGAGGATTTTAAAGCCTTCAATATTTATTTCACTCCAAGGAAAAGTAAATCGACTGATAGGTTAGCCACAAGGGGGAGTAAGGTTTGATGTTGTTGAGGAAGTTAAGAGAGACAAGTTACAACTACATATCAAGGTAATAGTGAGGCCTACCATACCAAAAATGACACCAATTGGCAAGTGTTGGAGAGTGAGCAACATGTTGTGAATTTTATTAGAGAAGAAGATGATCTTTTTTTGAAGAAATCAGGATATGTTTGAGAATCAATATGGGATTCAATTCATCCAACTTAGATTGAATAAATTTCTCAAAGGATTAATGAATTTGGAAACCATATTTAACTTTGATGATCATCTCAGAAAGGGAAAAAGAAAACATGGCAAAAAAATATGAGGATTATGATCATGTTTCCGTTGGAAAGGAAAAAATACTCAAGATTGGGAAGGTATGCACTCCATGAGAAAAATACGCTTTTGTGGAGATCTTTCAAGATTTTTTTTATGTCCTTGCGTGGAACTATGAATACCTTTGGAATTTTGATGTTGACTTATCATAGGAATTTATTGAGTTAGATCCACTAGATAAGCCTATTAGAAAAAAATAGAGGTATGTCAATCCACAGATTGATCCACTCATGAAAAGGAAATCTGAATAATATGAATGAAGAAAATATTATATTCACTATCAAACATTCAATATGGGTTGTGAATCTAGTCCTAGTGTGGAAAAGAAATGGATAAATCATATTATGTGTTGATTTCGAGAGATATGAATAAGGCATCTTTGAAGGACCATACCGGATACCTTGAATGGAGAAAATATTGTAAATAGTGGTTGGATCAAAGAGGATTTCTCTTGTAGATGGTTACTCGGCTATAATAAAATCATGGTGAAGGATGAGGAAAATTCAAGGGTAACTTTTACCACAAAATGGGGGACCTATGCCTAAAGGAAAATGCCATTTTGTTTATCTATCACATGAGAAAATTTATAAAGGGATATGGATATGGAATTTAAAGGACTGATTAGTAGTATTATTCTTGTGTATTTGGATGGTATCACGGTGTTCTCCAAGGACATAAAGACCACCTACTCCATCTCAGGAAATTTTTTGGGAGATGTAGGCAATTTTGAGTCTTCTTCAACCCAAGAAGTGTATCTTCCTATCTCATGAAGGTAATATCCTTTGACATATTGTTTCTAAAAACTTATTAGCCATTTATCTAGAAGTACTTACTGTCA
This sequence comes from Taxus wallichiana var. yunnanensis, assembly GCA_018340775.1. Taxonomy (NCBI): domain Eukaryota; kingdom Viridiplantae; phylum Streptophyta; class Pinopsida; order Cupressales; family Taxaceae; genus Taxus; species Taxus wallichiana. The sequence continues at coordinate 172,949,801 of CM031234.1, forward strand.
TATTAGCATTTCCATTACCCATCCAAAAGAAGGCACTTCAAAGCTTCTTAGGGAGAATTAAAATTTTCAGAAATTTGTCCCAAACATTTTCAACCTTGTCAAGTCATTGACATTAATGATGAATAAGAACATGGAATTCAAGTGGAATACTAAAGGAAATAACATATTTTAAGCTATTAAACAAATAATTATGTAGTCCCCAACTCTCATCAACCATTATGTTACTAAAGAATTCACCTTGTATGCTTTTCGTGACATAGACACAATATCCACCATGTTAGTGCAGACTAAAAAGAAGGTGAATAACATCACATTGCATTCTTTAGCCAATTTCTAGAGTACTATGAGTTGAAATATTCATTTATTTATCAACATGCCTTGGTTATTATAAATAGTTTAAAAATTCATACATCGATATCCAAAAACCAGATTCACCTCATTGTATCTCATTAAGGGTAAAATAATTTCTTGAAAATAAATATTTGAATGAGAAGAGAGTTGGTTGGGTAAATAATATAATGGAGTATGATATTTATATCAAGGTGACTAAGTTGGTTAGAGGAAAAGGGATGTGTGAGAAACTAGTTTCAGACTAGTAGATTGATGAAGATGTTATCCTCCCACTCCAACATGATCAAGAACAATTAGTAAATAGTTGTTTACTACTTATTGTACTTATGATATAATAAACTAACTCCAAATAGGCCGGTGTCCTCAATTCTGAGTAAAGCCAAGAGGAGGTACTTTAGACTCCAATCCGTCCCTTAAGTGTTGATTGATGGCATTTTGTTTAGAAATGATATAAATGGTTTCCTATTGAGATGTATTAAAATAAATCAGATAGATAATGTGTTGCATGAGTTTCATGATGGAGAAGTAGGGGGAAACTTTTCTTCCAGTACAATAGCCCTTAAGATCATGAAATGTGGTTACTATTGGCCCCATATCTTCAATGACTACCATGCATAAGTTAAAATATCTAATGGATGTTCCTTTTTTACAAGAAAAGAGAGGCTATCTACTCTTCCACTCTACCCCATCTCTATAAATCAACCATTCATACAATAGAGGTTAGATTTTTTTAAAATATTAATCCGCATTCAAGTTTGGGTCATAAGTGGATCCTCATATCCACTTATTACTTCACCAAATATATAGATGTGATTTCTTTGAAGGAATCAAATGAAGCTATCATCTTGTATTTCTATGAAGATATTGTGACTAGGTGCAGTGTTCCTTCCAAAATAATTTTTGATAATGCTCTAGATTTCCTTAACACAAAATATTTGATTGGGATGTGAATAATAGTATATATTTGAGTAAATATTCACATTAATATCCCCAAGGTAATGGATATGCTAAGTCCACAAACAATAACCTATTTAAGGTCATAAGAAGGACCTTGGAGGTAGAATAGAGGACTTGGCATACAAAATTGAAATCAATCTAATGGGCTGATATAAGTACTCCCAAAAGATAAATTGGTAGCTCACCTCTCAAGATTGTTTACGGGAAAGAATATAAGTTTCCAATACCACTTGAATTACTAACATTAGATCTCATCAACTAGCTTGAGATGTTTGAATTTGAGGCCATGAAATTTATATATGTAGAGCTCATTGAGCTGAAGAGTTGAGGGCTCAATCCATACAAGCCTTATAAAAAGATCAAGCTCGTATTAATAAGTTTCTTGGTAATAAAGAACTAGGTAGGTGTTTTTAAGAGGGAGATATGTTTCTTAAATGGGATCAAGATAAAGATAAACCAGGAAGACACTCAAATTTTGATACCATTTAGAGCATTCATTATGTGATCTTGGCTGCAAGTTAAACAATGCTTTCAATTTGTCAAAGATGAATGGAAAAGAGTTAATGATCCTTTTCAATGACATCTATCTCAAGAATTACTTCTAAAATAAGGTTCTTTCTTGTATATATTAGATTTTTTTAATTCCTCCAAGCTCTTGCAATAAAATATCTTATTGTTAGTACAATTATTTTGTGATAAGTTCTTACTCGCACACTCTGCATGTTTCATTTGAGCATGTATGATCTTTCATGTGTGTACATAGTTTTAAGGCCTTGGTTTTCTCTTGTCTAGTTTTCGAGAGCGAGGTTTTATTGTGGAAATTGGTGTTTGATCCATCTCCATGGGAGTTTCTCACCCTCATTAAACATCATATAAATCATAACTCTCCCCTCCCTTTTCAACCTTGGAAGGATTAAAATTTTTGGGGTAAATCTTCAAATTCCATCAAATACTCCCAATGAAACAACTTTAGAAGAGAAATACAAGGGCATTTTTAATTCATGTAAGAAAGGGGTGAATTTCTTAAGTTCCATGATCCGGTTTTCAAATTTTGGGGCTAGTTCCATGCCCAATTGATTTCAAAGGAAAATTGGTCATCAATTTAGCAGAAAATATCCCCATGACTTACCAAATTGTTATCACCAAATCCCCAAGGTTATTCTAGAAATAACATGGTTCATTTCAGGACTTAGTAAAAATTAGGAAAAATTAATGAAACAATTATTTTATAATGTATCGCGGACTAGATGAACCTTTTGTTTCATATTTTTCCTAACCCATGGAAAAAGGAGCTAGGCTTGGTGGGTGAAAATGTAGAAGGAATATTTCCATGAAGAGGTGATTAAGTCTGGTTTTAGGGAAGTCAAATTAAACTTGGTTCTTGTATGGTGAAATTAATCTTGGTTCTTGTATGAGTTAATATTACATATGGTTAAGATCTAGATCTATTTCATATTGTGATTTATTCATGAATGAATATTATGGATATGAAATATTTTTATGATCATGATAACTCCTTGAACAAACTACCATAAAAGAGGGAACCGGTACCCTTGTGTGCTTTGGGTGAGCATTCAAGTTTTTCTTGGGTGATGTGCCAACACGCCTTGGCTCATTGGTGAAATAGTAAGACTACATTTTTGTTCCGTTGTTGGGACCTATTTTGTAGTTATTTTCCATGATTTTTCATGATGAATACATATTGATTGACCTTGGCTAATATTGAAGAGCTGTTAGACAATTTAGAAGAAGATTATGCTCAAATTTAGCATTAGTATTGAATTTAATGCACACATGTAGGCTGAACATAATGTGTATCATGAGTTGTATGAGATGTTTTTCTACATTTTCCCTATACAGCTATAGGAGTGGCTAGTTCCTTATGTATCAAAGAGAAATTGGAGGTTTCGAACACTTGTTTAGGTGCAAGAAGAATTTTAGGATTTACATGATGCTGATATGACTTTGACATGCGTGATAGATCATTGGTGGAGTGATGTTCTTAATAGATATACTTTGGAGTATGTAATTTGTACTTATTCATATCTAGAGGTTGTTGAGTTCAAGTTCTTGTACGAACCCAAAGGATCATATTTTTGTGGTATCCCTTTAGAGAATAAGATATTGATCGTGACTTTGGATTTGGAACAACGTCCTATGGCTAACTAAACCCCACCAAGTGTGGGGAAAGAGTAGGTGTTGTGAAAGGTGGCGTACCTAGTAGAAGAAAGGAAGAGAGAAGAAAGAAGACTTAAATTTAATGAGGCATGTGAGAGGGATTTGGAGAAGTAGAGTGAATTTTTAGAATGAATGGCATTGTGGAGAGATATGGCTCACGAAGGATTTAGAGCTCACACAGAGGATGTGGATTCGAGATCATGTGGAATTTCCCCATTCGGGTAATCATGTCTCGAGAACCCTATTTCTCTTGTTACTACTACTCCTAATGCTCATAGAAAAATATAAGCTAATGAAGCCAAGGGACCAATGATAGAAGGATATGAAAAAGGAAAGCTAAAATAAAGAGAGGTGATAGCACTAGAAAAAGTGGGATGAACACTATCTGTTTGAGTGAAAATGAAGGAGAAAGCATAGAGGGAGGCCAAACACACATATCACAAACTAGAATGCATTCATCTACTCAATTTCATGAAACACAACAAGAAAATGGAGCTGTAAGGGATTTAAAGTGGAAAAATAAGCACATAATGCAAAAGGAAGGCAAGAAAGAAAGAAGAATATAAAAACATAAAGGTAGAGAATAGCCAAAAAATCGATGATTTTATTACTTCTAAGGATGCATAGTACATTATAATGGCGTATGAGGCTAATATCCATATGTATCTTGAGTCGAGATCTAGAAGTCTGCGAATTGAAATACAAATATGGACAACCCTTAGCAAATGCTAAAAGATCCAAAATGTCCAACCCTTTACAATGAGCCAATCTCTTACATTTATAGATGAATTAATGAGAGAAAAAAGGGGAAGGAGGAAAATCCAATTTGAAAAGTCAACCACCGAGTAATGAATGCCCGTAATCTATCAAATGACATCTCCAAGTCTGTATGGCATGTAGGAGAAGGAAGGAGGAAAGATCCATATCAAATCGGTGGTTGGAGAAATCAAATTTTCTAATTAATGGCATGATAGAAATTTTCCATCTTCTTAACTACCAAATCCTACTAAAATTTGAATTTGAATGGCCTAGAATGTAGCCTACGTCGGTATATTGCCAAAAAGGCTAGGTGTGTGAGGATATAAACACTTGAGAAGAAGTTATTACTTTGTCGGAAGATCCATAGTTCAATCTGGACACACAAGACACTTGCGCATGTTGATTTATTGAGAGATCATCCAACTATACAACTAATTTTTCATTTTCTTCCATGTGTATCTCATTGGTTCATTGTCTAGATTTGGCACCCTATAAGAGCACTTTCATTGGTTTTGTGTAGCAAACTCAATGTCTGATAGATGCCACATGGCACACAAGGGCATAGAAGAAGGTGTAAAGGCATGTGCATGGGAGATTGAAGTGCAGGACGAAAATAGAGGAAGGGCACATGTAAAGATGATGCGTGTGGGGAATGGTAGAAATACCGAGGAAGAAATGTATGGTTAATGTGTAATTATTACAAAAATAATTTACGGCGATGAAGGAAGAAAGGCACGCAAGGAAGCTAAGGACTTATTTGATTTTAGAAAGTGAGTCTAGGGTGCGTGTGCGGGGTGCATACATACTGCTTTGTTAGGAGGAAGGAAAATATGAAATGAGTGCATGCGAGGGGAAAATGGAACAAGGAGATAATGGAAGAGGAAAGGATGGAAAGAAAATAAGAGAAGAAGAGTGCACGTGAGTGAGTTAGGAATTACCACCAAGGAAATGTGCTAAGGAGATAAGTGAAATGTGTGCAACTGCCGCAATGTAGAACCTTAGAGATGACATGGAATGTAAGTTGTCTAAATAACTAGGGGTATAACACCTTTGACAAATAGTTATATTTCTCTTTTTCATTACAAGCATTAGAATGTGATTTTCTTGAATGAGGTGTGTTTACATTGATTGTTGAAAATCATGCTTGTTATTGATAAATCATTTATGCTCTTGGATTCATTAGATTAAAATGATATGGCTTGCAAGAATCCATTTTTCACTTCTTGTAGGTGAGTTGCAATCTGGTTTTGAGAGTTGCAAACCTATCTCTTTTACTGACTCATCCTTGGATCAATTCCAGTGATCCAGGAATGTTTTAAATCTCCTCACCGGACTGAATGGTAAACTGACATTCATAGGTGGAGAGACATAGCGGACTGAACTTTGTATGTTACAAATTCTTTGGTCTTGTATGAACATGCCTTCATTCGGTTGTAATTTTTGCTTGGGTCTTTGGGATTGATCTCTTCAAGACATTAATGGCGTAAGAAATAAAGTCTGGCTTCATGATGATGAGGGGAATCTAAATCATAAACCTAAGATATTATCCTAACGGTATCCTAAACTAGGTTAAAGCACCTACATCCTAGTTGTGTCTATTTATTTGGGTTTCAATCTAACCTAAGCTTCTTATTCTATTTTTTTGGGATGGCATCCTAACCTAAGTTCTTGTGCTAAATGAATAAGGGAGAAATTACTAAGGTAATGCTAGGCTATTTTAACCTAATACCTAATACTATATGGTTGTGAATTTGATCTAACCTAAGGTGGAAATTACCTATGGCAATGTTTTTAAGACCTAAGGTAATTATTTTTAGACTAACCTAAGTTTTGGGAAATCTATCCTAAACTATTGAAAAGGAACCTAAGGGTCGCATGACATTATGGTGATGGTTCCAATGGCATTTATTTGATTTGATTTGGTTAAATGAATGGAGGTCACCCATTTTGGCAAAGGCAAGTAGACTTTAGTGGAAGCATACATGGAGGCTTCACTAAAGATGGAAATGCATGTTGAAGTAGAAATGGCATTTGCCAGTTTTAGGAGGCAGTGGCAAGGAGAGATAAGTGGGAGATTTGGGAGTAATTGCATTAATGAACCTCAGTTTTTGCATGCAAACCATCTTGGAAACGAGGAATGTAACATTCCCATTTTAAGACTTTAGAATCAAGAGAATTTTTTTATTTAGTAATGTTCACTATTCTAAATAAAGCATTATTTAGAACAAACATTCCATGCCAATCAATTTCAATGGATAAACATATGAAGTTGTAATGACTCGGTGATTCACCGATCTATTCATTTCATAAGTCGGTAAGCTACCGATCTATTTAAGTTATCTTATGTATTGAATAAATATTGTATACTTCATATATTTTGTCTTCCTACTCTACAACGGATACTAAGTGATATTTTTAAAGAACATATATGAATATCTGCTACCAATATTCATATGATATCACGTTGTTCTAAACTTGGTGACATAGGACAACACAACCAGTAGTTTGTGATACTTTGGCTGAAGATTTAAAATATATTATGTATGTCACTATTCCTAAATGGCATACACATCATTTTGGAATACGTCCTTCACCTCACTCCTCTATTGTCAAGATTGGTCTTTCTTGACTAACGTTAGTCCACTTGTTCCAAGTTTTTACCTAGCCATAGATAGAAACATAACCTATTATAGGAAGACACTCATAATGGCTTAGGGTAAATAGGCATACTTGTTTGATCTAATTCAACCGGATGTGCCAATGTACCCTGAGCCATTGGAAGCTAATTCCTATCCTAAATATGCTCCTATCCAGACCTAGAGAGAAACTAGGTTCAAGTCCGAGTTCCTATTGTGTGTAGATCTAGATGATCAATGCGGAAGGGTGATGCCACATGTCAACTACAACGTTGTATTCTCGAGAAGACCCAAGCATTCTTGAAATTATAGCCCTACAGTTAGCGTATGCCAATATCCTACAGAAACTACCTCATCAAAATGTACATACCCCCAAGGAGATTGTTAATACTTTGTTAGTTTAGATTATTTCTTGATTACAGCAACCCTTCCAAACCCTAACCCAACACTTAATAAGTTCTTTCCTAAATTTGTTTCATTTAGTCCATTAAGAACTTCATTATATTCATGGTTTCTTTTAATGTTTGATCACACGCTTAAACTACCAATTAGCCATAATCAAAAATGTTAACATATGTTTTATTTAAAAAGTACAATAACTTTTTAGAAAAGTTCAACGCCAGAATATATCCAATTTAAAGTAGACTTCATACAAAATGAAGTCTAATAAATTGTAATCATATTTCCAAACCTTTTTGGTTTAAGAAATTAAGAAGGAGAAAGAGTCTTTATCTCCATGTTAAGTGTTAGGGTATATGCTACCCAATATCCATATTTCTTAATGTATGTTCATCACACGTTACATTACTATGTTATATAGTTTAGATAAAGAATATCATATTCTGCAACTTAACAATCTGCATCACAAGTAGGGAAATTGAACTAAATCCCTTTATCCAACTTATCAAAGGATAACCAATCAAGCATATAAATAATATGAAGAATATCAACAAGATAGAAATCCATCTCTTTCATACAAGTACAAAATAATTTACACAACCAATACAGGTAAACTCTCAACTTTCAATTCATCTTTATAACTTATACATTTACAAGACTTATGCATTTAGGCATCTTTGCGCATAACAACGCCTTCATTATAAAAGAATACTACTTTTCTTTTTCATTACAATCTCAAGAACAAATCAGAATTCTTCACAAAGAATCAGACTTAAATCAGCCAATGCATCATATAAGTTTTGCCTTCTTTTTATCACTTACAAAGTCCACTGCAAAAATACTAGCACGAGTTAGTTCAATGAATCGAGCATGATAAGCACTAAGCCTTAAAATGAAGTGCATTCCAATAATTGTTCCATTAAAACAACTCTACTTTAATGAGATAATTAATACATCATAAATATCAGTATAAGTAATAGCAAACAGAAAATAAGTACATTAACCAATCTGAATTCACTTCTAAGAGAAGAACAAAATATAATCCACAACATCTTCCTTACAAAATTTAAAGTTTAATTGATCCTAACAATTACCTTTATATAACAAAGAGAGATTTTACAATATAGTTCTCATTGGAATGATTCATCTAGCTCCTAAGCAAGAAATAAGGATATCCATTCAAAACTATGCTCAACACAAACATATCAAAAAACAGATACAAGTTCAAAACATGAATTTAACTGTTTCATTTAAAGGAAAACTAGCTTCAAATGAAACATTTCAAATTTTAAATAGAACATAATTCCATTTCAATCTAAGAAGGAATATATAATTTTAACAATCTGACAATAAGATTGTATTTTTGTTATGCTCGAACTCGAAACTAAAGTTCCTTTACATGCCTCCACAACATTGTATTAATCATGGGTGATTCATAATTCTATTAGAACTATAAAACAAAATCAGACTTGAACATATTTAAGTATTCTACCTCCACTACTATTTCTAAGCACTGGTACAAATTTGTTTAAAAGAATTCCAAATTCTTCTATCAAACAAAAGCGTTTCCAATTAAATCTCCAAGAGATGTTCAAACAGCTCAGTCATACTACTTACCTAGAATTACCGGGAGTAATCAGTTTGCATTAAAGGAGTTATAAACTCTCAACTAAAAATACAATTTAAAACCAACTCACAAATACCAGAACAGAGCTAACACATCGTTCAACTAAAAATTCCAAACACTATGTATCAAATTACATGTACAGTGCCGAATCACAAAGTCTCAACGTGAGCACAAAAATATATACAAATATTATGATATAAGTCAGAATATAACACGAACGACCTTAACCAGTTTATAGCGTAAACAAGAAACCCTATTTCCAACTCAAAATGAAACAAAAATTTCTCACAGAGGAGTTCGAACTATTCATAAAATATGATTACTTGTGAAAATTACAAACTTCCACTAACACCTAGAATAACACTAGAATAACACGAGTACAGAGGTACATATGGACTTCAACAATAGTTCAAGATTACTCAAGAATCCAAACATGGTTACAAAGTAACAAGAACTTCCAACCCAAATTCTTAACAAAACACTTTCCCGTATCAAGCTTAAGTTACACACGAACTTGAATACATGCTCAAACGAAACACCAACTCAAATAAAGGATTCAGCTCAAATAAAACATGAACTGAATACAAGCTATAGCTCAATAAAATACGAGCTCCAAAGAATGATCAAACGAGATTCAAGTTTCTAAAACTTAGAACCAAATAACTTGATGATGAAGGTCGGTAAAATAAAACACTTCTTCGTATACTAGTTCAAGAAATGACAAGTAGAGTTACAGTAACAAGTTTCTCATGGATGTCTCGTTAATTAACACATACCAAGAAATTTTTCAAGACTTCTAATTAATTTTCCAAGGATTCATACCCAAATTCCAGAGATTATAAAAACCCAACAAGAAAATAACTAGATATAACATGCAAGCCAAGAATCTCACAAGAGTAGACTTGTTTTAATGAAACATTTAGAAGAAATCAAGAGTTATTAATGGTTAGAGCCTATCATGCCTGATAGCACTTCTACCAAATCAAAGGAGACTTCCAGACAAGCTTCCAACTCCTTTTATTTTCCACAAAAGATCAACCAACCAACAAATTTCCTTAGAATGCCTCATATACCTTCCCATGATCAAAAATAGACCAGGTGAGATAAAAATAGCAATGAAGTGTAAATCGAACTATTGGTTCAAAGAACCATTTTTATTTATGTAGAGAAAAATATAAAAAGCATGCAAAAACCAACAACCTCCCACAAATCCGCCTTCCAAGTTTCCTAGACGGTTTGTGAACAAAACCTGAGGCCAATTAATTTCATTAATTCCAATTTTCCCGCTCAACTCTCCTTGCCACCACCTCCCAAATCTAGCGAATGCCAATTCCCATTTAACATGCAACTCCATCTTTAGTGTATTTTCCACATAAGTCTCTGCCAAATCAACTAGCCCCTGCCAAAACTGGTAGTACGTAATGCCTTTAAGAACCTTATCAACAATTCAATTCCATTGGAACCATCGCCTTAGAGGTATGCGACCCTTTTAGGTTCCCATTAAAATAGCTTAGGATAGATCCTTAAACTTAGGTTAGTTTAGGAATAATTACCTTAGGTCTTAACACATTACCTTAGGTAATTCCAACATTAGGTTAGATCATCTCATAACCTTATAGCATTAGGTTTTAGGTTAATTTAGATAGCCTAGCAACCTTTCCATATTCCCTTAGCACAAGGCTTAGGTTAGAATAAAAATTCAATTAAGTAACATAGCTAGGTAGTAAATATTCTTACCCAACTTAGGATTCCGTAGGATAATCCTTTAGTTTTAGGATTTCGAATCCCTCCTATGTAATAAACATGTTGTATTTCCTCTACGTCAGCAATGTACTACCAAGATCAATCTCCAAGGACCTAAGCACAACATACAACTAAATAGAAACACGTTCACACAAGATTAAAGAACTTGTAATAACAAATTTCAGTCCACCATGTCCCTCAATTATGGAATGTCAATTTACCATTCATTCAACTGAGAAGGTTTAAAACACTCCTTGGATCACTGAAATTGATCCAAGGATGAGTCAGGTAAAGAGATAAGTTTACAACTCTTAAACTAGATTACAACTCACCTACAAGAAGTGAAAAATGGATTCAAGGAAGCCATTCCATTCCATTCTAATGATCTTAAGAATAGAAAAGATTTATCCATATCAAGCATGATCTCCAACAATCAAAAGAACACATCTTTAAAAGAAATCACATGTCAACACTTGAAATGCAAAGGAGGAATATAACAATTGTCAAGGGTGTTACATGCTTCCCTCCTAAAAAGAATCATCGTCCCAATGATTACCTCATTTTAACAATTTCTATCAATGACAATCAATTCATTCACTTCTCTTACCATAAGTCAAATATATCAAAAACTTATAGTTCCAGAAATCAACATTAAATAGTTGTTTATTCAATTCATATAAATATCTGCCCAAAACTGGCATACTTATAGTCATATACAGAAGAAAAACACAATTTTCTTAACAATCCACAAAATCAATTCTATTCAAATAGATATGGAAAATAAGTTTTCATATCCTCTAGGTTTTCCCAAGTTGCACTATCTTCATTAAACTGGTCCCACTAGACTTTACATTGACTTATTTCTCAATTTCTCAAATGCAACTAGCGAGTTTCAAGCACTCATATGGGTTTAACCACGATTATTCCTAGGTCTTGGACCTACAAGGAATTCCAATTTAACATGTGTGATAAATCTGAAACATATTTCTTAAGTAAAGAAATATGGAAAACATCATGCATTCATGACAAAGTAGGAGGTAATGCTAAATGATAAGCTACAGGGTTGATTACTTCAACTATCTCAAAAGGTCCCACATAACGAGGTGATAACTTGGCAACCTTACCAAAAGTTATAGAACTCTTTTTCACTTTAACCCAAAGAAAGACTTTCTCACCAAGTTCAAATTTCCTATCAACCCTCTTTAAGTCAGTGTAACTCTTTTTCCTATCTACTACTTCTTTCAAGTGTTCATGAATAAATTTAACTTGTTGTTCCATTTCAGTAAGAATTTCAGGTCCAATTACCTCTCTATCCTCTATGTTATCCCAACTAACAGGGGTTCTACATTTTCTTCTATATAATGCCTCAAAAGGTGTCATCTTAAGAGAAGCATGATATGTATTATTGTATGTGAATTCAACTAATGGAAGATACTCTTCCCACTTATACTATTGATCCATGCAATACATTCGTAACATATCTTCCAAAACTTGATTTACTCTTTCAATCTACCCATCTATTTCCGGATGATACGCAGAAATGAAATTCAGCTTAGTTCCAAGAGCTACTACATTAAGCATTTTCTAAAATATTGACGTCACTCTAGGATCTCTATCTAAAATGATTAACTCAGGTACTCCATGCGATCTGAAAATTTCATGAACAAATCTTCTTGCCAAAATAGGAGAATCATCCTTCAGATTCCTAGCAATAAAATGTGCTACCTTTGTTAGTTTATCCACAACTACTAAGATAACATCATGCTTATTTCTTGACATAGGTAACCCTTGTACCAAATCCATGCTTAGTATTTGTCATTTTTTGTGGTATGCTATGAGGATACAACAAACCGGTTGGGTGTATATGTTCCACCTTAACACATTGGAACTCAAGAAAATGTGTCACAAAGTTCGAACATCTTTTTCATTCCTTTCTAAAAATATTTTCATTTTATATCAACAAGCATTTTTGTAATTCCGGGGTGTCCAGAAAAAAGGTGAATTGTGAAATTATGCTAACAATTTCTTTCTCAAATCATTTAACGAAGGTACATGGACTTTTTTCAAATCGTAAGATTCCTTCTTTATCAAATAAAAACCTTTATACCTCAAATCATTCAAATATACAGATAAGTGCTGCCTTTACTTGCTTTGAAAGTAAGAATCGATTCCATAACACTTTTACTTCATCCTTAAACTAAGTTCTTAACGTTATAAGAGCATAAATGTGCTTCCTACAACTTAGAGCATCAACCACTCTATTTTCCTTACCCTTTATATAAATGATGTCAAAATCATATTGAGACAAAAATCTAACCACCTTCATTGTCTTGCATTAGGATTTGGTGAGTGAAGATATACTTGATCCCAGTGATTAGTTTTTAATTCAAAAGGCTTACCAAGGTAATGCTTCCAAACTTGTAGTGCATGAATAATTCAAGCAAGCTCTAAATCATGTGGAGCATAATTCAACTCATGTAACTTAAGTTTTCTACTTTCATATGTTATGACATGACCACTTTGCAACAAAATACCTCCTAGACCTTCACTTTGGATGCATCGATTACCACCATAAAATCTCCATTTGGATCTGTACTACAAGAATAGGTGTTGAAATTAACTGTTCCTTCAAGGTTTTAAATGTAATTTCACATTACTCACTCCAAACAAAATTTTTATCTTTCTTACGTAAAGGAAGTTATTGGTGCAACTATCTTATAAACATATTTTACAAATTTCCTATAGTATCCAACAAGTCCCATGAAGCTTCTAACTTCATGTACATTCCTTGGTGCAAGCCACTCGGTTATAGCTATAATTTTAGAAGGATCTACAAAAATTCCATCTTTAATTATTACATGTCCCAGATAGTGTACTTCTGTGTCATAGAAAGAACATTTGGACAACTTACCAAATAGCCATCTCTTTCTCAGAATTTCCAAAACTATTTTCAAATGCTCATGATGCTCCTCAATGCTTTTAGAATATATGAGAATGTCGTCCAAGAATACAAGAACAAATTTGTCTAAGTATTCTTGAAAGATATTATTCATTAAATTCATAAATGTCGTAGGTGCATTAGTTAATCCAAAAGGAAAAACCATAAATTCATAGTGTCCATACCTTGTTACGAAAGTTGTTTTATGAATATCCTCATCTTTAATTTGCAATTGATGATATCCGATCAAAGATCTATCTTAGAATATACTGATGCTCCACGCATATGATCAAATAAATCATCAATCCTAGGGAGTGGATATATATTCTTAATTGTTGCCTTATTTAACATTCTGTAATCAATGCATAATCTAAGTGTTCCATCTTTATTTTTCACAAAAATTACGGGTGCTCCCCAAGGTGAAACACTTGGTCTAATCAAACCTTGAGAAAAATTTCATGCAACTAAGCCTTAAGCTCTACTAATTCTATAGTAGTCATTTGATACGGTGCCTTAGAAATAGGTTCAGTTCCAGGCTTGATCTCAATCGTGAAATCAAATTCCCTTTTGGGTGGAAGACCTAGCAATTCTTCTAGAAATACATCACTAAAGTCTCATAACAAAGATATCGTTCCATAATATCACTACTCTCTTCTAGTTGATTCAGTAATTTTTACTGCATATAAGGTACATCCTTTATTTTTGGCCTTTTTAAGTTGCATAGCTGACAATTTTCTAATAGAAATCTCACGTTTCACACCCTGAATCTCTATTATTTTCTACAGGTCGTCTAAACAACTAATGTGTTTTTCAAAATAGTTCACTTTAGCCTTATGTTCTTCTAACCAATTAACACCTATGATTACATCATAAGACCCTAAAGGTGCAACATAAAGATCAACCTCTATGGAAAATTTAGGTAAGTCGAGGATTACTCCAAAAAGACACATACTAACCGTATGAACAACATTATTCCCATATTGAACAATCCATATTTTATCCATGTTTCTAGCTTTTATTTTTAATTTTGATGCTAATTTACTAGAAATAAAACATTCAGTAGCTCCGGTATCAAAAAGAATAGTTATTGGTAAGCCAAATAACTTACCCAGAACTTCTATGGGTGTGGCTTGTTTCTTAGCCTGCTTGTCAGCTACTGCAGCGTGTATCTTGTGCTGCTGATTATGATCATCCTTCTTTAAAGGACATTAGTTTGTGTAATGATCTTTCCAAAATTATAATAGCCTCCTATAGGTCCCTTCCTAGGCTTGGGTTTATTTCAACCTTAGAGTTATTGTTCTGACCCCCATAGGACTTTTTTCCGTTATTATTGTTCTTGGCAAAGTTGTTCCGTGCATTGTTAGCAAATTTGTTTGTTTCTGCTTTCTTATTTTTATTAGATGAAAACTTATTTTTCATTCCAAATTTCTTCCATGGTCCTTTCTTGGGTGTAAGAGATGATGAAGAGGAGTTAGGATTCTTCTTCCTTACTTCCTCCTTGTGAGTAGAAATTGCCTTTAATTTATGTTCCTGCCTTATGGATTTTTCAACAACCCATTTCATCGTGGTTAGGATATGAACATCCATCTCTCCTCCTATAACGAGATTTAATCCCATAATGAATTTCGATATCCTGAACTTCTCGCGGTTTGTCTTGAGGCACACAATTAAGGAGTTTTGTAAATCGCTCCCAATACTCGATTCTGATTAGCTTTCCTTGAGCTAAGTTATGAAATTCAGTCATTTTTATCATAGTAGAGTTGTGGCAGCCATCATTGCCTAAATTAACCTTTAAATTGGTCCCATGTGATATTAGATTCATCAATATTCAACTCAGCCTTGCGGCTGTCCCACCACGAAGATGCTTCATGAGAAATTTGATATGCTCTGTATCGCCTTTATTTCTTCTAGAAATTTCTTATTGCAAAGTATTTCTCCATTTAATCGAGCCGAGTTCTCAGCCCCATATCCTAATGTGGTGCCATCAAATTTGGGTGGACTTATCCTTTTTTATTTCATTAGTGAGTTCTAACTGCTAGCCTAGCCTTTTTATTCTTAGGCTGAACATGTATGTTAACATTGTTATTATCAACACCCACATTGGCGTTGTCTCCTCGAGGTGGCTGATTATTGTTATCAGCTTCTTTTTCCTCGTCATTACCCATTACTTGTTGTTTAATCATATCCAAATGATCTCTTGTATCTAACAAGGCGAACGATCTCATCGAGTTTCTAGGCACTTGCTTTACTCCATCCTCGGGCGGAGTGTTGTTTACAACATTTCCTCTTGTTCTCACCATTTTCTGTTACAAGAAAATTTAAGTCTCGTTAGATTATGGACACAATAGGTCCAAGAGCTACAACCTTCACTCTCGATACCAAGATGTAACATTCCCATTTTAAGACTTTAGAATCAAGAGATTTTTTTTTTTTTAGTAATTTTTATTGTTCTAAATAAAGCATTATTTAGAACAAACATCCCATGCCAATAAATTTCAATGGATAAACATATGTTTTTGTAATGACTCGGTGATTCACCGATCTATTCATTTCATAACTCGATAAGCTACTGATCTATTTAAGTCATCTTATGTATTGAATACATATTGTATACTTTATATAATTTGTCTTCCTACCCTACATTGGAGTACTTGAGTGATCTGTTTAAATAACATATCTGAATATCTACTACCAATATTCATTTGATATCACGTTGTTTTAAACTTGGTGACATAGGACAACTCAACAAACACTTTGTGATACTTTGGCCAAAGATTTACAACATATCTTTGTGTATGTCACTATTGTTAGGAATTAGTATTCACATGGTTGTTAGTATTTGTTACATGTTAGTTTATTATACATATATATTGTTATAACAATATATATTCGGGTGTGTTGTAGTTTCCTATTTTATAGGAAGTCAGTTTTCCTATTGATATGGCTATATAATAGCCTATGAATGTAATTCAATGTGTGTCGAATACAATATCATTATATTATTTCCTGTGTAAGAATATTGTTGTTCAAACATTTGGTACCAGAGCGACTATGGATCCATGATATATTATACAGGGAAAATCTTTTGCTATTCACGTTTTCCCTGGTTAATGAGAGATTTTTTTGTGAGCATTCTAGATATAGTTCAGCTCGTATGATTTGATCATCATCAGGCTGAGACATCTCTACAGGCATTTGTTTTTGGATCGGGTGCATCTACAGTCACTGCCTTTGCCGTATTCAGATCTGAATCTATGTGGAGGAAGATCTATCATAGATAGAACAGTCAGCAAATTACATTGGAGGTTTCTTTCTGAATCAAAGTTTTCATACATTGCATTGTTATATTCTGCATATAAGGTACACGTTGTCATTGGGAATTGATATGTGTTTGATCTCAATTTTGTACTTGTATATCGCTGGAAGAATTTTTGGCATCAGGAGGTCCGAGACATTTTTGCATATCAGTTCCTTGGATCTGCATGTATCACAGTTTTGTGGTTGCATTCCTTCTCACCGCCTAGCTGTGTATCTTCTACACTGTCGTATGACCTCCACTGCACATTTGGACATCGTCCTGAGCATTCTTGTTTTCTTCACCATCGGTTTGTGATGTCTGTGGTAGATCGCCATTCCTGTTTTAGGATCTAAGGGCTCCAACTTCTTTCATCATCATTTGATCTGCTTTAAATTTGAGTGCCACGTTTGCATTGGTTGGAAGCTAAACTATTTCTTTGTATTTCATCGGTTTCAATGACTCCCCATACGTAATCTGTGTTGTCTTATCTCTCCAGATGGACTTGTTTTAGTTTACAACTGTGATCCACTAAAATTGCATGGACATTACATATTAACAGTTGGTCCAATATCAATGGCGTATTCTACGCATGTTTACTTGCTTGTAGGTGCACGATAGAAAAGAAGACAAGGTGTTAAATCTATTGTTGGTCTCGCGTAAGGCATCTTGGCGTGGGTAAATACAAATGGCAGGGGCAGCTTTAACCTATTTATCCATCGATCAAAATTCTTCCATGGATGTTTCTTAGCCTTGTTTTTTGTCTCAAACTATAGGCCGTATTCTGAAATTCACATAGATTCCAAGTCTTCCATTAGAAAGGTGTGTGTCACATAAGCATATGTCAAAAATAGGTGATTTTAAGGTATTTATTTATTGTCTTGTCAAGTGTTAAAGTCATGTCATTGTATTAAGTCTGAAAAATAAAAAATAAATTTTCCTTACGAACGCATTTTCGGTGGAATCCGACGTTCGGGTAAGGTGTGTAATTTTTGAGCCTCAAATTCCAAATCTGCTAAGTTAAGTAGCATATTAATGGAGGATGGAGGCATCGGAGGTGGAGGTCGAGACAATGACCTCTCGTCAGTCACCGATGATGGGGCCACGCAGAAGCTGTGGTGGCATATGTATGGTGTGAGTATATGATTTTCAGTGTGGTTTCCATTTTCTCAGTGTGCTTCAGTTTGCAGTGTTCCTGTTGCTTTGAGTGGTGTGATTTATTGTTAATACTGGAAAAGAATTGTATAAGAGAGCAGAAAACTACGGAGATCCTCTGACTGCAGAGATCCTCTGACTGCCGTACTTCGTTGGAAGATGATCGGTCAGTGAATACGTTCATTGGCAATGGTGATCATGTGCAGCAAGATCAAGACAACAAGATCCAGTTAGTATGATACAACACAATACATTTTTCCCTTTCTGATTTCTTATTTGGAATTTCACATTGTGGGGGGGAATACATACCAATGTTCCATTCCCATTCTGCACCCAAAACGACTTAGTCAAGGAAAGCTTCCAGTGGCAGTGGCAGTTTTCTATGTTGTTTGAGATCGAGTGGCAGTGATCAATGACAGAGACTACAATTAAGAACATTACGATTCTTATAGGAAGTAATGTGAAATATTTTCAATATATCTTCTATTGTGCAGTTTTGAGATATGCAAGTTGTGTTTCCTACATAATTCCCTGATGTATAAGCATAGTGGTGAACAGTAGCACCAGAGTAAGTCAGTTCATGGATCTTGAAAGGGTTTGTGGGAGGATCCAGAAAACCACATGAGGTGGACAGTTGATGAAGTTCCTGTCACGTCAAGGTTTGTGGTAAGCCTGTTTAAAACCATGGAAGGAGAGATCCTTTCTTTTGATCAAGGTCATGAGTTATAGAGTTGGACATGCCACAGGGGTGAGCATACTACAGAGGAGCGTGTGGATGTTTTTTTACCATGTAAACACTAAGGGGGGGAATGTTAGGAATTAGTATTCACATGGTTGTTAGTATTTGTTACATGTTAGTTTATTATACATATATATTGTTATAACAATATATATTCGGGTGTGTTGTAGTTTCCTATTTTATAGGAAGTCAGTTTTCCTATTGATATGGCTATATAATAGCCTATGAATGTAATTCATTGTGTGTTGAATAAAATATCATTATATTATTTCCTGTGTAAGAATATTGTTGTTCAAATAACTATTCCTAGATGGAACACTCGTCATTTTGGAATACGTCCTTCACCTCACTCCTCTATTATCATGATTGGTCATTACTTGACTCACCGTTAATCCACTTATTCCAAGTTTTTACCCTAACCTAGACAGAAACATAACCTATTATAGGAAGATGCTCATAATGGCTTAGGGTAAATGGGCATACTTGTTTGACCTAAGTCAACTAGATGTGCCAACGTACCGAGCCATTGGAAGGTAATTCCAATCATAAATATGCTCCTATCCGGACCTACAGAGAAACTAGGTTCAAGTCGAGTTCCTATTGTGTGTAGATCTAGATGAACAATACATAAGAGTGATGCCACATGTCAACTACAACGCTGTATTCTTGATAAGACCCAAGCCTTTTTAAAATTATAGCCTGCGGTTGGCATGTGCCAACATCCTACAGAAACTACCTCATCGAGATGTACATACCCCCAAGGAGATTGTTAATACTTTGTTAGTTTAGATTATTTCTTGATTACAACAACCCTTCCAAACCCTAACCCAACACTTAATAAGTTCTTTCCTAAATTTTCTTCATTTAGTCCATTAAGAACTTTTTTATATTCATGGTTGCTTTTAATGTTTGATCACACAGTTAAACTGCCAATTAACCATAACTGAACAACGTTATCATATGTTTTATTTAAAAGTACAATAACTTTTTAGAAAAGTTCAACGCTAGAATATATCCAATTTAAAGTAGACTTCATACAAAATGAAGTCTAATAAATTGTAATCATATTTCCAAACCTTTTGGTTTAAGAAATTAAGAAGGAGAAAGAGTCTTTATCTCCATGTTAAGTGTTAGGGTATATGCTACCCAATATCCATATTTCTTAATGTATGTTCATCACACGTTACATTACTATGTTATATAGTTTAGATAAAGAATATCATATTCTGCAACTTAACAATCTGCATCACAAGTAGGGAAATTGAACTAAATCCCTTTATCCAAATTATCAAAGCACAACCAATCAAGCATATAAATAATATGAAGAATATCAACAAGATAGAAATCCATATCTTTCTTACAAGTACAAAATAATTTACACAACCAATACATGTAAACTCTCAACTTTCAATTCATCTTTATAACTTATACATTTACAAGACTTATGCATTTAGGCATACTGCATAACAACTGCCTTCATTATAAAAGAATACTACTTTTCTTTTTCATTACAATCTCAAGAACAAATCATAATTCTTCACAAAGAATCAAACTTAAATCAGCCAATGCATCATATAAGTTTTTCCTTCTTTTTATCACTTATGAAGTCCATCTGCAAAAATTGCTAGCACGGTCAGTTCAATGAACTGAGCATGATAAGAACTAAGCCTTAAAACAAAGTGCATTCCAATAATTGTTCTATTAAAAGAAATCTGCTTTAAAGAGACAATTAATACATCATAAATATCAATATAAGTAATAGCAAATGGAAAAGAAGTACATTAACCAATCTGAATTCACTTCTAAGAGAAGAACAAAATATAATCCACAACATTTGCCTTACAAAATTTAAATTTTAATTGATCCTAACAATTACCTTTAAACAACAAAGAAAGGGTTTACAATATAGTTCTCATTGGAATGATTCATCTAGCTCCTAAGCAAGAAAGAAGGATATCCATTCCAAACTATGCTCAACACAAAAATATCAGAAAACAAATACAAGTTCAAAACATGAATTTAACTGTTTCGTTTAAAGGACAACTACCTTTAAATACAACATTTTAGATTTTAAATAGAACAGAATCCCATATCAATCTAAGAAGGAATATAGAATTTTAACAGTCTGACAACAAGATTGTATTTTTTGTTCAACAAAACCGAAACAACAAATCTCTTCCTTCATCACTTTAACAAATGATATGAACAAGGAAGGCTAAACAGGTATAATAAATTTCATTTTGCAAGAGAACTAATAATAGAAGGGTTCAATCAAATGAACTAATCCCTACAAGTTAGAAAGGGAATCATATCATAATTTGACTCAATCTTTAATTTCTTCTCTAAACTTAACAACAAATTCCGTCTCTAATCCAAACAATAAGCTCATACACTAGTTCCCGAAGAGAAAACAAAACCAACTTATTGCAAAGAAATGTACAGCAAGTTCCCCTTACAATCCTTGTCATTACAAGCATGAGTTCCAAATTCAGTTTAGAACAACATACAGTAAAGTTTTAAAACAACACCCTGTCCCTAAGGGTTCCCAATTTCCTTCTTCTTTTAAAAGACTCAAGCATTCACTTATTGATCCCAACAAGATTAGGAAACCCGAAACTTTAAACTAAACCAGTTCAGGAGTATGCTCGAACTCGAAACTGAAGTTCCTTTACATGCCTCCACAACATTGTATTAATCGTGGGTGATTCATAATTCTATTAGAACTATAAAATGAAATCAGACTTGAACAAATTTAAGTATTCTACCTCCACTACTATTTCTAAGCACTGGTACAAACTTGTTTAAAAGAATTCCAAATTCTTCTATCAAATGAAAGTGTTTCCAATTAAATCTCCAAGAGATGTTCAAATAGCTCAGTCATACTACTTACCCAGAATTACCGGGAGTAATCAGTTTGCATTAAAGGAGTTATAAACTCTCAACTAAAAATACAATTTAAAACCAACTCACAAATACCAGAACAGAGCTAACATGTCGTTCAACTAAAAATTCCAAACACTATGTATCAAATTACATGTACAGTGTTGAATCACAAAGTCTCAAACATGAGCATAGAAATATATACAAATATTATGATATAAGTCAGAATATAACACGAACGACCCTAACCAGTTTATAGCGTAAACAAGAAACCCTATTTCCAACTCAAAATGAAACACAAGTTTCTCACAGAGGAGTTCAGAACTACTCAAGTAGATATTCGTAGGTTCAGGGAAACCACTATTCCCATTCTAGTTTGCATTTCAAACAAAGAAAACTCAAACCAGCTCAAAACACAAGCTCCTAACCAGAGTTCAGAACTATTCATAAAATATGATTACTATGAAAATTACAAACTTCCATTAACAGCCCAGAATAACACTAGAATAACATGAGTACAGAGGTTCATATGGACTTCAAAAATAGTTTAGGATTACTTGAGAATCCAAAGATGGTTACAAAGTAACAACTTCCAACCCAAATTCTTAACAAAACACTTTCCCATATCAAGCTTAAGTTACACACAAACTTGAATACAGGCTCAAACGAAACACCAGCTCAAATACAAGCTTTAGCTCAAACAAAACATGAACCCGAATATAGGATCTAGCTCAACAAAAGATGAGCTCCAAAGAATGATCAGATGGGATTCAAGTTCCCAAAACTCATAACCAAATAACAACGATGAAGGTCAGTAAAAAACATAACTTCTTCGTATACTAGTTTAAGAAATGACAAGCAGAGTTACAGTAACAAGTTTCTCATGCATGTCTCATTAATTATCACATGCCAAGAAAGTTTTCAAGACTTCTCATTAATTTACCAAGGATTCATACCCAAATTCTAGAGATTATAAAAACCCACCAGAAAATAACCAGATAAAACATGCAAGCCAAGAATCTCACAAGAGCAGACTTGTTTTAATGAAACATTTAGAAGAAAGCAAGAGATATTAATGGTTAGAGCCTATCATGCCTAATAGCACTTCTACCAAATCAAAGGAGACTTCCAGATGAGCTTCCAACTCCTTTTATTTTCCACGAAAGATCAACCAACCAATAACTTTCCTCAAAATGCCTCATATACCTTCCCATGATCGAAAATAGACCAGGTGAGTTAAAAATAGTAATGAAGTGAAAGTTAAACTACTGGTTCGAAGAACCAGTTTGCTTCATGCAGAGAAAAATCTGAAAAGCATGCAAAAACCAACAACCTCCCACAAATCCACCTTCCAAGTTTCCTAGATGGTTTGTGAACAAAACCCGAGGCCAATTAATTTCATTAATTCTAATTTTCCCGCTCAACTCTCCTTGCCACCACCTCCCAAATCTGGTGAATGCCAATTCCCATTTAACATGCAACTCCATATTTAGTGGAGTTTCCACATAAGCCTCCACCAAATCAACTAGCCCCTGCCAAAACTAGCAGTACGTAATGCCTTTAAGAACCTTATCAACAATTCAATGCCATTGGAACCATCGCCTTAGAGGTATGTAACCCTTTTAGGTTCCCATTAAAATATCTTAGGATAGATCCTTAAAATTAGGTTAGTTTAGGAATAATTACCTTAGGTCTTAACACATTACCTTAGGTAATTCCAACATTAGGTTAGATCATCTCATAACCTTATAGCATTAGGTTTTAGGTTAATTTAGATAGCCTAGCAACCTTTCCATATTCCCTTAGCACAAGGATTAGGTTAGAATAAAAATTCAATTAAGTAACATAGCTAGGTAGTAAATATTCTTACCTAGCTTAGGATTCCATAGGATAATCCTTTAGTTTTAGGATTTTGAATCCCTCCTATGTCATGAACAGTTGTATTTCCTCTACATCAGCAATGTACTGCCAAGATCAATCTCCAAGGACCTAAGCACAACATACAACTGAATAGAAACACGTTCACACAAGATTAAAGAACTTGTAATAAAAAAATTCAGTCCACCATGTCCCTCAATTATGGAATGTAAATTTACCATTCGTTCAACTGAAAAGGTTTAAAACAATCCTTGGATCACTGAAATTGATCCAAGGATGAGTCAAGTAAAGAGATAAGTTTGTAACTCTTAAACCAGATTACAACTCACCTACAAGAAGTGAAAAATGGATTTAAGGAAGCCATTCCATTCTTTTCTAATGATCTTATGAATAGAAAAGATTTATCCATATAAAGCATGATCTCCAACAATCAAAAGAACACATCTTTAGAATAAATCACATGTCAACACTTGAAATGCAAAGTAGGAATATAACAATTGTCAAGGGAATTACAAGGAAGGAAGATTTGTTGGAGGTAGTTTGATCTTGCATGCATTGCGATTTTTGCTCTGCATGGAGCTATCTGGTTCATCGCAGTTCAACTTTTACTTCAAGGTTATTTTTTTTCCTCTGGTCTATTTTCGATTGAAGGAAAGTATATGAGGCATTAGAAGAAAATATGTTTGGTTTTGATATTTCGTGGAGGAGAAAAAGAGTTGGAAGCTCAGCTGGAAGTCTCCTTCGAATTGGCAGAAGCACTATCAAGCATGATAGGCTCTACCCATTAATATTTCTTTCTTTCTTCTAAATGATTCATTAAAACAATTCTACTCTCATGAGATAAATGTTTTCATGATTTGTCTGTTATTTACTTTCATGGTTTTATGAATCTCTTTTGTTTTTGGATATAAATCCATTGCAAAATAATGTTAGCCTTTAGAAACTCTCTCTATGTAATTTCAGGTGACATGCATGTGAAACTCATATTCGAAGCTTTGTATTTTGTTCTGAACTTGTGTTCAAGGTTGGTGTTGTTCTGAACTAGTATTCGATGCCTTGTGTTTCATTTTGAACTTATATTGGATCCTTGTGTTTCATTCTGAGCTTGTATTGGAGATTTGTGTTGTTCGAACTTGTGTTTGAAGATTCATGTTTAGCACTATACTCGTATTCAATACTTGTGTGTTCTGAACTTGTATTCGTGAATTGTGTTTGGTTCTATACTTGTATTCTAAGCTTTTAGTTTTACTCGTATTCAAGGTTTGAGATGCTTAGAAATCATTTACGGTACTATATGCTTGAAAAATATTGAGAGAATATTTTTGTTTGAGTTGTTTTGGTTATCTCTTTTGAGATCTTCTCCTTATAGCTTCTTGAGTTGGAATGGTTGTGGTACTTCTATTTTTGAGACTGTACCACCTTCTTTGAACTTGTAAGGGCATGTAAATATGGAGGATATTCTTCTCTCCTCTTCTATGAGAAAACCCACATCTTGTTGAAGGCTTGAATGTTTTGTTTGAAGTTTAATTGTGCTGAACGGTAACTCGTTGAGGGACTAATGAACCTCTAGTTAGTTATTATACTATTATTTACTCTTTGGTTTGATATAGAGTTTGTTGAAACAGTCATTATCGATTTTTTACGGATTATAGAAATGTGGTATGCATACTCCTTGTGATTGATGTTAGAAATGAACACCTTCTTTGTCACAATATTTATAGATGGAGCTATGCAAGTCTTTTTATCATGAATTTTGTTTTGATCAAGTTTGAGGTAATGTTGGGACCTTTCTTGACTTATTGTGTTTTGGGTCTTCTTACTCTCTTTAGATCCTTTTAATTGATTTTTGGGTTTTAAGAAAGAAGATTTGAACACTCTCGTGTACAAAATCTTGTATGGAAGGTTATATTACCTCTGGTTCGGATTGTTTCTTTAATTTGTTCTTATTTTAGATCACAAACTACTTGCTCTTTTGTATTGAGCTATTGAAGCCCTTGTAATTGGGATTTCAGTTCTATTGAGTTCATGAGTATTTTTGAACTTGTTTAGCTTATACTGATTTGGGTTTTGTATCCTTTGTTAGATTCTTTGGGTCTTTAAAAAGAGAAAGGAATA
The DNA here is from genome assembly GCA_018340775.1 of Taxus wallichiana var. yunnanensis. Classification (NCBI taxonomy): domain Eukaryota; kingdom Viridiplantae; phylum Streptophyta; class Pinopsida; order Cupressales; family Taxaceae; genus Taxus; species Taxus wallichiana. Next base: position 172,975,451 of record CM031234.1, read on the forward strand.
TATTTCTCTTGTGGACAATTTTATTTTGGGACTGTATTGTGTACTCCTTTCTATGAATTGAATTCGAAATTGTGTTTAATGAATTGGAATATATAAACCAGGTTGTATTGATTTGTAAGGGAAACTAGAAGTGTGCTTTCTTTAACTATGAGTTTGGTTTTGTATTCTCATTTGGGATCTAGTAAAGAACTTCTAAGTTTGGAAATAGAAATGGGAATTCATTTGATAGTTCAAATGAAATGAATTCTTGATTGGACCTTTTCTATTTGAGATCCTTTTAACTTTTGTTAAGATAAGTTCATTTGATTGAAATTCTCTATGGCATGACTCTCTTCTTGGCTGTAGAGTGGTTGTTCTCTTAGGCCTGCTCGACTCCTTGGGTTCATCTTTCTATCCTTCTGTCTTGTAGGAAATAGTGGGAAACCACTCTTCTGAGATGGAAATTTCCTTGTGGATTGTTTAGTCTACTTTGTACTATGTCATTTGTTGTAATGATGTGGAAAGAGAATAGCTGAGTCGGTTCTATTGAAGAGAAAATGTAAACATGCTTCACCGATTGCTTTGTTTAACTGAGTCATACTTCATTTGGATTTAATATTGGAAGGTTTTATCTTTTTGCACTCTATCTTATTATGAATCCTCCTTGGATGGACATGAGAAGAGATTAACCCTGTGTGAGTCTTGCTTTGATTTTTGGAACATATGGTTTCGAAATTTGAATGATATATTCTAACATGTAGAAGTTAGTTAAGACTTGCAGGTAGAATGTTTTGATTCTCTATCCCTTCTTGGATTGATTTGGGATTCTTGTTTATATTTTGTCTCTTTAATGTTGAATCCTTATATTGTTATCCTTGAACTGAAGCAATTATGTGTGTTCTGATCCTGTTTCTATCTTTCAGACGATTAGTGAATGGGGGATAGTATATATTGATTCTTCTTATTTTGCCTAAGTTGTAGGATGAAGCATCCTAATATGAGCTATGCTGTAAATAACTTCTTTTGCTACATAGTAAAGATAAATACTATATTTCTATTTAGATAGAATTATGAAACAATTGGATGACAAGATCTGTTGTTTGTTTAAAGGTAATTGATTGGGTCAATTAAACTATATGTTATCATGTAGATGTAGCTGATTATATTATGCTCTTTTCTTAAAAGTGAATTCAGACTCCTTAATTGTACTTCTTTTTTGGATGTTTTTATTCATGCTTATTTGTATGATGTATTAATTGTTTCATTAAAGCAGAGTTGTTTTAATGGAACAATTAGTGGAATGCATTTCATTTTAATGCTTAGTGCTTATCATGCTCAGTTCATTGAACTGAACTGTGCTAGAATTTTTTTGCAGATGGACATCGTAAGTGATAAAAGAAGGAAAAAAAATTATGATGCATTGGCTTATTTAATTCTGGATCTTATGTAAAGAATTTCAATTCATTCTTGAGTTGTATTGGAAAAGAGAAGTGATGTTATTTTATGATCTTAATGATGATTGACATGCAGTATGTCTAAAATGCATAGTCTTGTAAATGTATATTTTATCATGATGAATTGAAAGGTTTGGAGACTGACTCCAATTTGTTGTGTAAATTCTCTTGTACTTTATATGATGGAAATAGTAGTGATATCTTGTCGATATTCTTTATATCTGTTTGTATACTATTGTTGTTATCAATTGATAAGTTGGATTAAAGGGGATAGTACAATCTCCCTTACTATAATGAAACTTGTTAAATTGCAAAATATGTCATTCTCTAACTAAAAACTATAGTTTAAATAATGAAATATGCTTTGGTCATACAATTAAACTATATGAGTAATGAATGATAAAAAGGTTATGTTAACCCTAACATCTAACCATGTAGAGGAAGACTCTTCCTCTCTCAAAAGAATGAAAAATAAATGGAATGGTGGTTATGATCTTTAATCCTTGTGCTTCATTTATAAAAAGTAAACACTAGCTGAATCTAGGTGAATGATACACCTTCTTTGGACAACTAGGTTACATTAAAAATTAACCGTTTGATGTTTGCTCCCTGCTTTTTTCGGGATAACTACTTGTTAGGCCACATTAATGAACATCAATGCAAGCATGAGTTAATGAAGTTATTAATATCAAATCAGATTAATTATGGATAAATAACTTAATGAATGTTGGAATTAGGGTTAGGCATGGTTGCTGCAATCTGAATCTTAATCCAATTAAATTAAATCTAATGACCACTAAGGAGTATGTACATCGTGATGAATAAGTTCTAATGGATTTTGGCACACGCCAGCTGCAGGACTGTACCTTCAAGAAGACCAAGGGATTCTCAAGGATACAGTGTTGCAGTTGACATGTGGCAACACCCTTTCATATTTATTCATCTAGATCTACACACATCTGGACTTGAACTTAGTTTCTCTCTAGGTCAAGTTAGTAGCATGTTTAGGATAGGGAGTAGCTTTCTATGACTCAGGGTACCTTGGCACATTTGGTTGACTTAGGTCGACCGAGTATGCCCATATACCCTAAGTCATTGTGAGCATCTTCCTATAACAAATTATGTTGCTAACCTAGGCTAGGGTCAAACCTTGGGCAAGTGGACTGATAGAAGTTAGTAAAGACCATTCTAGATAATAGAAGAGTGAGGTGAAGGATGTATTCTGAAATGATGAGTATGCCATCTAGGAATAGTAACATGAATAGTATGTTGAAAATATTTGGCCAAAGTATCACAAGTTATTGGTTACGTTGTCCTATGTCACCTAGTTTAAAGCAACATGATGTCAGATGAATATTGGTAATAAATATTCAGATAGGTTCTTTAAAAATATCACTTAGTACCCAAAATAGGGTATGAAAAACCAAGTATACATGGTATACATAAAGTATTCTATACTTTAAGTCAAACATGAGAGATCGGTTGGTAACCGAGTCATGGAATGAGAGATTAGTAGCATACCGAGTCATTATAGCTGCATATGGTTATCTATTATGAGATTGATTGGCATGGAATGTGTGTTCTAAATGATGTTTTATTTAGAATAGAGAACATTGCATTTCAAAAAAAAATCCATTGTTTCTAAAGTCTTAAAATGGGAATGTTACAAGGGGAGATATTTGGATAACAATTTTTGTGTCTTTCAAGGCCATCTTCATGTTAGATGAAAGAGATTAGTAGCATGGAACATCCTTTGGGCATGGATTCTGCTATGTGAACATAAAATTCTAATCTGGAACCTTGAAGAAATTCCCTTAAATCCACTTTGAAACACATTTTGAACTTTGTTCTTAATCATGCAATATTTTTGAAAACTATTGGAAGATAACTAACATCCTAGAAGCAAAGAAAGATTGCATGTAAGAAGTACAGCGGAGAAAATAACTACGTACAAACAAAATAATGTGCATGTAACGCACTTGGAATAATTGAAACTTATCTAACATATACCAGGTGATGCAAAAACTTTATGGAAAGGTTTGAGATGGATCCCATTTACTAGAATTGAAAGCGCACCTCCATCAATATGAAATAACTTAAAAATTTATCCTCCTTCTAGGAATTAATAACATATGGGCCACTCTAAAGTGCATCAAAATTTGAATGAAACCCTAGTTTGTCTCTATCAACATCCCATTTTAAGACCAAGTTCCCAAATTTGAAAGCTTGAGGCCTAGCCTTTCTGTCAAACCACTTATTTGTTGATTATTTATGTTGTTCTAGCTTTATCATGGAAGAGTTTCTTGATTCTTCAAATTTAACCAGCTCTTCCATTCTGATTTCTCTTCGATCCACGCCCTCAAACTCTAACTGTTGGGAAATCTATAATGAAGGAAAATCAAGAGATAAGGGAGTCTAGGTTCCTTACCATAAAATTTTTATAAGGTGATGTACCTATTACCTTCTCCAATATGATTTTGTCTTCCCAAATATCATGCGAGACCTTTGTTTATTCCACTTCCTTTGGTTGATATTCATTGTTTGCTTCATGATTCTAATTAGGTTCTTGTTTGTTGACTCTACCAAGCCATTACCTTGAGGGTAGTAGTTAGAAGAAGTCTTCAAATATATGCCTAGATTAAGTGCCCAATCAATGATTCTATTTCCAAGGAAGACCTTTGTATTATCTAAAATGATTATCTAAGGGATGTCAAACCTTGTTACAATTCCTTCAAGAAATTTGAGAATGACTGACTTGGTTGATTCTTTGAGTGCGACAGACTTATGTCCATGTGATGAAGTAATCCATGGTTATCAACACCCATTTATGCCTAGAGATTGAAGGAGGATTGATCATGTATATGAAGTTGATACCCCATTGCATAAAATGCTCATCTGCTTGGATTGGTCGGAGGGGAAGTGCTGCTAATATTTTCTTTCCTGTAAATAAAGTGTATTCTTTTCATCTCATGACCCACTTGTGCATATCTACAAACAAGGTAAGCCAAAAGAGTATTTTCATTATGATATTCATTGTTTTAGTCTTAGAAAAGAAGTGTCCACTAGAGAATCCATCGTGAAATTATGCCAACACTTTTTCAGTCCACACGTAATCAACACATTTCAACAACATGCCATTAAAATTCCTCTTGAAGAGAAGACTATCAATCAAAACATACAAAATAGATTGCAGCCTTATATGTCTTCTCTTTGCTTTTTTTAGACCAGGAGGGTATGCAACCTCGAGATAGGGATGTGATCATGTCCTTTATCTAGCAGCGCAAGCTAGGGGCTTAACTCTTTTTAGGCTTAGCGTGTGGGAGATATTCATCAAGAAACAATAAAGTTTCAGTGCATCTTGTGCATCCTTCAAAATTTGTTTGCAAAGCGTGCTACCTCTAACCAACTTCATGACTTTGATATTCACATCATACTCCATGATTTTGGTCACCCATCGTGCTCTCTTCTCATTGATCTCTTCTCCCATGATGAAGTATCTCACACTTGTGTGTGAAACTAACACCTTGATGTGGTTTGTGGAGAGCATGATCTTGAACTTCTTGAGCATGTGCATGATGGCAAAGACCTATTTTTCCATGTGACTGTATTTCAACTCATAATCCTTTACGTTTTGACTGAATAAATCCACTAGCTACTCCAATCCTTGTTCATTTTCTTGTGTCAAGACAAAAACAACACTTGCATCAGCTCCATAAGCATAAAGGATGAAATCCTTTGAATAATCCAGGTTGATGAGTGTTGGCATGCAAGAAATTTCTTGCTTGATTTTTTGAAGCTTTCTTTTCCTTATTCTCTGTCTACCCAAGGATGTGTCTTTCTTGAGCATGAGAGTGATGGGCCTTACTAGTCCTACAAAATTAGGAATGAATCTCCTAAAATTTTATTTTTCCAAGAAAGGACTACAAGGATTTCTTGTGCGCCAACAGGGAAAGATCCAATATTTCCAAAACATGATTAGTATCAATTGTGATGCCATCCTTTGAGACAACATGGCCTGAAAGCTTTCCTTGTGCCACTGTAAAATTACACTTCTTGGGGTTAAGAGATACCCCAAATTTTCTACACCTCTCAAAGACTTTCTATAGATGTGTCATGTGATCTCTACTCTACTTTGAGAAAATAGTTATGTCATCAATTTAAACCAAGATGAATTCATTGATATATCCTTTGAAGGCAATATCCATGACATGTTGAAACATCACTCCTACGTTTTAAAAACCAAAGGGCATCTTCTCGATCAGAATATGTTCCCCACTTAGTTGTAAATGTTGTTTTGTATTGATACTCTTCCTTGATCAAGATCGATTGAAGACAGAAAACCCATCGAGCATAGAGAATATTTGCACGTCACCACAATCTACAAAATATGCTCCATAGAAGGAAAAGGATAATGATCCTTCAATCAATCTTTATTTAAATATTTGAAATCAATGCAAAATATGATTTCACAATTCTTCTTATTCACCTTTGGAACAAGATTCGGGACCCAAGTAGAGTACTTGATAGGAAAAATTATATTTTCTGTAACATCCTCATTATATACTTTAGAACAAGTGAATTTATTTATTATTATTTTTTTGATAATTGCATCCTGGTTCTAAATACATAATTTAGAACTCACAAATCAAATAACCATTCATATAACAGACAACCATATGCAACTGTAATGACTCGGATTACTTCCGATCTATTCATTCCATGACTCGGTAATCTACCGATCTATTCATGAGTAAAAAGAGTTGGTGTTTTTAGATAACACTTTACTCTTGCGGTTCTCTTCCCTACTCTGGGATTCAGAATGCTCTGTCCAAGGAACCTAACTGAATAATCGTTACTATTATTCATCGGCATCTCATCCCTTAGACTAGGTGAATTAGGACAACGCAATCAGCAGCTTGCGATACTTTGGCCAAAGATTTGAAACATACTGTTTATGTCTCGTATTCCTTAACGGCATACTCGTCAATCTGGAATACGTCCTTCACCCCATTCATATGTTATATAGAATGTCCTACACTGACTACTGTCAGTCCTTCCTTTCACAACTGAATCACCCGGAGGCAGATTAACAAGGTGATAATGTTATATGGATGCCCACGAGGATTAGGGATATGGTGACATACTGGTTCAACCTTGCAGTTCAACCAGTGTGTCATGATGCCCCGAATCTCCTAGGTAGCCTTATAACATGACCACGTTCTTAATCGGACCCTGGGTAACTCGTGTGAAATCAAGTGTAAATCTTAGCGATCAATGCAAAGGGTGTCGCCATAAGTCATCTGCATTGTTGTAACTTCGAGAAGATCCTAATCTTCTCGGAGGTACAACCCTGCAGTTGACTTGTGTCGTCAACCTTTAAATCCGCCTCGAAAATATCTACTTAATAACATGCGTTACGCACTTGAGTTTAAATTACTTTAAAGACTTTTCCCTAAGGTTAGCCTTTCCCGTTCCCTGGATTCTTCGTCTTAAGACGACCCTCCTCTATAAAACCCATTACATGGTAGAGGTATTAAGGTCAAGTTCTCATCAAGGAGTCATTAGAATACACCGATTCTAAAACAACAGAATTGGACAATATCTCATAACCTTTGCTTGAGATTGCCATCTGAACTCCATTTGATTGTATATCAGTTCTCTTAACTGAATTTATATCATACTTATTAGTATAAAGATATAAATGATTAAGAATCCAATTTAATATTGTCCTGTCATACTTAGGACTAGGGATTAGTAATTTAATCCAGCTTGTTTAGCGTTCCGCTTAGGTTCATTTTTAACCTATCTTCTAGAAAGACAATTATTTAAATTCAATATTGCTTTTGCTAGAACAAATTAGAACTACTAAACACTCATAAGAATTCAATCTTATTTCCTTATAAGCTTTCATTGTCAATCACAAAAGCATCCATATTACACAAAGATAACGTTACCACTCTGGTATATAAACCGAAGAAGGTCAACTATCAGAAATAGAATACAACACATAAGTATCAAACACTTATTTCCATTCCTTTCAAAACTATACAATTACATTTTATGCAAACAAAGATACTTGATACTAATGCTCAACGGAAAAGAAACATCTTTTCACATATAGTACATTTATAAAATCAAGTCAGTAATTCATTATAAATCAATTAAACAATCGATCAACTTTTCGTCGATCTGCATTGCTTTTACCTCTTACGGCAACCATCTACAAAAATAGTCCACATGAGTCGCCTTGAATGAACTGAGCATGATAAGCACTAACTTTTAAAACAATTGCAATCCATCAATTGTTTTCATTAAACACCCTGTTTAAATGAGATCAATTATCCAAACAAGTAAACATATTCAGACTATGCCTTTGTAATACAAAATGTCTACAAATGTGTAACTCTATCATCGTTACAAAATAGTCTTACTCACTTCTCTAATATTTCATCAAATATTAAGAATCAAAGAACGAATGTACACAAACAATCATTGCATCCAAAATCACCACATTGAATGAGATCGTTTCATTCATCCAAAAGGAAATATCATAACAATTCGGATTCCACCAATATGTTACAAAACAATTCCCAGCTTTATTAGATGAGATATCATCAAATAAGCAAAAGAAGAAAAAGAACCAAATCATTCACACTTCCTTTCACATAAGTTCATTACTTTGTAATGTCTTCACATATGAATTGTATTCATCCAAAGATGTATACGATTAAGTCCGTCAAACTATAAGAAGAATTACTGTCATAATAAAAATCGAACAAAACAAGGCTTTTCAACCCAAGTTCGAAATCAAAGAACCTCTAGAATTGCGGTCAACAATGGACAACATTGCATTAGGCAATTGAATGTTTCCCTAAGATTATGCCAAGATAATCACTCAAAACTTCCGAACATGCTCAGTCACAATCAGACAGGAGTAAACGGAGAGGAATATAACCAATCTATTCTTACCTTGGCGCATGCAAGTCTAAAGTGTGGTATTCGCGACTCACCCCAACAGGGACAGAACACGAAATAATTAACCATACTCAAGGAACTCAACAGTGACAAACGACAGTGTCCAAGTAGCAGGTTCATTAAGAGACAGAAATACAAGTTACCTTCCAAGAACTCAAATGATTCCAACAGTAGTAACAAGTCAAACAATTACATATGATTCCATCTGAGCTCATCAACGGAGCATAATAAAAATCAGGAAAACAAATTTAATTACTGATTTCAAACAAAGAATCCAACTGAACTCTTGCCAATGCGACACAATGGTATTCTTACGAATAACAGAGATCAAAATACAAATTATTCCCTTAAGTCGCTGGAACAACGATTTCCAAAATTCATCTATATTCAACCATGAACAGTGACTTAAACATATAAATCATTCAATCGACTCCACTGAGTCATTCAAATAAAAATGAATATAATTCTGTATTTATATTGCATACTGATACGGGTTAATATCCATGACCTAACTTCATAAGGCCGATATACAAGATGTCAAACTATTCAGAGAAATCCGTCCAGGCCAAATAGACATCACGAGTTCAATCTCAGGCTTATACAGAAGCCAAAAGAAACAAGATACCCTCTACAGGTTAAACAATGATTAAACCCAACAGTCCCAATTTGAAGCGATCACACTTTGGTTGTTTATCAAGAATCAAACCAAGTCTATACAACGGTATTCAAGATAATAAAGAAGTATAATTAATGATTCATCTACTCCAAAGAATGATAAACATAAAAGAAACAGGCTTCATAATTACTTGTTTTCGTAAAGAAAATACCAACCGAACCTTCTTGAACATTTTGAACAAGTTACACGAAGGAAACAAACAAGATAAATCCGGGAATCTATACCCAAAAATTACAGTAGTTAACAGAGGTCGAAAGACCTGTTACTTCTCAAGATTTCAAACAAATCCTTGTCCAATATTCAAATATATATACATCCATAATGCATACTGTAACGGTTAAATCTCGTTACCCCTACGAAAAGGAAAACAATTCCAAAGAGTTGCGAAAAAGATACTTGTCATCGAAAGATGTTATTCACAAAAACCTTCAAGACAAACGAAACCCAACAAGTATCAATAACTACCATCAACAAAACCCACGTGAGCTTACAAAATTTTCCAAAACTCTGAACAATCAAACAGGTACACCAAGATCCTTCCCATTGTTTTCCCCACAAAAATTGACGATCAAAAATCAACAAACAAAACAATGGCCTATACCCATTACAAGAATGATCTATGGGCTCACGCTTTATGCAGGCCGAGCATTCACACATTTCATATGTTTCATATTTAAGCCCAAAATGCAAACACAAAGAAATAATGCCACGGTTAAATTTAATAAACACCCAACAAAGGATAAATGAAGATTCGAACCGGAGAGAAACAAGATGCAAGAAAAATCACACCAGACATCCATAGATAAACAACTAATTTCTTAAATCATTAGAACAGAGTTGTTCTAATGAAATCATTTGAAAGACAGCAAGATATTTAAAGGTTAGGGCCTAACATGCCTGTATTTTTGCTCAAATTTCTGAAGCAGACCACTGGAAGAGCTCGTGCTTCCTTTTCCTTTTCCAAGTTAGAGCGACCAACAAAATTTCGCTATCTCCATCACATATATATCCTCCATGACAGAGAAAAGAGCTAGATAACCTCATGCTCGCCATGCAACACAAAGAAGATCAAAAGCGAAGAACCAAAGTGAACAGCAGAGAGAGATCCGTAAAATCACGACAAGCCAAACAAACCAACAAACTTCCCGTTTGCATGCCTTCTCGCGAGTTCCGAGCTTGACTACCGAGAATATTGAATGCAATTAAACCAACTTTCCCGCTCGACTCCACTTCCACCGAACGCCGAATTGGCGGCGGCACCCAATGAAAATTCAAGTCCATTTCCAAACTTAGCGACCTGCCACGTCGGCTCAGGTTAGCTGTTGCCTATACCTCCGCCACGACCTGTCCCTCATCCTTATCCCATGCATTAAATGTCATAGAAAACACCGCCCATGGTTCGCACCCCCTTCCATAGGCCCCTTTTCATTCTCCTCATTAGTTAGGTTAGTATCTTAGGTTAGAATTTAGGGTAATACTCATTCTAACCATATTACACATAGATACTAACTTAGGACATTAACACATAGCCTAGGTCTAGGTTAGATTAACACTAATCTAACCCCTAGGTTAGGTTTAGTCTTAGGTTACTAATCATTTAATAATTCCAGATTGGTCTCGCATTCAGTACACTCGAGAAAAGACCTTCATCATACCTTCTTAAACGAGGTTTAGCTCTGCTACTGCTGCGAAATCGTATGTAGCCGAATTATTACCTGGTCCACGATCGAGACCTTCCAGATATACTTCCATATCGGGAACCAATTCATTTTTACTTGATCAGCCTGAGTCATACTCCTGACTAGCTTATTAAATACTTCTAGACCTTGCAATCCTGTTCAAGGTCTGTGATTTAATTCATCATGAACAAACTTAAAGCATTACTTGGATCAATTCCACTGATCCAAGACTAGACATTATAGATGGATAACTCTATAATTTATTCCGAGATCAGATTAAACTCAGATACAAAATGAAATAGATAAAAGAGTCTAACCATATTCTGACTCAGTCAAGATCTGCAATCTGCAAAGAAATTACAGTACATATCAAGCATGATTTCTAAATCGAGGAACACATCCTTATACAAGAAATCACATATCAACACTTGTATGCTCAGGAGAAAGTAACAACGATTCGGGTGTTACATTTTCCTCAATGATTTTAGATAGCTCTTTCCTCATGAGGGGCTCTATCTTTAGATTGATCGCCACCGATTTTGTCTAATGGGCTTGATACCAGGATAAAAGTAAATAGAGTGTTGAGAAACACTTGGATGAAATCCCTTCATGTCTTCATATTCCCATGAGAATATGTCATTGTATCTCTGACAGAGACATATAAAGGCATGTTTTTCATCATGTGTGCAATTTTTAATCAACAATAATTCCTTTTTGTGTGCAATAGTGGCTAGAATGCAGTCTTCTTACACTGCGTGAATATTATATTCATCACCCTTAAAATCATCATCAAGGCTAAACATTTCCTTTAAGGTGACCATCCCTTTAGGAAACTTTTTTATTGAGTTGTATCACTTTGTCACCATAGGCTGTCATATGCAAGTCATACTTTGCATGCATGATGAAAAATCAGCTTCATTATGGATGAACTAGATGATCTATGTGTCATTTTCAAACACTTTCCAACTGGTATTATTGTCTAGAATGGATGGTCTGATTACCATCTTGACATGCTGCGTGTTTATTTTCACAAAGTCTTCTACATGAGACAATTGTGATCCAAGCGCAAATATCTAATCATCTTCTTTGTTCATCTTGTGTGGCACCACTTGCAAATTCAGAGTGTAATATCTCTCAAGAAGGTCCCAAAATATATGTTTATAAATTTTGAGAAGATTATTCTTTGTCGCACATGTGTTGGTGACCTGGTGGATAACCATTTCTATGTCCCCAAATATCTAGTAACTCCTTGATCTATTTCTTTTTGTAATCAAAAGACATGCACCATTAAGTCGTGATACGCTACATTGTTGGATCATTAAGTCAGAACCTATGTGCAAAGAATAAATTCTCATCCTTTAGATAAATAAGAACAACACTTGAGCCCAAGCGATTTCTTCTTCGAGATCCATTGAAGTATAAATTCCACAAAACCGCACTTTCTTTATTTTGTTTGAGCACCCATGGAAGCACAACTTCTTCTTCAAGGATGTAATATGTCCCAAGCCTAGTTTCAAATGCTTCAAGTTCCTCAAGCATATGGATCAAATTTATGGTGCCTTTCTACCCATTCATCTAGCACTAGATCAAGTACAAGAGGTGGAATAGGCTACTCTTCATAAACTGAAACTTGCTCCTCTTGGATTAGGCAATTAGCTTGAAGAGGAGATAGGTCATATGACTCTATATGATAGGAGAATATTGGCTTAGCTTGTATGGTAAATTAGGTACCATACCTTGTCTTGAGTAAGATATGTGACCAACAATAAGACAAGTAACCACCCACTTTTACAGTAAAATATCTTGACAGAAAAATGAAAACAAAGGAGGTAGGTCAATGATTGTCACATCTAGAGTTATTGTGAGACTTGGACATGCATAGAGGGTCAACATAAGATCCTTGATGAATCATAAAGTGGTAATAGTTGAGCCATCAAGTTGCAATGATCCTTTTTCAAGGAGATGTACTTAAGACCTAGGACATAAACAATTTTCTTATGCATGACGGAAGTACTAGAGCACTTGATTCAATCATACAATTATGGACGATATGTTTTTCTATGATCAAGGACATATAGAAGGGTGGGGTTTTAATGAACTTACTTACTTACTTCTCATCTTCTTAACAGATGTTGAAAACATGCGTGGTTTGTCAACGGTTGGATAAGTGCGTGAAAGTTAGGCTAGAGCTTCATATAATAGGTCACACTAAGATGGAATGGTCCGCCTCCCAATTGTGACATTTATATTTGTCTTCTTCATCCGGTCAACAATGTTGAACAAAATACCCACTTACTTATGTATTTGGGGCACAACAACATATCTCCTCAATTATTTAGGTGCAGAGGTAGGGGTCTTAGCTACATCATTTTGCTTTTGAGGATCAGCACTGTGTGATAGAAGTTTAAGGTTGTGTGCCTGAGTCCAGCATTCTCTTCTTATACCTTGTATTATTAAAACCTAGGCACATGGCTTATCAATACTTTATTTTAGGATTGAAAAAAATTCCTCGACACCAAAGAACATCATATTTTCTTCTAGACGAGATTCTGGATTTTATTTATTTTCTACTTTGGCCATACTAGTAGAAGGCTCATAGTTAGAAGCATTCTAGATCATATAGGCCTATTCACACATGACATTGTCACAATGATATTTATAGTGAGGCATGTTGTAAGGAAGGCACCATTCTGAATCTTGATCTATGTTGTTCGTACTAGAACTAGTGCTTGAATTGTGTTGGGTCTTTGGAAGAGGTTATTCTAGAGGAACAACTTATAAGGGCAGGTATGTGTTAGCATGCCATCTATCACTTTTTTGTTCTGCCCATATCTCTAGTTTCCATACTTGATTCTTCCAGGGTTGATTGTTTTGATTATTAATCTAATTAGAATTGTTTTTGAAGGCTTGCATCTGCTACTTTTCCAATGATATGACCTTATTGGATAATTTTCTAATTGCAGCCTTCATTTCATCATCTTCCTTCCACTTCATGGGAGAGTAATATATGGATGTAACTGGTTACATGCTATGTATAGGGACTGGAACAATAGAAAGATGGGGTGCTAGAGACATCTCTGGAAACAAGGGTGCAGATGGTCTACGAGCCAACTTCCCTTCCTAGATGAGACTATTTTCTACCCTTATTACAATGTTATTTACAACAGGTAAGGTCCTTCCTCCCATGGATTGAATCTTGACTGAGATGTTGCTATTCAAAGCTCTAAGATAATACAAAAAAACATGTTGGGTTCTAGGCCTTACCACTTGAGGAATTTTGTCCTAAGTCTTTTGGAATCTAATATTGAATTCAATCATTTTCTCCACCAGTGATAGGTGATATGATTTATCTTCAAAGTAGTTGCATAACTATATTCCAAGCTAATCCCAAGTGTTAATATATATAGGTCTCGGGACATTGTACCATTGGAGCACTTTACCTTTGAATGAGGCTCTAAGGAGATTGAATGCTACATCATCATGCATGATCAGATAGACAAAGCATACATTTTCCATGTCTTAGATATGCTCAATAGGTATAACTTGGTTTTCTCATGTGAAGTATGGAATGATCTTGAGCTTGGTTGTTGGCATGTCATTATGTGCACTAAGATTGAGTGGGATTTTATTGGTGAAGTTGGAAAATTTCTTTAGAGGAGGAGGTGGTTGTAATGTCATGGTAGGGAAAGTAGTTTTTTTGTGAGAAGGAGTGGAATGTGCACGACGTGATGGAGATGGAGACATGTGCATAGGTATTCTACTACATACTTTCCTCGTAGATAGCTAGAGATCCTTAAAAGACTCTTCAATTGATGTGCTTTGTCTTGTATGCACTCTTCTCATGAAAGGTGCTCAGAACTATTGATATTAGTAGATATGGAAGTGTTGGGAGACGTCATATATGTTGAAATGAGCCTCCAAAGGCTAGGAATACTAAGTCACACACAAAACCTAGCGATGCTGAAATCTAAGCTTTCAATGTTGGTCCCGCTTTGGTGCAAGAAACTGTTTGTTGTTTAAACTATACTTATCTCTCAAATATGGATGAACTGATAATTTGAGTTAACAATGGGACTATCTCCAAGTTATGGGACCTTGTGCACTTGAGACAAACCTCCAAAGAAATCTAGTTCCTCTACTTAGTTCTCATGTTATTACAACTCCTAATGCTAAAATCAAGAAATAAGCTAATGAAGCCAATGGACCAAGGATAGAAGGATATGTAAAAGGAAAGATAAAATAAAGAGAGTTGATAACACAAGAAAATATGGTATGAACACTATTTATTTTGAGTTAAAATGAAGGAGAAAGCATAGAGGGAGGCCAAGCACATGTAACATAAACTAGAATGCATTCACCTACTCAATTTCATGAAACACTATAAGAAAATGGAGTCTGTAAGGGATTTAAAGTGACACAACAAGCACACAATGCAAAAGGATGGTAAGAAAGAAGAATAAAAACATGTCAAGGTAGAGAATAGCCACAAAACAATGCTTTTATTACTTCCAAGGATGCACAGTCCATTACAATGGCGTATGAGGCTAATATCCACATGCAAGAGCTAGATATAGAGGTATGTAACTCAAAATACAAATATGGAGAACCCTTAGAAAATGCTAGAAGATCCAAAATGTCCAACCCTTTACAATGATCTAAGATCTTACATTTATAGATGAATTGATGAGAGAAAAGAGGGGAAGGAGGAAAATCCAATTTGAAAACTCAACCACCAGCAATGAATGCCTACAAATCCACCTACAATCTATCAAATGTGCATCTCTAAGTTTATATGACATGTAGGAGAAGGAAAGAGGCAAGATCCATATCAAATCAGGTGGTTGGAGCAATCAAATTTTCTCATTAATGGTGTGATAGATGTTTTCCAACTTCTCACCTACTAAATCCCACTAAAATTTGAATTTGAATGACCTAGAATATATCCCATGCCGAAGCTTTCCAACAACATAGGGCACGCGAGGATCTCGAGCACTAGATTAGAAATTATGACTATTTAAAAATTACAATTAGGCAAAATTGACATGTAAGACATGTGCAACATGTTGATTGATCGAGATATCGCCAACAGTACAATCGCTTTGTCATTTTCTACCATATGTCACTCATTGGTTCATTTTCTAGATTCCGTACCCTATTGGCACAATTTGATTGGTTATGTGTAACACACTCAATATTTAACGGGTGCCACATGGTAAAGAAGGCCGTAGAAGAAGGTGCAAAGGCATACACGTGGGAGATTGAAGTGCAGGAGGAAAATAGACGAAGGTCATGAGTAAATATGACTCTTTTGGGGAATGGGATAAATACCTAAGAAAGAAATGTATTGTTAAGGTGTAATTATTACAAAAATAATTTTTAGTGGTAAGGAAGAAAGGCATGCGAGGAAGCCAAGGAATTATATTATTTTGGAAAGTGAGTCTAGGGTGTGCGCATAAGGTGCATAAACTACTAGGAGGAAGGTAAATGCATAATGAGTGCACGCAAGGGGAAAATGGAATAAGGAGGAAATGGAAGAGGAAAGGATGGAAAGAAAACAAGAGAATCGGAGCGCACATGAGTGCATTAGGAATTTCCACCAAGGAAATGAGCCAAGGAGATAACTAAAATATGCACAACCTGTAATGTAGAATCTTAGAGCCAACATGGAATGTAATTTTTCCAAATAACTAATGGAGATATTTGGATGACACCCTTCAAAAGGGTGTTATCACACAAGACTTATATATATCTGCATGAGGAACTTGATGCAGCTATGCATGCTAAGATATTTGGGAGTGTAGAAACTGGTGTTAGTCCATTTTCGGAGGCTAAGATTGTAGTTATGGCTAAACAGTTGGAAAAAAATTCATCTCATGAGATGTGCAATGGCATTTGGTACACTTGATTGTGAGGTAGAAGGACATACTAAGGATAGGTTTCCTTGTAAGTCGGCGCACACCATGTTTTTGGATTGTGAGATCTATCACTTAGATCATGATTTAAGGAGGTTCCCATTATTATAATGCATGATAAGGAAGAACGTGTTTTGTTACTATAAGATTTGTAGGTCTACCATTCATGATATAGAAAATTGTAGGTTGATTTATAAAATTCATGATGTCATTGATACATATGTACGTTAGACCAATGTTGGAAATAATTCAAAGAAACAAGGTGAGTATCATGATCATGGTCACAATAAAGGGTGTTTTGATACGGAAGGATGAGGTAGAGGTAGTGGTTACCATGGAGGATTCAAAGGCCAAGGTCGCAGCAAACAAAAGAGAAGAAGTGAATTTCCAAAATGAACATGTTATACTTGTGGAGCCCTTGATCATTACAGCATGAATTCCTTAGAATATTATTTTTCTTATTGCGAAAGAACCAAAATTGTGAAGAGTGCTTAGATTTTTATGATCACTCGAGAAAGAAGAAAAATTAGGATAAGGGTGCAGGAATGGTTAGAGTATAAAGTGTGGTGAAACATAAATGGATGTCAAAGTTAGTACTTGATCCTAAGATGGTGCCTATGTTGGTCACTACATGTGATAAGGTTGCATGTGTCGGGAAGTTCCAAATCAAAAGCCTATTATTACAAAAGAAGAGGTATTACATGAAAAATATCCAGACCCTATTCATCAGAAGGAAGTCTATGAAGAAACCTTATAGGTTATTAGAAACTTGCAGGGTAAGATACAATGCTTAAAAGAGAATTCGCAGAAGATGGAGAAAGAAAACATAATTTAGCTTCCTCATAAGGATGTTGATGACTTGAAGGAGGTTTATAAGATGCTTCAACAAGATAACTTCATTCCTTTATTAGGGGAATGGTTAAGGGAAAAATTTCGAGCATTGGAGTTGAGTGTGAGAGAAAATTTTACATGATAACTTACCTCCTCATAGTCTGGATTATGACAAAGAGATCACTCTGAATGCAGTTGTTGATGGATGGTTGTTAAGTAACATTTTTATTGATACAAGTGCAGAAGTGAATGTACTCACTTTGGATGCATGGAATTAGATGGGGAGGTCACCATTACAACCATCTTTAAATGTGTTTTTATGGAAAATAGGAATAAATCAACACCCACTAGAGTCTTGAAATATGCTACTATTACTATACAAGGTGACAAGTTTATTGGGAATGTTTGGTCTTAGTGCTTGCGGAGGCAGACATTTTCTAGCATTTCTTGGGTGTCTTTGGTGTTATGAAAATAATGTTGATATACACTTCAATAAAGGATATATTAGTTTTGATAACAAGGAAGATCATGTCATCATTCCTTTAATGGATGGAAAATTTGCACCTTATGTAGAACCTTTGAGTGAAGAGGATCTAAAAATAATTTATGTGCGCACCAGAGAGAGATCCTAAAGTACTTGAGCCATCAAAGGAAGGAGTTGTTCAGTAGGATGATACAAAATCTATGAGTGATACAACGATCATTTCTTATGATAACTAGGAACATGGGAATTATGAAATGATTAGGTATGAGATAAAGAGTGCGATCACATGCGTAAGTAGCACGCATTGTGTTAGGCATTTGGGAGACAACCACATACCAAGGTACATTGGTGGGGAAATCCCGAACTTGTTTTACGCGCTATGGGAATCCCAATGAACAAACCAAGTGGAAAGAAGGAATATGCTGGTGTATACCTTGCGTGGCTGGGCTAGGACTGCGCTAGTGGATGGTACACAAAGATTTTCTTTTAGAGTGTTGATAAGTGAGAATCACCTTCTCTGTTAGATTTCTTCGAGCATGCACCTACAAAAAAATTTGAATTCCATGTGAAGGATTCTTCCTCACATCACATTTAGCAAAGATGTGAGAGAATCTAGACAAAGGGAAGGAGGCCTTACCACCTTCACTATGGGTGCATAAATTCTACTTCACCTTGCGAGGTTACACCCACGTATGGTATGTTTATGCATAGTTGAATAGAGAAACATGGAATTGGGAAGAAGCCGATCACAGGTATGATTCGGACCTTTAACTATTTTTCCAATAAACTTCTAGTGAATGAGGCCATATAGTTATGAAGCACTTTATAAAGGGAGATAGTGCAAAGCCTCGGGAACTTATTCAGGGAGTTACTAGGTGAGTCGAGATCTGGAGGCGTGCTTTGAAGAAGTAGAGACAAATGAAGAATAGCTTGGGCGCACCTTCCTAGAAAAAGAAAAAGGTATGTGTGGATAATTTGTAATGTTGAGCATACTAAGGGTATGCATGAAGTCTTAGACAGTCAGATTAGAAGGTGTGCATATTATGAGCTAATGAAAATGAATAAGGTCAAGATTGGGATAGATGTTGAACCTAAGGAGGCCATCATCAAAGATTATTAGTCTAAATCTAAGGCAATGGTAAAGTTCTTTGAAGATAGATTCAGGAAAATGCATCCTTATGAAATCCTTACAAGTAAAAATAATTTTGTGTAGGGTTCTTATATGTTATGAATGGTTCAATCTTGATTGGTCATGACCAAATAACATTTTCATGACTCTAAAGTTAGAGTTTAGTATAAGTAAAGGGTGTTTACAAGACTAACTACAGATGTAAGAGGTTTATTTTAAACTTGTACTATGAATGTATAAAAATTTCACCCTCCAATTTGGATCATATACCTTGATAAGGTATAGAGGGACTATTTTACGTTCTACTGTATTATGAACTTAGTTCTTAAATCTTCTTAAGGGATGGAAGTGATAGGCGTAAATATTTATATGACTATATAACTATATTATCATTATTTGGTTTGTTACCCTTGTGGCAGTGTGTGATTGTTGTATGACCACTCTATTAATATACTACTTGGATTAGTATGGCCAAATAAGTCTGGCTAGTTTACTTAAGTGATATTGAGTAAACACTCTTCTGGAAGATTGAATGATAACTATGTTATTTACTTCACCTAAGATGCTATGTAATCTTGAAATATCATACAAGGACATGGTACTCATTGTTATTGCAGACTTTTCTACAAAATTTGATACCTTGAGTTGAATTTAAAGTGTAATAGGCCCAAATAATATTTCATGGGCTGAGACAACATTGTCAAGTTGGTAAAATTTCAAACCTAGTAGGAAACTAGAGGTTGAAAAGTGTAACAAAGAATTTTAGGTATGTAACTTGATATTCATGATTCCATGGGAATATGTAAACTAACCTTCAAGGTTTTAAAGTCAAAATTGTCTTTAAATTTAATATTGTTAACAATATTATGTGCCTAATATGGTAAATACAACTAGCTAAGTTGTAAAAGAATGGTAATTTAAAGATAGTAGGAGTTATAGGATTACAAAAGTAAAGTCTATTTAACTCAAGTCTCAATTCTTTGAACTTTAAATATAGAATCATTGAATTGGGGTTCCACATTCTAGAATGTTTCATAAGGTTCTACTAATCCTTGTAACAATGTGATCATTGTGTAGGCACTCTGTCATTTTACTATTGTTACTTGATTACACTGATAAACTCATAACCTATGTTATGAGATGATTGGTTAATTATAGTATGTATCTTTGTCTGATGATACAACGAAGTATAAATTATTATTTTTAGAAAAAGGGATTCTTAGTTCATACCTATTGTGGAAAACTAAGGAAGTATATACTCATATTGCTATGATCAAGTATCAAATGCATGAACTTACTTGAATGATTAGTCTTATTACGAAGGAATTGTAATTAGAAGTAACTCACTATACCATGTTGTATTAATATTATACATGATTGTATAGCAATTTAAGAATTATTTATCTTAACTAATTTCATATGAGTTGTCTATGTATATAACTCAAGGATATATAGATTGATATTCTACTCTATTAAGGTATCGATGGACTAATATATTATAACTATTAATGAATTCATGTTATTCAACTTAAAGGAACTAGAATAATAAGATTGTAGTTATTTAAGTATGGGATTATATGATTGTAACATTATTATTCCAGCACCACTTGAGTTGATTGTGAATAGTTATGTTGGATTGATTACTTATGTTTATCTTGAGTAAATGCTAGTTTTAAAGCTTGTCAATGTATGATTTAGGATTTGTTTTAGAGGTAGAGTCTTATTAAAATATGACCTTACAAGAAAAAAACACCTCATGACTAGTCTTGAGTGTTGTAATGCCTTGATGTAAGATAGTTGTAATTGGACTTGTCTAGTTTAATACAACAGTGTCATGTTGCATTAGCTTGGTAAAGTTGAATTATGAAGAATACCTTTTGTATGTATTACATAATGTTACATGAAACATGTTGCTAAAGGGATAGAATCTATGATGTGTTACTTATAGTATAATGGTTTACTGGTTGACAAGTAATGACATCCGTAAATGTGAGCTTATGAAACATGAAATTACTAGTTTCAATGAAAATAATGATGATTTTTCTCAAATAGAAGTACATAATTTTGTACTTTATTGATTTAATTAAGTAGCAATAATAAATCATCGGGATGATAATTCATTAAGGGGGAGAGGATGTAATACCCTACAAATACAATCAAGAATATAACTAGATCATCGTCTTCAACCGATCTTGACATCAAGCAGAAGAGGAACAAGTGTTTTCAATAAAGGTTGAGAAAACAAGATAAAGGAATTGATATGGTTATTAAGGAATGATGTTGATCTAGTGATTACCTAAACTAAGGGTGTTGTTGGTAATTAATTCCATAGAAAATTATTATTTTTACTGGCTTAAGCTTGTAGGCACTAAGTCAATAAGGCTCTCAAAGTATTACAAATGACTTGTGGGTCAAAAGCCTCTGATTTATGATATACATTACTACAAATCAATCTTGAGCCATGATATCACATTAGGGCTAGTCTATATATATTTCTAAAACTATTATACATATTTTGAGATAATTTATCATTGTGAAAACCTTAGAGGGTGATGTGTTTTAAACATTGGAGTTGAGTGGAGAGACTCACTCAACCCATATTAATGATTAATCACTTTGTAGACTAATTGACATGGGCTTGTAAATTCTGGGTCAAGATGTTAATTTTGGGACCTTTGAATTATTGAAAATTGATTGTGTGATTTTTCGTAATCCTTTTGAGATGCTTTGATTTTTTAATAGTGATTAAATGACAAGTAAAATGGTAGAACCAAACCCACTATGTATAAGATCATTGATAACTTAAGGGAGGTCATAGACCTTAAGGGACATGCCAACATATTAAAATTATATAATGTAACTCCATGGACTTTGGGAAGTATGGGGCATTTAAATAATAATTTTAAGCTATGCATGTTTTATAACGTTGGTTTTATACTATATTATAATTCATTCTTTCCAAAGGTCATTCGACCTATGTGATTGAAAAGAAATTAAGTGATTTATATTTAGTTAATTTCGTGGAAGAGTTAAATGAGGATTTAACTATAGAAATCCCACCAATTTTGGAGGAGGTGAGTTCGGAGGGTGGTGGTATTTGGGTGAGTCACTTGTACTCCAGCAGTTAATACCATTAATTATGCATTTAAAATCATGGAGATCCATAAAGCTTCCTAAGGAAGCAAATCACATGCAACTTCTCCATTTTGTTTTGTTGATGAAATTTGGGGAAAAGCTCCACTTCTGGTAGTTGTGCATGTTGATCAATCTATGAGTTCTTGTAGCTATTTTCAGAAGAGGAAGTTCATTTTTGTGGGTAGATTTATAAGACGGGGGATGTCATTGTTTGGCTTGGAAGGAGGGATCGAATTGTTGGCTGGTTTGAGTTGGATAGTTTTGAATCCATAACTCTCTGTCACTTTGAAACACTTGTTGGAGATAGACTTCGAAGGGTTTAAGAATTGAATTCTCAGGAAAGAATGGTTCCTTATCCCCTTTATCTTTTTATTTCATTAGATGTTAGAGTGCATACATATTTGTAATTTTATTGAGCTAAGAATAAGTGGGTATGTGATGGTTGGAAGTTGTTGTTTTTATACTCTGTTGTTCTACGAAAATAATTGGTAAAATGGTATGACTATTGAACCTGGGTATTTAATATTTTATCTTTAATACTTTCAAATCGTGTTTACTTATTAAGACTTGAAATGAACAATTTTTTTGCATTTTGTCAAGAGTTTGACCCAGATAATAATGGGTTTCTGTGAAAATATTTTAATATTGTGCAAAATTGATTTTGTGTGCATGGGTTTTCCTTTACCTGACCAAAATTTTGATATATGGATCTAGAAATAAAATGATTCTAGCTACTGGTGTTTATTTCTTTCACTTTTGGTATGTGCATGACATCTGTAGAAAAAAGAGGTGTATTTGGGCATGTGTCAAGGCATACAGTAGGTGATATCTTGGTGTTGGTATATCTAATTTAAGCATAGGATATTTTATAGACTTCCTTTACAATCGATTAAACTCTAAGTGAATCAGGTTTTTCCATTATGGTTTAGGATTTACTTGATTTACCCAACTTAATCATTTACCTTTATGAGGTCTGCAAGAAAGCATTTCCTTGTCACTCCCTCTTCATAGGTAATTCTGGGTGTAAATATTTCTATTATTACTCAATCTGAGCTATGTCTTTTTGAACTAGTAACACTTCATGATAACCTTGGTTGATTTATTGACCCTTGTAGCTCTTAGAGAGGTTATTGGGAAATAGTTGGGATTACTCTTGGTTTTGTTAAATGGGTAGTGACAGTGGCTGAGTTGTAGAATGTATCTTTTGTTGTCACCATTTAGCCTCGTGTAGGTTATAATCTCAACATGAATGTTCCTTTTCATAGGTTATGGAAACTACCACTAGTTGATGTAGTAGAATGTTGATTATGTCAAGCTTTCAGCTCAATCTAACTTTAAGGAATTTAATTGTTTGTTATCTTCTTAAATGGTTGTCTAGACCAGTTTGAATTGATATTTTTGAACAACAAATGAGTTCGGGTTTAGGTTTTGAAGGACTAAGCCTAACTTATCTTACACCAGGTATGGAAAACCATTCCTTCTTCCTTCAGGAAGTTATTCGGTTCAGATCTTTTATATAATTCTGAAACTAGTTATAAACTTGAGAAAAGATCGGTTGGAGCTTGGGTCATGAAGGATAAAGATTAAAAAAAATGATTGACTTCTTTATGTTTATAAGAAATACTGAAAAGTCTTATTTGAAGTCAAGGGGCCTTGATTGCTTGACATCTCAGATATGTGTCTTAAGTATTGTGGCTCCATTTATATGGTGCAATGGTGGAACTAAAACTTAGTTTGTTCCCATTCCTTAAATCAAATCTTTACTATAGATTCTGATATTTATACTATGTGGAGTTTATGTCACTGATTGAATCTTTGTAGATCGATAAAAACAAGTATAACATATCCCCATTATTGAGGGGTAGTATGCATTAGTCATTGAGACAAACTTAGGAAGTTTAGACTTCTATTCATAAGTTCAATCAAGCTTCGGTAATGGCTTTGTTTTTGGAACTCTTATTACAGTGGGATGTTGTAGGATATAATGGGAGGTAAAGTGTTGTATTAAGGAATACACAAGTCTATATAGTTGTGAAATGAATTTTATTTTTCCCTGTTTTGTCGGATTCTTTTTATTGCAAAAAATATAGTAAGATATAATTCGAGGTTTTATGTTGTAATAAAGAACACACAAGACTATCCAATTGAGAAATGAGGCTTATATTTAATTCCTATAAGTTATTACGATATATAACTTGAGATATATAATTCTCTTCCCTTATTGGGATATTAACGATTGATACAAAATATACTATTTTATGAAGCTATGACATAAAAACTTCTTGGAATGAATGAAATAAGAGTGTTATGTGTAGAATAGACTTATTGATGATGTTTTGGTATTGATGGAATGGGTTGGTTTCATGTGCATAGCATGGATTACCTTGTGCATGTCCAAAGTTATCACTCATGGAATTTATAGAGAAAACAACAATAGTTTTAGAAACTTCTAGCTATGAATAGGATGATATAAATTCATATTGTGATAGATAGTATTTGATACTTCTATTTATTCTTGTGGACTTCAATTGTATTTATTATAAAGACATATGGTATTGATTAGTTGATGGTCATTATTGGGTATTAATATACTTATCTGGCTTGCTTCAATTTAATTATGTGAAGTGCTGATGAGACTCTGTCAATGAGGAATACTTGAAGAAGTAATAAGAGTTGTATTTAATGTATGTAATTCAAATTATTAGAGTATGATGTTGTTGCATTACATTATTAAATTGCAAGAATGAGATTGTTATTGCAGTATATATTCATTCTAACAGTTAATGACATAAATTGATAAATGGGATAATGGAATTTTCTTGCTCATTTAGTCGAACTGACCTTGCCTAACCATTGCAATAAAATGAGTGAAGATAACAAGCGTAAAGTAAAGAAATGCCTTGGTTATCTAATTGAACCATATGCTTACTTTTAAAGGATAAAGATGCGTTCAAATTGTGAATTGATATATTTTTTTATGCTAAGGAAGTTATTTTTTGTCATCAAGTAAGGGTTTTCTTGTGAAAATCTACTGAGTACTCTTATGATATATTGTAACATGGTAAAGATTCCATGCAATGATCAATAAATACTTTCTTTATATCAATGAAAGACTGTTGATGCCTTTCTGCAATCTCTGTAACATTTCTACTATGTTGTAGTAATATCGGTAAGGATATGGCTATATGCTTGTGATATTCTATGAAAATTGAATCATTAAAGGATTATAATTAAGGGCTGTTATAATTCTTTATTCAATAATATATTAACTATCTTATGGACTAGTTGAACCTAGTAATTTCAATAATTGAAATGGGAGGTTATGAATCAATAATAGAATTGATAGGTTTATGGGATACACTATGGACCAAAGTTGAAGTATTCTTTTTAATCTAAACCGATTATCTTATGGAATATTAATAGTACTGTTAGTAAGAGGTTGTGATTCCTCATAAGTCAAGTTAAAGAAATATGGCTTGGTAGATGAGAAATCATCTAGTTATGAATCTTGATGTATATGCGTATATATACACCTTTTGGGTGTTTCTTCTAGTAAAGTTTGAGTAACTATACTAGAGGTAAAATAATATGATGAAACTTCTAGATGATAAGATAAAGTTCAACATATAAGGGTTAAGTCTTGGAAACTTAAGTGATGTTCCTTTTGGGCAGTACTCAAGCATTTAAGGAAATTAAGTTGAATTACTATGTAAAATTATTCCAACCCTCGTAACATGAAGGAAACTCAACATAATGTTGCAAGGTGAAATACTAATGGATATTAGAACATGGATGTTCTTTGATGCTTAAGCGATCTGTCTTTCCATAAAATGGGAAATGAAGTATAAGATCTATCAGATTATCATCATTCAAAATATATGATGTGATGAACATTAATGATAAAGTTTACTCCAACTAACAAGATGTAATGAAGATAATTCATTATTAACTCAGGTTAAACTTAAATACTAAAAGGACCCATAGGGGATGGGATAGAGTTGGTGAAGAACTTTATGGGAGACTAAAATCCTAAACACCAAACTTATATGAAACCTTGGGTATGATGCCTAATGCAAATGATGAAATTGTTGTTAGGAGCATGCAGATTGTGCTCACCTTGAGTACTTGATAATAGATCCATGGTGAAATTTTGGTATCTATGTTCCTAAAATTAGTGAGTTGAAATCAACCATAATTCAAATATGATGTTGTAGTCATAAAAAAAGGTTAACGACGTTTTGATTGCTGGAATGCATAGAATGTATTTTGAATGCCAAGGAAATTGGTATAAGATTCAAGAAATGAATATATTTCCAAGGTGTTAACCACCATGATAATAAACCTAATTCGGGTTTTGACATTGTAGTAAATTCCTCAAGAGAATTGGGATTACTACTGAAACAAGATACCTAAAATGGATAAGACTCATTTATGGATAAATTAGACCTGGCAAATATATAAATGCTAAAGTAAAACTAAATAACATGATTCTAATAAATGGTATAAGTGTTATTGAAAGGAGGATAACGGGAATGACTCTGTATGTCCCTAATGATGAGTGATTATGTGGTTTGCATGATTGCTTATAGGAGTAAGAATAACATTAATGGTTATTACTCCTTGATAATGTGTGGCATTATTTTATTCAATTGAATTTGAATCATTGGTAATAGCAAGATTGGAAATTTAGATCTAAAGAATGATCTATCTTATGTCTGGAACAAATAGGTAGAAATGATTACTAACAACTGCATTTAACCTATCATGATATTATGAACAGGACTCTAGTTACACTTCACTAAGTAATGAAGACATGGGAACTAGAGCAATTTGTCTTGTTTAATTTATTAAGATACCATGTTTCATTTTTGGACTCTTGACAGGGAAACTCACTACCACCATTATGTGGTTGTATCCTTTTAATGACAATTTTTGTTATTTGAATACTTGTCACATAACAATTGTACTGAGTTTCCTTATCAAGACCTTAAAATGAGGTTTGGTATTGCTTAAGTATAAGATTGTTAAAGTTACAAGGGAAGATGGAACCCCATGGGTCGGTACCCCGATGCCAACATATGATGGCTATGGGAAGGGAAGTAGTCTAGTAATGATACAAATAATTAGAAAGAAAATTGCTTTCCCATCATAATCATAGGATGACATCGAGGTACAACCTCATGTGGGTTAATATGGACTTGTACCTTGTACAAGACTTGTAGTTGTTTACAACATCCTTGACTGTAGATCCATATAAATGAACAAGTGAATAAGGTGAGATGATAAGATTCCAATGGCAAGTGTGTCGTCATGGAATTGAGCATGGAATACTTGACTCAAAAACCTTATGCAAGGTAGTGTAATTGCTGATTACATTGTCGAGAATTCACCATTATCTAAGTTGAGAGATGCCCAGTGGATTTCCTAGGTGGAACTCGGGTATTAGGGGGTATCACTTATATATCATATCTTATTAAAGGAGAACTAAAGGGATACATTTTATTTATGGCTTGTAAATAGCATTGAGGGATAATGAGTAAAGTTTAGTATTCTCTCATACAACGGCACATGGTTCATGATAGTTATCAGAAATGGATTGCTTTAAGACTTATGTTGGATTTAAATATATGGGTATTTAAATCAGCTACATGAGGTAAGGTAAAAAAAAAAAATCTCTAAGATTAAAGTGACAAAAGTGGTTGTTACACTTGAGGCACACAAGCTATTATCAAAATTTTATTAAAGATTATTCTCGATTTATGTGCCCTTGAAGGAATTTCTAAAGAGTAATGGAAAGCTTTGTTGGGGTGAAGTGCAATAGCACGCATTTGATACATTAAAGGAAAGGCTTACTATAGTGCCTATTCTATGCTTTCCTTCATAGACCAAACCTTTTCATGTGCATGCGGATGCCTTTGACATGGCCATTGGAAAAGTATTAGCCTAGCTTGGAGATGGTATTATTGATCATCTAATTTGTTTTGTAAGAAGGAAGTTGACCCCACTAGAAAAAATTATAAAAATAAAAAGCACAATGACTTTTCCATGATCTATGTGCTGCATAAGTTTAGATAGTACTTACTAGCTACCGCATTTCTATTCTATATATATCACATGACACTTAAGTACTTAGTGAACAAGTCCATTTAGAAGGGGTGCATATTTCCCCACCCACACGCATGACTAGATCACACTACATTAAACTTATAAAAATTATCTTACAAAGTGGGAAGAAGTGGTTCTACAAAGGATTGCACAATATCAAGGTTTCTTTAGGAGAACATTATCAATAGGTATAAATGCCCATTGAGGTTAACAATTGATTGGGGTACTCATTTCCTTAATGAGACTATCAAAATATTATTGGTTGAGTTTATGGTGGTGCATCACAAGACAACACCCTATCATACACAAGCTAATGGGACTCATTGAGGCTTTAAAAAAGATATTGGGACATACATTGACTAAAATTTATGATGTTGGAAGGGAGGAATGGGATGATAAAGTCTTTGTTGTACCTTTGGCATATAGTAAAACATATAAAATATTGAACAAAGCTACACCCTTTTAGTTGGTGTTTGGCGTGGAGGTTGTTTTCTCGTGGAATTTATGCTACCTTCTCTACGTATTACGTGCATAAGAGGTTTAGATGATGAGAAAGCACTTGAGGAGCGCATTGATAAAATGATGTAGTTGGATGAAAGGCGCATCATTTCTAGATAGATTTAGAAGATAGAAAAGGCCAGGTAGAAGGCATGACATGATAGGCATATTAAGGATAAGAAGCTTGAAGTTAGATAGATGGTTCTTTTTTATGACTCCAATTTCTTGCACCACCCTAGAAAGCTCAAAGTGCATTAGTTGGGACTATATGTTGTGACTTACATACTTGATTTAAGTGCTTGTTAGTTATAGGTGCTAGATGGAACACGGTTTCCCGAGTTACTTCAATGGGAGTAGATTGAAGCCCTACTATAATTAAGTCTTCTTGGTGTTTGTAATAAGGTAGTATTGCCTCTAGATTATATTTACTTTATTAAATTTTCTTTATATGTGTTTCCTTTCATCAGTTCTATTCTTTGTCAATTTAGTTCAGCGTTTTATGTAACAAGCGTGCTTACATGCTAAAAACTAATTACTATTTATTGAATTCATGCACACAAAGGACCACACATAATTTTAGTGTGGGGTGGAGTGTATACAGGATAAATGGATCAAGTTTGAATGTTCTTTAGAAGATGGGTATGCATAAAGGGATATTTTGTAGGTGTTTGATGTAAGGGTCTGGAAAGATTTCTCATGAATGAATACCATGAATGGGTGAATGAACACATCTTTTGTTATGCGAGGTAGGTCAGTAACATGGGAAACTACTTGGTGAAATGTGCAGTGGATAGGTATTTTGGCATAAGAAGGTGCACAAAAGGAGGTCCGTGGATGAGTAGTAGTAGGTGCATTAGAAGGTTATGACTAGGGTGTAGAAACATCATCATGGAAAAAGGAAAGCAAAACCAATTTAATGTTGAGTACGGTGATAGGTGGAGAGCAATAAATGTGGAATTTTTTTCAAAAGCTATATAAGGCGGTGTTGTGGAATTATTTTTACCTTGTAAAATTAGAATAGCTTGAGTGATTTGAAGAGTGAGATAAGATCAAGTGTGTGAGAAGTGTGAAGATATTTAATACAAAAATTGAACCGAGATGAATTTGAGTATGATATTTATTATCACTCCATTGGAGAAGGTGTTTGAGTGAAACAAAGGTGTACAGGAGAAGAATTGGAAGTTACGGTTCAAGTTTAAGCTTGGGAACATGGATTTCAAGAAAAGGCATATGGGTTTTGAGTTGTAGAGCTAAAATTAACTACAAAAGACACTCTTTTAGTTTATATGTCACCTAAGCAAGCACATGGAGTGGATATAAGGGGTAGAAGGTATAAGGAACTAGAAATTTAAGTTTAAGACACCCCCAAGAGCCATTTTTCAGAGATGCAATATCCATAAGAGGTTTTTATGGGCCACAATTGGGAGTCACATGTTTGACACTGTAAAGTAAGTGATTATAACCATAGAACTAAGGAGAACAAATATGAACTAGACAAGTTGTTCGTAATAAAGACATCACTAAGAACAAAGAACGATATGGTTGTTTAAGATGATGTGGGGGGAAAATTGTTGTCAAATGTCAGAGTTTTTTAGTTGTATGAACTCCCCTATTTTGGTAAACCAGATAATTTGTATCAATGGTTGATTAGAAGATTCCATGAGGACTTATTTTACTTCTTTGGGTGACGAATGAGGCTTACCATGCCCCTGATTGGGAGGCTGACAAGATTGAGGAGATCGGGTAGTGAATTAGGAACCTCACTAACTAGGAGGTAATAAAAGCAACCAAGAAAGTGTTGGGATACATGAAGGGAGGTCACAAGATGGATATCCCCAAGTTGTAGAAATACCCAGTCATTCAGCGCGCTAGCACACCTACTTACTAAGTTAAGAAATGAAGAGCACTCGTCATGGGTGAATAAGGCATGGTTGCACATATAAAAGAATATGATAGGAGTAGTTTACAATTTGGCCAGTTTCATTGTTGAAACCATTGTTGAATAAGTGCACCAAGGTGAGAAGATAATTTTTGGTGTGATCCTTATTTCTGTTGTATTTGTAGAAATTAGAGTGCTCGATGGGCAAAAGGATAAGATGTGGTAATACCTAGAAGAAAAGAGGTCCCTTGCAGATATATTTTCCAAGTACACATGTGATGGATCCATGAGTGGAGCCTAAAAGGAAAGGACAATGGAGAATATGAGAACTTTGGTATGAGAACTTGTGTGATGTTTTTGAGGAAGAATGGAGAATACCTAAGGATCTTCCTTCGGTATTGGAAAAACATGTACACTTTTCTGTTTACTAGCATTTTTGTATAGGGATCTTTAGAATGAAGGATGGGAAGTGGAGCCCTTGGTGTAAGCTTCCATATGCCTTCACCACGTGTAAATTTTAGGCATCTCGTACATAGTTTTTCGGACACGTGTAGGTTAATGTTCAATGTAGACAAGGTAGATTGTGACTACCATATGCTCAAAAAAACCTATGTCTACGTGAGTAAGTCTACATACATTGAGAAATTGATTTCAGATAAAATTCATATTAGTTATATGAGCTTGAAAATCGAGAATATTGGAGCATCTAAGGTATACATCTACCTTAAGCCCAAGTTAGAAAATGGAAAATACATAGGGAATGAGTTCAAGCTCCCTAAAGCCCCTAAGGGAAAGCATACTGTGGGAAGGATGCAAGATGAAGAAGAAACTTTTCCCCTTGGTGAAGAAGAAGAAGAGGAGGAATAAGAGAAAGAATGTAGTGCTGGCTTAGAGCATAGAAGGATACAACCCATTGTAGGATAGAAAAGAGAGCGCAAGGTGACCCCTCCATTGCAGGAAGAAAAAGAGGAAGTGGAAATAGAGATAGACGCAGTAGAAATAGGTTCAAGAAAGGGCATTGAGGACTGCAGGTACAAAAGAGTGTTGAGAAGAACTAGAACTCAAGGTGCACGACCTTCACAATTGCTAAGGAGGTCACCTAGTATTTCTCATGTGAAGGTAGAACTAGTGAAGAAAAGGTGTAAGTACATCCCTAATAAGGATGAAAAAGATGAGAAATTTGAGGACAACACACTTTGAGAACTCTAGTCAACACCTAGGATGTAGAATAACCTTAGGAAGAAGGATTGAGAGATGATATAGAGGATCTAAAGGAACAAGAGATAAAAAGTGTCACAATTGGCACGAGAGAGATAGGTGAAGATAAGGGTGGACCTTTAGGAGCACCTCCTAATACACAAATAGGTGAAGGGCCCAAGCTAGATTCTGTGTTCACATTCCAAAGGGTAGGCGCTCTGGGAAGGAAAAGGATAAAGTTACATATGAGACTCCTACATCTGGGTATGTTAATGACCAAAACAAGATTATACATGTGAGGTTCCAAAATACTTTTTAACTTAAGGAGTTATATGGCTAGGAGATGATGGATTTAGAGATGGCGACTATGTGCACATGGAAACAACTTTCATGGACCATGCAAACTCACATGAATGAGCCTGATTTTAATGTGTGTGAATAATCATGTGTTTCAAGGAGAATGAAGAAATTTCCACAATCATGCCATGTGACTATCAAGGCCCTGTGATTTCAAATGAGCAGGCGAGAAATGCATTGACAAAGGTATCTGCAGAGGTTACAAGTAGAAAATATAGATAAAGCGAAACTATTCGGGAACTTTTGGATGACAAGAAGGATAAAGATAATTAAATAAACTACCCGACAGAGGAAATAGAGAAAGCTGAGGAAAAGGTGAGTGCATTAGTAATTATGGTAGAACAAGTTGGAGATGAAATTATGAAAGTGAGGCTGGATTTGGAAGAAAAATTCTAGGAAAATTTCCCCTCTGTAATGCAATATTTTCCCACACTTGTTCATCTATTGATGGAAGAGGGCCCAATGCACATGTCAAAACCAAAGGATGTTACAACATAGGAAGAGAAGGACAAGATGGTGGTTGCACACAAAATTACTAGCTATGAATCTATACTGCAGACCTTGAAGGATGAATTGAAAAAGGTAGATT
Source organism: Taxus wallichiana var. yunnanensis (assembly GCA_018340775.1). Taxonomy (NCBI): domain Eukaryota; kingdom Viridiplantae; phylum Streptophyta; class Pinopsida; order Cupressales; family Taxaceae; genus Taxus; species Taxus wallichiana. The sequence goes on from CM031234.1 coordinate 173,008,330, forward strand.
TGGCATTAAATATGTACACAGCCCCTGATGTAATAATAAAGACAAGGACTACGGTAGAGGAGGATGAGGTCCTCAAGGGAAAAAAGAATGATACACTTGGGCATGAAGAGAGGCTTACTTTGGTAGCATAGTATCATGATGCGCTTGCGCAGTGCACTCATGACCCTCACAAGGAAAGGATTAAGGAGATTGGAAAAATCATCACAAGGTGGATGGATGTTATGGAAAGGATGACCTCGAGCTTGGAAAATGTTCTCAAGGTGTTACAGAATGAAGGCGAGAACATGAATTTTGATGAGTCGATGGGGTATTGGTGAACATCCCCGATAAAACTAATAAAGCATTGAGTGAGTAGAATGAGTTAGAAGTAGAGGTCAAAGCATAATATCCAGAGTTGATTCTACTGTAGATGTGTAAAGAACCCAAGTATTCTTTCATTCTTTTATATAGTTATTATTTCATTCCTTATTCTTTATCATGGAGAGATAAGTTATGATTACCCATTTCCGGGTAGAAAATGAAGCAAGTGTGGGGTAATGTTGGGCTGATGAAATGTAGCCTAAGTAATGAAGGTGCATAAGGATTGCGCATGGACAAAGGGCACATGGGTACATGAAAAATGATATTAAAATAGGGTGGGAAAGTTTGTAATCAAGACTTATTCATTTCTAGTATGAGGCTAAATATATACACGAAGTGTAAAGCACACAATAGTATGAAGACTTGAAGATCATGCAAATGCTATTATAGATGAGAGGAATATTAAGCATCATACATTGCTCCAGGATATTAATAGGATTAGAACTCGTAGCTATTATTATATAATCTATTATTAATGAGATTCCATACTTTTGTAATTAACTTGTAGCAGCATGTGGTTGTTCTTAACATGTGGCCTATTTTGGAGAGTGCATGAGTAATGGAGGAAAATTCCCTACTACCTATAAATATGTATTGATTCACATGGTTTGGACATTGGTGAATATTGTTTAAGGTTATGTTTCGGTTCATGAGAGATCATAACATATGGTGATATTGTTATGTATGTATTCAACTTCTGTGTTTTACAATGATTAATATAATGGATCTTTGTGTCTAGATATTGGTTATTGACCTATCTTTTAATGGTTCTTATATGCTGAAATTAATCTTGGTTCTTGTATGAGTTAATCTTGCATATTGTTAAGATCTATATCTATTTCATATTGTTCTTTATCATGAATGGATATTATGGATTTTGAATATTTGTATGATCATGTTAAATCCTTAAACAAGGTGCCATAAAAGAGGGACTTGGTACCCTTGCATACTTTGGGTGAGTGCTTAGGGTTTTCTGGGTGATGTGGATGCTCACATTGGCCTATTGGTGAAATAATAAGACTAAAAACCCATTATATCCCATTTTAACCATAAAAATCTAACCTGTAACATTCCTAACCATTTTAACTCATCCTCATACCTGAATATACCTATTTAGAAGTGGTTGGAACAACTTCCAAATGAGTTTCCCCACTTTTCACGAGTTATCGGTGATTCTAACAAATCACCAAAGGTGATATTATAAGCAACATCAAACTCCTTTAAATAGATTCCCAGATGTTTTTAGTGAAGATATGACTCATTAGACACTTAGACAACATCATCACAATCATCTTGATGTCTTCTTAATCCTCATTGCATCCGTGGAAGCTTCGTGAACACCGTAATGTTCCCACAACATCATTTCTTAACATTTATCATCCAAGGTAAGAAATTTTCACTTACTTACAGATTCATCTTATCATTAATGCATATAAAAAGTAATATGAGTATTCAAATATTTCATTTTATATCCAATTTACATATTATCAAAGAATCAATATTTTCACGAAATTGCTAATGCGATTCACCTAAATCATCTATGATTGTATAGAATCGATGTGATCCCTTTCATTTTAGTAATTTAATCATATTTATCATATCTTCCATCAAATATCTATATGTTTTCTGCCTCACCAGTCGACACATTCAATCACATGCATATATGACATTTCTTTTGTTCAACAACCCTTTGTCTATGAACACTTTGGCATCATACACGAACTTAGTCTCTACACTATCACCTTAAAACTATACATTGAATACATTGAGTATCAACTTGAAATCATGATAAAATAATAATATGTGATGGAACAATCTTGGTTTGATTACTTCTTGGAATTCAAGATTTGCATAGCCCTCACCTAGGACACCTACCACACAAAAAATGATCTTTCTATCACCTTGGATTTCTAAATCATCCTTATATTTTCAATTACTTTCATATCATATAAATTGATTATAAAAATGAGTTGACACCCTTTGAGGAATCCCATTAGTTCCTAAGATTGGCCTTTTATGAGAAACTCATCAAATCTTTATCTAACATCTATCTCGTTTAGCTATCTTTACATGTAAGTTCTCCCATTCATTAGAAGGAGTCTCTCATGTATTTTACCTATACTCATCTTGACGTTGTATTGTCGGTGTAGGTATCTTCTAATTTACTGGTGTTTATCATATAACTAACGAACCAAAATTAACCTCCAACATTCTAGCACGCTTCGGTGGGACTGTGGTCCCTTGGTCCCTTTTTTCGATTTTATATCTTCTTGTTTTATTTCTCTTCAATCATATAAATTTGTAAATTGGAGTGATTTTACTATCTCTTCTTCAAAAATGCATAAAAATAAGAAAAATAAAAAAAGGGAATAGCAAACACAAGTACATTTTTTTTCTCTCATTTTTTTTAGCATTGCAATTTTGTTTGATTTGTCTTCATTGAAATCAACATTTCTTTTTGGTTCTTAAAATGAACCTTCATTTTTCTTTCTCACATAGTTTAATTAGGGGTTAAATGAGTGTATTCAAAAAATTCCCCTCACACACAACCAAACCACGCAACAAATAAAACTTCATCTAAACAATCCCTTCCAAATCTACGTATTATTCGAGAATAAATAACTATTGGGTTGTATATCAGCTAAGAATGTGACACCTTTATTGTTTCAGGGACTATAAAGTTATGGGGTAGATCCCAATACCATGCCTCATACTGAAAACCAACATAGACTTGGACTCATGTACCTTTGTGTATATCAAGGAATCTAGCCTCAACTCATATGAAACCAACTTTAACTAACATTTTTCTACTCCCTTTTCATCCATTTTTCATTTCATACTTTTCTTATCTTAATCAAGATAATGTAAAATGTTCTTGTGATTGTGTGTTTTTTCTTCTAAAAACATCTTTCATTTCCTTATTGTTTGTTTTTTTGGTTCACGATTCGACTAGAATACAATCTTGCCTTACAAACATCTAAAATATAACAGCTTCACTTCAACAATCCTTTGAATCAACCTAGTATCATATTCAAAACATCCCAAGCATGTCGATCCATTACAAACACCTTTAGAAATAGAGAAGGAATATCCGCATTCTCCCGATACACGATTGGTAACATCAAAAGCTCCTTGTCTTGACCCTCTCACGCTTCTTCCAAATTGGTGAGCCAGTTGTTGTAGAATTCTTAGAAACTAATCCCATTTCCATTTTTCGCTACCTTTACGCCCAAAGTTATGCATATCAATTATCCCCCTATATGAAATATTTCTCATCTTATACCATCAATACGTGTGAATATTCCAAAATTTATGACCTTGACTATCAACCTGTTATTGGCCACATATCTCCTTACCCCTCTACTAGTGATACAGGATGTCAGGACCTACTTCCTCCACTCTTGTTACTATTTTTTACCTTAATGGTATATCATCACAAAATACAACCAGCTAATAATCACATGTGTCATCGGCTTCTTCATCTAGCCAACACATTACAAAAACTCATACTACTACCTCCCCATCCACATACAATCACGTGGCCTTTTCCTCTCCCCCTCCTCTTGTAATCTTAGTTGGTGTCCCTCTTTCAAAACAATTGTGTATTCTTTCTCAACCTGTTTCATCACAACAACCTACGTATTTGATCCAAAATATATTCCTATCCATCCATGCATCTACACCACCTATCAACACAAGTGTCATTGCTAGTATTCTCCCTTATCACAAGAAACATCTATCATGTATGTCTCACAATATAGTTACATATCCTCTCAATAATATATCCCATAACCATCACAACCTCTTGTCCACACTTTTATTCCTTTCCCTTATCAATACATCCAACCCTCACAACCATTAGTCTCCTAGTACACTTACAATATTCTAACAAGTATTCCTACCTCTCAAAATATTCCATTACCATATCACTTATATCAACAATAAAACCCTCACACTTATAATCAAGCCATTCCTTCTTCTTAAAACACACAACCACCTCAAAAAAATCCCATGCAAGCTTTAATAATCAGTATATATATCCTCAAAGTTGTCACTATGGAACCTACGACTAACCTTTCATATGAAAAAATATAAAATGAACCTATCCACCCATTTGTTCCTTTTAAGGCCTATCCCACACTCTACAAACTCCTAAAATTCATAAATTTGTATAGTAAGGAGGACCCACAACAACACATCAAGGATTTCTAGAATGCATATTATCTTATCACCCACAACCAAGATATTAGGTTGAGGACATTCCCCATGATCTTAGCTATCCCCTTCCCTCGATTACTAGAATAGTGTCCCACAACATTCTCTTTTCTCATTCGCAAAACTTGAGCAATTATTCCTAAAACACTTCTCCGTTAAATTTTTATAAGATCTCCATCACTGATCTCTATGTCATCAAACAATATGAGGACAATTTTTTTTTGATTTTGTTGCTAGATGGTGAGGGATTATCAACCAACTATCCTTCTCTCTTCAAAACATTGATTTAATAAAACTATTTTTGTAATCTTGCATGAAGAACACATCATCAACCCTCCAAATTCAATACTTTCAAATGTTTGATGAAGCCTTTACCATGGCCCAAAAACTAGAACTTAGTTCCCTTCAGGATGGCAAGGTCAAACTCAAATCTAAGAAACCAAAACCTAAGCCTTCTTTTAATACTTCTTCTAAAAATGAAAAATCTAAAGGTTCGAAAACACAATTGTTGTGAAATTCGCACCCAAAGGTTTATTAGATATCAAACAATCCAATCCTTAACATAATTACATGATCATAAGAGATTCTTACAGTGTTTTATTCGATAAAATTATTTCCCCTTACATGATTAAAATCCCTCCCATCCAACCCGTCAACATTTTCACATGCAAACCTTTATATCATAGAGACAATGACTATTGTAAATACCATCAATTCTGAGGACATGAAATTTAAATGTGTCATTCAATCATAAATTTCCTCCAAGATCTTATTAAACAAGGTGAATTATAACTTGATAACCTGAATGCACCTCCTAATCAAGGCTTAGATGTGTTTAAACAACCTTTTCCAAACCACTCCCCATCTAGTAGTCAACCTCAGTCCAACACTGTAAGATCTCATCACATTATCAACATTGTCAATGATTATACACCCACACATATGTTCCTAGTGTTTCGACGGATGAAATACTAACCAAATAACATCACTTTTTAGATCCCCCACTATGAATATTTCGATCCCATCAACATAAAAACATTCAGAGTCTTCTACATCTACTCGCACGTAGAAATCCTCTATTATTTACTTAGGATATCAATAAAAACACATGTCATCAAAATTTTGAATATCTCTTTCCAATACCATGTCATCTAACATCAAATCAAGAATCTTATTAATCCAATTCAACATCCCTTAAATCATTCATCTATAAAATAATAAACTATACTAAATATTCATCTAGAAAAACCTATCACGAAACATACAACCCCTACCCTCCATCTTAGGGCCTCATCCTTCATCCAAATTTATAATTACCATCACATAATCTAAAATAATCCCTCGACCAATAGCTAAACATACTACAAATAACACAACCCCAATATCTTAAACCTCTAAATCAAATGATATCTGAAATCATTCGCCATCATCACCATCTCGATCAGCCATAAAAGGATATTATACTAAAATCCTCGAGAATATTTTTTGATCATCTATCATAACACTACCCCCTACTAAGCCATCTGATCTTCAAGGGTGGAATCCTTTTTGGTATAACCGTGATACTTTTTTCTTATCATCATAAGTCGGGACACTTCACCGAGGACTATAAAGCCTTCCACACCATAATTTAGAGTCTTGATAGCAAAGGAATTCTCCCTATAGATAAAAAAATCCACCCTCGATATAGATACAACCAAATCCCAACAAAAATCAAACCTACCCATCAAATTTTTAAACCCCCACTTCTAAGCCATCACACAACACCATGTCCAATAAGATCAAGGCTTCCTCTAGTAAATACCCACTCCATCACATATACGTTGTCCACATTACCACAAGAGAACGTACTTAAGACCCCAAATATTAAAAATAAATTGTGGCCAAAGTATGTATCTTTGTTACTCCCCTGAATAACCTAACCCATAATTTTATAAATCCAAGGTTTCCATCCTTTTGGCATCACAAATCTAATCTATGATATACATAAAAAATGTTTTCATCAAAAAACTACATCATGATATTGCTAAGATGTCCCTTTACGAGATCTTCTAAAAATCTCCGCAACATTGACAAGCCATAGTTGAAGCTCTTCAATCTATCTAGGTACCATCATATGACCCCCACCATTTTCTAACCTCACTATCACTCTTATTATGTCTAATGTTATAACATTCGAAGACTGAAATTTCATCCTTACATCTTGAAGATAGCGATCTTCCTCTATTCATCACCATTCAAATCAACGACACTCTCGTTAAGAGAGATATGATAATAAATGGAACCAACATTAACATAATATCATCTCATGCCTTCAACAACATCATCACCCCCACATTAGGAAAATTCATTTTTCCCATCAAAATAGGTTTTAAAATCCTCCGCAAGATCTTTTGTCTCTTGGAAAGGGAGTTCCAATATAACATGTTGTTAGGAAGTCCTTGGATACACACGATGTGTTTTATCCCATCAACACTACATCAATATAGAAAATATAAACATGATGGAAAAACCTTCATGGTCCCCGCTGACCCTAATCCTTTCAAATACTTCCATATGACCTATAGACCCAATGAAATACTACTTCCAATAATAGATTCTACTTCTTCATAATAAGATTCAACAAGTTCTTCCATCCCATCATCCAAAATACCAGACAATCAATCCTTCAAAGACATCATGCAACATCTCTTTCTAAGGGAGTCTCACCTTCTATCTCTTAATACACTCCCTATACCTAAAACATATGGGAGACCTAAAAGAAACCACTATATGAGACCAACAAAATAAATGTCATTTCCTTTGGCCCCCATTTCCTTTAAACATAGTTTTTGTATAGAGGCATCAATGCCCATCATCTCACCTTGATGATCAACCGCAAGCAAAACCATTTTTCTCAAACTTCTTGTTCTTGGATAAACCTCAATTTTCCTGGACTTACCTCCACTAGTATGCATGTAAAGGCTTCAATTTGGGGTGATATGAGCAGGGGGTCTACATGACTTATCCTTTAAATACCTGATAAAACCTCATGAGAAACATGGCCTTGGCTTTAAACTACCTTATTCTAATATATCTCCATTGATATCAGAATCACAACTACATCCATCATCATGATCAAACTAATCCTCTAACGTTGATGACATTATATCTATCTCATAGTCAATTTCATCACACTTTGACCTTTGACTTATCAATATGACGATACAACTATAACTCTTCCTCTCACATTACCACATATAAAAGAGTAAGATTCCCCTACTATTAACATTCTCCATTTCCATGATGACGATGTTATTCTAACTTACATGAGTACTATGGAAAACTATCTTCATAAAACCCTTCCTTCAGCCACACCTACATTTATCAACTAATCAACCACTGATGTTAATATCAGCACACCATAAGATCCATAATTTATTAAAATTGGTCAAGCTTTAGATTCACGTGAAATGGAACAATTCTCTATTTTATTAAGCAAAAAAATTCAAGCCTTCCATCATCCTATAGTGACATGTCATGTATATACCCTAACATCATTATCCACAACATCATTACCATCCCAGGTGTCAAACCGATAAAGTAATAACTTCATAGGATGCATCTTTAAATCACACTACTAGTCAAAGAAGAAATTTAATGTATTCTTTCAGCTAACTTCATACTATCTATTGATTATCCACAATGGGTTTCCAACATCGTACCCATCACTAAAGCCACTAAAAAATTATGCATTTGCAAAAACTTCGAGACTTAAATATTGCTTGCCCCAAAGATTATTTTCCCCAACCCAACATCAACCACCTTATCGATTTAATAGAAAGAAACAATATGTTTTCCCTTATGGATGGTTTCTTTGGTTACAATCATATCCTTATTGCACTATAGGATCAACACAAGACATCCTCTATCACCGCAAGGGAAGAATCTTCTACTATAGATTAATTCCCTTTATCTTATAAAATTCAAGAGATACATATCAATGTGCCATGACTTACATCTTCCATGATCTCATCCACAAAACCATAGAGGACTACGTCAATGACCTCTTAGGTAAATCCAAACACTAAAAATACCATCTAGTCATTATGGATGTGATCTTTCCACATCTATTAATTTTATTTTTTCCATCTTAATCCTACTAAATACATTTTCAAAGTTCTCATAGGAAAAAACTTAGGATTTATAGTGTCTATCCAGGGAAGCTAACCCTACTATGTTCAAATCCATTATCAAAATTCCCCGTCATCTAATATCAAAAATATTTGTAGCCTTCAGGAAAGCTCCAGTCAATTCATTCATTCATTTCTCAATTATCATACCAATGTCAACCTTTCCATCACCTTCTAAGAAAGGACATCCTCTTCAAGTTTAACAATGATTGTCAACAAGCATTTGATGCCCTCAAACAATATCTTCTATCACAAAAAAATCTTACACCTTCACTTGAGGGCGATCCATTCTCTCTTTATATCTCTATGATTGACCATGCCTTAGGATCTATGGTGACACATTGAAATGAATAAGGAAAGGAATAAGATGTCTATTACATAAGACATGCCCTTCATGAGTATGAAAATTGCTATTTAGAAGTTGAAAAGTTATATTGTGCCTTATATTTCACAACTTCAAAACTCCATCACTACTTTCTCAATCAAAACCCTAAATTATAACCAACTTTAATCCACTCAAATATATGTATTATAAATGGTATCACAATGATCACATCACTAGATGGATCATGTTTGTGACTAAACTTGACCTTGAGTTCCTCTCTACAAAAACCATTAAGGGGTAGATTATTGATGATCATCTCATAGAAGTTACCCTTCCTACAAATAAACTTCCTTGTGAATACTTCCCTGAAAAATATATCAACACTCTAAAACATGACAAAAATCCTCTTAAAATGACCTTGTTTTTTGATGGGTTCAAATTCACATAGGGGAAGTGTCGAAATAGTCATAATACCTCCTTGGGCACACCTATTTTGTTATCCTTCAAATTTAACTTTGAATGCACTAATAAAATAGAAGAATATGAGGCTCTTATCATGGTACTATTAGTGCAAATTCACAGCACCCCCAAATGAGTTATGGATATGATTTTCTAAGGCAAATTCATTTGGTATGATTGCACATCATTGAGCTTTCCCAAAGTGTGGGACCTTTGAAAATGGGGAAAGCTCTCTAGAGAAGGTTAGTTCCTCTTCCTAAACTACCTGCCACAAGATATTCCAATGTAAGCAAGCTAATCTAACCTAATCTAACTTCCAAGGAGACAAGGAGAGGAAGAAAACTGGAAAAAATAGAGCCTACACTAAAATGGTGATACACCAGAGAAGGAAAGTGTTGATCATCTATCAAAACTACCATGGAAACAAAGAGAGGTGAGTAATGGAGAGGATGGACAAGTGCATCACAGACCAAAGATGGATTTCACACAAAAATGTTCCAAAACTCCATGAACATATCTCTAAAACCTACAATGAACATCCAAACATGCACAAATACCTGCAATGAAGAGAGGCAAGAAGAAAATAACCAAAAATGAGCAAGGATGGACAAATGCATCACAAAACATGTTTTTTATTACTCCAGAAGTTTACACAGAACATCATTTCATGGGTAAGAGGCAAAAATTCCATTACAAAGTAGGGGAGGAGGTTCAAAATCCATTTTCAACCCTAGGGAAGAAAAGAAGGGAGAGGCAAAGAAGAAGGATGAACAACTTTTACAAAATGAGCCAAAACTAGCTTTTAACAATGAAGCAAAATGAAGAAAGGTGAAAAACATGGGAAAATTGATTTTAAAACTCCAACCACCAAAAAATCATTAAAACAAAAAGGGAACCCTCAAAATCAATTTTTCAATGCATTCGGCCATGTTAGAGAAGAAACGAATGCCATACTTCATCAATTTTGGTGGTTGGGGATCGGTTCTGCATTTTTTCTCGTGCTAGAGACATTTCTTCAATTTTCTCCCAAAATCTCCATCAAAATTTAAAATTGAAGGGTCCATCATGTAGAGGATTTCAAAAACTTTGTAATGATACCAAATCATGAAAATTTGAGCTATGGTGCGAAAGATATGCCCCTCTAAAGATTTAGGGAAAAAAAGGAAAAATTAGGGCAAAAATTGGGTTGGTGGGCCAAAATTTGAACTTTTTCCTTTTTACAAAATTGGAAAATTTTCCCAAAATCCTCCACCAGTCCACCACTCCAATGACACGTGGCATCATTTGGTTGATCCATGGCTTCAAAACAACATTTTGCTCCTTTTCACAAAATTGGGAAATTTTCCCAAAATTCTTCGCGGCCATGTCGCTCTCGTTCTTTGATGTGGACACGTGGTGCCATCCTATTAGTCGATGGGACCGCGAGTTCAATTCATGCCTTTAAGTTTTTACACCAAAAAGATAAAATCTTCAACTTTCCTCTAACCCCCACCTTGGCGCTGCCAATGTAGACTTGACACGTGGTGTTCTCCGATTGATACGGGGCCTTGACCAATTTTTTCTTCATTCTCCTTTGCGGGCTCACGGGCCAGATTTTGACTTTAAATATTTTGTGCCAAAAGGCTAAGTGGTGAATTTATCTCCATGCCCCCACCAACTTACCAAATTCCTTGGCAAAATTTCCTTCTCTACTCCACCGGCCCGAGCCTCTTTGGCACAAAACTCTCCCAAGCTCCGTGGGCCCGCCTAGGGAAAATTTCCCCTCCAAACTCCGCCGAGCCATAACTCAAAAAATACAAGGAGTTAGGAGGACTTCTTTACCTTTCTGGAAAGGGAAGAAAAATCCTATCTAATGAATCCATTTCCAGAATCTTTTGAGTGCTGTTAGTGTAAAATCACAGCACCCTGGATGTTGATCGATTTCTAGTTTGATCATATTAATATCCGGTGTGATTGCATAACATTGAATCCTTTCTCCAAGTGTGGGACTTGAAGAGTGAGAAAGGAATCTCCAGAGAAAGGTTGGTTCCTATTCCTGCATTCAGTGCACATGAAATATGTAGAGGGTTTTTCCAAAATCTAATCTAATCTGCCAAGGAGACAAGGTAAGAAGATGCATAAAATAAATCTAAGCTAATAGAGGTGATGCACCGAGGAATGAAGAACATATGCTTTGCCATTAAACACGAGACCATGTAGATATAACACAACACCATGCACGATAGCAAAAAAGCAATGAAAGATCAAGAATGACAGTAATAAATATGTAAGAGGGTTTAGAAGCAACCACGTACACATATATATTGCTCAAGGATCGATTCAATACATTCTGATGGCCAAAGGCAAAAAAACGGTGTTACGAGTCTATATGAGAGGTTTGAAAACTCCACAAATCTTCTTATGAGCAGGGAGAGAAGGGAGGGTGCAAAGCAAAAAATGTTCCAACACAGAAAGAAACCCCTCCTTACAATTTATAGGAAGAATGGGAGAGAAAAGAGAGAGGAATTCGAAATGCCCCAACCACCTCTAGGTTGCATTTAATTCGTCCATCATGGCAGAAGCGGTGGGTTGTCTGCTACATTAAAGTGGTTGTTGAAGCATTACCTCTGCTTGTTATTTCGTGCCAGAGGCATTTCTCAATTTTCTCCCTCCAGACTACACCAAAAATGCAAGATTGACCACGGAAACGTGTAGAGAATTTCAGCAGCTTTCCGTTGATATCAAAACGTGCAAATCCGAGCTCGGATCGAAAGAAATGTCGATTTGAAGATTTAGGGCACGCAACAAGTGAAAACAAATTTTGAAATATTTTCCCACGCACTGCCACTTGGACGCCATGTGGCATGCTCTGATTCGCTGAATAATTCTCTCTCCTCTACTTTTAGTAAGTCTCTTGAATTTTGACTTTTGGTGCTCTTGGAATATTTTCCACATTTTTCCCACGCCCGCCACTAGGGATACATGGCATGCATTGGTTGGTTCACGAACTGTCGGGTCTTCCTTCCCTTTTACCCCTTTTGGCTTAGATTTGGCCAAACTTTCCAACTCCTCCCGAGCTCCACACTTCTATGCTCCATTGGACACTTGTCCAATTTCTATTGCTCGGGCCGCTTCAAACCTTGCCTTTTGACCTTTTGGCTTCTCCTTGATGACACGTGGCAATTTCTCAATGGTTCTCGGGCCTTCCGGTCTTCCACGTACTTCGCGTCCATTCGTCTCGGACGTCCCATTTTGATTTTGGACCTTTTGGGACAATTTCGCCCGGTTCGGGTATTTCTAGCCCGCTTGTCCCACTTTGATTGGATGACTTGACTCTTTTTACGGTTCGGGTCCTTTTGTCCCGCATCCCGAATCCCCTCTCGGCGCTTAGTCGATTTTCTCTCTCGGTCGAACCGGCATTTCGTGCCACGCTGCATACTTTCGTCTCACTTGTCCCAAATGCTTAGTGGGCCGCTGGACTCATTTCGGGCGGTTCGGGCGGTTCGCGTACCTATGTCCCATTTGTCCCACCTTGTCTTGGACTAGGACTTAGCCGATTTTCACAATTTTTAAGCCCAAACTACTTGCTTTCTTCAACGTTCTCCGAACTTTCTCAAAGCTTGCTCCTTCCTTCTTCGGCCCTGGGAGTTTAGAAAGATTCTGAAGGGACCCTAGAAACCTGATTTTGCTCTGAATCGGTCGTTTTCTTGGAATTTAGACATCTGATGCATGTTATAAAATTTACCCTGGGGGGTGAATTTTGGATAACAATTTGGCGACTCAGCGGGATCATCTGCCTGCTAGATGAAAAGGCCAGTTGCCTGAAGCCATCCATTGGGCATGGAGTCATCAAATATTCTGTTAGAATCCAAACTGACTCAGAATGTGCGAGGAGGAAGATGGAAAGAGACTTGATTTTAGCAAAGACATGCATCATCTCCATGGACAGCAAGCTGTGCCAAGGCACTTAGGGAAAACAAAACTAATCTACAGCAAAACAATGTGCACAAGCACTTGGAGGAAAGAAAATCTAATCTAGTATTTACAGATGTAGTAAACCTCCCTCTAGAAGCAACGCTTGAGATAGATTCCATTTACTGGAATCTGCAGTTCTTCACCATCCAATGAGGCCAATTGGAAAGCATTGTTGTTCTTGCACTTTGTGACCATGTATGGGCCACTCCAAATGGCATCAAATTTTGAATGCCTTCCTGGTTTTTCTCTGTCCACATCCCATTTCAATACTAGATCTCCTACTTGAAAAGATCTATCTTTGGCCTTCCTATCAAAGGTCTTCTTGATCAAAGCCTGATCCTTTTCCATTGCTTGGAATGCACGATCTCTCGATTTCTTGCAGCTCCATCAATTCTGCATATCTCACCTCCATGGGCCCAAACTCTAGCAACTCCAGTTTGTTTCATGAGTTCCAACCTTGGCAGCTCAAGTGACATGGGCAAGACTGCCTCTCTTCCGTAGACAAGCCTAAATGGAGAGTTACCTGTGGATCTTTTGGGAGTTATCCTATCAGCCCATAAGGCTGATTTCAGTTTGGTATGCCAAGCCTTCCGATTCTCATCAAGAGTCCTCCTAATGATCCTCAAAGAAGTTTTTGTTTGTAGACTCGGCTTTGGCCATTACCTTGAGGGTAATAGTTTGATGAAGTGCTCGGGTAAATCCTGCGTTCTTGACAGCCCACTCGGTAACTTTAGATCCAATGAATGCCAATGCATTATCGGAGACTATTGTAGCAGTACACCAAATCGTAGTTATCCCCTCATAAAAGTCCAAGATGCTAGACTCATTCACCTCTTTGAGTGCTCTTTGTCATCCATCTGGTGAAGTAGTCTCATGTGGTCATCAAAATCCATTTGTGCCCTTAGCTCGGGTGGGATTGATGATTCCAATGAAGTCCAAACCCCATTGCATGAATGGCTGGTCAACTGAGATTGGATGTAATGGGAAGGCTGCAAGTCTCTCTTTTCCTGTGAAGAATGCACAATTCTTACATTTCTTGATCCATGCATAGCAATCACTAAATATTTTAGGCCAATAATAACCAGCCTTCATGATTTTCGGTGTCACTCTTGGTACAAAATGGCACCCACTGGTCCATCATGAAACTCCTTTAATACCCTTTGAATCTGACCTGTGTTAATGCATCTCAACAGCACTCCATTCACGTCCTTCTTGAACAAAACTCCATCAATGATGGTATATGGAATAGCCTGCAACCTGAAGTGTCTTCTTTTTGCTTTGCTCATTTCTAGAGGGCACATGCCCGTCTGTAGGAAATGTATCATATTCTGAGTCCAACAGGGAGTGGACACATCATCATTTTCCTATTTTTGATCATCTTGTAATAGCAGGACAGCGTCTTCTTCATCTTCTGGGCTGTCTGGTTGTTTGGAAGCGAGCTGCTCACACAAACCTTTGCCTCTTACCAGCTTGGTGATCTTGATCTCAATGTCATACTCCATGACACGGGTGATCCAACCTGCCCTTTTCTCATTCAAATCCTTGTTGAGGAGGAAGTCCTTAACCCCAGCATGTGAGACCAACAACTGGACCTTGTTGTTTGAGACTAAATGCTTGAATTTCTTCAAGCTCCTGATTACTGCAAGCACATGTTTTTCAATAAAAGAGTACCTCAATTCGCAGTCATTTAGGCTTTGGCTGAAGAAGGCAATCAGCTGCTCATCATTATCTTTGTTCTGCTGTACCAGAATGGCAGAAATAGTGTCATCACCTCCAAATGCATAGAGGATGAAATCCTTGGAAAAGTCTGGGTTGATGAGAGTGGGTGCTTGGGAGATGGCTTCTTTGATTGCTTCAAAATTCTCCTTGCCTTCTGCCGTCCATTTGAAAGCCATGCTTTTTCTTAACATTTTGGTAATGGGTTTGACAAGGGCTGCAAAATCTGGGACAAACCTTCGAACAAAGTTTATCCTTCCCAGGAAACTCTGAAGGGCTTTCTTGTGACTTGGCAATGGTAGAGCTCTTATGGCTTCAACCCTCTCTGGATCAATTGCTAATCCTTCCTTGGAGACAATATGGCCAAGGAGTTTCCCTTCATGTGCAAGAAAGATGCACTTCTTAGGATTCAAAGACACTCCAAACTTTCTACACCTCTGAAACACTTGCCTGAGGTGAAAGAGATGGTCTGCAGCATTCTTTGAGAAGACAGTGATATCATCTAGGTATATCAGCACTATCTTGTTGATCAAGCCTTTGAATTCCATATCCATGGCTCGCTGGAATGTTGCTCCAGCGTTTGACAGATCTAAATGGCATCTTCTTGTTATGTGCCCCATTTGGTTGTGAAGGCTATCTTGAACTAGTCTTCCTCCTTTACCATAATTTGATTGAAGCCCGAGTATCCATCAAGTAGTGAAAACCTTTCAACCCAGCTACGACCTGCAATATTTGCTCCATGGAGGGAGTGGATAATGGTCCTTGAGAGAGGCTCTATTCAAATCTCTCAAGTCAACACATAGCTTTGATCTCTCCACTTTTCTTTCTCGACCGGAACCAAGTTTGCAACCCACTTGAGTGCTTGATAGGGAATATAATTGCTTGACTCAATCAGCTTGTCCAGCCCTTCCTCATGAGAGGCTCCATGTGTGGATTGGGTCTGGTCTCTGCTTTCACTTTGACAGCCTAGTATTTGGATCCAACTCAATTGTATGTTGAGCTAAGTTAGGATTGAACCCTTTCAAGTCTTCATAGCTCCAAGAAAACACATCAGGGAATTCTTGACATAGCTGTATGAACTCATACCTTTCCTGTTCAGTTGTCATCTTTCCAATTTGCAGTGGCTTGTTCTCTTCTACCAAGATGGATGCCGAATCTTCCCTCTTGACCTGAATATTTGCTTTCTCCTTTCTAAACTGATCATTGGGGTTAAAAATTGACTCCAAGGTGACAAGTCCCTTGGGCAGCTTGTTAGTTCTCAAATTGTATCACTGGTCACCATATTGTTGTTCCAACTTCTCTTGATTCTTAGCTGAGAACTCAGCTTCTTCCTGCAAGAAGTGGATGATTTGCTGGTCATTCTCAAATACTTTCCAATTGACATCATTATCCGGCACTGAAGGCCTCACAATCACGTGGATGTTTGGTTGTACCTTGTCTTGTTGAATGTTTTCTACAATGTCAAAGGCTGCCCCTACTGCTGCAAGCCTGTCAGCAGCTTGATTCTCTTTCCTGGGAATGGCCTTGATGCCGAAACCCTCAAAATATTCCATGAGGTCCCACACCCTATTCTTGTAGCATCTGAGTAGATCATTTTTGGTGGCATGCTGTCCCTTGACCTGATTTACAATCAGCTCACTGTCCCCAAAAACTTGCAAGTTATTTATTTTTCTCTTTATTGCCCAATGCATCCCTTGCACCAAGGCTTCATATTCAGCAGTGTTATTGGAGCATGCAAATTGAAATCTAAAAGCTGAATAATACTTTACTCCTTGAGGTGAAATAAGCACGGCTCCACCTCCTGCGCCTTGTCTACTCCTTGATCCATCAAAAAACAGTTGCCATACCTCGTTGTCATCCTTGTGGTTTGGCTTGGTGATGCTAGGAATAGGTTGACTTTCTTCGTGTATACAATAGACCCCTAGCTCAGATTCTTCTACTTCTTGATAAGGATCAAAAGCATGCACCTTGCTTGCCCATTCATCAAGAGTCAAATCTGGGATACTTCCAACCTTAGTGTCGGCTTCATCAGTGCCAAGGTGATCTTCTTGATCAAATGCTGAGCAATTGGTATTAATATGACTTGGAGTATAGGGCTCAATGTGGAAATCTGCAATAGGTTCTGACCTAATTGTAGCTTTAGTTCCATACCTCGCTTCAACAAAGATGTGTGACCAATCAGCGGACAAATATCCCCCAATCTTGGCAGTAAAGTCCCTTGACAAACAGAGGGCAAAGAGTGGTGGAAGGTCTATGACTGATATATCTTGTAAGACAACAACATTTGGACATGCATGCAAGGTAAGACTCAAATTTCTAATCACTCCAACTGTTGCTATTGCTGTCCCATCCAGCTGCACTACTCCCTTAGATGTTATTTCATACTGGAGCCCTAACTGATCAGCTATCTGTTTAGGCATTACTGAGCTACTTGCCCCGGAATCTATCATGCAATTATGTACTAGCTGATTTCCAATGATTAACGAAACATAGAAAGGGGGAGGTTTCAGCATTCTACCTTGTTGTGCTCCATGATTTCCTTCAGGCTGGGCAGCATTTGTAAGCACTTTGTCTTGCCTCTGAACCTGTTGATTCGAAGTTGGCCAATCCTTTATGGCAGCTTGCAGCAGATTTCTTTGGCCTGGGATGGATAGGGATTCCCACATAGATATATTGATATTTGTCTTCTTCATCTGATCAATGATACTAAATGGTGATGAAGGATCTCTCTGTTGTCCCTTGATTTGCACATTTGCTCCTTGAATGTGGGCGAATAAATGGGCATTTGAGTTGGCCTAGGGCTGTTCTTGGCTGCCCTTGTGCATTTGAAACTGGGTTTTGCTTGCCAATCATTTGTGGAGCTGTGGAAGGTTGTGGATTGGCTGGGGCTAACGGCTGTTCTTCACCCAAATTTCTCCTTTTTGACCTTGCGTTGGCAGCAACACCTTGAGAAATCGCACGATTCATGCCACGTAAATCCTCTGCTTTCCAATTTACCAATGTGGTGTCATTCGGGCAGGTTCTATTGGAATATTTCTTGTTGTTGGCTGTTTTCTTGACCACTCTCACCCTCCACACCAGCACTTGTTACCATTAAAGCTTGGGTTAAAGCACCATTATAGCACATGGATTGATTATGGGGTTCATTACAAGGAAAACACCATTCATACTCCCGGGGCAATGTTGTTTTGTCTTTGGTACTAATGCCTTAGAGGCGAGATATGGCATTTAGATTATAGGGCTGGAATGGTCTATTGGCGGGAGGCCTTGTTTGATTCATATTTGCAGGCTGGATTAGGTGGCCTTTGAGGCTGATATGGCTGCCTATTAGGTTGAGCTTGAGGCTGATACGAAGGTCTAAAACCTTGAGCCTGCTATCTTTTTAGAGTAACCAGCTCATTGCCTAGATTTTGCAACTGCTTCATGACCTCCTGAAGCTCATTTGGGGTACTTGGAGATGAAGTGGAAGCTCCATTTGAACTTTGATTTCTAGGAGTGGGAATAGGAGTTAAGACAGGTGCTTGACCAGTACTTGGGCTCTCTAAACTTGGATATAATGGCATTGGAGGCCTAGGAGCTAGCTTGCCGACTTGAATCGACAATTTTCAGCTCTAATGGCAATACTATAAGCGGCGGGATAGTTGTGCCTCCCATAGATTGAACCAACATAGAAATATCAGAATTTAAAGCTTTAAGGTAGTATAGAAAAGCACCTTCTGCTTTGTTGCTTTGATCGCCACTGAATTCTATCCCAAGATCTTTGAAATCTGAAGTTGAAGTCGGTTAGCACGCTCATTGGGAGCTCTCTTGATGGTTGTCAGCTGCTCCAAAAGAGACAAGTTGTCTCCCTTCTCTCCAAATTGATCATGAAGTGCAATACATAGCTGATTCCAGTTTGTGATAGAGCCAGCTTCAAGGCTCCTAAACCATTGCAATGCTTTCCCCTTGAATGAAGATGCCAGCAATTTGACAGCTACTTGCATCTCATTAATCTCATGTATTGCACAAATATTAGCAATGTCCTTGACATGATCACCAGGAGTGGTCTGATTTTCTCCAGTAAAATATGGAATGTTCTTCAATGCTGCAACTGGGATTGGATTTTGTGCATTAAGAGCAAGTGGGCTGCTGCCTGTGAAGTTGACATAGGGGTTTACTGGTTGCATCATTCTGAGTGGTCTTAAAACCCTTGTATATTGAAAGAAAGGCCTGTCAGGTGGAGGAGTTGAGAGAGTTCTACTTGGTGGAGATGGAGACCTTTGAATCCTTCTTCCTCTTTGCCTTCTTCTTGGAGATAGTTGCGGTATTCAAACAAGACTTCCTCTTCTCCGACTCTTGACCTTGTGATTCTTCTCATAAGCTTTTAGGCCTGATCGCTGAAACTAGTTGATTCTTCCCTTGGAGTTGCGGATATGCAAATAATAGCTCTTTTCAAGAAGAAAATTGCAGCAGATGCACATCAACCTATGCAATAAAAAAATGAGACCTCTGTCCCACCGGCGTGCAAAATCTGTTAGTGCAAAATCACAAGACCCGGATGTTGATCGATTTCTATTTTGATCATATTAATATCCAGTGTGATTGCATAACATTGAATCCTTTCTCCAAGTGTGGGACTTGAAGAGTGAGAAAGGAATCTCCGGAGAAAGGTTGGTTCCTATTCCTCTGTTCTGTGTGCACACGAAATATGCGAGAGGGTTTTTTAAAAATCTAATCTAATCTGCCAAGGAGACAAGGTAAGAAGATGCATAAAATAAATCTAAGCTAATAGAGGTGATGCACCGAGGAATGAAGAACATATGCTTTGCCGTTAAACACGACCATGTAGATATAACACAACACCATGCACAGATAGCAAAAATGCAATGAAAGATCAAGAATGACAGTAATAAATATGTAAGAGGGTTTAGAAGCAACCACAGACACATATATATTGCTCAAGGATCGATTCAATACATTGCAATGGCCAAAAGGCAAAAAACGGTGTTACAGTCTATATGGGAGGTTTGAAAACTCCACAAATCTTCTTATGAACAGGAGAGAAGGGAGGGTGCAAAGCAGAAAATGTTCCAACACAGAAAGAAACCCCTCCTTACAATTTATAGGAAGAATGGGAGAGAAAAGAGAGAGGAATTCGAAATCTGCCCCAACCACCTCTAGGTTGCATTTAATTCGTCCATCATGGCAGAAGCGGCGGGTTCTGGCAAAGCGGCGGTTTGCCTAACAGAAGCGGCGGGTTGTCTGCTGCATTAAAGTGGTTGTTGAAGCATTACCTCTGCTTGTTATTTCATGCCAGAGGCGTTTCTCAATTTTCTCCCTCCAGACTACACCAAAATGCAAGATTGACCCTGGAAACGTGTAGAGAATTTCAGCAGCTTTCCGTTGATATCAAGAACGTGCAAATCCGAGCTCGGATCGAAAGAAATGTCGATTTGAAGATTTAGGGCACGGAATGTGAAAACAGATTTTGAAAATATTTTCCAGCATGCACCGC
This sequence comes from Taxus wallichiana var. yunnanensis, assembly GCA_018340775.1. Taxonomy (NCBI): domain Eukaryota; kingdom Viridiplantae; phylum Streptophyta; class Pinopsida; order Cupressales; family Taxaceae; genus Taxus; species Taxus wallichiana. The sequence goes on from CM031234.1 coordinate 173,029,025, forward strand.
CACTTGGACGCCACGTGGCATGCTCGATTCGGCCAATAATTCTCTCTCCTGCTTTTAGCGGCTGTCTCTTGAATTTTGACTTTTGGTGCTCTTGGAATATTTTCCACATTTTTCCCACGCCCGCCACTAGGGATACGTGGCATGCATTGGTTGGTTCACGAACCCGTCGGGTCTTCCTTCCCTTTACCCCTTTTGGCTTAGATTTGGCCAAACTTTCCAACTCCTCCCGAGCTCCACACTTCTATGCTCCATTGGACACGTGTCCAATTTCTATTGGCTCGGGCAAGCGCTTCAAACCTTGCCTTTTGACCTTTTGGCTTCTCCTTGATGACACGTGGCAATTTCTCAATGGTTCTCGGGCCTGCCGGGTCTTCCGCGTACTTCGCGTCCATTCGTCCCGGACGTCCCATTTTGATTTTGGACCTTTTGGGACAATTTCGGCCGGTTCGGGTATTTCTAGCCCGCTTGTCCCACTTTGATTCGGACTGACTTGACTCTTTTCGGCCGGTTCGGGTCCTTTTGTCCCGCGCGTCCCGAACTGCCCCTCTCAGCAGTTAGTCGATTTTCTCTCTCGGTCGAACCGGCATTTCGCGCCCGCCACGTACTTTCGTCCCACTTGTCCCAAATGCTTAGTGGGCCGCTTGGACTCATTTCGGGTGGTTCGGGCGGTTCGCGTACCTATGTCCCATTTGTCCCACCTTGTCTTTGGACTAGACTTAGCCGATTTTCAAAATTTTTAAGCCCAAACTACTTGCTTTCTTCAAACCTTCTCCGAACTTTCTCAAATCTTTCTCCTTCCTTCTTCGTCCCTGGGAGTTTAGAAATATTCTGAAGGGACCCTAGAAACCTGATTTTGCTCAATCAGTCGCTTTTTGGAATTTGGACATCTCGATGCATGTTATCAAATTTACCCCTGGGAGGTGAATTTTGGATAACAAAGTGCCTAAAATTTTAAAAAAATTTGATTGAGGCACAAATAGGAAGCTAGTTAACATATAGTCATTTTTACTCCTATCACAAAAGAAAGGAACCCCATATGCATCAGCCTATCACCCAATGAAAATTGGGTGCTCACCCGAGGATAGCGTGGTACTTTAGTCTCTCTTTTATGTGAGTTTAGTGGGAAACATCATCTATGATTAGTGTAAGATATTTCAGAGGGGAAGACATACAAGAACCATAGGGCTCAAAACGGCCTCTAGATCCTTGCAGTCACTTCAGATCGGGTGCTTAATAGAATCCATAGCATGTATTGTGATAGAAAGAAACATACAAGCATTCATACTTAGCATGAAAGGAAAGAGAACTCATAAGAGAGAAATATGCATTAGAACCATTGATATTCATGTATATATTATAACAAGTAACCTTATTACATCCATGGACTTTATGTAACTACACTTCCCGAGAAGAAAATTTACAACTCCTAGACCTAATGCATTCTCTCCCGAATACAACCATTCACCGACAGAGTCCTCTCACAAAGATTTCAAAAGCTTCACTCACTCTCTAGGTGTCTATCTTTATGTGTATATGTATATGTGTCCTTTTGTCTCTGTAGGTGCTCATATTTATAGCTTTCCTAGATTTCCAACCCATCCTCCAAAGATCCTCGGATCTGGTGCCAAATTTCGAATATGGTCCTCCATGCAAGAATGCTTCTCCGGATCTCGAGATTTCCACCTTATTCCATGATGTGATTCTAGAAGATTCCATCACAAGTTTACTCCATCCTAGGCCAACCTATCACCATCCGACATCTTATTCACGTGCGGATGGGTCATGCTTTTCACGTGTTCTACTCCAGATGTCCAAAATGACTAAGTCCCGATCCTTTCTCGTGTTTCTCATGCTACATGCTTCCTTATAGCCTTCTCTTGCACAATTTTACCTTGCAGAAGCCTATGCACCTTCATATTTGGCCAATATTCCAAGGGTCTAACATCACCCCACACTACATGTGTTCTCCATCTGTGGAAAAAATCTACTTAGCCAATAATGTAGGCTTTCTTAAAGAACCAAGGTGTATTCTTACATTTTGTAAAAGAATAAGGGAATTAAATAATAGGGGAAGAATGAAGAATGAGGGGGGCATCAATTCAGCAAGATGGGAAAATATCTCCGTAATTCTACCTCTATCCTGTTCCAAATGTCGACCTCGCTCTGTGCCTTCTAACGAGAGGTCATCGAATAGGATGCTCACCTCGTCAAAACTTAGGCCAATTCCCTGGTGCCCAAAGTATCCATGATCTTCTCCATCTCCCTACCTAGGTCTTCAAGCGTGTCCATCCTCCTGGTAATATAAGGGTATAGTTCCTTTAGGTGGGCCTTGATTCATCTCGTTAAAGCTTCAATCACCTCAGATTTGCTTTCTACATCGGTAAGAATCTTGTCCCTTTCTGCCCTATTTCCCTTGTTCTTCTCCTAGAATTCCTTCAGCTCTGCTTCAAGTGTGGCAACCAAGGAGCTTGCTAACTTATCCCTGTCTGCGTAGGTATTGTATTAGGCCTCGATGGATTAGGCAATGACTTTAAATTCCACAAGAACCTAGTTGTACTCCATAATGAGTGCTACTTCCTTCAATCTATCTTCCTCCTTTAAGCACACAGCCACTTCCTCTATAGACTCCAGGGCCAAATGTCATCTCTCCATAGTGAGGATGTGTGTTAGATCTTCTATACATTCCAGAAGGAATGAGTACTTCTATGCGGGTGGCACTAAGTCTGGGTGCTTTAAAAGGATGGTGCCCTTGATAGACTCCATTTTCTTATATACTTCCTGCACCTTTATATTTTCTTCTTGTAACTCGCACCTTAGTTATGCAATCGATCGCTTCTTCCTGCCTTCAAGCTCGGTATTTTCTGCGGCTCCTCCTCTTTCTTCCCTATTTTCTCCTCTAGTACTCTTATTCTGTCATTACATGTGAAGAGCCTAGCCTCTGTCTCAACCACGACCTTGTTGAGCACGTTACAGACTTGCTCATCTGAGAGTTCCTGGGCATTCACCAAGGGATTGGCTCCCTTAGACTCTGGTACTGTGATGATCACTCCTTGGTAGACTTCAAGTCTAGCTCATCAATGTGGGACTCAAATGCCCAAGAGAGCATCTTCTTCATTCTGGGGTATGTGCCCTCCTTCTCAAATGACCCCATGGCTAAAATCCTTTCTGTGGGTACCATGCTCTAGAACCACGCATGTAGTACCTTCTTAGAGTCATTGATGTAGCCCATCACTTGTCTTTTTTCTGTATCGAGGGCCCTCCTACCCAAGTGCGTGCCTTTGGGAAAACTCACTGTTAGAGTGGGACCTCCTCCCATGCTGCCATGCTCCTTATCAGTGTTTTCCTCTCCTTCCTCCAGCACTATGTCAGCGTTGCACTCCAACTCTTAGTCTACTAGGGCCTTGAACATTATATTTTCTTCTCTCTCTGCCACCTCAGTGATCTTCTCTTTTGTGAAACTTATAGCTCCTTGCTTCTCCCTAGCAACCTCCTCATTCCCCTTCATGTATTCAGCACCTTCCTCATCCTGTGTACTCTTGCGCCATGTGAATATGAACTCTTACTTCTCTTCCCCGCTCTCCTCTCCTAATTCATACATGTTGAACACATGTGGCTCCTGATCTTTCTCATGCTCTTCCTCCTTGCTCTCATCTTCTTCACTCTTGCCTTCTCTTTTCCCCATGTACTTCTCTAAGTTATCGGTCTCCTCTGAGTCAACTTCCTCTTCCACCCTTTGCTTTTTCCTGAGAGGTGTCTCCTTAATGGGGGATTTGACCTCTTCTTCTTCCTCAGGAGACTCTTCCTTGGTGAGTGGTTGCCTAGGTGCCTCCACTTCTGGTGTCTTCTCCTTCACTGGGGACTTTTTCCTCCACATGTAAGTGCTTGGCTTGGCGCTTGTTGTTGGCATGCTCACTGTCTGAGTAGTCGGCACACTTGGTGCTTTATCTTCTCTTCCCCTCTTCTTGGGTGTGGGCTTCTTTCTCTCCATGGGATCCTTAGGTATGGATACTTTGTTCTCTAAGTACGCACCCTTTTCAAACTTTGGCCTTATATGGAGGTACACGCGTGCCACAGATCCTCCTGATGGGTAGTGTTATCGCCTTATCATCCGAACCTTGTTTGACACGTACCTTTCCACATACGCGTGCTTGCTGCCAGGGTAGTTTAATCTCTTACACATCTCTCTATGCTCTCGGTCCAAACTAACTAGTTCCAACTTCAACTTCTTTAATTCCTTAAATCTGTTCACTCCTACTTGGAAGTAATGAGCAGTGAACATGAAAGGAAGTTTGCACCAAGGGATCCATGACTCATCTATCAACTTGAACCTGCCCAAGCAGAAATGTTGATAGCGAACTTGGCTTCCCCTTCAGTGGCTACTAGGAGTTGTTCAGGGATTCTCCACTCTACCCTGAACACGTTCCTCAGGTGCGTATACCATTTCTCCAGTCGCGCCTTGTGGGGTGCCATCATTGTGTCACAGGCATACTTCTCGAATCTCTTCGCGGGTGAAGGATCCTCGGTGGGGTACTCCCATACGAACTTTTCTGGTGCATTAGGCACTCCAATCTCCGAAAACACAACGTTCAGGAGGACATTTCCAAAAGGATTCTATCCCCCTCCTTTGCGCAACTAATAATTTCCTTCGTGATGTAAGTAGAAAAGTTGTATATAGTGCCTTCGCAATTTTTCTCAAACATGCGCAGCCAAGGCTTATTGACCTGGGTCCATCTCTCGTTGGCCATTTAGCTTTGTTACAGTGCAAAACCATTTTCATCATGGGGTCCTTGATGTCTGAAATGTCATAATACCTTTGTGACCCCTTCTTGCAGGCATATTCATTTATGGTCTCCTGAATTGCCTCCTTGTCGCTCAAGTCATCCTCCAAGTTGTCTCCTTCACATATGAGGCATGTGATCTGGGAGATAAGCTAGGGGAGTGACACACATCTTATGCCTGCAAAGTGGAAGTAATCTTTGTGTACTCGCGACATCAACCATTGGTACAAGCGTTCTTGTTTTCCAAAATAGGGAAACTCATAGAGTTGCAACAACCCTACCTTCTCCATTTTGACCTTAACATCATCATTATAAATTGGCAAGCCCTCTGGTGTTCATTTACTTGTGGGGCACACTAATTCCAGTGCCATCTCCTTCTCTATCATGTTTTTTTGGTGGTTATAATCACTTACAAGCACATTTCTTAGGTGGGATTCCCACTCCTTACCCATCATCACCCCATTTGGGTATTGCATCTTCGCATACCATTCTTCATTTGTGTTCATGTCGGGTTCTTGTTGTTTGGCCTTTCCCTTGCCCTTTCCTTTCTTGGGTGCCATTTTCGAGGTATTTTTACCACTCCACTCCCTTCTTGTTACTCTGTTCTTCCACTTCTCCCAACCTTCGATTTCAAATCTGTGATATAAAACTCTTGAACCCATGCCCTAGTTTTTCAAACCCTAACTGGGATCAAATTAACTCCACAAGATGGAACCTCCTTAAAACTATTTTCACGCCCATGTAACCCCTTCCTTCTAGTTTACAAATGCAAATTATCTTCTCACACTTCAATCTCATAGATATTTCTTCGCACGATTGAATCTGGAAACCCTAGTTTGTAAAACTTGCTTCTTTCTCTATTTCACAAAGTGAAAATGAAAGTGCCTCGACCCTTTACTTATAGTTTTTCTCTTTTTGAACATTAAATGCTACTTCACCTACCACCGTAATTTTTTCATTTAATGCAGATTTTTCAAACAAATCCCATCTTCAGTGCTTTCACTCACGCGCCCAACCTTACATGAAACCTCCTCCAACCTTCTGGTGTGTAACCAATCCAACATGATAGGAGACTCTTGCGGGTGTGTAACTCGCGTCGAAGGCACTTCTTCTGTCTTGATTCTTTCTCTCACCTACCTCGTGTTGCTTGAATTTTCTTTCTCCTCAGTACATGGGATCTACAAGTATCTTTATCCTGGCACCAACCATTCTTCCATCTTTTCTCTTCATACACCTCTTTTAACCGGGCCATTCAACAGGGATTTTCAACACAACTTTCTTGGCACTCTAATCATGTGCTCCTTCACATTTCTCCACCCCACACTTAAAATTATGTGCATTCCTCTATAAAATCATAAATTCTCCAAAATAACAATAAGGTTACTGGTGCCCAAGGTACAAAATAACATGAAAGGGAAACACAAGAAAGGGAAATGCATAAAGGAAAATTCTAAACTAACTGGAAAAACTACCTTATTTACAAACACCAAGAAGACTTATTTATAGTAGGGCTTCAGCCTACTCCCATTGAAGTGTCCAGAAACTTTTTCCATCCAGCTTATAATCGCACGCGCCCAAACCAAGGATGTATGAGATTGTGTAAGGACCCAACCAATGGACTTTCAACTTCCCAGGATGGCACATAAACTTAGAATCATATAGTAATACCATCTGCCCAACCTCAAACTTCTTGTTTCTAATGTGGCGATCATGCCAAGCCTTTTTCTTTGATTTTTCTGTTGTTTGGCTCCACTTTACAAGTGATCGTCTCTCATCCAAACCATTAACTCATCAATTCTTTCTTCTAGCGCTTGTTCATCGGCTAACCCTCCTGCGTGTACTATTCGTAGAGAAGGCAACATAAATTCAACTGAAAAACAACTTTTGTGCAAAACACCAATTGAAAAGGTGTGGCTTTGTTTAATCTTTTATACATTATTCGAAAGCCCATAATCTTTTTGTTGATACTTTGTCATCCCAATCTTGTCTTCTGACATCAAAATTTTGGTTAGGGTATGACTCAGTATTTTGTTGAATGCTTCTGCGGTTCCATTTTCTTGTGGGTGATAGGGCGTAGTCTTGTGATGAGATACCATGAACTCTGATAACAAGATCCTCATGGTCTCATTCAAGAAATGTGTACCCCTATCACTAGTCAAACTCAATGGGCATCCATACCTTTTGATAATGTTATCCCACAAGAACCTTTCCATTGTTGCTACTATGCAATCTTTAGTTGGAGTTGCCTCTTGCCCACCTTGTCAGGTAATCCATGCAAGTGATGACATAACGTGACCCAGTCCTACGCGCCATTGGTGTAATAGGTCCTACAAAGTCTATTGCCCATTTTTCAAAAGGCTCTATGCTAGGGATAGGGTGTAAAGTCATTTCATCTCTCTTTCCTAGTTTGCCAATGCACTGACAGTGGTCACATGCTTTACAATAGTCTCTACAATCCTTGTAAAGGGTATCCCACCACAAACTTGCTATTAATATCTTACACGCGATGTCATCACTTGCATAATTCCCACCCACACTTCCTCTTTGTTATTCCTCCATGATGGCCAAGCGCTCATGCTCTAATACACACCTATGCAAAACTTCATCACGTCCCAACTTGTATAAGTCTCCACTGATTAACATGTAGGGCATGGTGTGTATGGCCAACTACTTTTTCTCTAAAGTCTTCATTCCTTCCGGTGCCACACCTTCCTTTAAAAATACTACAATCTCTTCCAAGTCTCGAGGGCATGTGCCACAACCTAAATAGTTACACATCGGCATTGTTTCCTCAATACTCTACATGTCCTCCCCTGAATCAATTCTTGACAGATGATCAGGCCCACAATTGCTTTTACAACCTATACTACAATAGTGAATTCAAATTATTGAAACAACAAAACCCACCGACATATACACCCTTGTAGGATGGGATTGTTCACCAAATATTTAATGCCATGTGGTCAGTGTAAAACACAAAGGGTGTTGCTAGCAGATATTGTCTAAACTTGAAAATCACATAGATCATTGACAATTCCTTGCACTTAGTTGTGGTATAATTCTGCTCTACTAGTCTCAGCTTCCTACTTGTAAAACATAGAGGATGATCAACAATCCCTTCACCTGGTTTTACAAACACTGCTCTATTGGCGGTCCCTAAGGAATCTACATGGACATGAAAGGGCTTATCTCAAGAGGGAAAATGTAAAATAGGTGCGGTGATAATCCTATCTTTTAATGTATCAAATGCCCTCTACTACACCTCTCCCCAATGGAAGGAAATTTTATGTCTAATTAGCTTCTCTAAAGATGCAAAGTGATCTTGGCATCTCCTTAATAAATTTCTGTAATAGCCCATATGCCCAAGGAATCCGCCATCGCACTCTCACTAGTAGGCTCCCTTAACCCCACAATAATTGTAAATTAGTGGGATCTACCAAAGCAAGCCCTCCTTACATATGATATGCCCCAATAAATTCCTAAAGGGTGTAGCAAACACATTTATTAATGTTGAGGGATATCCTCAACTACCTCCACCTCTCAAACATTATCCTTAAATTGTTACAATTGTCTTTAACTAGACCATACACTCGTCCAATCATCCAAATAGACCTCAAGAAACTTATGGATGAAGTCCTGGAATTTTTGCACCACTATGCACGAAAAGACAACAAGCGCATTCTTCAACCCAAAGGGCATGACCATATATGTAAAAATTCCCCACTCGGTGGTGAAATTTGTCTTCTCCTGGTCCTCCTTTGCAATCTAGACTTGGTGGTACCCTAAAAATCCATCCGTAAAGGAATAGATTTCATGCCCAGCGACTCCTTCCAAAATTTCTTTAGTGAAGGGGTTAGAAAGGGATCAATGACACAAACTACATTCAATTCCCTATAATCCACATAGATCCTAATCCACCCATCCTTCTTGATGTTGATTACCATCGGAATTATCCACTCGATTCTTCCACTGCCTCAATGATCCCAGAAGCTATCATTTTGTCTATCTCCTCCTTAACCTTCACGCACAAATTGGGATTCATCCGATAGGGTATTTTCCTAACCAGTGCACGCACCATCCTTCAGTTTTATCTTCATCTCCCCCAAGGAATGGTGAACACCTTTGAGCTCATGGTACCCACACGGGAATAAATCCTCAAATTCACACAGCAAATCAATGATCTTAGATACTTCCTTCTCCAACCAGTAATCTCCAATAATATCTTCCTTAGGTTCTTCTCCTGAACCGATGTTAACCTTCTTCATCTTTAAGGGCTCATGGTAGGCATGCATGTGAGTATCTGCACTGTTTACTACCTCACATGTCCCTACAGAATGGATAACATCTAAACTTTCCTATTCCTCTCCATCAATCACATACACCATCTTTCCTTTTTCTTTTTCCAAACATGCACACTCAAGTTGTAGCTCTTCTATTTCCTCTACTTATTCAAAGTGCACCCCCAATCTTGGTTCACCTAGTAATTCCAACAACCTATCTTCCATCCTAGCACTATCCCCCATGGTAAGGCACTTGATACCCTGCAAGGCCTTATCAACCAATGGTTTGTCACTCGGATACTCAAAGGTTTGAATAAGTTCAACCGTGAGCTCTTGCCAATTCCTTTCCTAACGCAGTGTGTCTCCGAATGAATATACCATGCACACGTGTAACCCTATAGTGTAGAATACAACTTTTGCACCCAAAGGGATGGTGGCAAAGCTTCCGTTCCTTCTCTCCATACCCATTCAAACTCCTGGATATGGAAAGAGGTGGGCTCCTTCCCATGGTACTCCTTGATGATGGTGGGTATATTGCTCCTAGAAAATCGACAGAGAGAGTAACTCTTACCTCGTGCCACTCTAAAAGGCTCTCCCGAATGTGTAGCCCACGACCGAGCAGCTGCTCCAACCAAGACATAACTTAACATCCCCCTTTGTTTCTTCTTATCCTTCCACCGACTTGCACCTCCCGTAGAAAGATCTCAGGGAAGGCTCCTCCTGAATACTTGGGTAGTTCTTTTCCTCTAAGGCACCTAACTGTGCATGCCTTTATTACCTTGGTCACTGACCCTCTCAACTACCATCCCATTAATTCATAAGTCCCATGTACCCAATTGTCACATGCCGATTGTGGTATCACTCACTGACTGAGCATCTTCAAACTGGATAACCCCATTAGTAGGGTGTATCATCTCAGGGTCTCTGATTGAGCACACATATATCCTGTCCAGAACTTCTTCCCCCAACGATTCAATATAGGGTGCCAACTTCCCATCAACCAAGGGTATAATGACCCATTCCTCCTTGTTCTCGAAGCTAATGTACCCTTTGTTGAACCAAAGGTCTGCATTGTTCTTGTAACACCAAGGGCGCCCAAGTAGTCTTTGGGAAATTGTCCGCCTCGGTGAGTGCCAAGACTTCAAAGTCCCCAGTAAACTTGGCTCCCTAGATAGTAATAGTTGCATCCTTTAAGACACCAATGGGCATTTCCTTAGTCTTTTTTTCCATATACAACACATTTGAAGATGGTTGTAATGTGGGTCTTCCCATCTGATTCCATGCATCCAAAGTTAGAATGTTAACCTCCGCACCTGTGTCAATGAGGATATTGCTAAGGAGTCATCCATCTACAACTACATTCAATGTAATCTCCTTGTCATAGTTGAGGCTATGAGGGGGAAGGTTCACATGTAATACCTATCTCTTGTGCTCTCCTCTAGCGCATGGTACCTTCTCTCTCAACCATGATCCTAGCAAGGGAATGATATTCTCCTGCCTTAGCATTTTACACACCTCCTTGACCTCATCTAGGTCATCCTTTTGTGCCTCGACCCTCCTTCCTTGTTCCTCCTTCTTGGATTTCTCCTTTAGACACTGGATCTCCCCTTGTAAGCTTCGAATAACATCCATGGTGTCCTGATATATCTCCTTTTGATGCGCGGGGTCTAGATACTTTCCATGAATGACTTCCTCCCTTGAAACCAGGTTCTTCTATCTTGGTACCTCTCTTGCGTGCATGGCTTCTGCCCTTGTTGTTACCAAGATAGGCTCCAAACCTTCATCTCGTGTTACCTGGGGCATCCATTGTATGTCTTCTTTCTTAATACTGACCATTGCGGTGCCCTTGTCCTTTCGGTGTTTCTTTACTTCATATGTTCAAACAATTTCAGGAACTCCTCATACTTATGCTTCTTTCCACACCACGAGCACTATAATAGGTCCGGCATTCATGTTTGTAATGTTCTGTAGACCCACAATTGAAATAGGTTCCGCATGGGAACTCACTCATTCCTCCTCTGCGGTTACCATGACCATGGAATCCTCCTTGAAAACCTCTTCCATGCATGCCTCCATCTACGTGCTCCTCATAACGGTGATCATCACCCTTGGAGCTACTTACAACATTGGTTTAGTGCACCCCATGATCGATGGCCTCATGGATTTGATCAATGAGCCTACAATCCTTAGTATCATGGGTTATAGAAGTGCAAATCTTGTAATAACAAGATACATTCTTCCTGATTGCGTGCTGCAGTAAGGGACATCTACTTGCATCATGGTCCCCATGACAAATCTCACACTCTACCACCACAGTGTGTACTATCCTCTGGGGGAAATTATCCTTAACGTGCCCCTCTATCTCATAATATGTGCACCAAAACCACTACGAGTTTCATGGGTTGAGTTCACAGATAATTTTTCCAACTGCTTGGCCATAGTAGCAATCTGAGCCTCTAAGAATGGGATAACACCAGTATCAACACTACCAATAGCCTCGGCATGTAGGGCATCCTCCAATTCCTTGTGTGGGTCTGCAAAAGTTTTATGAGACAAGGCCCTTCTAAAAGGGGTGATCAATCCTCCAAAAAACCATTGTGCATGCTTATGAAGGATGAATATCATATGATAGTTTAAACAAGAGAGTCTTAAAGCATGTGTCATACTCCCACACACTCTCTACCATTCCTTGTTGAATCTCCTTCAAAGCACTTATGCTCTTCTCTAAAAACTCGAATGTGGAACTTCATCAAGAATGTATTCTCTAAGGAGTATAACCCACTACTCATGTCTGATGAGGGTCATACTTCCTATACCATCTATGCGCATGCCCTTACAATGTGGTTACAAACTAACTAGCCTTATGTTCTAGGGTTGTGACACCCTTCACATGCCATAGCAGTTCACACTTGTGAATGTGTTCCGCAACATCCTTAATACCTCTATAATCGGGCAAATGTAGAGACATTTCAAAGAAAACTTGTGGGGGTGGTTGGGGTCCAAATCCTCCTCCACCAGATCCTTGGTTTATGCCTGTGTTTCATGCACCACCTTATCCTCCAGTGTACACTAGGTAGTGAACCACTAGATCCACCAGCTCACCGGTCCCGAACCACCGATCTACTGCACCCACCAGCTCCTACTCTGCCTGAACCAATAGATCCACCAGCCCCCACTAGGCCCCGAAATGGTCATGCCAAGGGTTCCCATAGTTCCATTGATCTACATGCCTATGGTCTATAAAAATTCCCCACCAAATAGTATACCTCGTGCCACTTCCAGGATGTTAGACCAAACACTTGTGTGTTTATACCTTTCCCGAAAATTCCTAACACCGAGCTCGTGTTTACAGCCATAGAAGTACTAAATGAGAAATTATACCTCCTGGGCATAGAATTATCACCTCTAATGTAATCAAATGGATTAGCAATATTATCTCCCCGGTCTAGAAAACCAAATGTCAAGGTCTAGTCACTAGATGGGCTCAGATGCATGCCAATGGTTATTCTTTCTCCATGTGATGAACTCTCATCAGAAGCTGAAGGGGTTTCTCTCATGCACTTGCTAAGATGGGGTCATAAATACTTGCTCAGGCCCCATGTCCTTAGTGTGAACCTCAAACCCTTCCCGCAACGTCTCGCAAAGATACATCCATCACACCTGCAACCTTGTGTTGTCTAGCAATCTCCCTTTCACACACTTCACAATACTTGAGTTGTCTCTCCTCCCTTTCTTTCTCCGCCACAACATCTGCCATCTTCCTCCACCCTAGCTTCCTCACCCAACACTCAGACCGGTTTTTAGCCGGTTAATTAGGAAATTATCTAAACTCATGGTAATCATAAATATCTTCAAAGCTAGAGGGATAGCACATAAAAATGATCCTCTGGGCTCCCTCAGAAACTCAAACTCAGTAACCTCCAGACAAGAATATGTGGAAATGGCATACTCCAGAGTGTAGCTAGCCAATACTCCTTTCCACCAATGATCCACAACACGGGTCCACATCAAATCTACATCTTGTAGCCTTTGGTACTCTTCTTGGGTCCACACATGTGATCTACAATGCCAACTTGATCTAGAAGCATAGGCTGAGAGCCATTCATATAGTTCCATAGGGAAACAACAGAAAAAAGTTTCATATAGATCATGGTAGAGATTCTCTTCTACCCATCTACATGCATTAAACTCAGGTCTAGTGCTGAATCTCTGAGAAAATTCATCCTCCATGCTCTTGAACCACGATTCAACATTTTCCAATGTTAACTGCTTTGTCATTACTCATTACACAAATCATGATGTATGTTAAATCCCACTACAACTTTGAAAAGAGGTCTCAGCAACGGAACCAAGATGTAGTCATTTTTACTCCTATCACAAAAGAAAGGAACCCCATATGCACCAACCTATCACCCAATGAAAATTGGGCACTCACCGAGGCACACGCAGGTACCGAGTCTCTCTTTTATGTGAGTTTAGTGGGAAACATCATCTATGATTAGTGTAAGATATTTCAAAGGGGAAGACATACAAGAACCATAGGGCTCAGAACGACCTCTAGATCCTTACAGTCACTTCAGATCGGGTGCTTAATAGAATCCATAGCATGTATTGTAATAGAAAGAAACATTGAAGCATTCATACTTAGCATGAAAGGAAAGAGAACTCATAAGAGATAAATATGCATTAGAACCATTGATATTCATGTATATATTATAACAGGTAACCTTATTACATCCATGGAACCATTATAGAGGGTCGCAGAGAAGCAGACCGCAGTCATGCATTGCACTGGACTTAATGTAACTACACTTCCCAAAAGAAAATTTACAACCCCTAGGCCTAATGCATTCTCTCCCAAATACAACCATTCACTGACAGAGTCCTCACAACATTTCTACAGAGCTCTGCTCACTCTCTAGGTGTCTATCTCTATGTGTATATGTATATGTGTCCTTTTGTCTCTATAGATGCTCATATTTATAGCTTTCCTGGACTGCCAACCCATCCTCCAATGTCCTTAGATCCAGGTGCCAAGTTTCTAAATGTGGTCCTCCATGTGAGCATGCTTCTCCAGGCCTGAGATTTCCACCTTATTCCATGATGTGCTTCTGGAATATTCCATCACAAGTGTGCTCCATCCTAGGCCAACTTGTCTTCATGATGACATCTTATCCACGTGAAAATGGGTCAAGCTTTTCACGTGTTTTGCTCCAAATGTCCAAAATGACTAAGTACCAATCCTTTCGCATGTTGCTCGTGCTACATGCTTTCTTATAGCCTTCTCTTGTGCATTTTTTCCTTACGTGCCATTCCATAACTAGGACCTTATGTGCCTACATGCCTTCATGCTTGGCCAATATTACAAGGGTCCAACATAATTCAAAATAAGATGGTGCTTATTTTGGTTAACAGGTACTTTAGACCACCACCTTTCTATGTGTATAAATCCTTGATATCCATGGAGACACACAACTTATCATAAACCAAATAAAAGGGACATACCAATGTAAAAATGAGGTCATAAGAAAATACAAAACCATCGTTGAAGACTTACAACAACTCTTTGACCACTATAAGATCTAAACCACCCCTCGTTCATCTAAAAATTCACATACACTATGGATTTTTTTCCTCTCTCATCCCTTTATCATCAAATGATTCCAACCTCTTCGTCATCATACACAAATTGGATCAAACATCTTATACTAGCACTGATCTTCTAACCATAAATCACATAGAAGATAGCTCATCTGACACTTTGTATATGTATACATATGACTATATTTCCATTAGAAAAGTACCCTCAAATCTATACGAAATGGAAAAATATATTTTCAACAAGTGCGCCTCCCTATGTCATAATAGGCGGTATCCTTTACAAAAGAGGATTTCACAATTCGATAAGTTATCATTCTCGTAATGATTTGGAAATATGTGATCATCCATCAGCATACCTATTATGACCTTGAATATGGGCACCACAGCTATGCTCATAGCACATTCCTCATGGACAAGTTCCTACTCAGGTGATTTAATTTAATTATAATTAAATATATATTTTAGATTAACTAGAAATATACAATATGATAAAATATAGTAAAATACATATGTTAAATGCTCAAGAAATGTAAGACTATAAGATAATGGAAGAGATAAGTGACTTAGTTAATTTGTATCGATCTATAGCTAGTCGGGACTATGTGTACATTGGATCTTACACGAATGATGTCGTAGGAGGCTCACTAAGAGTTATGGATCTCTACACTAATTGGGATATGAGCACCCACGGGAGGACAGAGGAACCTGTATGTTGGTGTCGAACTTTGGGTGTTGGTATCTATGAAAATGCTTGGGATTTGCTTCTTTTCTAGGTATGAATATTGTCACTTTAATCTATGATTTTTCATGTTACCTTCATTGTTATAGTTTTGATCACACTTGTAACCTAAAAACAAACCACAGCTACCTAAAAATCTCACGAATAAATCAAATATTAATAAAATATGTAAAATGTGAAGTCAAACCGACTTCGACCGATGAGTCTCCCAAAGAGTGAACTTATTACCAAGCACTGCAATATATTCTAGAATCATGTAGGTTTATGTTTTTGTGTGTGAATTATTTTCCTTAATTTTCCCTCACGCTAATGATGCCAAGATAGTGGGATGTAGCTAGATTATATGCAAATGTGTGGTATAGAATTCAGCACTTTCCCTTCCTATGCATTGTATGCATCCTAACAATGGATTCCTTTTAATGGTAATGATAGTATGTAGATGTGATTTCCCCTTTGAATTGTCATCTAGAATAATAGTGTGTATCTTGTGTATATATATGGATCTCTTGCTTCAATTTCAACACCGGTGACATAAAAGGCCAACTATACACACAAGATAAAGATAAGAAAACTAAAAAGGCTGACCATAAATGTCAAGATATGTAAACATAATAAATAGGACATAAGTGCCCAAAATGGACACAAATGCTTGGGCCCTAGTGTCTAAAATGGGCGCCGTGTCCTAGAATAAATGTCGACATATGTGAAAAGAAAGATGGATAGGGATCCTTTTCACCTCACCAGAAATGGATACATAAATGACAGATGTAGGAGAGAATCACAATAGAAATTGATCAAAGAACATAGATGAGAAAAGGATGGTGTCACCAAATATTTTTCTATGTTAATATTCATGCATAAAAACAACATACGTGACGGCAGTAAAAATAGTAATACATGTGTAATTTTGTGTCTACATTTTCCCCCTTTATGTTATTTTAATGAAATTCAAGTAGTGTAAAAGAAGTAAGGAATATACATGTATAGAGTTTAGAGAAGACATATCACAAAGTGTATTCACATAATCATGCACTTTAGACATTTTACGTATCTCGGTCTCATATTACTATTTAGAAGGTTCTTGACTAAAGAAATTACTAATTAAACCATGTCCTTTGGCCTTATTATTTATTTTATTTGGTAATTTATGACCTATTGCACCCATATTCCCATCCATTTTTTGTACATCCCATGTTATTTTATCCTCTGTTGGGGTGCCCAGATTTAGTCTTGGGGCACCCATGGGTGCCCTAGTCCCACTTGGGGGCACCCCGATCCTTTTAGAAATTTCCCACCACTTTTTGGGCCTCTTCTAGCCATTTTTCATCTTTATATTTCTTGTGGATGGCCTTTTCGAGGTTTATTACAAAATTAGATCAAGATAACCCTATAAATATGTAGTCATTTTTACCCCTATTACAAAAGAAAGGAACCCCATGCACACCAGCCTGTCACCAAGCGGGTGTTGGGCACTCACCCAAGGCACACACAGTACCGAGTCTCTCTTTTATGTGATTTTAGTGGGAAACATCATCTATGATCCATGTTTAAGAGATTTGAAAGGAAGTAAAACATACAAGCACCATAGAGCTTCAGAATGGCTTCTAGATCCTTGCAGTCATTTCAGACAGAAAGAGCTTAATGATTTTATAACTTATACCAAAATAGAAAGAATTTGTATAAGCATCCATACTTAATCATAAACATAAATGAAAAGAACTATGAGAAATATGTATGCATCAGAATCATCAATGTTCATATTCATGTAAGTTGGTAACCTCATTACATTCATGGAGCCATTACAAAATGTCATAGAGAAGTAGACCACAGTCATGCATTATATCTGGACTCATATGGCTAGGCTATTAAAAGAATTTTATAATCCCCATACCCTTGATACATCCTTTCCTAAGCATAATTACCCAAACTAACAAAGTTCTTGTAGTATTTCAGAGAGCTCCACCCTCTATCTATTTCTCTCTATCTTTACTTCTATAGGTGCTTATATATATATATAGGCTTTCTGGACTACCAACTCATCCTCTAGTGGCCTTAGATCCGATGCCAAGTGTCTGAATGTGGTCCTCCATGCAAGCATGCTCCTCCAGGCCTGAGCTTTCCACTTTTACCATGATGTGCTTCTAGAAGCTTCTACTGTAGGCATGCTCCTTCTTGGGCCAACCTATCACTAGGATGACACCTTATCCACTCTGCATGCACAATCGGGTCATGATTTTCACATGTTCTACCCAAAACACCCAATATGGCTAAGTCCCGAACCCTTGGTTCTATCCACACATGTGCCACAGGTTTCCTTAAATCCTTCCTTAAACCCTACCTTGCGCCTTTCTTCAACTAGGCCTTGCACGCCTATGCACCTTTTGTACTTAGCCAATATTTTAGGGGCCCAACATCACCCCACACTACGCTTGTTCTCCATCTACGGAACACTTCTCCAATGAAAAGAAAGAATACAGTAGACTTATGCCTTAGGACAAGAATAAGGGGATGAAAGAATAGGGAAAGAAGAAAGAATGGGGAAGTGATGGAATCACTGCAATAAGCTAGGAAAATCCTTTTGCAAGTCAGCCTCCAACTTGTTCTAGGCATTGACTTCATTTTGTGCTCTCTGATAGAGGTCACTGACCAGGGTGCTCACCTTCTCAAAACTTAGTCCATTTCCTTGTGTGCTTATGGTGTTAGAAATTTTCTCTAACTCTTTGCCTACATCATCCAGTGCATCCATTCTTCGTGTAATCTACAGCTACAGTTCCTTCAACCAGTTTTTGATTGAACCCCTTAAGGTTTCAATGGCTTCATATTTTCTTTTGACCTCGGAAAGGATTTTGTCCCTTTCCACCCTATTTCCCTTATTATTTTCTTGAAACTCCTTGAGTTCTACTTCATGAGTGGTGACCAAGATGCCTACCACTTTGTCTTTATCCACGCAATTATCGTATGTGGCCTCAGTAGTCTAGGAAGCAACTTTTATATCAGCAAGAACCTTGTTATACTTAGCTACGAATGCCACAACTTTCAATTTATCTTCTTTCTCCAAGCACGCGACCACTTCTTCTGTAGATTCCAAGGCTAACAGCTACCTCTCCATGGTGAGGATTCTTGTTAAATCCTCCAAGCATCCCAAGGTAGATCCATACTTCTACACGGGAGGTGCTAGGTCTAGATGTTTCAACACTATAGCATTATTAATGGAATCTACCTTTTTGTATACTGCACATACTTTAGCCTTCTCATCTTTTAACTCGCATGCAACTGGGTGTTGATTAGTTTCTCTTGACTTAGCTCCTCCAGATCTTTGATTCTATCATTCTGCCCAAAGAGTCTAGATTTGACCTCAATGGAGACCTTATTGAGAATGTTACACAATTTTTCATCTAAGAGCTGCTAAGCATTCACCACTAGGTTGTCTTCTCTTGGTCCTAGGTAATGTTATTATTGCCCTATGGCTTACTTCAAATTCTAGCTCATCAAGATGGGACTCAATTTCCCATGAGAGCATCTTCCTTGTCTCCTGGTATGTAGCCTCCTTATCAAAAGATGGCATTGCCACGAGCTCCTCTATTAGAATCGTGCTTTAGAACCACGCACGAAACACTTTGTTGGGGTCATCAATATAACCCATCCCTAGCCTCTCCTCCCCTCATGCCTTCCTCCCATGCACGTGCCCTTAGGAATACTTATAGTTAAAATGGGGCCTCCAATGCTGTCGTGGTCCCTTTCTGCGCTCTCCTCCTTATCCTTGTTCAACACCGGCTCAACGTTGCATTCCAACTTCTCCTCCACCAAGGTCTCAATGTTCTTTGTTTCTTCTCTCTCTGCCACCTTGGTTATTTGTTCCAGATGTAAGGCTTGGGGCCTTCTACTTCTGCACACCAACCTCCTCACTTCCCATGTCTTGGGTACCTTCCCCTTCTGGATATCCTTGTGCCACATGAAAAGGAACCCCTGTTCCTCTTCTTCGCCTTCTTCTTCTAAATCATGCATATTGAAAATAGGTGGCCCTTGATCTTTTCAAGTTTGTCTTCCCTACTAACATCTTCTTCACTATCATCTTCTTCACCTATGTATTTCTCCAAACTCCCAGTTTCTTCCGAGGTAGTCTCCTCTTCTATCCTCTGCTTCTTCCTAACCAGGGATTCTAGTGTAGGTGAATTTGTTTCTTCTTCTCCCAAGGACTCCTTGTCTGATGTATTTCTAGCTCCGAGTCTTTTCTTTGACTATGGGCCTCTTCTTACGTGAATACATACTTGTTCTGGTGCTTGTCCCAGGGGAACCTATTACCTGTGTATCCACCACACTTGGTATTTTCTTCTCTGGATATTTTTCCTCCCGTTTGGGCATGTGTCTCTTCCTACTAGTTGGGTCCTTAGGTATAGGCACCTTGTTCTCTAGATATGTTCCCTTTTCATATTTGGGTCTTATGTAGAGGTATACACACACCACGGATCCTCCTGCAATGGGAAAATTCATGGGCCTTGTCATTTGAACTTCATGCGACACGTACCTCTCCACGTATGCACACTTTCTGGGGTAGACCAACCCTTTACACATTTCCCTATGGTCTCGGTCCAGATTACCAAGGTCTAGTTTTAACTTCTTGGATTCTTTGAACCTATTTACTCCCACTTGGAAGTATTGAGTTGTGAAGGCAAAGGGGAGCTTACACCATGGGCTCCATGTCTCATCCATTAGTCTAAATCTACCCAGTAGAAATGTTGGTACATAGGAAATTCAGCTTCTCCTTTTTTGGCCACTGACAGTTGTTTGAGAATACTCCATTCCACCTCCAATGTGTTCCTTAGGCATGCATACCATTTCTCTAGCGCACCTTGTGCACGGTCATCATAGTGTCACAAGACATATTTTTCAAATCTCTTTGCGGGTGAAGGGTCCTTAGTAGGGTACTCCCACACGAATTTGTCTGACGCATCAAGTACCCCAATCTCTGAAAATATAATGGTTATCAGGACATTACCAAAAAATATCATGTCACCTTCCTTCACGTAATTGACAATCTCATCCGCGATGAATGCAGACAAGTTATAGATGGTGCCCTTTGAAATTTTCCTACAAACATGTAACCATGGCTTATTGACCTGGGTCCATCTCTCTTGGCCATTTAACTTTGTCACTAGGTGCGTGGCCATCTTCATTACCGGGTCCTTGATGTCTGTGATATCATAGTACCTTGACCCCTTTTTATATGTGTAGGTAGTGATAGTCTCCTTAATTGCCTCTTTGTCACTTAAGTCATCCTCCAAACCATCTCCTTCACAAATGAGGCCTATGAAATGTGAAATGAGTTGAGGGGTAATGCACATCTTACACCCTATAAAGTGGAAGTAGTCTTCATGCACGCATGACATCAGCCATTGATATAGGTGCTCAGGCTTCCCAAAGTAGGGCAACTCAAAGAGTTATAATAACCCTGCCTTCTCCAACTTGACCTTCACATCATCGTTATAGATGGGAAAACCCTCTGGTGTCCTTTTATTTGTTGGGTGCACTAACTCCATGCCATCTCCTTCTCGATTGTGCTCGTATGATGATTATAGTCATTTACAGACATGTTTCTTAGATGGGACTCCCACTCCTTCCCCAACAACACTCCATCTGGGTACTTCGCATTTCTGCATACCACTCTTCATTTGTATGTGCATTGGTTTCTTGTTGTTTACCCTTTCCCTTCTTAGGTGTGCTAACTGGTTTCTTGGGTGCCATTGTCTAGGTCCTCTTCTTACTTCAATCACTTCTTGTAACTCTGTTCTTCCACTCTTTCCCACCTTAGATCTCAAATTTGTGAAGAAAACTCCTTAAACCTATGCCCTAGTTCTTCAAACCCTAGCTGGGATAATCCCTTCACAAGACGGTGCCTTCTCACCACTTCTCTTACACCCGTGAAATCCCTTCCTTCTAGTTCACAGATCCAAACTAGTTCTCCATGCTCAATCTCTTCAAAATTTTCTTCACACAGATCAGTTTTGGAAGCCCTAGTTTACAAAGATGTAAAAGCACTTCTTTCTCCTTATACACAAAGTGAATAATGAAATGCCTCGACCCTTTATTTATAGTTTTTCCCTTTTTAAGCATTAAATGCTACTTCACCTACCACCGTACTTTTCATGTTTAATGTGGCTTTTTCAAACAAAGTCCAACTTTAGCGCTTTAACTCACGTGCCCAACCCTGTGTGGACAATCTTCCAACCTTCTGGCACATAACCAATCCATCTAGACAGGAGACTCTTGTGCGCGTGTCACCAACGCCTTTGAAGGCACTTCTTCTATCCTAATTTTTTCTCTCGCCTACCTCATGTTGCTTATGCACTTTTTCCTCCTTTGTACGTGGGATCTAAAAGTAGCCTTATCTTGACACCAACCATCCTTTTCCATCTTTTCTTTCCATGCACCTCCTTTAACAGGGCCATTCAACCGGATTTTCAACACAAACTTCCTTGGCACTTTACCCATGCTCTCCTTCACATCACTCCACCCCACACTAAAATGATGTGTGGTCCTCTATACACTCAAAAATCCTCAAAGTAATAAGGTTACCGGTGCCCAAGGCGCAAAACAAAACAACAACATGAAAGGGAAACACAAGAAAAGAAATGCATAAAGGAAATTCTAAATTAACTAGAAAAACTTCCTTATTTACAAACACCAAGAAGACTTATTTATAGTAGGGCTTCAACCTACTCCCATTGAAGTGTCCAAGCAATTTCGTTCCATCCAACGACTTGTAACTGGCATGCGCTGAATCAAGGATGTACAAGATTTTATAGGGACCTAACCAATGGACCTTCAACTTCCTAGGATGGCACAAAAACTTAGAATCATATAGTAAGACCATCTACCCAACCTCAAACTTCTTGTTTCTGATGTGGTGATCATGCCATGCTTTTTGCTTTGCTTTTTCTGTTGTTTGGCTCCACCTGGTGAGTGATCATATTTCATCCAACTTCATCAGTTCATCAATTCTCTCTTCCAATGCTTGCTCATCATCCAACCCTCCTGCACGTGTTATTCACAGAGAAGGTAACATGAATTCAACTGGTAGAACAGCTTCTACGCCAAACACCAATTGAAATGGTGTGGCTTTGTTCAACCTTTTATAATTTTTCCTATAATCCCATAATATGGTTGATACCTTGTCATCAAAATCTTGTCTTCTGACATCACAAATTATGGTCAGGGTACGACTCATTATTTTTTAAATGCTTTCGCGGTTCCATTTTCTTATGGGTGATAAGGAGTAGTCTTGTGATGAGCTACCATGAACTTTGCTAATAGGATCCTCATGGTCTCATTCAAGAAATGTGTACCCCTATCGCTTGGTTAAAATTAAAGGACATCCATACCTCTTGATAATGTTCTCCCATAAAAATATTACCGCTATGGCTACTGTGTAGTCTTTAGTTAGGGCTACCTCTGCCCACCTTGTTAGATAGTCCATGCAAGTGATTACATAGAGTGATCCAGTCCTATAGCATGTTGGTGTAATAGGGCCTACAAAGTCTATTTCCCATTTCTCAAAAGGTTCAGCGCTAGGGATAGGGTGCAAAGGCATTTCATCTCTCTTTCTTGGTTTTCCAATGCGTTGACAATGGTCACATGCTTTACAATAGTCCTTGCAATCCTTATACAGAGTTTCCCACCACAATCCTGCCATTAAAATTTTACGTGTGGTGGCATCACCTACATAATGTCCACCCACACTTCCTCCATGTGCTTCCTCTATGATGGTGAGGTGCTCATGCTCTAGTACACACCTACATAAAACTTCATCATGCCCTAACTTGTATAAGTCCCCACTGATCAACATGTAGGGCATGACATGTATGGCTAGTTACTTTCTTTCTAATGCCTTCATCCCTTCTAGTGCCACACCTTCCTTTAGGAATATTGTAATCTCCTCCAAATCCGAGGGCATGTGTTGCACAACCTAAACAGTTGTACGTCTAGCATAGTCTCTTCAATACTCTACATGTCCTCCCCTGAATCAATTCTTGACAGATGATCAAGTCCACAATTACTCTTTCCAAGATTCACAACTACCGTAAACTCAAACTCTTGAAATAATAGCACCCACCGACATATGTGCCCTTGTAGAATGGGCTTGTTCACCAAGTACTTTAACGCCATGTGGTCGGTGTAAAATACAAAGGGTGTTGCCAATAGATACTTTCTGAACTTGAAAAGCACGTAGATAATTGAAGAAACCATGCGGATGCATAATTATAAAGGTTACAACACACACCATCGAATTAGAAGAAATTTTTGTCTTTCTACGAACTATTTTGGCACGAGAAGGAATGAAGGCATTAGAAAAGAAACATCTTGTTATACACGTGGCACTGTTTATGTTGATTAGTGGTGACCTATACAAGTTAGGTAGAAATGAAGTATTACATCATTGTGTATTAGAGCATGAGTGTAAGGATATTATGAAAGAAACCCATGGTGGTATTACAGGAAGCCATTATGCGGTGTGATGCGAGTTCCCTAAGATCCTACTCATTGGATTATGGTGGGAGATATTGTATAAAGACTGTAAATAATATTGTAAGGTGTGTGACCATTGTTAGTGCCTAGGAAAACCAGGACAAAGAGATGAAATGCCACTAAGACCTATTATCAGTGTTGAACCATTTGAGAAATGGGCCATCGACTTTGTAGGACCTATTTTTCTAGCCATGCGTAGGACTGGATCGCGTTATATCATTACTTACACAAATTATCTCACACAATGGGCAGAAGTAGCACCTACGAAGGACTGTACAACAACTACAGTAGCTAGGTTTCTATGGGAGAATGTTCTTACAAGATATGGATGTCTTTTAAGTTTGTAAAGTGATATGGGTACACACTTTTTAAATGAAACCATTAGGATCCTATTAGATGAGTTTATGGTTGCTGCCATAAGAATACACCTTACCACCCTCAAGCAAATGGAACTGCTGAGGCTTTCAACAAGATTTTGAGCTAGACATTGAAAAAAATTGTGATGTTAGAAGAAAGGATTGGGATGATAAAGTGTCATCTATTCTTTAGGCATATAGAAAAACTTATAAGAGATTGAATAAAGCCACAACATTTCAGTTGGTGTTTGGCACTAAAGCTCTTCTCCCTATAGAATTTATGTTACCTTCTTTGTGCATTGTGTGCACTTTGGAGGTCTAAATGATGATCAAGATTTATAAGAGTGCATTGAGAAGATGCTTCAACTGGATGAGCAATGAACCTTAGCACGATGGAGTCTCGAAATAGGAAAAGGCCAAGAAGAAAGTATGGCATGACAAACATAAGGGATAAGAAGTTTGAGATTAGACAAATGGTACTTCATTATGACTCTAAGTTCTTGCGCCATCCAAGAAAATTTAAAGTACATAAGTTGGGGTCATATGTCATCACTTACATACCTGAATAAAGTGTTTGTCAGTTAGAATCACTTGATGGAACACAACTACCAGGTTACTTTAATAGGAGTAGGTTGAATCCCTACTATAAATAAGTCTTCTTGGTGTTTATAATAAGGAAGCATTGCCATTTAGATTAGGTTTCCATTATGTATTTCCTTAATGTATTTCCTTCATTATCGCTATGCTTTGTCAATTTAGTTGTTATTGTGTAATAAGTGTGTTTGCACACATGAAGCTAATTACTATGTGAATAATGTTTATGCGCAAAGGATTACACATACTTTTAGTGTGGGGTGGCTATAGTTATCCAAGAACAAGACTATGGGAATTGAAAGGTGAAAGGAATAAGCTGTAACGGGTGTGATTTAAGTCAAAAGAAGATTGCTTCTCAAAAGTGACCAAGGATGGAGATGAATGAAAGGACAAGTATAGCATGAGGTAAGCAGAGGCCATGATAACTACCAAGACAAGGTACAGTGATGAGGTACTCAAGTGCAAGGGTGCCCGCTAAAGAGAAGTTTGTGACCAAAGGGTAGGAAGGTTTGCTAGAATATTATAGCTAGGGTGTGAAGATGTACAATGTGGAATGAAAAAATTTGGTCAATGAATGAGAGGATATTTGGTAGGTGAAGCGGTAATAAATGCATCAAATTTTGAAAATTATATAGGGATGGGATGCAAATTCATTTTTACCATTGTGACTAGGAGTATTTGAGGAAAGAGCTAAGTGTGAAGAGCCAAGTGATTGGGTTAAAGTGTGAAGGGTGTGAAACCAAGCATGACAAATAGATCTGTGTGAAAAGAAACTTGCATCCTTAATGGTGAAGGGTTTGAGCAAAGCAAGGTGATAGAGAGGAGTAGGGCATGAAGTTTCCACCTAGGGCATAATTGAATTGAGCTAGGGTTTGATTCATAAATTGTAGAGTTAAAGAGGAGACAATTGCAAGGTAAAAATGGCACCCAAGAAGGCAGCTATAGTAGGAGAAAAAGGAAATAAGAAGGTGGTCGTTGAGGAGGAAGAGATGGCACCCAAAAGAAAGTTTATAGAAATGCACATATCGGAAGGATTCATTTTCGGTCGAATGGGATTCACACATCGAAAGAGAAAATTAATCAAATACAATCACAATACTTGAGAGAAAAAGAAGGAGATTGATTCCTTAATCACTACAAGGATGAAGAAATGTACGAAAGATGACATGTCATTTTATGACGATGCAGGTGATAAGATTTTGAAGAAAGCTGGGTCTACCAATCATATGAGCTTCCATATTTTAGGAATTATGAGCCCTTGTACCAGTGGCGCATGAGAAGAGTGCATGAGGAATTCTTCTACTTTGTAGGACATAGAGTTAGAATCTCATCCACGCTTATCTCATCGGTGAAAGGTTTGAAGGCCACGGGGAGGATATGAAGAATGATCTCGAGAGATAAAGCTACAATCTTAAAGACCAAATAGGATTTGGAGTACTTGAAGGGTCCGCGTGGTATGGATATAGACAAATTAAAGAGCTATCTAGTTATGCAAGCAACAACACACCTTGTTACAAGGTTGAATGATCAAGGCCGATGGTCACGGGTAAATACTATGTGGTTACACATTGCGTGCAAAATGTTAGGAGTAGTCTACAATATTACAGGCTACATTGTAGAGTAGATAGTCAAGGAATCATGCATAGGAGGGAAGATTAGCTTTGGGGCTGTTCTATTATCACTAGTATTCAAGGAAATTGGATTACTAGACGGAATGAAGGAAAAAGTATGGGAATACCCCATAACGAATAAGTCTCCAATTTGAAAGGTTCGTGAAGAACTTATGTAAAGGGTCCATAACAAATGATGTCAAGCATAGGGAAGAGAAATGGTATGACAGGATCCATGCGAGAATTTGGAGAAGAGTGGTGCATCCCAAAGGACCTACCATTGGTAGTGGGGAAACAAGTCTAGTTTTTTGTATATCAACATTTCGCATCGCACACTTCCTAATGGAGATGGAGTCTTGAGCCCTTGGTGTAAATTGCCTTACACATTCACTACAAGGTATTTCCAAGCATCGGTTCACAAATTCATAGACACACATCGAATGGTATTCAATGCAGATAAGGTAGATTGTGACTACCACATGTTGAGGAAGAAGTATGTGTATCTAGGAAGAAGTTCCTATGATGAGAAGCTCTTTTCAGAGGTGTTGAATATTAAGCCAATAAGTCTAGTTGTAGAAAATGTAGGGGCAACATTAGTATATCTTCAGCTAAAGCCCAAGATGGAGAACAATAAGTATGTGGAGAATGAATTCACACTCCCAGGGCCACCGAAGGGTAAGCACACAATGGAAAACATACCCATGCAAAGGCCAACGAAACTGTTGAGGTAGAGGATGAAGAAGAGGAGCGTGAAGATAGTGGAGGCTTGGAGTGCAGAAGAAAGCAACCATATGATAGAGAAGAGTCATAATGCATGACCACTCCACCTCAGGGACAAGATGAAAAGGAAGATACAAAGGTTGAGCAAGGGAGAATAGATTTAAGAGAGTATTCAGATGCATAAGGACTCAAGGTGGAACCCCACATACGGTAAGGAAATCACCTCATCTCTCTCCACACAAGGAGACTTTTGAGCTAAAAGGGAGAAGAAAGTTGATGTTAGATGGAGAAGTAGAGGAATCAGGGGGGAGAGAGTGCATCTCCTACCCCATTTGAGCAAGAAGATGAGCCACATAACAAGGAAGAGTAGAAAGGTGAAGACATGAAGGATGAAGAAGAAAGAGAGAAGGAAACCTCCGGATCCACGCATGCAACTGCTCAAGGTGTAATGGGATAGAATCCTAACCTTGAAGCTTCAATTCACAAGGGACCTAGATCAAAGATGATGAGTGGGGAACACCATGCACCGATCATGGGCTATGCAGAGGACACCAAAAAAATCATTCGCACATGGTTCCAAAGCACTTTGTAGAACAAAAGGATTTATTTGGCTGGGAACTAATGGATGGGGATATGGTGACTATGCACACTCAAAAGCAACTCTCATGGTCAATGCATACCCACATGGATGATCTTGACTTTGATGTATGTGAAGAGTCATGTGTTTCGAGATGGATGAAGAAGGCACCCCAAGCTAGACATATGATAGTAAAGCCTACTGTCATGCCAGATGAACAAGTCAGTAATGCATTGGTAAAGGTTTCTACTAAAGTTACAAGAAGAAATGTGGACAAGGCCACAACAATCAGAGTGTTACGTGAGGAGTTAAAGACAAAGGATGCAGTGATAGCATGCCTAACCCAAGAGAGGGACTTAGCGCAGAAGAAGAACGAAGTATTTATCAACATTGCAAAGGATATTGGAGACAATGTCATAAGAGCTAGGCCATACTTTGAGCCCAAGGTACCACAAATGTTTCCCTCAGCGATACATTATGTAGGAAAGTTGGTGGACCTAGTGCTTAAAGATGAACCTCTGTGCATGCCAGTGCCAAGGAATCCTGAAAAAGAGGCAGAAAGGGCTAAGGCTGCAGTAGCTAGAAATATTGCATCATACGAAGGCTTACTGCAAGTGCTCTAAGAAGAATTGAAGAAGGCAGATCATGCCTTAAATATATGCACAGCTCCAGAGGCACTGATCAAGGTAAAGACTCTAGAAGAAGATGATGTAGTCTAGAAGGCTATGAAGGATGATACCTTGGGCCGAGCAGAGCGGTTAACACTTGTAAAGAAAATGTGAGGCCCTAGCAGCAACACAAGAGCCACACAAGGAACAATTAGATGAGCTTGGGAAACTCATCGCACAAAAGATGGATGCGCTGAGAAGGAAAACATATTGCAATGTCTAGCATTATGTTGGTATTACGAATGAAAAAGGTGAAGTTACCCAAGATGAACTGGAGTCTATTATTGTGGATGTACCAGAGTAGGCAGAGAAAGCATTCACCGAGTGGTAGGCTTTGGAGGCTGCAATAAAGGAAGAGTATCTAGAGTTGATCCTTCAAACTGATACAATGGAGGCTACCTCATAAAACATTCTTTATTCATCTACATTATTTCTTATTCTTTCCATTCAACATTATTTACTTCAATTTTTTGAGATACCCATTGTTAGGGTAACAATGAGATTAGTGTGGGGTAATGTTGATCGAGAACATTTGTGAACTCACATAAGAAGTCTGCGCATAATAAAACAAGCCGAGTTTAAGGGTATGAATGGACAGGAAGAACCCGTGCATGGAGGGCAAGTTCAGCATTTAGAACTTAGTTGATTTTGAGCATGAAGACCTATTTTTAGAAGATGGCGTGCAAAACACACCAATAATGTAGAGACATGCGTGCCATGCATTGTCTATTTTTGGAGGATTGGATCGAAGCATTTTGCATGGAGATGAGATAAGAATAGGATTTTCACTTCAGTTAACTGTAAGAGGTCTATAGATAGCACACTTGCATGTGTGGCTATGCCTGTAAACAACGTGTGGCTATTAATAGCATGCGACCTATTTTTGGAATAGATAAGCGGTGAAGGGAAAGTCCCCACCCTATATAAATGATGTGAAGCACTTAGTAAGATATATAGATATACAGAGATAGAGAAGAGAGATATATAGGTATATGTAGAGCATAAGAGGTAAGCATAGAGAGATATGTGCATATGACTAGATTACTATATCAGATCCATGCACACATTGGTATAGAATGCCATTATTGTAAGGAGCTTATATGGTTATTAATAGATAGAAGTTATTGGTTGAATCTAAGTGTCATTTTTGTGTGTAATTGAGTAGTGCATGTTCTTGATTCAATCATGATTATCATTTAAGCTTGTTCTTTCTTAGATCTGAATATGACATGCCTTGTAGAATGAGGGATTAGTTATGGATCTATATGTTTCTACCTTCATCACGCTAACATCCTACTACAACAACCCTAAAGAGGGACTGGTACTGTGCGTGCTTTGGGTGAGAACTCGAGTCTACTCGAGTGATGTTCCGAGTGCATCCGGGGTGTTATATGGTAATTATAGGCTACATCAAACAACCTCACCTTCTATTTTTCTAGATAGCCAATAACCTTGAGTGTTTGAGGAGTACTAATACCCGATAATGTAGGGCAAGAAATTATAGGTTGGTGATCATCTACTTCATCTTCTACTGGTTCCTCATCCTCTCCTATAATTTTAGATTCCTCATCATCCTCATTACCTCTATCAATATATAACAACTTCTTCTCAAAGCACATTTGCATCCTGGTTCATATTTGATAACATAGTTAAAACATAATCCTTTTACTCTCTTTTCTTCCATTTGTTAAGGAGTTGGTATAATTGGCCTAGCAAATGAAGGGGAAGAGATACTATGGTCTCTAGTGTTAATGAAAGGAAACCTCCTACTACAAATAAATTTTTCTTCTTCTTGATGTGCCATGATAATAGAATCAGAAAGCTTGAGTGCTTGATATGGTCCTTAAGACCCCCAAAAACAGGTCATTCAAATTCTCTTCTGGAATATTCTCCACCCTTAAGGATAGGTTCTAGAATTGATGCACATAATATTTGACTAATCCTATTTTCCGTAACTTTTCTAATTGACTAAAGTAGTTCTCTAAAACATTAGAACTATAGTGCAATTACAACTCCTTGGTAAAAACTATCTAAGTGACACCGAGACCATTCTTCTATCCCTGAGCACATAACCATTGATACCAAATGAATTGGTCTGGTTCAAGATACAAGGATGCCAATGTCACTTTTTTGTCCTGATGGTGTTTGATGTAACTCAAATAAGTTCTCCATTTGATTTATCTAATTCAGGGGATCCTTACCATCAAATTTACGCATATCCACTTTCAGCATCATGTTCCGTGGTTGCGAATAAGTTGGATTCTGATTGGGCTGGAAAAGTGATCCAACATGGTTATTTTGTCCATGATTTTGAACTGAAGATCCTCCTTGGTTGATATGGGCCATATTTGGGCCATATTGTTTACCCTTTACATGTTGCATGATATCATCCAACCAATGATTGATCTAGTCTATGTCTCCTTTAGAGGCCATCTCATATTGTACATTTTAAAGCTCATACTCAAGTTGGCGCACCTTATGATCAAATGAGGTAGACCCTAGTGTTGAGGAATCTATATTTACCCATTCTGACTCCATCTCTTTAATCACCACCCCATCTTTATCTCGGGTTTTACCCGAGTAACCGGATTCTTTTTGCTCTTGTGGAAGTCCCCGTCAAGATGTCAAACCTTAGTGTTTAGGGTTTTGATACAAATTCGCCAAACAGAAACAACATAGAGAAGATACTAATATTAGTTTTTAGAGATTTCTGAAAATGTAAAGAACTTGAAAACATTCCACAATTTTCACCCTCCGGAGTGATTTTATGAAAAAACCTAAATTTGTAATAACTTGTGTAAAATAAATAAAAAACATCTAAATTTTTTAGGCAACCTTAATTGAAATGTTTTTCAACTGGTAAAAACATCTCCCACCAATTCATTACGGTTTTGCAATATATGGTAGAAACAAAAAAAACTAGGGTTTTTCCTAATTTTGGCCAAGATCGTAGCTCTGACACCACTTGTAATGGAATTACTAGTATAATTCAGATTATGAGCAACAATAGAACACTAAATAACACAATATTTCAGAATAATGATCTCAATATGCAATTAGAATAGCTTCACCACTTTGAGGGGGCAACCTCCAAACCATATAATAAGACTCAAATTCTCAAATGATGATTAACTACTACCTATAATCCCCTATATATACTATTCATATGCTATGGCCATCACCAAGGCTGACCTACTAAGCATGAGAAAGTATAAATGACATAATAAAATGATATGGTAAGCCACAAGTCAGCTACTCATATCCTAATACAAGTAATAGGTTAAGGGCATAGAAGATCTCGAAATGAGTGCATTCAATAGATTCCACCAGTGCTCTAGTGACATTAATTTTCTAAGCTTGGACAAGATAACATTTTAGCAATAACACAATTCAATAAGACTAACAAAATTATCGTAAAAATATATGGATCCATGGCATGCCTTGGATCACTTAAATTGATCCAAGGTATGACTATTCCTTTTTATACTAATGCAATAGGTTGAGGTACAAATTTAACATCATAACTTAGGTAACTTACCAACATAGTCCATAAGATTCCATTTACCTGATATTACCATATTTCAAATATTGTACTCCAAAACTACATTTAGTGAGTACATTATAACCAATCCATGTTAGTAAAATTTTTCCAAAGTATGATTTACATCAAATTTAGAAGGTAAATCATATCATCTACAACAAACATGATCAATCAGTTCAAAAGAGTATACTATCTCAGAATAGAAATCACAAATCAATGTTTGCAAAGTTCTCGTACAAGAAGCGAGTTAAGATATCAATCATGGCGGGGCATTACATACCTCTCCCATAAAATCAACATCACCCCGATAATTAACTTAGTCCACATACATATCAAGAATATAGGCATAAATATAACTTATTCATCCATAAAATTCTCAAAAAGATAACATATTTGTAGAAATTCAATTTTCTCAAAACTTATTACAACATGAAATTTTTGTTTAAGTACTTACAGAAAAAAGTACTTGCATAGAAAAATTACATAATTATAAATAGTTTTCAAACTTAATAGTCAGATATCACAAAAACCAGAATTAATTCTGTTCAAAAGATGAGGAAAAGTAGTTTTTATGTCCTCAAGATTTTCCCAAGTTACACTCTCTTCACTAAACTAGTCACATTGGACCTTACATTGGCTTATTTCACGATTTTGCAAGTGTAACTTGCATGTTTCCAACACTATAATGGGTTCAACCATGATTATTCATGGGTCTTGGACCTGCAAGGAATTCCAATTTAACACATGTGATAAATCTGAAATGTATTTCTTAAGTAAAGAAATATGAAAAACATCATGCATTCGTGCCAATGTGGGAGGTAATGCTAAGCGATAAGCTACTAGGCTAATCACTTCTACAATCTCAAAAGGTCCCACAAAACGAGGTGATAATTTAGCTACCTTTCCAAAAGTAATCAAGCTCTTTTTAGTCTTGACGCATAAAAAGACTTTTTCACCAAGTTCAAATTTCATATCCATTCTTTTCAGGTCTACAATTTTTTTTGTCTATCAAAACTTATTTTAATCATTCATGGATCAACTTTAGTTTTTGTTCCATTTTAGTAAGAATTTCAGGTCTAATTACCTCTCTATCTTTGATTTTATCCCAAATTAATGGGGTTATGCACTTTCATCCATATAATTCCTCGAAAGGTGCAATCTTAAGAGAGGAATGATAAGTATTATTGTATGCAAATTCAACTAAAGGAAGGTATTCTTCCCATTCGTATCTTGGTCCATACAAGATTTTTAACATGTCTTCCATTACCTGATTTACTCTTTCACTTTCCCATCTATTTCCAGATGATAAGCGGAGCTAAAATTTATTTTTGTTCCTAAGGATGCATTTAGTGTTTGCCAAAAATGTGAATTCATTCTTGGGTCTCTATCAAAAATGATCAATTCAGAACACCATGCAATCTGAAAATTTCATGCACAAATATTTTTACAAGAATAGGTGAATCATCTTTAAGATACCAACAATAAAATATGCTCCTTAGTTAATTTTTCAACCACAACTAAAATAACATTGTGCTTATTTTTAGACATAGGCAGTGCGTGAAAAAAATGCATACTTATTACTTTCCATTTATAATGTGGTATGCTATGAGGGTATAGTAAACCAACTGGGTGCATATGTTCAGCCTTAACACACTGACATTCCAAACAATGAGAGACAAAATCAATTATGTCCTTTTTCATCCCCTTCCAAAAATATTGTTGTTTTACATCAGCAAGCATTTTTTTCACTCCAGGATGTCCTAAGTAAGGAGAGTTGTGAAATTCCATCATTAACTTCTTCCTTAACTCATTTGCTGAGGGTATATACACCCGATTCTCATATCTTAAAATTCCTTCATTATCAAAGTTAAAACCTTTGTATCTTGCATCATTAGGATCTGCAACAAGTGTTGTTTTTACTTGCTGAAAATACAAATCAGAATTCATTGCATTCTTTACTTCATCCTTAAACTGAGTTCTCAAAGTTACAAGTGCAAAAATATGTTTCCTATGACTTAGTGCATCTACCACTCTATTTTCTTTACCTTTAATTTAACTTATGTCAAAATCATATTGAGATAAAAAATCTAACCATCTTCGATGTCTTGCATTCAGATTTGGTTGTGTGAAAATATATTTCAGCCCAAGGTGGTTAGTTTTTAGCTCAATGGGTCTACCTAAGAGATAATGTCTCCATAATTAAAGTGCATGAACTATGGCAGAAATCTCTAGGTCATGGGAAACATAATTCAATTCATGTAACTTTTTGTTTTATGCTTTCATAAGCAAAAACATAATCCTTCCTCGAAGTAATATACCTCCTAATCCTTCTCTAGAAGCATTTGTAACTACCATAAATCTTCTATTCGGATCTAGAACAATCAAAATAGGTGTTGTAGTTAGTTGTTCCTTTAGGGTTTTAAATTCTACATTGCATTTATCACTCCATAATAAAAATTTATCTTTCTTTTGCAATGAAGTAATCACGAAACAAATTTAGAAAAGTCCTTAACGAATGTTCTATAGTATCCGGCAAGCCCCATGAAGCTTTTGACTTCATGAACATTCTTAGGTGTTGGCCATTCAATTATGGCTACAATCTTTGATGGATCAACTGATATTCCCTCTTTTTATAACATGTCCTAAATAATGCACTTATGTTTCATAAAAGGAACATTTTGACAATTTACCATACAATTTTCTCTTTCTTAAAATCTCAAGTACAATCCTTAAATGCTCATTGTGTTCCTCTATGCTTTTAGAACAAATAATAATATCATCCAGGAATACAAGAACAAATTTGTCCAAGTATTCTTGAAAGATATTATTCATATAATTCATGAAATATGCATGTGCATTTGTCAAACCAAAAGGTAAAATAGTCAATGCATAGTGTCCATACCTTGTATTGAAAGGTGTTTTATGAATATCCTCATCTTTAATTCTCAACTGATGATACCTAGATCATAGATCTATCTTTGAATAAACTGATGCACCAAGAATATGATCAATAGATCATCAATCTTAGAAAGAGTATATTTTTTTAATTGTTTCTTTATTTAACATTCGTTAATCAATACAAAGTCTAAGTGTTCCATCTTTCTTTTTGAAAAAATTATCGGTGCTCCCAAGGTGAGACATTCGGCCTTATCGATCCCTTAGACCAAATTTCTTGTAACTATGCTTTAAGTTCTACTAATTCAGTTGTATTTATGTGGTAAGGTGCCTTGGAAATAGGCTTTGTCCCAAGTTTGATCTCTATAGTGAAGTCAAATTCTCGTTTCGGTGGAAGACTGGTAGTTCTTCGAAACACATAGTTGTACTATCGTAACAACATGTATTTTCCCATAAAATTACTACTTTATTATGCTATTTTAGATATTTTAACTACATATAACGTAAACCCTTATTTTTGGCCTTGTTAAGTTACATGATTGAAAACTTTCTAACTGAAATCTCTTTTTACTCCTTGTGTATGTTTGTCTCTTTCTACATATCATCAAGGCATTTAATGTGTTTTTCAAAACAATATACTTTTGCTTTATGATCAGAAATCTAGTTTACGCCAATTATGACATCATATGACCCTAAATGAGAAACATAAAGGTCTACTTCTGTAGTAAAACTTGGTAATTCTAAGGCTACACCAAAAATACATTTACTAACAATATGGACAACATTATTCCCATAATGAACAGTCCATGATTTTTCCATTATTCCATCTTTTATTTTTAATTTTGTAGCTAATTTATTAGAAATGAAAATTATATAGCACAGTATTAAAAAGTGTAGTTACAGGTGTACCAAATAATTTACCTAGCACTTCTATAGGCATAACCTACTTTTTTTCAGCTTGTTTATCAACTATTGTAGCATGTATCTTATGCTTGGTTGTTGCCATTTTTCTTTAGAGGGAACTAATTTGCATAATGGTATTTTCCACTATTGTAACAACCCCTAACAGGTCCCCTTTTTGGTTCAAACTTATTTTCAGCCTTGAAATTACTATTTTGACCTCCATATGTTTTATTTCCATTGTTGTCATTCCTTACAAAATTATTTATATTATACGCAGCAAGTTTATTTGCTACTATTTTCTTACTGTTATCAGCCATAAACCTATTTTTAGTGCCAAAATTTTTCCATGCCACCTTTTTGGGTGCAAGTGATGAAGAAGAGTTGGTGATTTTCTTTCGATTCTCCTCTTTATGTGCAGAAATTTCCTTCAATTTTTGTTCTTGCCTTATGGATTTTTCTACAAATCCTCCATGGTGGTTGGGTTGTGTACATCTACCTCTCCACCAATGATAGGATTCAACCCCATAATGAACTTGCGTATCCTAAACTTTTCATCAGTTTGGTACTATGGTACATACTTGAGAAGTTTGGTAAACTTCTCCCAATATTCAATTACAATAAGTTTTCCTTGAACTAAGTTTTGAAACTCTAACATCTTTTGATCATAATAGAGTTGTGGCAACCAGTGTTGCCTAAAATAGCCCTTAAATTGATCCCAAGTAATTCTGGCCTCATCAACATTCAGTTCAACCTTATGGTTGTCCCACCATGATGATGCTTCATGGGAAAGCTGATAAGCTCCCCATACTTGCTTTGGTTTCTTTTGAGAATTTCCTTATTACAAATTACTTCTCCATTTCGCTAAGCCAGTTCTCAACCCCATCTCCCAATGTGGTGCCTTCAAACTTTGGTGGACTTATCCTTTTTATGTCATTACTAAGTTTAGCTGCCAATATTGCCTTCTTATTCTTAGGCTGATTAGGTGTGCATTTACATTTTCATTTGCATTTTTAGCATTATTATTAGCAATTGCAGCATTGTTATTTGCTACATTATTATTGTTATCACCACTAGGGTTTCCAGCATTAACATTATTTTCTGGAGGTGGCTGATTGTTATTATCATCTTATTCCTCCTCCTCTTCATTTCCCATTACTTGTTATTCAAGTACAACAAGACGATCTCTTGTGTCTAATAGGGAAGAAAGGATCTCATCCAGTTTTTGTGTTATAGCTACCTCACCAACTAAAGGCTGGTTATTTGCAGCACATCCCCTTGTTCTAACACATTTTTGTTAACAAGAAATTAAGTTTTTATCATATATGGACTCAAATAGGTCCAAGAGTTGTAACCTTCAGCTTTGATACCAAAATGTAACATCCTCATTTATGAATTAGAAAACAAGGGAATTTTTTTATCATAATGTTCACTGTTCTAAATTCACATAATTTAGAACACACATTCCTTTGCTAATCCATCACATAACAAAAAATCATATGCAGTTGTAATGACTCAAAGTGCTATATCGATATCTCATTTCATGACTTGGTTTTTAATCTAATCTCTCATGTTTAAATTTTTTATCTGTGTATACGAAGTATACTTTTGTTCCTTTACCCTTTATGGTTCATTCAAGTGTTACTATCTAAGAATCCTATCTGAGTATCTGTTACTGATACTCATCTGAAATATCACAACCTTAGACCAGGTGACATAAGACAACGCAACCAACAATTTGTGATACTTTGGCCAAAGTTTAAGGTCAAGTTTTCTATGTCATTATTCCTAGATGGCATAATCATCAAAGGAGTATGTCCTTCACCCACTTGATATTGTCATCTAGATTAAACTTCCTTGACTTTTGTCAACCAATTTTGGGTCAATGTTTCACAACAAATAGGGATAGTTCACATAAACTAGTGTGGACAGTCCACTTAGGGTAACTAAGGATAAGGATACATTCTTGAATAAATTTACATCGATTTAGGTGTGCTTACTCACCCTAGGTCAACATAAGTTGACGAAAAAACTAGGATATGTGCAATTCCACTTTATGGAAGCTGCATTTTAGAAGATCTAAGTGAAATTTTGTGCCATCATGGTTGCTCCGCAATATCCACCTAATGACCAAGGTCATTAAGTGGGTACTGCGCAACAATGACTATGTTATGGGAGTCCACTTAGTTCCTAGAAATGAATTTTCATACTTACAAGTTCATTCATTAATTGATCCTTTTCTTATTAGTTAATTTTTAATTTAATGTTAAGAATTGTACCTAGGGGTCATATAAGTTTGATACAATTAATTATTTAAGAAAGGATTAAGGATCACCTTACTAACTGAAGGTATGCATCTCATGTCTGCTATATATTCCAATGAATTTACTATTCATTACCCATTAGTATGATAACTTTAATATCCAATCAGAATTAAGTAAGTAAGAACATCATCAAGTCTCTTTAGTTTAGATTAATCAAATGTAACCAACAAATTGTATATATGATAAGTTAGGTTAGTGATTTATTTATCATTCAACCCATCTTACTTAGCCCTTTTATCTTTCTAACTATCACTTTTTGGTTCTCATTATATATATATCATTCAACCATTCAACAAAATAGATATAATTTATCAACATAAGTAAGGTTCATTAACTATGACCTTATTAATTATAACAAGTAGTGTTTCCCCTTTTACCCACATTAAGATCTAGTATCTTAATCAAAGTTTATAATAACATAAGGGATAATAACTTTGTTAAGAATGCAACATCATTATTTTCAACATAGCATTATACTACTTCCCATTTCTGAATAAGGTTTAACATATTAGGACCATAACTCATAATAGTTCATTGTTGTCCCATAAATTAATCAACTATACATATAATTCTTTATCTAGGAAATGTTTTAATTCTTAGATAACTAGTAAGTGAAGAGTTTTTATGTCTTAGGAATAGCAATCATATCTAAAATAATCATACTAAATGGATAATCCAATTATCGATTTCCAATCATACAAAAATTCATTATAACAAAGGAAGAATTCACTTTATTTCAAACATAATAAATATTTCATAAGTTTTTCAGTCAATAATGACAACATTTCTCAATAATTACAAAATACTAAGGCACTATGTCCTTTTAGATTTTCCAACAAATTCCTTTCAAGAGCCTTTTAGTATAATTAAGCATCCAAATAAAATGAACTTTATCAATAAAATAAATGTAACTTTCTATAAGTCTTTCTCCTTTCACTTTTCACAAAATCCATCTACACAATTGTTAGCATGTGTCAGTTCATGAGAACTGAACATGATAAGAACTAACACATTAGAACAATATGTTTATCTATCAATTTCATGGAAGGAACCCTTATATTTAATGAAATTATTCTAAGTTACTAATCAATAACAATTTTTAAAAGCGTGCAAAAATGCTACAATGTCAAGATAGGAAAAAAGTCACATGTACCCTTTTATGAACCTTTTTCCCTAAACTGAAATTTTTTTAATAATCATTGAAGTTAAGGCCATTGGTTCTAAAATTAAAAATATATATATTAATTGTATTGGAATTTCAATTATGTACTCGTAAAGATTATATGATTGAAATCCAATATTCATACAGTCAATAATTATTTCCTTTTTATAAAAATTTACATAACACTTCATAAAAATGATGTTAAAGGCTAATCAAATGGAAAAAAAAGTCATTTCCTAGTATCCAGTTATTTGATATACCAAGAACTTTTATAACTGAAATGAAAAACTATAACAAGTATCAAAATTATCAAAGTATCGAATTAATAATTCAATGAACTTGTCACAGCAAAGCTTCAAGTATCAAATTAACGATTCATATGCAACTTAGCACAATATTCAAAGTCTTTTCCATTTTCCACTTATCAACCAAGTTCTCTTCTCAGATATTCCTAAATAATACTTAGCTAATCAAGAGAATCAAAATAAACCGATTACAATACAATATTCATAAAACAAATGAATCAAGTGATATCTAAGTGAATGACAATCGATTGAACTCAACCCATGACCAAAATGAGGATAGTTACACAACGAAATAATAAATAATTTAATCTTAAATTATTCTTCAATAATTTATCTACCAAGTTGGCCATAGAATTTTGACTAGGATGTGCATATATGATTTAAAAATTATAGAAGATGATATATTATTGATTACCCAACCTCTTCAGGAGGTAAAAATGAATCTTACAATCCCCTATTTATAGGATAAGACAGACTATCCACAAGTTTGAAGTTTCAAAACATTTTCCAAAGTTAATACCGACTCAAAGGTCGATAAGGCTAAATCAATAATCATAAGGATAATACAATTCAAAATTTAACTCACCAACCTAGGACCAAACAACTCAACCGAAATGGTGATAATAACATCTCGAAATGGAACAACACCAAAATTACAAGGGTTTCAATCCTTGTAAACATGTTAACCAAGATTTACACCATCCCTTAAAAAGGGTGATCTCAAAACAAGGATTCATTAATAAAATAGTAAAAGAAACTAAGTTTCACATTTCAATAAACCGATTTCCTTTCCATAAGAAGGGATTCAAAACAATCAACACCAATGTACACACAAGAAGGGTTTTAAATGATTTTTTACTCCATTGAACTCAATCGCGACTACGAATATGGTCAATAAGACCGTTATGAAAACCTATAACAAAAATGACCAAAGAAATAATGAGCCACTATTGCTTAACAATTCTCATAACAGAGAACTAGTGCACCAATGATGTCACCTATGGGTATCAACCCAAAATCATCTCTTTTTCCTAAAACCAAAAGGATTTCAAGCAACCTCAAATAAAACAAACAAAAGCAATATCATTACCTTATTTTTCATACAAAAATTTTAGTACCATATTAAAAACATAGTCTTTGAAAACGACTATAGCCTTCAACGTAAGGGAAATGATAAAAAACCTTATTCTATGCAACCATAAGCAAGGTGAACACAAAATTTATAACAAAACCATTCACGATCAATACTTGAAAGTAGAGTCATCCTCAATCAAATTTTGCATGTTCTTATAGTATAATAGTTATGAATACAAAACATAATGGTTTTTAAACAACCCGAAACCAGATATATTAAAAGTATATAAAAAGGATAACCAAAGAAAATATCAACAACAACATTTCAAACAAAAAATCAACGTAGAAAGAAATATAATAAAATGAGAAGATTTATTTTCATGAGATTGATAAATAAAACAAAATATCATAATGAGTTAGAGCCTATTATGCCTAGTAGGGATCCAAAATTCTTTCGCAGAACTTCCAACTTTCCCTCAAAGTTTCCATAACAAGATCTCCTTACAAACTTCAACAGAATGCATAGCGAACCCAAAAACTCCATTTTATTCATTTTTATAGCTTCAACATTAAATTTCTTCCCTTATTTTTGCCATATAATGGAAAATTTAAGAATCCAACTGAATTGAACTATCCGTTCGAAAGATAAGTGGTCAACATGTAGAGCCACCAAGCTTGAATGACCAAAATGAATGGCCAAACCAAACATCTTACGTTTCCTCCATTCCATCTCGGAGTTTCCCAAGGTGTTTTTCCACTTTTTCAAGATAATTAAATACTAGGATGGTTTTCTTGTTGTCCATTAATTCCCCCTAACCGACATTTATTTTTAGCAACAACTAAATGTTCAAAAACATGTAGAAACTTCCATTTAGCTAACTGGAGTTTGATGCCCACCAAATTTGTCTCCACTTCCTCTAAGGTGGTGTAGTACCTCATTGAATGCCCTTCAATTTCTTAGTACAATGTGGGTTGGCACCCAATAAACCATGCCCAAACCCTTAGGTTTTTTTGTAACCATAGTCATATACTAGGTTAGGTTTATGTCCCATGTAGACTTAGGTCCCTTTTTAAATAGTGCTAACCTTAACATAGATTAGGATATCAATGAATTACTTTAGGTAGTTTAGGGATTAGGAAATCCTTACAAAAATGCATCCAACTTAGCTTAGGCTTAATGCATCTAACATAGTTAGGTTTTCATACTAATTTAACTATCACCTTAGTGTATTTTTAGTTAGGTCCATTTAAATATTTAACATGAACATTACTTACAAAACTAAAAAATCAAAGTAATTAGATCCTAGGAAGGAGTGCATTTAACGGATGCCACCAAGTGCTCTAGTGAAATTTATTCTCTCGAGCACAGGGAAAGATAATATTTTATCAATAATACAAACAAAATGATCGTAACAACATATCAATCAAAGGCATGCCTTGGATCACTGAAATTGATCCAAGGTATGACTATTCCTTTTATAGTAATGCAATAGACTAAGGTACAAGTTCAACATTGTAACTTAGGTAACTTACCGAATAGTCCATAAGACTACATTTACCTGATATTACTAGATTTCACAGATTGTACTTCAAAACTGCATTTAGTGAGTACATTATAACCAATCCATGTTAGTACAATTTTTCCAAAGTATGATTTACATCAGATTCAAAAGGTAAATCATATCATCTATAGAAAACATGATCAATCAGTTCAAAAGAGTATACCGTCTCAGAACAAAAATCACATATCAACATTTGCAAACTTTAGTTAAAGAAGCAGGTTAAGATATCAATCATGGTAGAGGCATTACATCTCAAATAAATCAATCAATATTTCACTTTGAAAAGAGTAAAAGAAAAATATGCCAATCCAAGTTATTATATAGATCTAGGTTATAATTTATGAAAGAAACCCTACAAATGTTAATAAAGTATGAATTTTATATTAATGTTTTATGTTTAGGGCTTTAGAAGATTAATATATTTTAACATCCCTTAAACAAATATATATGACGTGTAAATAAATTGTGTGTATGTGTGATTTTATAGTGATATTAAACTAAATAAAAGTAACATTTTAATAAAATGATAAATTATTGGAGTATTTTTCTAGATATTCAATTTAAAATTCCCATAATACGATATAAAAGTAAAACTCTTAAACATATAAGAATTAATTGTTAGCAATTAATTTAATTGTAAATATAAGTAAGGTGGGCATATAAGGGAATATACATTAGATTTTAGGGTTGAAATCTTTATGTGATGGTGTAATACACATCGAATTTAAGGCCATAACTTAATTTGATAATTTTTTTATTTTGTATTTTGATATAATAAATGTAACTTTCAAAGATATCATATAGACTAATTATATAATAATTACTAATACGATTCAAATTTTTAAGATGTTGGGTAAGATGCCAAAAATTATATATGAAAGTAACATAAAAGTTATTATATGAAAAGGGTGTTACAAGAATAAATATTAAATATTAATAAAATATATTTTAAATAAATTAATTAATGTACAAACACATTTGAATCCATTTTAAAGAACCATATAAATTATGAAAATTATAGATGTATGTAAATTAAGTCTATGAATCTATGACCTATGGTCCACATGCCCAAAATATTACCAATCTGCTACATGTGTTTTGAATTTGAATGTTTTTGAAAAAGTCTAAAAATTATATAAGGTAATATACGAGGAAATTAGTATATAAATAATTAATATTAAAGTTATTTATGTAATTGTACATACTTATTTTCATAAATTAGTTGTTATAATGTTAGTATACTTATGTGTTCATTGATTCTTTGTCTAAATTAAGACTACTATAATAAAATATAAACATATTCTTATTTCAATATTATAATAATTGATTGATTAGATAAACATATAGCTATGAATTTATAAATGCAAGAGTAGGGAAATTATGAATATGTAAATTGTATAGTAGATAAAAAAATTCTAAAAGCACACACAAAAGTTTAACAAGTGGAGAAGGATTTTCATCAGATTGAATGTTATAAAAGGGTAAAATATAAAATAAATCTTGGGTGATATATAAGTAATGATGAATGTACATTATTTTATTACAATATTATATTTAGAACAAATCCTTTAGTTTCTTAGAAATGAGACATAACATTTTTTTCTTCAAATAAATAGCCCTAAATGTCGATCAATAAAAATCATAGAAACATATGGATTTTTTTGTAGAGGTTGTAGTTTATATGACCAATGGCAATGAGTAAATACATGTAAGAGAGGTGGATAAGTTTCTATCAATCAAATGGGAGACTAAATGTTGGGATAAACATCCATAATGAATTTATATTTGAGGAATAATCTTCTTGTTGTTATTAACATTATATTATGAATTCTAAATATTATATAAAATGTTTCAATTTTATTTGAATTCAATGATTAAATATGTAAAATTGGGAATTGATGATTGAGATTTCATATAACAAGGAAA
Source organism: Taxus wallichiana var. yunnanensis (assembly GCA_018340775.1). Lineage (NCBI taxonomy): Eukaryota > Viridiplantae > Streptophyta > Pinopsida > Cupressales > Taxaceae > Taxus > Taxus wallichiana. The sequence goes on from CM031234.1 coordinate 173,073,160, forward strand.
CTAAAGGTTAAATTTGAATCCCACTTATGCCTTCCAAAAAAATTGTAAGTGAAAGTAATTTTTCAAAATTATCCATATATATATATATATATATATATATATAAATATATATATATATATATATATAAAGTAATCATGGAGGAATAATCATTAAAATTGTGGTGCTCCAAGGATTCATATTAAGAAGATAAATATGTTATAGGTACATATTCGATCATAAGTCAAGCGGTCATTTTCATTGATGAAGTGGATTAAGTCATAACGAGCCTAAAAGGGATCAATTATTACTAAGAGTAAAAGACATTATACCATAACATTTTTCATGGCTAGACATTAATTTTGAATAACCTGATGTCTAATATATAACTAAATATTATATGTACATCGTAGGAATGTTGAGAGACGAAATTACAAATCATATTGTTTGACTTATTTTTTGTGTGATTATCAATACAAATATTGTATGTGCATCAGTAGACATCTAGGGATGCCTAACTTTTGTATATTAGAGATGTCCATATGAGTTGCATACAATATTTGATATGTTAAATCGTGTCCTAGAGGATATATTGAGAATGCATACCTATGAAAAAACCAGAAAAATGGGAAAATTATTTGCATATAGTGGAATTTGCATATAATCAAGGGTACCTAGTGTAAATTTTAGTGGATAATATTCGTTAATTCATGAATATTGGGTTTTTGAAATTTGGATTTAGCTAAGTTTGAGGTGTTAGGTCGCTTGCTATTTTACCTAAGTTTTCTAGGTACAATTTAATTTTTGGGTTAATTCACCTAACATTTACAATAATAGCCAAATTTTAATATTCAAATAACCTTTATCACGTACACAAAAGAGTAATTTTCTACCAGTCGATAACATCATGCTACAGGCCAACAATTGTTCTTGGATGACAATATTTCCTTTCAATTTGTGGTATTTTCCATGATTTATAATGTCATTTTTTAGAAATTCACCAAGTATTATCTATGGTTTATTTTTACGGGGTCTTAAAATTTACCATAGAGGGTACCGTAACACTATGAAGATGTCACATTTTGAAGCAATCTATGGTAGAAACTATAACACCCCTATTTTATGTTCAAACCTAAAATTCCAAACCTATTATGTAAATGATAGTTTATAGGAAAGAGAAGACATTATCACTAAAGCTAAAAATAATATGAAAATTTATCATGATTGATACAAAAGTTTGGTAAATTCCAAAATAAATTTTAGAGAATTTTTATAGGTGACCAAGTTTTCTTTACGGTCAAACCTAAGAGGAGATCATTAAAACTAGGAAAATATGCAAAATTGGCACCTAGATTTTAGGTTGTAATTATATAACAATATCTAAAAACATATCTTGAGGGCATCCTAAAGCACTCATAATATCATTATGAATATAAAAACCAAACTATGGAAGTCTAATAATATACATGCCTATTTGAGATGTGGTACAAATGTATCACAATGTCTTAGAAAACAATCCAAAAGATTACTATATTTAGTATTTAGGTCATAGTCTCTTACCGTAAAAATAGCTGCATGTGCAGCAGCGCCAACTATGAGAAATCCACCAATCCACATGTGGTGCGTGAACAGAGAGAGTTGGGTACCATAGTCAATAGCTAGATACGGATAAGGGGGCATAGAATACATGTGGTGAGCTACGACAATAGTTAAAGAACCTAACATAGCTAGGTTAAGAGCTAATTGAGCATGCCATGAGGTGGTTAAGATCTCGTAAAGACCTCTATGACCCTCCCCTGTAAATGGACCTTTATGAGCTTCCAAAATTTCCTTGAGGTTATGGCCAATACCCCAATTAGTCCTATACATATGACCAGCAATCAGAAAGAGAATTAAAATATCCAAATGTTGTATCTCACACCATAGACCCTGCTACTTGCATTGAGTCCTCCACGAAAAGTCAAAAATTCTGAATATTTCGACCAATTTAGGGTGAAAAATGGGGTTGAAGGACCTTTTGAAATACTTGATATAATATGAGAATTGATAAAAAAATAGCATTTCCTCCTAATCATCTAGAGCACATAATGTATTTCATGTTAGTCTTTTGAAAAATTATAATCCTAATATTGATCATATCATTGAATGGAAAAATATAATTGTGGAATGTAATTATGAATTTAAGATTGAACTAGAGAAATGAATTTTTAAAAATGAGAACTAAGATATTAATAACTAAGGATATAAAGGAAGTAAAAGGTAAATGGACCTCTTGTGATGAGAATAATGCTACTTGGAAAAGAGAAGGTTTTATTAGAGAACAATATCCAAGTTTGTTTAACTAATGCAAATGTTTTTTTGTTGTTGTGATTTTAACATAACACAAGAGAGAGCTACTACATAAATTCACTGATTCTAAGGGGGGAAGAAATGTTATATGCCAAAATCCCCAAAATCTAAAGTTGAATATAATTAATTTTTGTTTGTATTGGTCCCTTTCATAAGGGTGGACATAAAGATTTAAAGACATTAAAGTTATAAAGATCATAAAAAAATAATCAAGACTTCCCGAGAGGTTAATATTCAAAGGAAAGGGATGTAGACCCACCGTTGGTTGGAGCATAAATTAATTATGTTAAATATTTTAATTATTTTAGTTTGTACACCTATTTAATCGAATGGGTAGTTAAAATTATGAATCTGGTGCTGATTAACTAAAATTAATCAATATATAGTATGGGGATAGTTAATCTAAGATATGAACAACTATAAATAAAGTAAATAAATGCAGTAAGGATAATATGTAAATTATCTAACTATGCGAAAGGAAATACTAACCCTAATGTGTAATAAGGAAGAGGAAAAACTCAACTGAATAGGATATACTTGCGGGGATAGTGCCACGGTGATGATTGGAAAATCCAGAAATAGGAACGATTGTGTAGAAGTCCTAAAAGGATGGAGCTGTAGGATCTACTTGGACCGGAGCACCTGAGGGGGACTAGGGCATCTATGGGCATTCTGGTCTACAATCTAGGCACCCTTGTCTCGTGGAAGTTCATAAACCGGTCTCTGTAGGGCTGGGAGGTGATATGGAACCTTCACTTTATGTTGTATAAGATCTTCCATGATCCTTTAGATGTCGCTAATAATCCAAGATGAGAGTAAGACATACAAGACCCCAAAATAAACATCAAACACTAAAAATAAAAATGCATATGAAGGGGTCAGACTAACCTCAACTGCCATAATGGTGGACTTAATAACTAAGCATTGCACTACATCTCGACCTGATGTAGTTCTATGTGCAAGTGTGTGTGAACATGCCCTAGGTTTCTCTTGTTTCAGCTTTACTTTGCAAGTAGTGCAAAATAACTATGTGTAGAAAATTTAATAGAATGTGTGTATGAAATAGAATAGAATCCCTCCCCTATGAAGTGTGATGCAGATGTCCTAGCCTTGTACCTTGATGATGGAGCTATGTGGATGCAAGTGATCTCCAATGCAATAGATGGATGTAACTCTAGATGAGTGATAGTAATAAGTGATGTTAGGTCCCTCATTATGGTCTCATAACTTTATATTTATAGGGTTCTCTTGGTCTAATTTTGTAATTAACCCTGAAAAGGCCAACCACAAGAAAGATAAAGATCTCAAATGGCTAGAAAGATCCCAAAAAGAGGTAGGAAAGTGCAAAAAGGACCGGAACACCCTTTGTGGGACCAAGGTGCCCATGGGTGCCCCAATACTAATCTGGGTGCCCTAGTCAAGGCTAAAATAACATGGGATGACAGAAGATGACTGGGCATATAGGTACAAGAGGTTGGTAATGATGAAATAAAGTAAAACAATATGGCCAAAAGACAAGGGTTAATTAGTACTTTATTCACTCAAGAACCTTCTAAATAGTAGTATGAGACCGGGATAAATAATGTCTAAAGTGCATGATTTTGTGACTACAGGGGTTATGGTTGATTTAACCACTCGGTGAAAACTATATAACCTAGGAATTGCGGGGACAAGAGGACATCTTACCTCTAGAGACATTAGTATATGACTTATTTTATTTATGAAAAATAAAAATATTAAAGTTGGAAGTACCAAGGAAATTAAGTGTAATAGTGAAAAGTAGGTGGTGGACATGTGGAGAGGGGCATCCAAAGTGGGTCTCCTAACCTGGGGCATAGATTGCAACCTATGAAGGTCCTAGCTAAGGAAAGTGGATGAAAATTTAAATAATTTAGATACCTTCGATATACGTTTGGTCCATAACTGGTAGCTTAACTCTTGACTCACTTGATTAATAAAGCACATGGAAAAAACCCCGATCACTAGATTAAAAGACAAGTATTCAAATTTTTGAGTTGTTGTAATTATTATCAATGAATGTTATAATGTGTTTATTTGATTATTATGATTGATTAATATATTTTTCAAACTTGGAATATTTAATAAAATAAAGTTAGTTTAAAATATTTTCAATATCAATTGGATACAAATAACTTATGGTGTAAATATATATCTTTATAAATGAATGTATTACTTTGATATTTATTAATTTACATATTTATTTATTATTGATAAATGGTTTTTTGAATGGGACCATACCCAGGGATACAAAAGGCTCATAAGCTAGATCTACATGAAAAGAAAAGTGGTTTTTATAAGAGGTGACCACACCCCAACAAAAGAGAAGCCAAGAGCTAGAAGAAACATGTGGTTTTTTTATATGTGGGGGCTACTCCCTAAAAAATGGCCTTAGTTTCCTGAAATAACCTTAGAAGCGAAAGGCAAGGTGTGAAACTGCCAAAAAAAGCAAAAAAATAACAAGAAAGTAGCGTAACAACAGTTACCCATACAACACCAGAACAACCAAAAACCAAAAAATAGTAGCCAAGAAGGAAAAAAACCTTCTAGATGAGACATTTCCGAAAAACACTTTTTACCTCCTCTAATTCCTTGAAAAAGTTCAAAGCAGGCTGCATATATAGATTTTTACCGCTAGATGTGATCACTTTCTACATGGAATCCTCCTTTCCACAACTCTTCACTATCCTGCTAATTTCACACACCTCGCTTCACTTGAGTGTTGAGAAAATCCAACATGGCTTTTTGAATATCCAGGTGATTGAGTTGTTTTGTGACAATTTTATCCACTTGTTTCCTCCGGTGCCTTTACCTTCTTGCTTAAATCTTCTAGGTTTCCCTCAACTTTCTTCATGACATTATGCTTCCCCACCGAGTTAATGAAACTGTCATGAGGGGGTGCATCCAAAGAATTGATAATATTGAGAAGGCTTGCAACAACATCACGGTCCTCAGAACTACCCATACTTTGAAAATCCCTCTTAGCAAGATGAGGGGAGGGATGTCTCGAGTCTTTTTATTTTTTAAAGGTGGGGGTAGATAAGAAATGAAAGGGTTGTTTTGCAACCATTTCATGGAAATAAAGGTGCAATAGCAAAATAAGCCCTTAGTGGATAGGTACAACCCTCTTGTGTGATTGCACTTCCAGTATGGAATTTTCTAAAGATTACAAAATGTAATAATCTAAACTAGTCCTAGGCGCTCTATGAAAATGGTTCAAAATTACTAGATGATGCAGTGGGAGAGTAGTGAACCAACCTTCCAATGTGATGTAGCAGACCACCATATGAGCCACTTCATCATACAACACTGGGATGGATGAGAAAAGAATACCCGCCTTGTTGACCTCCTATTTCTCCGACCCTTGAAAAAAATTCTTGTCCTCTCGCCTCCTTTTCAATCTTGTTACAAGAAAATTTGATTCTATCAAACCCTAAACCTGTAACAAACAAAATTAGATTCTTTGTAATAGGAAAAGAATTTCCCATATAACTAACAATCCTACTCTTCCATTATTTGGCAAAGAGCATGGAAATGTGTTGGTTGAAACCTTTAATCCTTAGAATAAATGTTGTAAATCCGTCCACATCCATGGCGTTCCAAATCTCATTATTGGTTTTCCAGTCGGATCGAACACCAACTCAACCCTCCATGGCAAACCCCCATCTTTGCAGTAATCTTACCGCCAAAGCATAGAGATATAGCATATAGGAAACAACAGACAATGAGAAGGAAAACTACACAACTGGAGATACGAAAAGAAGATTTAGTATATCTAGGAAATTCCCATTGCAAGAGTAAGGATCTCGGAATGTGGCATTTTTGAGATGGTAATTTTTCATTAGCCTAGGAGTAACATCTATCTTGCATGTCCATTGGGTCCAACTAGGAGTTAAGGGGGATGACCTTGATCTTTCCTACTCTAAGAGAATTGATGCAAGAGTTTGGTTTGAATGTGTCTTTAGGTGGTCTTAGAGTCCTTGGAGAATCACCAGGACTCATTCTAGGATGTTAAGTAGGGGTTAACTAGTAAAACTTTTGAATTTGGGGTTTTCCTCCATTTTTGAATATTTGAATGTGTGAATCCATTTTGGATTGTCAACATGGTGTAGGTAGTCTTGGATGGTTCAATAAACTCATTAGAGGAGTTAGGACTATAGTGATTTCTTAAGATATTATTCGTATTGTTTAGTGATCATGTAGCTCTTAAAAATGGTTCTTAGCTTCTTCCCTTCTTAATGTGACACCTTTTGTATGACCATTATAGTTAGTTATGGAAGGATCTTGAGTAAAGGAGATATAAAACATTGTTTTTAAATATTTTTAATTTTTATCATTTGAATGAAAAACTAAGGAGGAGATCTAAGAAGATTTTGGGTGAAGATTATTTGCAAATAGGTGGTTGAAAGTCTACAAATTTGTGCATGAGCATTTGATGGAAATTTAATCTTATATATTCAAATTAATGAGTAATTATACATTTGATAAGAAATTTAATTCATCTTTTTATTATCTTAAAAGTGTATTCATTGTCTTTCTTGTGATTAATGCTTCACAATAAAAAGATATACTATAGAAAATTGTGTCTCAGTATAGTCAATACAAGTTTCACACCTTAAAGAGTTATTTTGATAAAAGAGAATGATATATGTTTAAGAAGAATACATAAGGCATGCCACAAAAGTATTAGATACCTTGAAGGAGGAAGGTGTAGTTATTACTTCATTTGAAAAAATCAACAATTGACAATACCTTGTTTTTGTGAGACAAAGTATGGGGCTTTTGAATCAAATTAGCAATTGGTGGGTGAAAATAGATTTATTATCAGGTTTGTAATATTTATCAAGGTGTAAAAACCTATGAAAAATGGAATTAAGATTTAAAAATGATATTTTTTTATTTTATGGTCTAATCTATCCACTTGGGTTCACTCTGTAAACACTCACTAGGGTTTGGAGAAATTACTTGTTGTTAGATTTCTATAGAGATTTAAGCCCCAAATTGGCAAGATAACATCTTGATGGGATTTTAAAGGATATTATTCAATTTTTAGACCCTTAAAATCTTCCTAGTCACTGCATTTTGTGATACTAGGCGTGTAAGAACTGTAGATGGTCATAGAGACCTAGTTTGTAATTGAAAAAGTGGACTTTATAAAAACATTCCCTAAGAACGTTGCATGAAAAATTGTATAGTGAAATTAAGGCCAAATGGGTATTCAAAAAGGTTGTATTTTTTTGAGTCATTCATTAAAAATTTATGCCAAAAATTAACCTTGGATAAGGCTACTAGAGGTGAGTTAAGCCTAGGAGAGAGATAGTGGAGAAAAGACACATACATTGAGAGTTGAGCAAAAATATTTAACACACACCTCAAGGAGCATAATGGGTGCTCAAAAATAGTTAGAGTTAGTTTTGTGTGTTTGTAGATTCCTCTAACCACCAGCTCGCTAGAAGCATTGCTCTTAAGAAGCTAGAAAGGTAGTTTTAGCAAAAGCAAGACAATTTTATCACTGCTTATGATTTCATCTAATATAGTGATTATTTTAGCATGATAAGAGGTTAAAAACATAGTTCAAGCATTGTAAAAGATAATTTGGGTGTCAGGGATAAAAATTGCATGTTTTAAGGATTTTTAGTCATGGGAACAAAGCCATTTTGTAATCTTAAAGGAATGAATTAAGATATTTTGATCGTACTAAATTTTCTGAATGGTGGAATAAGTTACGTGCTCTACATAATTTTTTATCATTGTGGGAAAATACATTTGAAGAACTTGAAACAGTGTGATTTGAGAAAAGATACAATTGAGATTTCATATAACAGACAAAATGTCACGAAGAAGGAATATGACAGGTGATACGAAAACCTTACATATGGGAGATGTTATTTTATAAGATTTGAGAAATATGAGAGTGAATTATGATGTAAGGCTCTCGGATATTGAAGAAAGTAAAAGAAGAGGGATAGATACAAGTGACTTAAGTGACCAAGAAGAAGAAAGAACTCAAAGACCACAAGTAATAGTTGAAGAAGAAAGAGATGAGGAAGAGAAGAGGTTTGAAAGGTTGTTGAGAGTATTAGAAGGGAAAGGATAAAATCCTAATATGGAGATTCCAAAGTATGTAGGAAGCCTAGATGGTGAAGAGATTCTTGACTCAATAAGAGAGACCGATAAATAATGTGATGGTGAGCATGTACCTAAGGATCAACATGTGAATTTATTAGAACAAATACGAAGGGACATGCATCGTTATGGCGGGACTACATACATGAGGAAAGAGTGAAGATAAACAAGGCTAGAATCAGGTCATGGGACATAATGGTAGATAATCTGAAAGCTACTTTATTGCCTAGTGATTACATGACTATTTTATATAGAAAAATTCAAAATTTTAGGCAAAAAAAGCTAAGTGTGAAAGAGTATACTTGAATAATTTTACAAGTTGAGTATCATATCAGGTCACATGGAAGATGATGTAGATAAGATAACTAGGTATCTTAATGGATTAAGGTACAATTTATAGGATGAGTTGAGTCTTTCTTGTCCAACACTTGAGGAGTGTTATCAGTTGGCCTTGAAGGCTAAAGATAAGATGAATAGGAGAAGAATGCAACATGTTAGAGAGTAAAGAGGAAGATAAATCAAAGGTACAAGGCAACAAGTAAGAATAAAACATAAGAAAGAGAAAATACAAGTAGGTAAAGAGACTAGTTCACAAGCACAAGGTGTTATAAGAGGTAACTATGAATGGATAAGAGTTGAGTTTATAGGTATATTCTTTTAATGTAATAGATATGCAAACTTCCATAAAGCATATGAGTGTCTAGAGAATTCAAAAACAAGCAATAGTAGAAGATAAACAAGAAATCAGGTTGTGGAAGGTGAAGAAGAAGAAGAAAGTGTGGGTTCAACAACACAAGTGGAAGAACCTAAGACTGGAGAGGCCTTTAATTATGAGGAGAGTGTTAATAGGTTCAAGTAAAGAGAGTGAAGAAATAACTCATAAGAGGAGCTTATTACAAACTTTGTACAAATCAAGAGGTAAGTGTTGTAGACTTATTGTTAACAATTGTAGTACAAACAATCTAGTGTCTTCTGAAATTGTTGAAAATTTGAATTTGGGAAAAATGAAGCATCCTAAGCCATATAATGTGTATTGAGTAGCAAGAAATCATTAGGTTTTGGTTAGTGAGCAATGTTTAATGAATTTTCATATCGAAGCTATAGAGATGAAGTACTTTGTGATGTAATGCCTATAGATGCTTGTCATCTCTTGTTACGAAGACCATGGAAGTTTGACAAAAGGGCTATTAATGATGGATGGGCTAACACTTTGACTCTTATGAAGGATGGAATGAAGCATACATTTAATCCTCTTAGGGATAATTAAGCATAGCATGAGAACTATCCTAGAGTCATGATAATGAGAATGAAGGTATATTTGTAGTAGGAGAAGGAAGATGGCCTTGAAACCATGGAAGGTACACTTCAAAAAGAAGTTGGAATGATAGAAAGTACAATAGGTATAATCAATAAATTATGGAAGTGGTTAAGTGGTGAAAAATAGTATCAAGATAACTTGTAAATAATAGTGAGCAAACGAGGTGAAGTTAGAGGATTTGTAGATCACATTAAGGAAAGAATACAAAAAGAGATTTTTGGAGAAAAATAATTAAACAAGAATGAGAATAATTCAGAGAATGCTTAAGAAAGGGAAAAATTAGACCTTGAAGAAGGTAAATTAATCTTTAAAAGTGTGTGAAAATTTTATGAGAAGATGAGAAACTACAAGTGCAAGAAGGAATTCAAGAAGTTAAATTTGAAGGGAACAATCAAGGCATGGAATAGATGGTTAAGAAGGTGGATGAAGATCAATATTTTCACTCTAATATTTCTCTGAGTGTTGTGGACACAGGTATGCTAGATGAGAAAGTAGAGAAATATTCAAAAGAAGATGATATTTTCAAGAAAAATTTACTGTTTTGAAAATTCAAGAGTGAGATGACTCAAAAGGGAAAAAGGAAGGTGAAAAGGTAGTTTTAAAATCATGAACATATTTATGATCTCCCACTTATTTAGGATCAAATATAGGGTTTCAGATTCTATATCGTATTTGTGTGTTTTAATCTATGGAATTTTAATTCTTAACGTTAGCTCAACAAGTTGATTTTTCTTATAACAACTCAAGAAATGTGTCAATAGGGAGGTATCATTTCTAGATTTTCTATGGTAGGAACCTTGAGGGAGTCCTAGATCTGATTGTGCTACTTGGTGAAGATAAAACCAATGATGATGTAGAATTATTTACAAAACACATGCTACAATTGCATTGCGGGAAGAAGTGAGGGAAAAAATGAAAGTTAGTAATGTAAAATATTAAACAAACTATAGATGCTAGTAGGAGAGTAAATTTATTTGAAGGAGATATGGTTATATTTCATCTCAGAAAAGAAAGGTTTCCAAAGGGAAAATATAATATAATAAAGTATAAGAAGATTGGGCCATGTAGGATTCTGAAGAAAATGAGTGATAATTCCTACAAGGTGGAGCTACCTGAAAACTTTGTTATTTCACTAATTTTTAATGTTTCTAAGTTCTATAAGTTTCCAGGTCATGAGGAATTTTTTTTGGAGGAGGAATAAATAAAGTGGGAGTAGCAAATGTGAAAGAAGAAAAAGGACATGGTAATTCATGTATTAGACCAAAAGAAAGTCACTACTAAATTATATGGGAGCTATAACAAATATTTGGTGTAGTGGGAAGGTTTGCAGCAGAATAAAATAGTTGGATTCCTGAGTGGGAGTTGAATAATATTGATAATGGAAAATTGGATGAATTCCATCAACTGAATTTGCAGGAGAAGAATTATTTTCAACTAGGGGAGAATGATGCACGAGCATAACTTTTGATCCAACTGTTGGAACGTCTTAAAATTATCTAGTGGTCTAAAATTGGATCCGAACATTTTTTTGGTTTTTTCTAGAACTTAGAGTTTTAATAACTTTTGAGATGATTTATAGAATAAGAAAAAAATTGGAATGAGCCTTCACTTATGGTGGCATATTTTGTATGCAAATTTTGGGCCCATATGAGGTATTTTACTAGTAGGTAATTTTTGGCATTTTAGGGTTTTTAGAGCTAATATGAAATAAAAGGAAGATTGTAATGATGTAAAATATTAGTGTGGATTCCAAAATGAGAAGAAAACTATTTTAAATCTTCTTGTTTTTTTGTAATTTTTGTGTGTGTTTTGGGGTATTTCAACCTCTTGTATTTGGATCCACATCTTAAAGCCAACAAGGGATCGAGAGAACATTATGTGATAGTTTTGCATGATGGTGTACACTAAACAAATTGTGTGAAATGATGCATGTTATCCAAAATAACCACCTTGGTTACTTTGACAACTTGCATTTCCATTTTGGCTCAGTGTCAAGTTTTCAGGTTGCCTGCAGACTTTGGTTTCCTTCCTTGGTGCAATTGTATGGTAATAGTTCTTCGCACATGACCTCACACTTCCTTCCTACTTCTTCCTTTTGCTTTCCCTTTTGCATACTTTTTCATTCTCCTTCATCCCCGTACCTCCTTTCATTTTCCCCTCTTCATGCACTCCTTGTGAATTCACTTTCTTTCCCCAACCACCACACATTATTCTTCCCCGATCACCGTGCATTCTTCTTGCGCGCACATGTGGACTTACATTGTATTATGATAATTCCTTGGCATGCTTTACTTGATCATTATCTTCTTTCCTAATTCATGTGAACCTCTCATGTACACTCATTTTCCTTTCCCCTTTTATGTACTTTCTTTGTGCGATTGCTTCCATGCATCTTTGTATTGTGTGCTTCCCCTTTTATTCCTTATTTGCATGAGTTTGTAGATATGCACCTTTTCTTACCATGCCCAAGAATTATCTTGCGTGGACTCACATACCTCTACATTATTCCCTCTCGCACCTCTTTCTCTTACGCATGTGCCAAGTGCAATCTTCTATGTCAATCATTGAGTGTATAACATGTAACCTATCGAACATGCTAGTTGCATGTTAAATCCTCATGCTTAATGACCACCTAACATATGGAAGAAAAGAAAAATAAACAAAAATTCAGTTTACTATTTCTACTAATTAGATTATGACACATGTCTTGAGTGTTCATCTTGTACTAAGATCTTCAAATCACCATAAATTATACAACAAAGATCGTATTTAGGTGAACTTAGTCTTGTTGGAAAGCTACTGACATGGGCGACACGCTGGAATTTTCAAAATTTCTTTCTAGGTAGGATTTTGTAGGTGAAATGGGGAAATGTGACTCAATCCATTAATGCACAGATTCAATCAACTCAACCACCCAGATTTGATTAGATCTTGCCTCTTTCCTTCTTCCACAAGTCAAAAAACATGGGGAGGTAGATATGACAGTACCATAGGCATATTTATAGGCATTTATTTCTTGTTGTTAGTGGTTGGATTTGAAAATCAGAGTTTCCCCCATTTACCCTCTTTTCTCTTCCCCTTTATTCTATATAATGTAGAACAATGGTCATTTGTAAAGGTTGGACCCTCTTGGTTTGCTAAGAGCATTGTTCCTTGGCATTTTGAGTTGTAGGCCTTAGAGTTATCTCTTTACATGTGGATACTTTCCTCCTTCATCATTATAATCGATTATGCATATCTTGGAAGCAATAAAAGTATTATTTTATGGCTAGATTTTCCTAGTTCACATTTTATTGCATCTTCTTACTTTTTTCCTTGCATTTATGCTTTGTTGTGCATACTTTATGTCCCTTGCAATTTTTTTTTGTTGTGCTCCATGAAAGTGGTTGTTTGAATACTGTCTCAAACTATGGCATTTTTTTCTACCCTCCCTATGTGCATTTTCCCTTGTTTTCACTCATTTGAGAGTGTTCATCCCCCTCTTTCTAGTGCTATCACCTCCCCTTAGTTTAGGTTTTCATTTCATGCATCTCCTTCTTACCCTAGTCCCTTAGAATCATAGAGTAGTGTTAGGTAGTTGTATTTCCCTTCCTAGGAGTAGTTTTAGCAGTAGAAATAGGTAGAGGAGGCATAACTTCTTTGGAGGTCTGTCTCAAGCGCAAGTCCTACAACTTGGAGACAACCCCATGTTTCCTCAAATCCCTAGTTCATCCTGATTTGGGACATGTGTAATTTTGAGCTCCAACATTGCATACGAGATGATGTTTTTAACAAGGTTAGGGTTATGCACATTTACAAAATGATTTTTACGAAAAATATAAATGCTACAAGGATAAAGTTTCACATTCTCAAAAAATTGATGTTGAAACTAGAGGCGATCTATTTAGAAACAAATTACCGTGTTCTAATTGCAACTAGATAATGATTAAAAAAATAACAAAAAATTCACCTTATTTTCGTTTAAATTCATATTGATAACAAGGAGGTTTTTCAACATTGTTTATGTAAACCTTCTCCCAGTGGGACACACTCATGAGGATATAGATGGTACATTTGGGATATTATTGAGATCTCTATGTAAATTAGAAACAAACTATTTACCACACATCTTATAAATATATAGATTATGTTGAGAGGGGTCAAGTACATTCACTTTATACCTTATTCGTGAAGGTTACAACTTTAATTCCTTTTTGGAACCATGCTTGTTAGATGAAAAAGACAATAAAATGGGTATTAGCAAACCAAATATGATTAAGTTCCATTTCATCAACAAAATTCATGTGGTGGAATATACCAAAAAAATCAAGGATTGTGTATGGTCTTAACCAAATAAAATTTGGAAGAAAACGGATGGGAAACCAGACGTGTCTCAAGGGCATCCTACACTAGATCACTTCAAAGAATCAAAGAGATGGAAAAGCTAAAAAGGGAATATATATGTGCGAGATGAAGGGGAAGATTTTTTAGTCTAAAATTAAGATATTGGGAAAATGTTTTATTTTCTCTAGACAAACACTTTGTTATCTATAATGGGGTTTTAAAATAATTTATTTGGCCAAAAACAATCCAAGACGTGGACATGTATGATCATATAATGGGATCCACGCCCTTTCGCATGGATGACTACTTCAATCAAAATATCCCTTCAAATGATGATGTTTATGTTAGGCCTATTTGTGATAGACATAAAGAGGAATTCAATACAATTGTGGATGTGTACATGGGAAGTTGGTTCTAGTACAACCAACAAGTGAACACATATTTAAACGGATAGGTCTAGTTGATGGGAAAAGAGGGATGAAAAAGTGATGGTGCATTGGTGGGTACCCATAGGAAGATAAAAACAAAATATGAAAAATATTTAGAATGTATGCTTTGAAAAAGAAATATTGGCATAAATCAAGAGAAACCTTGGAGATTGATGTGGACAACATTATTTAGGCACGAACACCAACCAAAAATAGAAAATAAAATCAAATTAAAATACCAAGTTGTGGACATCAATCCAGCTTAGACATACCTTAACCCACTTTAACAATCTTGATGATACTTTATGTGGCATAGTCATTGGATATAGTAAATGTAGAAAATTGTGTAACAATTACATAATCTCGGCCCATGATGTGAGTTATTTGAAATTTATTTTCTAAGGCATGTTCGATTAATATTTTAACTATGTATGTATCATTTAATACACTAGTGACAATGAATTAAAATTTTAAAAATATTCATTCCACCTATTTCCAATTCTCTGTGAAAAAATAATTATCTTGCAAAAAAATCAAATTTGGTACTCTTTAACACGTTTGAGTTGCAGGCTTAAGGTTTGCAAATGAGAGGAAAGAGGCAAAGATTCATGCTTTCATGAAATAAAGGAATTCGTGATAAGAATTTGTTTTTGATATGTAATGTGCATCATGATCCCATGCTTTCAAAGACCTTTGAATTGGATGAAATCTTGGAGATGTGAGATTGAAACATGCATTAATAGCTCATATCTATAGATGGGAAAGAGTCAAAAGGGTTAAAGAATTAATTTGAAAAATGTCTTTGTAAACCAATGCCACGAATGGAAGACACATGACACAATCTCATGTCTCAGAGCACTTACAACCTTAAAAATAATAGCAGCTTATTCAACAGTTTTGTTTATAATCAAAGTGTGACATTACAAATTTAAAACATTTTGAATATCTTCTCCATAAGGGATTTTACAAATTGCTAAAATTTCAAGGATTTAAATACCCACAAATATCTAGGCTATGAGAAGGCCACACATATGTGGCAATGTCACAGGTATCATAAATTAAGAGGAGTTATCCATGTATACAAACAGATTATAATTTTATTTTTGATAATATTATAATTATATATAATGGACACATTATTTCTAATGTTAGATGGCACTAACTCTCTTTTCGACATATTCGAGGTATTTTTGATAGTTTTTTAGAATTTCACTACCAATATTTAAGTCATGGAATATTTCATGGACTCTACATAAAACATCTTATACTTCAACTCGATAATAGCAATTTAATGTTTGTTAAGGTCTTTAAGAAACGTTGGATAATCTAAACCTAATAATAACAATCATACATAATGAAGATAGTATTTCCAAAGATAGTGAATGTTATTTATCAATATGACATATACTAAGGTAAATTTTGATATTTTCTTTGTATTTTCAAAGTGTCAAGATTTCAAGCATGAGTTATACTATGGAATCAGATGGAACAAAAATACCTGGAAAAATGGAACTGATAATATGAAATTTCAATTTGTTATTATTTTTGGAAAGGATAATTTAGTGGAATCTAACAATATTGAAATTGAAATACGATATTCACAATAATGGAATCCAATAATAGTGTAATTGCATTCCAATATATGCTATAATGGAATCTAATATTATCAACATTGGATCCAATAATGATGCTCTTGGAATCCAAATGTAGAAATAATGAAATCTAATTATAGAAATAATGGAATCCAATACTAGAAAGAATGTAATCTAATATAGAAAATAAAAGTTTATAAATCTAGTGTGAGTCAATTTCTATCCATATTTATTGGAATATGTACGTATTTCTTAGAATGATGGTTTAATGAAGGAGGTGATAAAAGCTATAAATAATTCCTCATTTGAAGAATTAACAAAAAAGAAACTCATGCCCCATTCTTTCATCATCCCTCAAATATATGAAGCACCGAAAAATACACAAGGAAGGAAACCCATTCAAACCAATTGTCAACACAAGGGGCTCATCAACATAGAATTTATCAAAAAATTAAAACCTTTGGTTGGTAATATCAACTCACATGAAAAATAATTGAATCACTTCGTGGACAGAATAAAAATAAAAAAATCTCTAAAGATGACATATTAGTTAGTTTTTATGTGGTGGAACTATTTACAAAAAGTTCCAATTGAAGAGGCCATTGAAACAATAGGAAGGTATACCACATTGGAAAATAAGAGATTAGTAGGAATTTGCCTCAAATCTATGTTCTTCACATTCAGAGGTGATTTATGTAAACAAGTGGTTGGAGTTTCTATGGTATGCCCCTATCCCAAGTGGTAGCTAGCCTATACACGAAAGATTTTGTAAGGCATTATCTTCATTCAATAATAAAAATGTTAGGAATAATTAGTGTCCACATTATTATGTGCTACTTAATGTTTAAATTAGTATTATTATTATTATTATTATTATTATTATGTTAGAAGTGAGTTGAGAAACCAACTCATGTAGACTTTACAGAATGTTGATTGAATGTAGGGTGAGATAGTTTAGGGAATAAAGGTGGTTGAACCACCTAGATTTAGTGGAAGAGGTTAGAGATCCTCTCCTATATATATGGTATGTATTATTATATGATTTTTTTAATTTAATTATTATTGAGTGTATGCTCTTTCTCCGAGATATATGGGTTAAAACCCACATTTGGTAACATATCGAACATATTTAAAGGCTATTGCTAGTGTTAGATGGGGTAAACTTAATTCTCTTGTTGCCCCGCACGATGGAAATTAATATTTGAAGGTGTGCATCTCCATGGCAGTCATTTTCCTTGTGGAAAATTGTTTGTTCCACTTTATTTGGTATTAGAGCATATTGCAGCAACAAAACCACTTAGCTTGTCTCTCGGTGACCATTTCTCTCAACGTACAATCATGAATCCCTAAAGACGTGGATAAGGGTAATTATCCCTTTTCATTTTCAAAAGGGCCACGTGGTGTGAGTATTTGTTGTTTGGGAAGTTATTTTGAAACCATTTACACTTCCGAGTGGGTACCTAGTCATTTTGAAGGGAGGTGAATTTTTTTAAAAGGGGACAAATTATAAAAAGATATATCTTTCGAAAATGTGAGGGAAGTAGAGTTTTACCATGAAATTGTTCATTTGTTACCGATAGATATAATTTTTTACAAGGGGCGATTATTTTCCTATTAAGGAAATATTTTTGAAAATTTTTAAAGAGTCATTATTTTTTTACTTGGACGCATTGTCGATGGAAATCGAAATCCAAATGGTTTTTTATTAGGGGGATTACAAAGTGAGGAGATTCATCAAAAACCCATAAGAACAATTTACGATGCCAATGCACATGCTCATACTCCAACATGCAACATTATTTCCCATGTGCATACTAAGGGGCGGATGTTAGGAATAATTAGTGTGCACATTACTATGTGATGCCTAATGTTTAAAGTAGCATTAATATTATTATGTTAGAAGTGAGTTGAGAAACAACTCACATAAGTTTTAGGGAAGGTTGAGTGAATGTAGGGTGAGATAGTTTAGGGAATAAAGGTTCATTGAACCACCTAGATTTAGTGGGAGAGGTTAGAGATCCTCTCTTATATATGTGGTATGTATTATTCTATGGAAAATATTGAATTAAATTATTATAGAGTGTATGCTCTTTCTCCAGATATGGGTTAAAACCCATAACAAAAACCTCAAGGGTGGATAAGGTTTTTCGATGACATAAATCTCTGTTAGCCCTTTGTTAAAGAAAACTTGGACCATTTTTTATGACACCTTAATGGAATATGTGACCATATCCAATTCAAAATGGAGATTGAAGATAAAGGAAACCATATTTTTTCTAGATTTCATAATATATCAAAATCATGAGGGTGGCCTAGAACATCATGTCTAAAAAAAGAAGACACATGCTTACCTCTATTTTAGATATAATTCACTCCCTCATCCCAACCAAAAATAGTAGTTTTGAGCACAATGGCAACAAGAGAAATAAGAGTGTGAGATAAATATCTCATAAAAGAGGATCTTGAGTATTTAACCAAATTATTGCGGCATAATGGATATAACAATGGAAAAATTCAAAAGTATTTAAAAGATCCATAACTCAAGAAAGAAAACCAAAGATCTCGAAGACGATAAAACCCCACAATAAAACTAACTTATATACAAGGCCTCACACAAGTGATTAAATGGATTTTAACATGAAAAGGTTTCATGGATGTGTCAATTACTTTTAGAACACTAAAAACATCCTAGATAGAGAAAAGAATCCCAAGATCCTAAGCTTTATGCAATATTTATTCAACTGCCTTGCTCATGTGGAAAACAATACATAGGAGAAATAGGTAGAACTCTAAAAACTTGACTAAAGGAGCATAATAGAGATATTCTACATGACTAGATTATAAAGTCAACATTGGCAGAACACTCTTTCAATTTTAAACATCACATTTTCATAGAAGAGTTGAAATTAATTGCAAAGGTAGACCATTAGAAAGAACATAGAATTCATGAAGTGATAGAAATAAAAAAACTCCCAATAATTTGAACAAAGACAATGGGTTTATTCTAAGAAATTATTGGAGACCCATACTATACATAATGAAAAATAATAAAGAAACATGGTAATATAAAAGGTCAAGCATCAATATATTTCCCATATATTTTAATATTTTAAACTTTATTTGTGGAAATAAAAATCATTTTCTCTTAACAATGGGCCCCATTGATAAACCCGAATGTGGAGATATGGTTTTTTTTTAAAACACACTTTTATATTGATATGATCAAGAAAATTACATAGGGTTCCTAATACAAAAACTGGTTGGAGAAGTCACACTCCAAAATATATCACACCAATAACACACGTGCCACAAGAAACAAAATACAAACGAACAAAGAACAAGTCACAGAGGAGATAATTAAGTAGCAACAATGAACATGGAAGATGGAGGAGGAGGAGAAGGAATCCTACGTGAAGCATCACCCCAACCCATTAGAGGGGGATTAGAAGAATTCGACATAGGATCCCATCCATTTCCCTAATCGCGGATCGGGCATCATATCTCGGTCGAAGAAATCACAAGACCTAAGTGTGGAAACTTATCGGGGCACCCTAACCGGAATCAAATCCAAAGAAGAAGAAGGAAACCTATAGCCATTTCCATATTGTAACTAGAGGGAGGATTCCCCCCCAGAGCCATCACCACCGAGTCACTGGAAAATTCCACCGGCTAGTGCCAAGGAAGAAAGGAAGTGCACCGAGCTCGGACATACTATCTCTGTCGGGGTTCCTTGACTGCGATATTGAGGCTAAGGGGGTGGGAACCATTACCGTAGCTTAGAAGGATATAACATAGTGGATACGATGTACCTAACTGATAAAGCACGGGGCACTACCCAAGTGGGCAAGAATATCCTACAAATGTTCCACCTCCAAGTGGACTTTCTCCACCTAGACCTGGATCTGAAGCAACACATGAGAAATAATTCCATTTTTAGCATAGACAAAAAAACTATAGGCTAAACAAAGTTTGATCACAAATATAGTCATTTATAATTTTTCAAATTTCAAAAATAATTTCTACACCACATATTTTTCAAAATTTGTTGAATATTTTAGGAAGCAAGGCTGAGTCACCTAGAAAAAAAAATTCTAGGTGAAGGGTTCAGAGAGAAAATTTTGGGAGAGGGAGTGAATCCTTTTCTAGGAGGACTAAGAAAGTGAGAAAAACCAGAACAAATGCATAAGAGACTCGGGACGTTGATAAGTAGGACATAAGGGATTAACAACCCCAAGATATTGAAGATTTTTTCCAACCAGAAATCCCTAATAAAGAATACACCAGAGAGAATGATCCTTTTTCAGTTCTATGAGAACTTTCCAAATGTTATTGAATCTGCATTTCCAAACCCTCTATGGGGAATTGAGCTTCTAGGTCTTGTTAAATTTTTCAAAAGGGATGTGGGAAAAAGAACTCGGTAACCAAGTCGGGGTTTGTATTGACTGTAGGAAGTCACTATGGGCCAATGCCAATCACGCCACCACTGAATAGGAGGAGAAACCCCAATTTTGTGAAGCATATCTTCAGGTATGGCATTATGTATTTCTTATATAGATTCTTTATCACCATTGTTAAGGCTAAATTATGCTTTGATAAGGACCCAGGGTTTCCAAGAATGGGTAGCCTTACAGAAAAGATCCCCAAGTAGTTTGATTCCATGTTTAAAAAGTTAGAGGATTTTAATCCATGGGACCATAGAAAAGGGAACATTGTGAAAATTAATAATAGGATACCACCATAAAGAGTGTGAGTTAATGGACAACCTAGTTCTAGAAACCATCCCCACCCATCTCAGGTGAGGTTTGACTAGTTCCCATGCCTTCCAAATACTCTTCATAAAAAAATTCTTCCAATTTTGACTGGAATACGAGAGAGAAACAAGATTTACAGACCCAAGTATTTCCAATATTTCTTGCCAAAAGGATCCCCTTGACATATGAAATGATGAAGCAAGATTTTACATGCCTCAAGCCTTCTAAACCCTTGACGATCCACTTGAAACTAAGAGAAATGCCTTACAGCCAAATGTCAATAAGCCCTAAGCCACCCACCTCTTTAGGAGAGCAACAAATGTCCCAAGCCACTCTGTGGAAGCCTTTGTGACCATGAGTATTAGCCCATAAGAAATCTCTAAGAATTTTTTCCAACTTAGCATATGAAGGCTTAAAGGGTGCCCAACATGAAGAATAATACACATGAGTAGTAGTGAGCACCTTAGAGAAAATATGAAACTTACCAAAAAGAGAGAGGTTTGGTAATCCAATAAGAATTTTTTTCACAACTCACTTGATCAACATAAGACCACAAAGTAGCAGGAGTATCCTGGAAAGAAAAAGGAATGCCCAAAAACTTGATTGAACCCCTAGTTGAATCCACTACTAAGCATATCCTTCCAGCCATGGAGGCATGGGATCCATAGACTGTCTATAGCATTGATTCTTTTTCCATTGAATAGAAGAACCGAAGACAAACAAAAAGTATCTAGAAATTGCTAGGTATTGGTAACAAACTCTTCATTCTTAGTCAAAGTTAAGAAAGAGTCATCAACCATTAATAAGATATAGCTCATAATTAGGAAGAGTAATTCCCTTAACTAACCCTTGTGAAAGAAGACTTGGCAAGAAGATAACTTAAACCCTCAAGCATAAGCACACATAAAGTGTCGAAGCTAAGGGGAAACCTTTCCGAATGGACCTATGAAGCTCAAACATGTTAGAGTGGACTCCATTAATGGTAAGCCTGACATTAGCATCCTGGAATAACATATTGACAAACCAGATGAACCTAGGGCCAAAGCCAAGAGCTTGTAACATGGAAATAATGAAAGGCCATTCAATCCTGTCATAAGCTTTTTCAAAATCAATTTTGATGAAGAGATCCTTTTGATTAGATAATCGAGGCCCACTTCATGCCTTCCCAAATAGAAATGATGTTGTCCAAAATGAATCTTCTCTTAATGAATCCGGTTTTTCACTACGCATAATAAGAGGTAAAAGATTATGGACCCTGGAGGGCTAAGGCCTTGGCAATGATCTTGTATGACACATTCAACAGAGTGATCGGTCTCCAACTAGTGATGAGTTCAAGATCTCTAGCCTTGGGGATAAACTTAATATTACCTTGATTTATCAAAGCCCCAAGAGAATTGTTGTCCATAGCTTCAAAATAAACATGATGAAGGTCAGGACCAACAATATCCATAACACTTGATAAAAATCACATGGAAATCCATTAATACCAGGAGCTTTTTCTATTTTAATTTACATGAAACTTCCTTAAGGTCATCAACAAAAATTGGACCATCACGGGATACTCTTTGAGTCTCGAATGTTTAGGAACCGCTCAGGAACCATGTAACAAAGTGGCATCCCTCTCTAAAGTGTATGGTTATGCAGCAAATACACCTTGGTAATGATGAACAAAGGCCTGTTGGACTTCTGCGATGTTAGTGATACAACCAGTAGCACCCTTGATCACCTAGATTGAACTGGAGGTGTGGAAAGGTCAAAGGAAAACAAATAATTCTTTGGTAACTCGGTCACCGATCTTGAGCCAATACAAGTGAGCTCTAATTTTTTCCCCACAAACATAATAAACTTCTTCCACCCTAACTTTGTGTCTTCATTGTGCCACCTTGGTCTGAAGGTGGGTATTAAAGGGTGAGTGGTCAAGAGATTTGGAACTTCTAACATATTCCCAAGAAGAGGCCTTATGCACCCTTCATCTGAATAACACATCTTGTTTCCCAAATAAAAAAGAAAGGAGGGAACTCTAATAATGGCATCCTACCACCAAACAATCCACCCGGCTGGACCAAAAGGGCACTCAACCAGGTTCCAAATGCATAAAATGTGATCCACAATTCTCTTATGCTACAAGTGAGCAATGTTAAGGTAGAATAGGGAGTTCTGGGATTTGAAAGGAGCTATATGCCACATAATTTCAAAAAAAAGGTAGATAATCTGAGAGAAAAGTCCCTTCCCACACGGAAATAGATTTTCTAGAATTGGTGGAGAAAAAAATGCCCTTTGATTTGGAAGGAAAACACGATCAAGCTATTTGAACTTTGCCATCACCTTGTCGAGGTTGGACTAGGTGAACCAGGGTGCATCAGAGGCATGCCAAAAATAGTGGTTAGGATCAAAATTCAAATTGTTTTACACATGTAAAACCATGCTTCTTGCTCACCCAAACACCACCACATAGGAAGACACTCCACTTTATCATTAACAATCCACCATGTTAAAATCCCCACACATGATCCAATGTGCAAAGACATCTCATCAACAAGCCACCACTAGAGTAAAGATCACTCAACAACATCATTGGAAGCATAAATATTAGTAATACCAAAAATCTGATTATGTAGATCAAAAAGGGACCACACAACCCATACGAGGGGTCGAACCCCAAGAAATAATTGAATGTTGCAGAGAAGGAGAGAGAAGAGTAAGAACACCCCCTTTCCTAGGCTCATGATTGGAATGATGAAAATGACACCCGAAAAATAGTATGAGCAATAGACTGGAGAAGAAATCCAACAAGCTTAACCTCCTGCAGACAGAGCACATGCATGTGACCAAACTTTTGACAATTGTCCCTAACTATGTAATGACGGGTTGGTTTAGTAAGACCATGAACATTCCAAGAGAACACAATCATTGAGAATCATCAAGGTTCATGCCAAATTCCTCCTCGAGGCCCCCAAGATGGAGAACTTATTCGTAGAAATGGAAAAACCAATTATTTTTAAAAAGGAACATAATCTCCTATCTAAAAAGGACACCTATGTGGCAAGACATACTCATCATCCTCTGGGGGAGAGGGACTACGAGAACATGTATGGGTGGACTTGTTTCCATAGTTGTCAAGATTTTCCTCCGAATAAGGTTGTGAAATTATAGGTGTTAGGGCAATTGTGGACGCCACAAGTGGGGAATGATGAACTAGAGGAGAAGCAACCAGTTGTTTGGTATTCTTGGAGGTTGGAGCTTAGGTATACCCTCCAACATGCCAATACACAAAAGACTAGGGTTTATGGTTTTTCTTATTGGTAACCATAGTCCAACCCTCACCAGAGGAGGAGGATGGTTTAGGGTTAGCATTTTTCTTTTCATTGATAGACAGGGCCGAGGAAGCCATTAGCGGGAATTCACGAATCATATGGTTGGCGGATTGGTAATGAAAGCAAGTATTAGGTAGATTAATGTAGAGGACTCGTTGAGAGAACTGGGTGTCACCTACTTGGATATCAATGGTTTCCTTGAGGTATTTGGCTAGGTCAACTTCCACACACACCACGGGTGGGTGGTATAAAATTTATTTTGTTCATGGTAAACGAAACACCCAATGGGTTTGACCAGTCTTCCACAAAACTCCATAGGGAAAAAGGAAGACCAGGAAACTCCACCTAGAGAGGAAATTTAAGATTAGCATGTTCGAATACCTAAAAGTCACATGTCAAGGGGGAAAATATGACCAAAGTGTTCCTAATAAACTAGGGGCCATGGTTCACAATGGCCTTGCAATGTTCAGGATTGGAGAAACGAAATAGGAAAAAACCATTGTTAATATTTTGTATGCCCTCAATTTTGACACCATATCCTTGTCAGTGGTTGTGAACCCACTGTTTGAGAATACTCTCGAGGGGACACGACCAATGAAGTATGCAACCAAAGTGAAAGATTCAAGCCAAGAGAAAGTCTTTTCAAATTGAGGTAAATCTAAAACAACATCAGGATCAAACAGAGGAGGATCATTACCTCTTCGTAAACCTTTGGGATAAACTTGTGAACTCATTTCTTTACCATAAGCATGATTTTTCAAGCTCCTCCACCTACACATGCGTCAGATGTAGGAATAATGGATTCCACCATTAGAATAGGCAAGCGCCACTACCCAAAGGGTGAAAAAAGTAATGAAGATCGATAAAATGCTAAATAAATTTTCCACCTTAATCAATAAAGGTGGTGTGACAGAAGTACGGTGGGGTGGACTCAAGCATAACACTCAAACCCTACTAGATTGCCTAAAAATTCAAAAAAATATCAAAGATATGGTTTGATATGTAATTTCTCCAAAAACCATTTCAACAATTAACTCCCATTGAAAATTAATCATTTCTCTCCATGGAAGAGCATCATATGAAAAATCGACTCCTTGAGTCAATTTGATTAAAACTCTCCCAAATAATCTTGGGCCTAGATTTTCTAAAAATATGTATAGATTATAGCACCATCCTTTTATTTGAAGATATCAAACATTAATTACGACAAATAAATAATGAGAAAATATTTTTAAAAATGGGAATGGAATTGGGCAAATCTAAAATACGAAAATGAAGAAAGAGCTTGTGGACACCTTGAGTAAGCTCTTATAATTACATTTGAAACTCAATGATATTTTAAATTTTGACACTTGGACAAAAATAGACACATCCAAATTCCACATCATTGAAGGTAGAAACTTGTTTTTTTGGAGAATTTGAGAGTAGCACATTAAATTTATTAAAAACTAATGCAAAGAAAGAAACATGAATGACATGTATGGAATAATATTTTGTAGCAAATGGATGGAAGAGAATACCAGAGAAGAGAAATTTTTTAGATATTCTACTAACCACAAATGGATAAATACCACGTGGGAGACATTTTGTGATTACTAGCCCTAAATTTATATGGTAATTTTTATTATTATGAGGAATCATTACATTTTACATTTCTAAGATCATTTTCCTAGCCTCGGTAAAATTTATCCTAGCATGAGGAATGGCCCACCAGTGCACAAGTTGCATACTTCCTTCATACAATTGGAGCCTAGGTTTCATACCACCTTCGTACAACTAGCACACACTTAGGGGCATTGGTCAAACTACTTCCGCAACACGCAAGGACTCTGGTCAGATTACTCCTTGTGCTCTGGCCTGCTAATGGGGTTTGAACCTTAGACCTCCTCTTAGTAAATGCACGACCTTTACCAATCAGCCAAGACCCCATCAACACATGGTAAAATTATCAATCAAATGATAAACACACTTAACAAAGGCTTAGTTTTTGTATTTACCCCTTACGAAGACATCATAGGGAGTATTAAAACTAATTTTAATGGAGCTAAAAATTGAAAAAGTTAAGGAGCTTTGAATAGTATGCACAAATGGAGAGAAACCTTTGAACACTTCATGTTTCACAAAGGTTCCTTTATCACATATGTAATCATATAAATTTCATAAGCACATTCCCTTGGCTCTGAGTAGTGCAATAAAAAACCACCAAGATTTTTTAAACACGAGGAGACCAAAATATGCTAATGCGAACAAGGTACCAAGGAACATTGTGTGATTTTTTTGCATGATGGTGCACATAAAGGAATTTTTTTGCAATTTGCATGCAAAGGAATTTTTTTCATGAGTTTAGGGTAAGAGGAAACACACAATGAAGTGCATTGTTTATAAAATGGACTTCCATGTGGATCCAAGGGGTGTATTCAATGAATATATTGAATGTGAAAATAATCACAAACAAATATGACTTAAATATTTCAAGATGTTTACCAACTATTTTCATAGAAAAAATAAAAATGTTTGTTTGAAAATCCTTACTACCTTGAGAAAAGGCCAAGGGGTTCCATGATTTCACTTTAAAATTAGGGACATTTTATGGACACAAAAATAAATAGTGAATCTATTGGAGAATTTTAACAATGAAGTGTAAGGCAATCTTTATTTATTGTTTACTCGCAAAAAATAGACAAGAACACTCAAAGATTTTGTGTTATCAAAACAAGATCACAATTCAATATTTCAACTTTGTAATGTGACATATTGAACTAAAACAATTTCAAAGAGTCTTGTGTGTGCATATGATTTACCTTTCCTTATATATTTTTCTTCTTTATCATAGAGATAATCACAATGGTGTGGGATTTTTGCACAAGATTTAGTATGTTTTTCACTTTTATGATTTAATGGGAATAGATGGAAGAGAAGGTCTGAGGTAAGAATCATATACTATCAAGGTATCTATAACCCTGATAAAAATACCTTTAGTTCTGATCATGACCAATCTCCACTACCATTCATGCATCCATAGCCCCAATGGAGGTTACTAGAAATGCCCTAAAGTTGGGAAATCTTTTGAAATACTTTAATTTAAGTGATTTATATTTCTTATTTAAAATTTATGGGTTGGGAACTAGATTATTCCATTTGGAGTATGCATAGAGGAAAGTAG
Source organism: Taxus wallichiana var. yunnanensis (assembly GCA_018340775.1). Classification (NCBI taxonomy): domain Eukaryota; kingdom Viridiplantae; phylum Streptophyta; class Pinopsida; order Cupressales; family Taxaceae; genus Taxus; species Taxus wallichiana. The sequence goes on from CM031234.1 coordinate 173,100,519, forward strand.
TACACAAATGATTCTTAGTGTTACATATTACTCAAGGGCAATATTAGTGTGAAATTTGTCTACGAGATCTCTCTTAGACCATGAAAATCTGTCTTAATCCACATAAAACCTTTTAAATACATAATGTGTGCTAATTTTGAAAGTGAAAAATCATCAAGTAATATTTCTAAGGTTTATTACATGAGTCACTAAATTTTATAAAAATAAAACATTTGTCTTGTTTTATTTATTATTGGTAAATAGTTTTAAAGGGACTATACCATTTTACAAAAAGGCTCACCACTGATATAACTATGAAGATTCAACAAAAAGGATAAAAATCTAGATATAACAATATTATTATAAGTATCCAAGAGGTAGTCACAACAAGAAGTAAAAAAGTACATAGACTACAACAAAACCACAAAAAAACATAAAATTCATAGCAAAAAGACCACAAAAGATCAACATCTACAATGATTCCACCAGCCCATGTGAGTTTACTTCTTGGATAATCTTTCAATTCTAGACTGGATCATTTACAGTGAGGTAAACAATGCCAATGTGGTGAAGTGCATTGAGTCCGAAGCATCCAATTGCGAGATGGTCAGACTCCTCTCTTTATCATTCCCCCAAATAGTTGCAGGGATCTCACTGAGCATGGTAATGCTCCGAACTTGCTGATCTAAATAGTCACTTATGGATTTGAAAATATCCATGTTGTGATCATGTCTATCTTTAGCTCTCCCCAGTCTAGTGTCTAGAGAGTTCAGCTTCTTATAAATATCAACAATCTGATCCTTGCCATTGTCATTATCTTCATCAATTTTTCTTTTCCCTTTCTACTTTTCCATACGTTGAAGGTCCTTCTTCAGCTGCTTCATCTCTTTCTCCAGAGAATCCAGTCTATGAGGCACTTGAATCTCCTCCTGATGTAGGGCCATATCAATACCAACATTGCTGATATGTAGCAAGTTTTGAGCAACCTCCATCTCTTTGGTGCTTCTGAGAATCCTGGTAGTGTGAGGGGTGTCTACTTTCTTGGGGTTCTTGGTTTTGGATTTTGTGGCAAGAATGGGAGTGAGAGTAGAGGAGGTGGTAGTGTGTGGATCACTAGGAGCAGTTGGGAAGCCAGGAAATTGGAAACACAAATCTTGTGCAACATTAAGATAAGGCCCTAATGCAAAGGAATAGCACGGGAAAGCTTTTGAAAATCTAAAACAAATCAATGAAGGGAATTGAGTCAGTGCGAAGCGGACTCAAAAACACCTTCTAAAATGGTTTAAAAGGATAAGGTGTTTAATAGGGACAATTTTATAATGCCCTTCCAAAGAAATATATCTGACCATCATATTCATCACTTCATCATATGGCGTGGGAATAGAACTTACCCTTATGCCCGCAACAAAAACTCAAGCTCCTCACCCTTGTCAAAGAATTTCTTGGCCTCGGTGACCCTGTCAATCCTCTTACTAAAAAAATGATAGCCCTCCAGTTCTAGGCCTGTAGCCTCAGCAATCAGCTCCTCATTGATAGTAACACGGTGGCCACCATATTTGACCCTTCTATCCTTCCAATCCATAGAAAAATGAACTAAAATGTTCTGATCATGACCCTGAATGCGTTCAATGAAATTTGAGATGCCTCCCTTGTGTAAGAGGTTCCAAAGTACCTCATTATTCTTCCAGGATAGATCACAACATGGCTCTAATTGACACGGTGCCCCTCCCATTTTCTTCTTCTTCCTGTTAATCCTGTGAATTTTCTACTCAAAACCCTCGTAAGATTCTGTTTCTTCCTTATGTCTATCCCATTTTTTGAAATTCCTCCCACCTGTGCGAGGTTCAATAGCTTTAATGTGGCTGTAATAAGGAGGATAATTCACACATGTGTGAACTTTCACCTCCGTTAAGGCCCACTCCATGTCATTATTAAAATTACTCCATGTATGTAATCCCATAATTATCCACATTAATACTAGTTTGAACCTCCTTAGGGATGTTATTTACATTATCCCATATGATAAGATTAATATTGATGCCCATATTAGCCAAGGTGTTTGCAACCTTATTCCCCTCCCTATAGGTATGTCTAATGATGATATTCCTGATATTTTGACAAATATTTCTTGCTTCCATAATGAAGTCCTTGATGGTCTAACTAGGAGGATAAGTTTAGTTTAAATGGTTGATGATGTTAAGAGAGTCCCCTTCCAAAATTAAGTTATGAATATCATAATCTTTGACAATCCTTAGCCCCCATAGAGCAGATAGGGCTTCAAAGCATTATGATTCGTTTGAAACCCCACTTTACCAGCATAAGTAGCAACTAAATAGCTTTTGTGATCCTTAATAATAGCTCCCCCAGTAGAAAGACTAGGGTTACCCTTGGAGGCACCATCAAAGTTAATTTTATGCCAGTTTCTCTTAGGAGGAATCCAATGAATCAAAGACCTATCAATGTTTGAGGTATTCCTAATCTGCAAACTAGTAGTTCCAATCTTCCAATTGGAAATAATGTACTCTTTGTCAATGGGATATTTCTTATTTTTGGGAGGTTTGAATCTCCCAATATTATCTTTAACAACATGCCTAATCTTAACAAATTTGAGCTTGTTATTTCGAAAATGATATCATTCCTATCTTTCCATATTCTCTAGATAATATGGGGCATGACCAGTTTCCAAAGTCTTCTCACAACATAATGCTTAAAAGGAAGATTCCATTGGGTCCAGACTGGATAAAGTCCTCGGCACCATCCCGAGAACATTGAACTTGGAAAAGGCATAGCTCCAAATCATGATATCATAATCACAGTGGATAAAAAGGTGCTTAATATCTTTAGAATATTTTTTGCATAGGTGGCACCTATTAGGCATTATGAACCCTTTCTTAATCAGGTTATCATTAGTAATAATTCTTCCTCTAAGCACAAGCCAAAAGAAAAATTTGATTTTAGGGGTTAACTCAGTCATCCATATTTTGCTCCAATTAAATTCACTCTGGATATTCTCAAAGTAAGCATTATAACCAGATTTAACCATATAGTCCCCATCTCTAGAATTGTAAAAATAATTTCATCTTTTACATCTACCTCATTCAAGGGGATGAGGTCTAGTTTCTCCTAAAGAGAGGAAAACAGAGAGTTCAAATAAAATCCATCCTTTGAGAGTTATTTCCATCTCTTTTTATTTCCATCAATTTCCATATAATCAATGACCTTAGTACCATATTTTTGTTCAAGACTCTCCTTAGCTGCACCAAATCTATCATTGAGGCTAAGATTAGACCAATTATCACTCCAAAACTGATGTCTCTTGCATTTCCCACTTTCCATCTACAACCTTGCTTGATAAAATTCCTAGTAAGAATCAAATTTTTCAAGAAAATGGAGCCATGGGGAAGTTTTTCCACATGTAGGAAGGGGGAAGCTGTTTGTTGCTCTAGATATTTAGCCTTGATGAGATCAATTCATGGTTATTCCTCCGATAGAATTCTCCAACCCATTTTTACAATTAAGGCCATATTCATTTTTATAATATCTTTTATGCCCAAGCCCCTAATCCTTTTAGGAGTGCACACTTGATCCCAAGAAACCAGGTGATATTTGAATTTTTCCTCCATTCCATGCCACAAAAAGTGTTTTTGAATCCTTTCAATTTTTTCTCTGAAGGCAGAAGGAATGTTGTACAGAGACATAATATAGATAGATAGATTTTGAAGAGTGCTTTTGATAAGCAAACATTTATCAACACTGGAAATAATGGCTCCTTTCCATCCGGCCAATTTCTTTTGGAATCTTTCTAGTAAGTCATTCTAGACTTGGTTTGAGATTTTTTTAGTACCTGGGGGAATCCCGATAAGTAGTGGGAAGTAAATTGATTTTGCAACCCAATACTTCAGAAATTTTATTCCGTCTTTCCAAAGGAGTATTGAAAAATAAAATAGAGCTTTTGTCAAAGTTGATCTCTTGCCAGAAGCAGCCTCATAAAATTTCATAATGGACTTGATCACCTTAGCTTCCAGTATAGATGCCACTAAAAGTAGGATAGTGTCATCCACAAATTGCTGATGAGAAGTTGTTTGATTCGTAGAGGTAGGTTTAGTGCCTTTTAGAATACCATCTTTAACAACTTTGGTGATTGTTCTCATTGAGGCTATCTGCCAATATAATAAAGAGAAGAGGGGATATAGGATCCCCTATCTTAGTCCCCTACTATTGGTGAAGTATCCCACTGGTTCACCATTAACCACCACAGAGAATCTAGCAGTTGAGATGTAGGCCTTGATAACTCTTTTGAATTTGTCAAGAAATCCAAATTTGGCCAAAACTTTGTCAAGAAAAGACTAGGAGACTTTATCGAAGGCTTTATTCATGTCAAGTTTAAGGACCATGCTAGCCTTTTTATTATTATCCATAGAGTGAATAATCTCATGCACCATGATCACACCATCTTGAATAATCCTACCTTTGATGAACCCACTTTGTTGTTTTGAGATTAAATCATTCAAAATGGACTCATGGTGGTAATAATCTTAGTAAAAATTCTATACACAACATTAACCAAACTAATGGGTCTGAAATCTTTGAAATCTTTAGCATCCATTTTTTTGGAGCCAGCACTATGTGGGTATTATTAAGCTCTTTCAATAAATCTCCAGTTCTAAGAAATTCATTTACAGCCCTTAGGAGATCGTCTAGAAAATTTCCCAAAATTTTTGAAAAAATTTGACAAAGAAGCCATTAGGTCCCAGAGCCTTATCTCCTTCAAGAGAAAAAATAGCTTTCTGAAGCTCCTCCAAAGTAACAACTTTGGTAATATCTTTAAATCTCTTCTCCTCTATTTTATCATGCGGGATAGCTTCAAGCATAAAAGAATGAACCATATCAACATCATCTTGTTTAGAATGCAACATTGTCGACCATTTTTGAATCAACACAATAGGTGCCAAAAGGTATGCTTAGACGATGAAATAGGAAAATTTGGAATGTTAGTGTATGGAATGGATTGATAAGAGGGGAAAACATAAACTAAGGCTTGAATGCTTATTTCACTAAATCTAGAATTATTCCAGTCTGAAGCAATAAAAAATATAGCCAATATTGGAATCCAATATTACTAGTTTTGGATTCCAAAATGTTAAATATTGGAATTATTTGCACTCTAAAATTACACATATTAGATTCCAATATTACATATATTGGAATCTAGAATCACATATATTGGAATCCAAAATCACATATATTGGAATCCAAAATCACATATATTGGAATCGAAAATAAAAATATTGGAATCCGTTAATTCTCCTTCCGAGTCCAATATATCTGATCACAAATTAAATTAATGAATTTGTGAAAAAACTTAATGATTTCAAGGAATCCAACATTGATCTGAGAAATAATTCCTAGTGATTGTTATCCCATATAAAATAGATGCATGCTCTGCTTTTATATGAGCTAGCGGCCACTAGCATTAATGTTTGATTTGGAATAATTCTCTTATCAATGTTAAGACATCTTTAAGATCAAACTTTGAATATTTTAATACTTAAAATTCCTTTGGCCTAGCAGCCACTAGGCTACTGACATTCACGAGATGTGAGACACTTGAGATTTATTTACTATGGTGTGATTGAACCTAGGGGAAACCAGAGAATTACTGAAGATGTTATGAAGAAACTAACAGAGGGAGACACTTCAATTTAGGAGAATGTAAGTAACTATAAAACCATTCCAGATATATTTTCATATTTAAATTTAGATATCAAATTAACTTCATTTATTATGGTGTGATTGTACCTCAGCTCAACTAGATAATTTCTTAAGATGAACTATGAAGAAACTATCGATGGTGATGATCCAATGTAGGAGAATGTAATTAATCAAAACCATTCCGTATGTATTTTCTTATTTAAATTTAGATATAAAATTAATTGTAAGTAACATGACATATAACTTTTCATACTCAAATATGGATATGAACTTAATTAAAATTAACCATAAAACCATCCCGGATATAGTTTAGTATCTAAATATAGCTATGAAATAAATTGAAATTCCTTTACTAAAGGTTGAATCATAGTAAAAAAATTTGAAGAATGATTTTAATTTCTAATGTAACATTATTCGCAAATATGGGCTTTGAAATCAACAATACAAATCATAGTAAAGATCCAATAAAAAGCTTTTTATAATTTTTTTGTGATCTAATATAATCTTGAACATCTTCGACATCCTTCATGGTTGCAACAAAAGAAACAACACATATAAAAAGTCATTTTCTTTTGAATTAGAATCTATATTAATTTTTTCAGCAATTATGTAGTTCCCAACATCATTGAACTTGTTTTTATCTTAAGAGTCATCTACAAGCACTTGTATTTTTACAATGGTACAATGCATTAAACTAGCCACCAAACAGAGTTAAGATTCTTGAGATATAATTTGGGATTCCCATAACCTTCATAATATTCTGTGTAAATATAAAAATCGAAGCTTGTAACCTCAAAGCTAATTTTTGAAGGAATGAAGGCATCATGTCATCAACATTTTACTTTCTCGCCAATGTCCATAGTGCTATTTTGAAATGTTTTTGCACCGTTACAAGAACTCTTTCACATTAGGTCAAATATTTTTTTATTGAGCTCGACGCCATCAATTTTTTTTTAATTCTTTGAATGTTGTATCATCCTTTTAGAGTGTTTGTACCAAAACACCATTTATATCAAATATGATCGATTCATGTTGCATGTGTTCATATTTGCGAATGAAAAAAAAACAAAATAAAAAGGTTGAGGGTGGTGAATCACTTGAAAAATAATTAACAATTTCCTTTCTATATTGTTATATCAAAAATGAAATGGTTTTAGGTGTCGAAGAAGGTTAAAAAACTAAGTGTGTTCCTCATTTCTTATTGTTACAAGAGTAGGAATATTTTTTTGTGCAGAATTTATTTGAATAGAATGTAATGTTTAAGCACAATGAGTCTTTACATAGCATATTGGAGTTATTTCATTACATTGGAAAGTGGTATACATTTTCTATTATCGAAGCAAAAATAGTATTTAAGCATGCTCAAAATTAATTTAGGAATACATATTTGATTAATACGTACTCAAATATTTGTTACAATAAATTTTCTCTATTAATTCGCATTCGTAACTTATACACTCATACTCGAACTTATAATCAGGGAAAATATAAATACTCCCAACTTATATTCATACAATCTTAGCATACAAAATAGTTAAGCAGAACCATCATAAAAACATATGAATGTATTATATTTACAATGTTAAGTTGTATCATCATAATAACATTTTGAAATGCTAACTTTTTATTTAGCATTTACTCACTCCAAATATTTGATTCCCTCTACCATATTAAATCCCTTAGACACTATCAGTGATAATTATTTGTACAAATCAGTCATCAACCACATATATTTGGAAAAAATCTCCTCTTCTTTTCATCCCAACTATAAAATTTCCTAGAGGGTTTCCCTTTACACCTAATGTAATACACATTGTATCTTTAGAAATATAGGGAACATCGTTTCTACTCCAAACCTTTTCTAGGTCTTTCATCAGCAATTCCATCGACAATATTGCAATGTTTTTTTCCTTAGGTGATTATTGGATTCAATTCAGAAGATAATTTTTATTGAAGGTCTTTGTCGATTTTCAACATCGCAGAGAATTGATTTTGTCTTACTAGAATTTCATTTCAAATTTTGTTGATAATGAATTTATAAAATCTTTCAGGAACCTTGCAGGTTAATAGTATCCTTGTTGAACTTGAATGACATCTCCCTCTCCAAATATAAAATAAGCAAGTAATTCTTATGGCTAACTGCATGGAAGTAAATAATTTTTTTAATTGGTCTCATATCAATTCTAACCAATGGAAATAATCAACATTTTATCTTGTGGCTACCACTTATTGATGGGCCTTACATGTAGGATTGCATCTTCTTTACCCGTAGTTGGATCCTTTGATGCAAGATCTATTTCAAACAAACATTAATATATTCATAATATAGCTATTGCTATGGAAAATGAAAGTGTATTTGAAAAAACATAGTGATCTATGTGGTAAAATGGTAAATTCAATATCAACACTTTAGGAAGCTACCACTTACCGAATGAGCTTCTAGCTTGGCTTACATATACCTTACTCATTTTTGGTTTTTTTATGCAAGATGTATTGCAAAAACATTAATAAATGAATAATTGATTTCATGCTATGGAAAATGAAAGAATAATTGAAAATCATATTTCTCTTCGTAATAATTTGGTACACATAAATCAAATTATTCTATGTCTTCTGAATGAATTTTAGTGGCCGCTAGGGTTCATTTATATATGTTGAACCACCCATTGAAAGGCAACGATTCTAAGATATTGATGTGGATTAATGACCACTAAGCTATTCCATCATTGGATAGATTAAGCATCGATACTAATGTCTATATTATTATATCAATACTTTTGATGGTTTATGCATATAACCAAAAACCTAGTAACTACAAACTATGTTACATTGGATGCCATGATGAACTTTTGAAATAGGTTATTTCGAAATTCCTTCTTTGAAAATGGTTTAGCTTCTATAAGTAGTTGCTATCATTTTCTATAAATTTATGAGCCTTATAAATGGTTTTGTTTAGGAATACGCATGGTTAACATACCTAGTTTTGACTGCATATTCGTGTTGGTTACCACCATGCACTCCACTATTACTTTCTCCAGTTGTTGGTTGTCTACATAAACCATTAATTGTCTTATAAATTTGTGGGGCTTAGTAGCGATTTTTTATTTATAAATGCACATGACTAACATACCAAGATTTGATTGCATATTTGTGCATGATGTGGCTAAGTTCTCCTCATCTATCATTAGAGCTGGTGAACATAGAGTATTGTCAAAAATATGAAAACAATGAAAATAGAGCTCATTAAACATATTTATAAAATGATTGAAGGTCAATCACCATGTTGAGTTGGTTGTGTAGTGTCAAGTTGAGAGGTTTTTACATCAACTCCTATTGTTCTTTGGTTGTCTACGTAAATAAGAAATGTGTAAGTAGATTTTTTCAGTTGAAATATATTTAACATAATCACATTTTTGAGTTGTATTCCAGTATGAACCTTTCTTCATATGAAAATAGTAATGTTTCAAAAACATTTCCTGATTATGTGTCTCAAAAATAAAAACAATAGATAGATTGGATTCAACTAATGCACGTAGTGCGACACTTCCGTTGTAAAGCACTAATACTAAATAATTTTAGGAACAACATCGAGTGAACATCTCAGCCCATAACTCATATGATCGCTCACAAGGAAAAGGATGGTTGTTTCCTTTTATGCCAATTTTTCTTATAGTCATCCAATCCTTAGTGACTTCTTCTCTTTCATCATTTTTATTGTCGTAGTTGTGCACTCTAGTTATTGTGTACATAAGACACAAAATTTTAAATTTCTGTTGTTGTCATAAAGTCTGTAGCATCCATCTATAATTGATTCTTTAATGTATTTAACCTTTTTCATGTACTTTTTTACTGTTTCTATCAACATTTTTTAATATTCAATTGGTATGAGAACAATAATAATACAATCCAGCACACTTGGTTCTAATAACTATTAGCAACTCCATTATTACTTTAGAAGAAATATCGCTAGACAAATTACAAAAATCAACAATAACACATTCTGCATTGAAAGGATTGGTGATAGGAATAACTAATAGAGTTGAAGTAAGTTGGAATGGGTATGCACATTGACAAGTAAAATATTTTTTTCCTCCATCCTTGTGGGTATATTTTCTTCCATTGACATCACATAGTTGTCTAATATTGTCTGAGCCTCGATGAGAAGGAATTTTTCCGCCACTGGTCCTTTTTTGTTTCACTTTTTTTCCCTTATTTGGGAATCAAATTTTCTCTTTCCTTTTCTCTCTTCACCCAATAGTACAAATAAATAGAGGTAGTGTGATTCATGCAATTTAATTTTTTCAATTACATTGGATTCATCGCAGATGTTTTATCTTGATTTTTTTCTTTAAAATATTGTAGAAATTTAGCTATTATTTTTCTATCTCCTTTTATCTCCAACAATAAGAATCAAATCTCTCTCATTATTATGCCTACCCGAACAGGCGATTAACTTGGACATCCCCTTATTGTACTTTATTTACTAGTACCGATAGTTCTTTGTCGTTCATTCCTCTAGAATCCATTAACGAATTGGTTGTGAATATTTCCAATAAATTTGGCTCAAATTTATCCTGATTATATTTAATATGTGAACAAGAAAGGCCACCAGATATTAAAAATTGAAATGTTATAGCCCATTTATTCCATATATCATCCGAAAATAATAAAAATTCCATTTGTCATATAAATTTTCAGTTTTGTCCACTTTGAAAATCAAAAGGCATTGATTCTCAAAGTTCTGCATTCAAAAGAAAATCATATGTTTTATCTTTTTATATAAGGAAAGTAAATGTTAATAACAAATGCAATTAAATTAAAATAAATTACCTTCCACTCTTCTATTTTTGTTTTTGTCAATCCAAGGCATTGAGGACATCCAAGCGATTTCCAAAATGATCTAGCTTTGTACAAAAATCAATAAACTTGATGTTTATCTAAGTTCTGTTCACTTCATTCTATTATTTGAAAATATTAGTAAAGGATTTGTTAGTTGTATTTGTATAAATAATGTGATCCCTTTGAAACCATAGCCTCTTATGTAAAGACTTGTAAGTATCTGAGCCCAAAATATTTTTTTGTGCACATATTGTATGTTGGCCATCAAGTATATTAAATTTAACATCATCCCTTTCTAGGTCTTTCGGATCTTGGAGCTCCACAACGTTATTCGTAGACTGCAAGAAGGGAAGAAGAATTGTGTCCCTTTGTGTAGGAATAACATTTATCAACATGGAGTGCACAAGAAGGTCAACATTCTCATCATCTATAGGATGATACTGATACTCTGGAGGTGCTACATGAAACCTTGAAACATCAATTGAAAATACTTCACCATTGAACAAAAAGTAATCAAATTGCTGAGTAGTTAAAGGTTCTGTTTTTCATGAATATAGTGGTTTCTTTCTTCAGCAATGCAACTGATTTAGTATTTTTTCAACCCTTACAACTTTGATATGGATCGATTGATCTTTAATTTAGCCAAATATGTTTGCCTCAACATAGTAAACAACTTGGCATGTTTAGGAAGTGAAACAGAACTTGTTTTCTTCAAAAATGACTAATGGGAGAGGTTTTATCAACTTTATATAAATTTTTGAGTACTTCAAGTATGCCACTATGAATATCTTTTGTATTTCAACAACCAATTTTTTTGGTATCTACTAACAACCCCGAATCCCAACCATATACTAAACATGAACATTGTGATTTATCTTATAAGGCCTTCATTTCCCATTTCTTGAATAAAGAAACACCCAAATCCATATCTAGAATAAGACACTTCTTATTTTTAGTCAATGCATTTGACCTCGAACACGCAGAGTGTACTCAAATCAACAACTACGAGGATATAACCATACCGACTTCCTTGTCTCTTTTCTTCCAAAGACTCAAAGTTCTTGTGCAAGTCTCACAATATTCTGCCTTCAGGGGTTGGGATCTCATCCCAGTAGAGTAGTTCCGATGAAGAACAAAAAGGAATGAAGAAAGGAAGATGGATCTGAAGGGAGAAAAGAAATGAATTCCAAAGTAGAAAGGTCAGAGGGTCTATGTTTTGGGCTGGTAGTAAATAGAGCCGAACCTACTTGCATAGACGAACAAAGCAATACTGATGAATAAATGACAAAAAGTAGAGATAGATTCAACAGAATAAACACATATCTAACATAAGAAAGATCAGATGCCCATAACACACATATTTAGCACAAAGTCTTAATATTTGTATTAATATTTTCTTCTGTTACAAAAAGTACAAAGCCTTTTCTTCTCACTTCTATTTTTCATCTAAAAAATATCCACCCCTGAATACAACAAGTATTCAAGTATATATAGAAGGAGAGAAGAAAAGAAGACAAAAGCAAACCAACCACTTAATTACAAAAATATCTTACAAGAGATTCCAAAGTCATTTGTTGACTTTTGACAACTTTATGGATGACATCATCCCATGGTGCAACATGGATGATGTCATCATTTGTGTCAACACACTTTAGATAATTACAAGGAGAAAGTCGGGAAGAAGGAAACTATTCATCGTCGTCCCACGGCTGAAAGGGGGTATCCTGCTTTTGCTGCTGCTCAGCGACGAGATGTGGAACTGGGCACGGTATTCCATGAACTTGCTGATCATGGGTTGAAGTTGATCCTGGGAAGGATCCTTGTGTCGATCACTGATAGCTTCGCAAGTCTCCCGCTCATCCGTGAGCTTTTCTGGGAGTTTGGAATAATCATTTTCTACCTCTATCAGGTACCCAATGAAGTCACGACAAGCCAACAGGTTGTTGATGGATTCGGCGTCGAAAGTGACCTCTGGTCCCAGCCCCTGCAAAATGATCTCCTTGAAGATCCGAATAGTTTCATCCACCTTTCTTAAGGAAAAGAAGGAGTGAGCAAACCCGGAGACATTCTCAAGACAATTTGCTCCATTTGATGCATTGCATCCAGGGCTTCCTCCTTGATTTTGTCGATCTTCTCCAGGACAAACTCCAGCTGATCAACCCGATAATCCAGAGTAGAAAGGATTTTGTTGAGGGCTCTGGGGTGTCCAAAGACGCCGAACTTGACCAGATCTTCAACTGAACAGTCGAGCATTTTCTGAAAGGTCTCATGCTACATCTTGGCATGGTCCAGCTCTTCGGAGATGGGTCCTGCTATCGCCTGGAGCTCTTTGTTCACCCGATTGATATTCTGATATAATCCGGTGAACTTAGCGATCACTCCCTCACTTTCTTTGAGGATTTGGTTCCTCCAGGGAAACTGCCATGCCCTACTCACCGATTTTGGCATATTCATTAATCTTATCCTGGCTCAAAGGCTCAGGAGTTTCGGTAGTTGTAGGAGGCGCACTGCCCATTTTCTGCAAGGCGTGGAGAAGATGTTTATTTTGCTCCTTTAATGAGCCTTTTCTTTCTTTTTGCTTCCTGGAGCTTCTTGCAAAGGGTGTCAACTACGCAGATAGGGCCTCTCCTTGAAGGCTTTCTGAAGATGTCCCCATTGTGACTTGAGTCACTGTGTAATCTGTCGAAGACAGATCCTTTTTATCCTTTAAAGGGTTGGGGTATGCTATCTCCATTACTCTCTCTCCTGACGCACTCTGAGAGAAGTGGGTTAAAGGATTTTTCTTCTTGGTCCCCTTTGATGGGATGATGGAGAAGTCCATCGGTGCGATGGGAACTTTCCTCTTTTGTTGGCTCAGGTGCTGAGAGATCCATGCTGGACTTATGGGAGAGGGACCGAAATAGTAAAGGGAGCAGCTGCAGTAGTAGAAGGAAAATGCGTGGAGACACTTGGAGGTGGCATTGAGAGGGAGGCCGAGGAAGTGCTCACGGGAGGAAGAGATACTGCAGGGGAGGTAGACATGGGAAAGGAAGGGAGCTGAGAGATGAGGGAAGAAATGGTGGGGGACAGCTCCGCGAGAGAAGAGAAGATGGATGATGAGGAAGGGGGAACAACAGAAGATGGGGAGAGGACACGACCAAAGGAATGGTCACTTGGGTCACTCGAGGAGGGGAAGGAGGAGAGGGAGAAGAGATAGAAGGGACCTCAATAGTTGTAGTAGTGGCAACATCCTGAGTGGATGTGCCTATCGGAACATCTTCCGCTACTTCTTTTTCCAGTTTTCCGGATTACAACCATTCTTGTGAAGCGGAAGGAGGACTTTCAGGAGCTTCCTCTTGGGTGGAGCTTGACTCACCCTCTTTGTCTTTCCCTTTGCTCTTTGTAGCATGTTTTGGCCTCGGAAGGTGCGTTGCCCAATGAGAAGTGGTGAAATCAACTCCGAGGTAGATGAGACCATTCATCCCGCACTGCTGCTCTCTTTTTCCACAGAGTTTCTTTGACCCTTTCTTCTATTGTCTGAGGCGCTTTGGTTCTATCAATTACAGAAAAGGCCAAGTCATCCCCACCCGTGTCAAGATATACCTGATCAACCTCTTGATCAGCAGTTTGATAACCTTTTGGGACGATGGCTACGCCGTACTGGATGATTTCAGCCAAGGCCAAGCGGGAATGGTCTTTCCTTCTGAGCTCGACCTCATGATATAGGTCGATATAAATATCCTCGATCTGTGGAACGTGGATCGGATCGAGTTTGGCTCTGGGTAGGCAATTCCTTGGGTCGAAAGTGGGCCTTGCCGGAAGTTGTGCTTTAGATTTAGCAGCTCCAGTTCTGCAAACATATCCCGTGCTTTGTGGTGAGAGAGACAAGTATACCTACCCACTGTGAGGGGGAAAGGAGTTCCACCCTTCTTTCTCTTCGGCACTTCTCGTGATAGGTTATGAGTTGTCTTGACAGCTCCAACAGGATCATTTTTGGGGCCGGCATATCTTGGCAATTTGGTTGGTTCCCCCAAGAAGTTGGCTGCCCTCAGATAAGTGAAGGTGGGGAATTGAGTGAACAAGGCCCCCCATTTCTCTGTTGCTGCAACAATGCTCTTGGTCGTACGACCGTGAGTCATGTTTGGCCTCAAAAGGTAGATGATGCCATAGAAGAAGGCATCGTTAATCTTTGTAAACTGGGGATACTATTTTCCAGCTTCAGCTCTGGATAGTATTCATATATTTTTACTTGGGGCCAAACCCCGCACCGCATCAACGCTGGGTAATCTCTTTCTGAGGCCGCAACATAAACTACGTAGGAGTTCATATAGAACCTCCCCGTTGTGGTAAGTTGTTGGAGCTGCTCAGATATAGTGCTGCTTATGATCTCCACCCACTCGAAGCGTTGATCTGGCACATTTTTGTTCATTGTCTCCAAGTATCTAAGCATCCATTTGTGAAAGTAGTGGGCATCAGGAAGCCCAAATACTCTGCTTAGGAACGTGATTGTATCACTGAGTTCCTCTGAGAAATCACTGCGATGAATGACTTGTGGCCATCTGGTCACCACCTTCTTGTTTTTCAGGTATACCTCATTCATCAACTGCATACACTGATCCTCATTATCTTCCCAAGCCTTGGTGCAATCTTCCTGGCTTACGGCCACAAAGTGCCGGTGGTGAGGAATGCCGAGCATTATTTCAAAGTGTTCGGGCAAGTGAGGTTGATCACGACCTCACCTTTCTCATTCTGGACACACCTTGTGTCTTTGTTGTAGCAGCGGGCTACTACCATCATGAACTCATTATTCACAGCACTAACTGGGATCCCTCCAGCAAAATGCAGTCCACTGCCTACCAGTTTGTCCATCCAGGGACTTCCTGTGACCCTCCGGGTTCTGGCCCAGAAATCCTCCATATCAATGTGACCAAGTTCTGAGTCTCTTATATCCAGGTCACACTCTGCCTGGGATTCGGCATCCTGACCCTCTGATATTTGTACTTCATTTCTTCCTCTGTGAGCTTGGCTTTGCCCTTAGACTTGGTAGGTCTCTTACTTGATGTTGACATATGTAGTTCTGAACTCAGTTGCTGATCTACAAGAAGAAGAAGTGAAACCCAACGCAGGAAAGTCATATTAGCTGTTTGATCTTCCATTAAAGCGTTGACAGAAGGAAGAGTTAGCAATTTTAAGGCCTCAGGGCGCAGGGCGCATGAATACACTGTAGGTTATAGGGTTAAATAGTATGGCACACAGAAAAGGGGTGCTGCAAGGGATAAATCAACGCCAAAGGGCACAGGGTAGGCGCATGGACACTGCAGATGACATTTTTTTGTTGTTGCAAGCGGAAGTGCGCCTGCGCCATATATATGCATTTTATAACGGCGCTGATATTTTTCATGTTACACGGGTACAGGATGCGCCAAAGGGCACAGGTTTAATGCGTGTAACATCATTTTTTCATGTGCCACAGGGGAACTTGGCGCGGTGCATGGAAGGTCCGCATGACATGATGTTGTTGTAATAAGGGATGCGCCTGCGCCGTTAACAGTTTTGTACTTGGCGCAAGTAAGGTTGGTGTTGCATGGATGCAAGGTGCGCCAATGGCACAAGTTTTTGCAATGTTACACATGAGTTTGGTGCGCCAAGAGGGCGCAGGTTAGTGGGTGTAACAAGCAAGGAAAGTGCGCTTTGAGGGCGCAACTATTTTTTATGCAGCAGGCATGGTGGATGCGCCGTTGGCGCGACTGTACTTCATGTTGCAAGGGTGGCGACTGCGCCAAAGAGGAAAAAGAGCAGTCTATCAATTTTTAAGTCTTGTTCTTCCTCTGGAGGGGTTACATGTGTTTAAGCCTCTTCTGCAGGGTTCCTTGGATGATGAACAGGCTAAAACAAAGAGATCCAAGTGATTTTTTCCAAGACAGAGTCCTCTTTACCAGCAGATCTGGAAAGAGGGAGAAGTGCATGGGGGAGGACAGCAAAAATAGCAAAGGGAGGTTTCATGGTTTCACAGATCTATTTAATCCAACCCCACAAACAAACAGCCAATAACCAAAACACAAAACACAAGAGCAATAAGGACCACTTACCAGAATATATATAATGTGAGAGGTGAAACTGGGTCCACGACGTGATACGAGAATGACAGGCGTGCTGACAGGTGCAGAGGAAAAAGAATAATCACGTGTTTTCTGACTGGTGAAAGTGACAGGGCGGATGCGCCTATATATAGGCAAAGTTGTAATAAATGTGCCAACCACTTTTTGAAGTGGCGCATCAAAACGCCTGTCGACACTGGAAAGCTTGCGCCCTTTGGCGCATCAAAACACATGTTAACACGAAGTTATGTGCACCCTTGGCACACCAAAAGTGTTGTCAACATGGAAATACGTGTGCCCTTTGCGCACCAAAACGTGGCGCAACAAAAATATTGTTGACACAAAGGCGCATGCGCCTTGGCGCATGCAAGAAAGGCGCAACATGGTGAGGCACACCAAAATGTGTGTCGACACTTCAAACCGTGCACCAAAGGAATTAAAGGGGGCATGCTTACCCTATGTTGCATAGACATTAGGTGCGCCAACCAAAAAAGACCAAAAATGGCTAAGTTCGGAAAACCAGATTTCCCGAAAAGGGTTTTTGCAACGTTCCGAACGCAGAGGGGTCCCTGACGAGGGACCAGAACAAAATTTTGGGATGGTTACCCGTAAAATTACCCTTGCCAATTTTACGATAACAAATGCTCTTTCTCGGGGACTATCTCTCGAATGGAAATCGTGGGTAGAGAATCCCATCTACACGTGCCTATCCATTGGGTAACAGAGTCAAAAACAAGGGCGACCAAAAAGGAAACACACACCAAACAAAAAGAAAACACACGACAAAAACAAACACACAATCAAGTAAATCAGATAAAGAAGAGAGCAAGCTCTACTTCCTGAAGATTTTCAGATGCTGCCCGCTATAGGGAAGCGGGAGTCCAGCTCCGTCCGATACATACGAGAGATAGAAAGTATTCTCTCCATTGAGCTGCTTGATCTTGAAAGGCCCTCTCCATAGGGAATCAAATTTTCCATGCATGCCCTTTGGCTCTCTTCGTTTGTCCCACAAAAGGACGAGGTCTCCCACCTGGAAATTTCTTTTCTTAGCTTTTTTATCGAACAATATTTTTACCTGATTCTGATGTTCGGTGATCCTGTCGACCACTCTTACTCTCTTTTCTTCGAGCTCACTAGATACATGATCCTCTTTTCAAGAGAATTTTGGAAAGTCTCATCTTCGATTGCTCGTGCCAAGCGCAGAGCAGGGAGTTCAACAGAAATGGGAAGCTCAACATCGGTGCCATATAACACTTGAAAAGGTGACATGCCGAGAGACCTCTTGGGAGTGATGCGGTCTGCCCACAAAGCATCATATAATGACTTGTGCCACATTCGTTGATTCTCATCCACTAGCTTTCGTATGATGGTTACTAAGTTTTTATTACTAGATTCTGCCTGACCATTTCCCTGAGGGTAATAATCTGAGGCGTGAGCCAGAGTTATTCCGTATTCATAGCAAAACCAATAACTTCTCGTGAAGAGAAGTTGGAAGCATTATCAGCAACAATCTTGTTCGAACGCCAAACCTGACAATAATATTCTCTTTGATGAAATTGCAAACGACCTCGGAAGTGGCATGTGTTTGACAGGTATGGCTTCTACCCATTTTGTGAAATAATCTGTTGCTGTCAAGACATAACTATGTCCGCACTTGATTGGGGATTGAGTGCACCAATAAAATCAATTCCCCACTACTTGAATGGTTCGTCGACAACGACCGGCCTGAGGGGAAAAGCAGCCAATTTGGGCTTGCCGACAAACTGCTGGCAAGGTTCACACTTTGCTACCTGTAGTCAGATCTTGAAAAGCGCGCCAATAATACCTGGCCCGGATGATCTTGTGTGCTGTCACGGAAGAGGAGAAATGGCCTCCACAGGCCGAATCATGAAAACTCTCAAGTAACTTCACTTGTTGTGGCTTGTCAACACATCGCAAGAAGATGCCATCTATTCCGTTTGTATAAACCGTCATCCCAGATGATATATCTGGCTGCTCTGAGCTTTATAGCATGCTTCTCCTTTGTAGTCAGATGGGATGGGCATTCACCATAGGTGAGAAAGAAAGCAATATCGAATACCACTCGTCGCTGGTTCACAAAATAGGACCATCGGTGGTGAATCAGTTTTCTCCAGCTGGCTTTGTGCTCCATTGGTGCAATCATCCTTTTCCTCAGGGTCTTCTGAATCTTTGTTTTCAGCCATAAGCTGACATAGGCCCTTGCCTCTTACCAGCTTGGTTGGTTTTATATCTAGATCATACTCCTGACTTGCAATCCAATTCCCCCGCAAGCTTCCTAACTCCTGTTGAGTTAAAATTGACTTGACTACCGTGTCAGGGACCAGCACCACTGTATGAGAGTTTAAAATGTAATACCTGAAGTTCTTGACTGCTTTGACAACGGCGAAGGCATGCTTTTCCAACTGAGACATTTTAATTCATGAGGCTTGAGAGGAGAGCTCATGAAATGCAATCGGGGATTCAACATCCTCAGAATTCTTTTGCATCAAGATGGTAGATACAGTATGCTCAGATGCATAGCTATACATGATAAAATCCTTGGAGAAATCGGGACATACCAGGACTGGCACGTGAGCGATGGAGGCTTTTATTTCCTCAAATGACTTCTTCCCTTCTTCGCTCCATCGGAAAGTTGGACCCTTTCATCATGTCTAATATATGACGAGTCTTTCTTTTCAAAAAGTCGGGAACAAAGCGCCCGAGAAAATTCACTTTTCCGAAGAAAGAGTGAACGCCGGTCTTTGCTTCAGAGGGTAAAGTAAGGCTCAATAGCCTTAACTCTTTCGGTATCTATCTTTGTCCCTTCTTTTTTCTAACAACATGTCCCAACAATTTTCCTTCTCGTGACTCCAAAATGGACTTTTTCATATTCAGGAGATCCCGTGCTCTCGGCATCTAATCAATACTTGCTCCAAATGATCACAATGATCATTTCACTATTTGGAGAACACAGTTAAGTCATCTAAGTAGACTACGATGACCTTCCCCATCATACCTTTGAACGCGAAGTCCATCGCTCGCTGGAAAGTGGCACCAGCATTGGTCAGGCCAAAAGGCATCCTCATTGTAAGAAAACGTACCCCAAGGAGTAGTGAATGTTGTTTTAAATTGGTCTTCAGGTGAGACTTCAATCTGATTGTAGCCTGAAAAACCATCAAGCATGGACAACATTTCTGATCCAGTTACCGCTTGCAGAACCTGGTCCATTATGGGAAGCGGGTAGTTGTCCTTCAGGGACGCCTGATTCAGGTTGTGAAAATCTACACATATGCATATCTCACCATTCTTCTTGCACACTGGCACAATGTTTGCCACCCAAGTACTGTGATGGATAGGAAAAATAATCCGTGCATCCAACATTTTCTGAATTTCAGCCTGGATAGTACCTGAGATCTTAGGGTTATAATGTCTCTGCTTCTGGCGAAAAGGTTTGACGTCTTCTTTCAATGGGATATCATGTTGGACGTCCTTCGGCTTGAAAGACTTTAGATCGGCATAGGACCATGCCAATACATCCATGTATTTCTTCAGAAGTTTGACAAACTTCCGCTTCTCTTCAGGTGTGCAACATTTTCCAATGTTCACAAACTGACGGATGTTCTACCGAACCTAAATTGACCGGTTCGGTTTCTGGGGAGGAATTAGGATCATCTCACCTTTTCTTTTTAACAAAGCGATCATGCCTGTCGAACAACCACTCTAGGGAGACCAGGCCTTTTGGGATTTTATTTCCTTTGAGCTGACATATGCCGTCTCCTCCTTTCGATTCTTCATTTTGATCGGTAACTGATTCGCGGCATGTAGAAGTGGATCCTTCAAAATGAAGTTCACTAAAATTTTCCACCTTTTCTAGAAAGGCAATGAGTTGATTGTCATTGTTGAATACTTGCCAATGCTGAGAATTGTCCGGCACGCTTGGGCGGAAAACCACCTCAATGGTATATTTGTCTGATTTTCAAACCTGGGTGAGGGAGCATGAGGGATGCTGAAATGGCCAATGAATCGGCCATGTCATTCTGAGCTCTTGGGATGGCTTTTATTGAAAAAGCATCAAACTCCTCGATGTTGTCCCACACCACGTTGCGGTAATGTCTGAGCCTTTCATTCTTCACTTGGTATATCCTCTTAACTTGATTTACGACCAGCTCTGCATCACCTTGTACCTTAAGATTCTTGATCCCTCTTTCCTTCGCGGCTTGCATGCCAAGCAGCAGGGATTCATACTCAGCAGTATTATTCGTGTTAAAAAACTGCAACTTGAAAGAGAGAGGAATAATCTCTTCTTCGGGAGATATAAGCACGGCACCAACGCCACACCCACTAGTCACACAACTACCATCAAACTGCAAAGTCCAGATCTTGTTAAGATCTCCTTCTTGGATGAGGACATCCATATTGTCAGACTCGGTAGACAAGAAATAGTTTCCCATCCCTGATGATTCGAAGAGAATTTGGGCTTTGGGGTCATCAGAGTTAGTAACTAGGTACTTCTTTTGTGATTCAGGCTCCAATGTTTGCATTACACCTTTGACAGGATTCTAGCCTTAGACCAGTCCATATGAATCTCCCCACCAACTTCACTGCAAAAGCTCCTTCCCAAGTAGAATTCCGTAGGCTGACTGAATATCGGCAACAAGGACGGTCATCTTTACTCTTTTCTCTGGGAATGCTGCAAATGCAAACTGTGTCTTTGATTTGACCAATCAACGGAACCTGCTTGGTCTCCAAGGAATAACATCTGCCAAAAGGCTTGGTAAGGGTGAGGCCCAGAGCATGGGTGACTTTTGCTGGCATGACATTATCGGAAGCTCCAGAATCAATTATGCAGTTGCTTAGTTTGTGGCCATTGATTAGGAGGGAGAGGTAGAAAGGTTCTATCTTTCCTGATGCAGAAGTCGAGGCAACATTTATGCGGGATGAAGGAGGGGTGGAAAGGATTCCTTTGGGGAAACCCGATTAGTTATGACAGCCTAACTTTGGATGTATTCAGTCAACCTTACAAGTTGTTCGGGGTTTGATGAAGGTACTGGCTTCGACATTTGAATCTTGGTCTTTTTAGCATGGTCAATTATGTCAAATGCGCCAAGGGTTGCGTTGATGGAGGAATGAATCCTTCATTTCGCAATGGTAGGGTAAAGTTACTGGTCTTCATGGGAATAGAAGAAGGCTGATTTGGAGGAGAGATAGGAGGAAAATATTTCTTCGTAAAAGACTTAACAGGGGGTTGAGCAGGAAGAGGATTACCTCTTTTAGCAATAGTTGGGGTGTGGATGATGCAGCCTTCTCTTTCTGCACATTGGCAGTGACCTCTACTTCTTTTCCTTGCGAATGGGTAAAAACAACATATGATTGTCCGCTTGCATATCCTTGGGTACCCTCTTCTTCGTCAGATTCTTCCTCATCAAATTCCATATACCCGATAGTAGAGTCACCAGTCGGTTCACCGACATCTTGATCATCTTCACCTTGAGATGAAGGTTCTTCATAATTTTTCTCTTCTTCTTCGATTTCAGCTAAAGCGTTGACCGAGGAGCCTCAAGCGCCAACCGCGGAGCAGTTGCAAGCAAGCGCGACCTTTGTGGAACATTGTTGGAAACAAAATTCCTCCATGGGATATCCCGGTATGCGGAACTAGGGGAAGCTTGGGCTAACTGCTTCTTTAATGCGAGCAAGTCATTCGCCATCTTTTGAAATGCCGATCGATTTAAGTAGTGGGAGAAGGGCCCAAGATTTAAGCTTGATGATTCCCTTTTAATTCACCGATATTAGCAAGTTATCTTCGATTCGATGGCAAAGCCCTGGTGAGAATCAAGGTAGCTACTTGTTCTTACAGGAGTAAGAAACTTACTTTCGAGCTCATAGCGTTTACGAAGAAACACTTCTGATTTTCCGTGTTGGAAGCATGGCAACAGGCACACGGTTGATTAATGCATTGAACCTGGCGATAAAATCACGCATGGTCTCATTGGCCTCCTTCTTTAGGTGAGTGATCTATGATAACAATGCAAATGCATCTTCCGAAGGCTTGTACCTGTCTTCAAAAGCATCCCGCAAGGTGGCCCAACTGGTAATAGATCCGGCCGGCAAATGCTGAAACCATTCTGCGGCCCTTGTAAAGTTTCCAGAAAAAGGTGAACCGACACATCTTCATGGGTCACATCTAGGATACTGCATGACATGATGAATGCAGATATGTGTGAATCCATGCTTTGGTTTCCGCTCCCATCAAATTTGGGAAAATTCTTTCGGTTTCCATGTGGGAGCGCGTGAACAGGATGTGGCAAAGCCAGGGGACCCATAGCATTTCCCCATGGTACTGCCATCTGGACGGGTGGAAAAAGAACACGGGCTGGAAGTACAGTTCCACTGAGCAGCAAGGCACTACAAAGTGATGTAGACGTTCCTAATGAGAGATGCTTCCTTCGTGGAGGTGAGACACTCCTGGATGACCGTTCAGCTGAACTTAGTGACGAGAAGCGAGATGGTGTTATACTGAAGTTGTGCCTTTGAAGCAGGTCGAAGGTAAGATCGACTTCTCCACGAGCTCTCCTGCTACGAGT
Source organism: Taxus wallichiana var. yunnanensis (assembly GCA_018340775.1). Lineage (NCBI taxonomy): Eukaryota > Viridiplantae > Streptophyta > Pinopsida > Cupressales > Taxaceae > Taxus > Taxus wallichiana. The sequence goes on from CM031234.1 coordinate 173,123,707, forward strand.
AAATGGTTCACCCGCCAGTGTACCTTCCAGATCTGCAATATTGTGGAGCAGATTTAAAAACTCTTTTTGGTTGTACTTGCTGATTTTCTGATTTTTCTAACAAAAACCAGCAGCATGTACTTTTCTAAATATTTAAATTTTATCCCTCTTTTGAAAACCGATTGCGGTTTAATGACAAAGAACAACGAGGATAAAACGATGGTAAAGCTTAGTAAGCTGATTTTTGAATCTAGAGTTGACTTTTCAAAGAGTTTGAAAATTTTGGTAAACTGTCAAAAACTCAGATCTACGGAAAAATACATTTTTATAAAAACTCAGCGAACTAAAGATCTCCAACTAGGCCAGATCTATGGATCTCAGAAGAAAATTTTCAATTTTGGAGTATTTTGCAAAAATTTTGGATTTTAAGCAAAAGTTCAGATTTGCAAACAGGTAATGATTTTTCTGATTTTTACTGATTTTCTATCATACCACCATCATAGATCCGATAGATCTGTTCGATCCCCAGAGAGTCACCAAAAACTGTTGGTTTGAAAATCTGTCGAATGGACAGATCTATGGATAAACGAGCCAACAATGTGTGGTGGCATAGCCCCTCTTTGAGTCAGCAAAGCGAAACTAGTTTATTGCTATTCTACCAAGAAGAATCTTGTGCAAGTCTCACAATATTCTACCTTCAGGGGTTGGGATCTCATCCCAAGAGAGAGTAGTTCGATGAAGAACAAAAGGAATGAAGGAAGGAAAGGAAAGGAAGATGGATCTCAAGGGAGAAAAGAAATGAATTCCAAAGTAGAAAGGTCGAGGGTCTATGTTTTGGGCTGGTAGTAAATGTAGCCAACCTACTTGCATAGATGACAACAAAGCAATACCGATGAATAAATGACAAAAAGTAGAAGATAGATTCAACAAATAAAATAAATGCATAGATCTAACATAAGAAAGATCAGATGCCCATAACACACATATTCAGCACAAAGTCTCAATATTTGTATTAATATTTTCTTCTGATTACAAAAAGTACAAAGCCTTTTCTTCTCACTTCTATTTTTCATCTAAAAATATCCACCCCTGAATACAACAAGTATTCAAGTATATATAGAAGGAGAGAAGAAAAGAAGACAAAAGCAAACCAACCACTTAATTACAAAAATATCTTACAAGAGATTCCAAAGTCATTTGTTGACTTTTGACAACTTTGTGGATGACATCATCCCATGGTGCAACATGGATGATGTCATCATTTGTGTCAACACACTTTAGATAATTACAAGGAGAAAGTCGGGAAGAAGGAAACTATTCATCGTCATCCCGCGGCTGAAAGGGGGTATCCTGCTTTTGCTGCTGCTCAGGTGACGAGATGTGGAACTGAGGCACGGTATTCCATGAACTTGCTGATCATGGGTTGAAGTTGATCCTGGGAAGGATCCTTGTGTCGATCACTGATAGCTTCGCAAGTCTCCCGCTCATCCGTGAGCTTTTCTGGGAGTTTGGAATAATCATTTTCTGCCTCTATCAGGTACCCAATGAAGTCACGACAAGCCAGCAGGTTGTTGATGGATTCGGCGTCGAAAGTGACCTCTGGTCCCAGCCCCTGTGAAACGATCTCCTTGAAGATCCGAATAGTTTCATCCACCTTTCTTAAGGTGAAAGAAGGAGTGAGCAAACCCGAGACATTCTCAAGACAATTTGCTCCATCTGATGCATTGCATCCAGGGCTTCCTCCTTTATCTTATCAATCTTCTCCAGGACAAACTCCAGCTGATCAACCCGATAATCCAGAGTAGAAAGGATTTTGTTGAGGGCTCTGGGGTGTCCAAAGACGCCGAACTTGACCAGATCTTCGACCAATAATGAGCATTTTCTCGAAAGGTCTCATGCCGCATCTTGCATGGTCCAGCTCTTCTGAGATGGGTCCCGCTATCGCCTGAGCTCTCTGTTCACCCGATTGATATTCTCGATATAATCCGTGAACTTGCGATCACTCCTCACTTTCTTTGAGGATTTGGTTCCTCCAGTGGAAACTCGCCATGCCCCGCTCACCGATTTTGGCATATTCATTAATCTTATCCCGCTCAAAGGCTCAGGAGTTTCAAAGCAGTCAGAGGAGGCGCACCGCCCATTTTCTCGCAAGGCATGGAGAAGATGTTTATTTTTCTCCTTTAACAGCCTTTTCTCTTCCTTTGCTTCCTAGAGCTTCTTGCAAAGGGCGTCAACTACAGATAGGGCCTCTCCTTGAAGGCTTTCTGAAGATGTCCCCATTGTGACTTGAGTCACTTTGTAATCTGTCGAAGACAGATCCTTTTTATCCTTTAAAGGATTAGGGTATGCTATCTCCATTACTCTCTCTCCTGACGCACTCTGAGAGAAGCGGGTTAAAGGCTTTTGCTTCTTGGTCCCCTTTGATGGGATGACGGAGAAGTCCATCGGTGCGATGGGAACTTTCCTCTTTTGTGGCTCAAAGCCGAGAGATCCATGCCGGACTTATGGGAGAGGGACCGGAAATAGAAAGGGAGCAACTGTGCAGAGTAGAAAGGAAAATGCGTGAGACACTGAGGCGGCATTGAGAGGGAGGCCGAGGAAGTGCTCACGGGAGGAAGAGATACTGCAGGGGAGGTAGACATGGGAAAGGAAGGGAGCTGAGAGATGAGGGAAGAAATGGTGGGGGACAGCTCCGCGAGAGAAGAGAAGATGGACGATGAGGAAGGGGGAACAACAGAAGATGGGGGAGAGGACACGACCAAAGGAATGGTCACTTGGGTCACTCGAGGAGGGGAAGGAGGAGAGGGAGAAGAGATAGAAGGGACCTCAATAGTTGTAGTAGTGGCAACATCCTGAGTGGATGTGCCTATCGGAACATCTTCCGCTACTTCTTTTTCCAGGTTTTCCGGGATTACAACCCGTTCTTGTGAAGCGAAGGAGGACTTTCAGGAGCTTCCTCTTGGGTGGAGCTTGACTCACCCTCCTTGTCTTTCCCTTTGCTCTTTGGCAGCTATTTTGGCCTGGAAGGTGCGTTGCCCAATGGAGAAGTGGTGAAATCAACTCCGAGGTAGATGAGACCATTCATCCTGCACCAGTGCTCTGTTCTTCACAGAGTTTCTTTGACCCTTTCTTCTATTGTCTGAGGCACTTTGGTTCTGTCAATTACAGCGAAAGGCCAGTCGTCCCCACCCGTGTCAAGATATACCTGATCAACCTCTTGATCAGCAGTTTGATAACCTTTTGGGATGATGGCTACGCCGTACTGGATGATTTCAGCCAAGGCCAAGTGGGAATGGTCTTTCCTTCTGAGCTCGACCTCATGATATAGGTCGATATAAATATCCTCGATCTGTGGAACGTGGATCGGATCGAGTTTGGCTCTGGCAGGCAATTCCTTGGGTCGAAAGTGGGCCTTGCCGGGAAGTTGTGCTTTAGATTTAGTAGCTCCAGTTCTGCAAACATATCCCATGCTTTGTGGTGAGAGAGACAAGTATACCTGCCCACTGTGAGGGGGAAAGGAGTTCCACCCTTCTTTCTCTTTAAGACACTTCTCGTGATAGGTTATGAGCTGTCTTGACAGCTCCAACAGATCAACTTGGGGCCGGCATATCTTGGCAATTTGGTTGGTTCCCCCAAGAAGTTGGCTGCCCTCAGATAAGTGAAGGTGGGGAATTGAGTGAACAAGGCCCCCATTTCTCTGTAGCTGCAACAATGCTCTTGGTCGTATGACCGTGAGTCATGTTTGGCCTCAAAGGCAGATGATGCCATAGAAGAAGGCATCGTTAATCTTTGTAAACTGGGGGATACTATTTTCCAGCTTCAGCTCTGGATAGTATTCATATATTTTGACTTGGGGCCAAACCCCACACCGCATCAACGCTGGGTAATCTCTTTCGAGGCCAGCAGATAAACTACGTAGGAGTTCATATAACCTCCCTGCTTGTGGTAAGTTGTTGAGCTGCTCGGATATAGTGCTGCTTATGATCTCCGCCCACTCAAGCGTTGATCTCGCACATTTTTGTTCATTGTCTCCAAGTATCTCAAAGATCCATTTGTGAAAGTAGTGGGCATCAGAAGCCCAAATACTCTACTTAGGAACGTGATCAGTATCACCGAGTTCCTCCGAGAAATCACTCGATGAATGACTTGTGGCCATCTAGTCACCACCTTCTTGTTTTCGTATACCTCATTCATTAATTACATACACTGGTCTTCATTATCATCCCAAGCCTTGGTGCAATCTTCCTGGCTTACGGCCACAAAGTGCCGGTGGTGAGGAATGCCGAGCATTATTTCAAAGTGCCGGGCAGTGAGGTTGATCACGACCTCACCTTTCTCATTCTGACACACCTTGTGTCTTTGTTGTAGGAAATGGCTACTACCATCATGAACTCATTATTCACAAAGACTAACTCGGGATCCCTCCAACAAAATGCAGTCCACTACCTACCAGTTTTTCCATCCAGGGACTTCCTGTGACCCTCCAGGTTCTGGCCCAGAAATCCTCCATATCAATGTGACCAAGTTCTGAGTCTCTTATATCCAGGTCACACTCTGCCTGGGATTCGGGCATCCTGACCCTCTGATATTTGTACTTCATTTCTTCCTCTGTGAGCTTGGCTTTGCCCTTAGACTTGGTTGGTCTCTTACTTGATGTTGACATATGTAGTTCTGAACTCAGTTGCTGATCTGCAAGAAGAAGAAGTGAAACCCAACGCAGGAAAGTCATATTAGCTGTTTGATCTTCCATTAAAGCGTTGACAAAAGGAAGAGTTAGCAATTTTAAGGCCTCAGGGCGCAGGGCGCATGAACACTGCAGGTTACAGGGTTAAATAGTATGGCACATAGAAAAGGGGTGCTGCAAGGGATAAATCAGCGCCAAAGGGCGCAGGCGCATGGACACTGCAGATGACATTTTTTGTTGTTGCAAGCGGAAGTGCGCCTGCGCCATATATATGCATTTTATAACGGGCGCTGATATTTTTCATGTTACACGGGTACAGGATGCGCCAAAGGGCGCAGGTTTAATGCGTGTAACATCATTTTTTCATGCGCCATAGGGGAACTTGGCGTGGTGCATGGAAGGTCTGCATGACATGATGTTGTTGTAATAAGGGATGCGCCGCGCGCAGTAACAGCTTTTGTACTTGGCGCAAATAAGGTTGGTGTTGCATGGATGCAAGGTGCGCCAATGGCGCAAGTTTTTGCAATGTTACACATGAGTTTGGTGTGCCAAGAGCGCAGGGTTAGCGGGTGTAACAAGCAAGGAAAGTGCGCTTTGAGGGCGCAACTATTTTTTATGCAGCAGGCATGGTGGATGCGCCATTGGCATGCGACAGATACTTTTGTGTCAGTAAGGGTGGCGATCACGCCAAAGAGGAAAAAAAGTAGTCTATCAATTTTTAAGTCTTGTTCTTCCTCTGGAGGGGTTACATGTGTTTAAGCCTCTTTTGCAGGTTCCTTGGATGATGAACGGCTAAAACAAAGAGATCCAAGTGATTTTTTCCAGACAGAGTCCTCTTTACCAAAGATCTGGAAAGAGGGAGAAGTGCATGGGGAGGACAGCAAAAATAGCAAAGGGAGGTTTCATGGTTTCACAAATCTATTTAATCCAACCCCACAAACAAACAGCCAATAACCAAAACACAAAACACAAGAGCAATAAGGACCACTTACCAGAATATATATAATGTGAGAGGTGAAACTGGGTCCACGACGTGATACGAGAATGACAGGCATGCTGACAGGTGCAGAGGAAAAGAATAATCACGTGTTTTCTGACTGGTGAAAGTGACAGGGTGGATGCGCCTATATATAGGCAAAGTTGTAATAAATGCGCCAACCACTTTTTGAAGTGGCGCATCAAAATGCCTGTCGACACTGGAAAGCTCTCACCCTTCGGCGCATCAAAACACATGTTAACACAAAGTTATGTGCACCCTTGGCACACCAAAAGTGTTGTCAACACAGAAATACGTGCACCCTTTAGTGCACCAAAACGCGCGCAACAACAAAAATATTGTTGACACAAAGGCGCATGCACCTTGGCATGCAAGAAAGGCGCAACATGGTGAGGCGCACCAAAATGTGTGTCGACACTTCAAACCATGCGCCAAAGGAATTAAAGGGGGCGCATGCTTACCCTATGTTGCATAGACATTAGGTGCGCCAACCAAAAAAAGACCAAAAATGGCTAAGTTCGAAAACCAGATTTCCCGAGAAAGGGTTTTGCAATGTTCCGAACGCAGAGGGGTCCCTGACGAGGGACCAGAACAAAATTTTGGGATGGTTACCCGTAAAATTTCATAATCTAGAATTGAGTATGCCGTAATTCACATCTGTTCATATCAAAGAAAATGATTTGCGACCACAAAGCTCCATTACTAATCAAAAGGAATGACATAAAGACTGCTAGGATTTTCACTTTCCTTATTTACAAAGAGTGATAAAATAGCAAATCATTGTCTAGCATAGCGGTCACAAGGTACCCACCATTACCTCTTGTGGTTGTAAACACTATCTCTACAGTTTTGAATCGATATTGTTTTTCAATGATTATAAGTGTATCATATTGGCTTGACTATTCTGATGGAGCCAAGTGTTGCACTACATACCCTTGGGAGGGATGAATCCTTATATTATTCTCATAAGATATATTCTTTATGTCGTATAATTCAGTTAGGTTCTTATATTATAAAATGCTTAGATCTTTAACTCCGCATTACTAATTGTAAGAACGACATAACAACGACAAGGCTCAATACTTTCTTAATTTAAAAAAGGACCTCTAAGCTCCATTACTAGTTGAAAATAATAACATAGCTGCAACTAGGATCAAAATTTTCTTAATTCAAAAGTCCCTATACAATATCAAAAATTGTCTAGATTAGCGCCACTGAGGCTCCTATCATTACCGTTTGTCGTCATTTGCACTACATTCCATCTAGAGGGATCAAGACTTATTTATTTCACATAAGATATATCTATGTAAATTATAATCCATATTCATTCATATCAAAGGAAAATCCTAGTGACCAGTAGGCTCAACAATTTCTTAATTTAAAGATAGCTATTGAATAACAAATCATGGTCAAGCTTAGCAAGTGCTAGGATTCTATCTTTACCTCTTGTCATAGTAATAACTATCTACACAACTTTAGGTCAATTGTAATTGTCAATGATTATAATTGTATCAAATTATCCAAATGTTACCTAGTGGTGCATATTTTAGCACTACTTTCTATCGAGAGGATCGATACTTTCTCTTCATATTAAATAAAATTCTTAGCTCTTTTGCTAAGCTTCATTACTAGTTGAAAAGAATAACTTAGTTACTTGCTATACTCAACATTTCCTTAATTTAAAAATAGCTATATAATAAATAAAATGATCTAGCTTAGCGTGCACTTGCTCCTATCATTACCGCTTGTCATTGTAATCACCATTTGTTCAGCTTTGGACTGATACTTTTTTAAATTGATAGTAATTATATTGTATTGGTTGGAGTTCATATGATGGACCTGTATGTACCCAAAATTATAGGGTGCTGCACCACCGGAACAACATAACACGTGCCTGAATGATTATACAAGTCTCCTCACAAGGTGTTCGAGATCTAGAAAAGCTCTCCAAGTATGCGTTATCATCCCGCATGCCCCACTTAGGCCCCATGTGCTTTGTTTTTCTCTTTTTCCCTCTTTTCTTTGCCTTTTTCACTTCAGTTATGAAACTGCCACCACCCAGATCGGTGGTCTCATGACCGCCACCCTGGATAGGGCGGCGATCTCTACAAACGCCACCTGCTCGGGCGGCGGTCCTTCACGCATTTTCCAGAATGCTCTTTTAACATTACTCACATAAATTTCAACATTTACCAGCTTTTTTTCACCACCTTGGGATTGCATTAATGATTATGGTTCCCTGGAATAGTGTTTTGCCATTGTTTATAGTTTAAGAGATCAATTTGGTTTTTACCTTGGGTAAATGCAAATGCTATAAATAGTTGGCTTGTGCTCAAGCAAATGGCCCCTCAAATTTTCCTCTGAATTTCTCATTGCAATAGATTAGTCTTTCATTTTTCTTAGAATTCTTAGCTTTATTCATTGCATGCTTAGTTAGTGTTGTCTTGTTGTTAGGAAGCCACATATCCATCTTGTGCAATTCTTTGTTATCACTTCATCCAAATCAATTGGAATAGGATAGTTTGTTTTCAATAGGAAGCCATTAAAGTTGTAGGTTTTGTTCTTCAAACAGGATAGTTTCAGGTTCTGGATGTTTTATGTTGCATGACTCGTAATAAATCCCGCTAGGAATTACATAAGCCAAGCTCTATACTCTTGCGCTATCTCTCTCCTACTCGCATTGTATTCAGTTTGTATCCTAAGCTACCTTTGTCCCAATATCTACTTCTGTTGATGCTAGCATTACACGCTTTTCTAGATCCACGTGAGCACAAAGGAACAGGTGATCACACTTTGAGGGAAAAAATCACACACACCATCGATTCACCACTATTCTACGAATCCGGTTCTAGCTTTCAAAGTTCTAATTAGGAGCATATCAAATAGAGTAGCCAAGTACTTTATTTCAGATCAATTTTACTTTCGATATTTCTAGGAAAGTCATGGGGATTGATAGTTTCGAGAGACTATGATTCATTCCTCACTTCGAGGTAGGATCGAGAGTCTTTCAAATAAATTAGATCAGTTATTTCATTGTTTAGAATAGATTTACAATTGCACGGCAAGTAGCCATACTCGGTTGCTTTGTTTTTTAAAATTTGTCGTTAGATTAGGTTTCAATTTCTAGATATATTAAAATAGTTTCTCCTTCGAGTTTCATTCTTATAAATTCATCGAAAAACACAAAAATATAGAAGTTATATATGCTATAGATATATTTCACATAGTTAATTTTACTTTGCTGCATTTAGTTTACATTGTTGCTCTTGTATGACAATCACGGGCCCTAGAGAGCCCAGGGAATACGTATTTGATCCAATCGTGTCCCAAACCAATCTCATCACAAGTAATAACTGATATAGATCAGAATCTTAGGATCCAAATCTTCCGAACAATGGCAAACTTACAATAGATCAGGTCCCAGGTTAAGCGGGTTAAACATAGAAGATGACAAAGCGCACACGTTTTGGTCAAATAAACCAAACTACAGATTACCCTAGATATATATCCGCATGACCGTGGAAGGGTTTAAAAGAGAGAAAACATTTGGTTGTGATTCTTTAGTCCCACAACCAGATGCAGGAGATACTCTCACAGATATAGATACCAGCTTAAGAATTCAGGTTGCACGAATGCCTGTGAGATACTCGAAAAGATCACACAACTACTAATTCTAAATATAGAGGTTGAGAAAGCATATGACTATTGGATACTAGGGATTAGGGACTGAATTCACACATGACCATAGCAGGACCACAACAAACATGAATCTATGGTTGTGACCCACAAATCCTGACCCAACGAGTCCATAGGAGAATCAGTCATAGATGTTGGCCTACGTATATTAGTATTCAGATCTACTCCACTTCCACCTATCATCATCGAATATTTATCCTTGTTAGACATAACAGCTAATAAAGCTAAGGAGTTCTAGACTAGACTAGAGAATCACCCATAGAGTCAATTATATTTACCATCCACCCTATGACCTTATCTGGAGACATACACGAAACTATCGAAGGTCATTTTCCATATATTCCACAACCCATAGACCGAATCACGCCAGAGCTCGATATTGATTGGAGTTTTCAAGAAATCATCCTTGCTGATCGATCTATCACACCAATTTAGGTTAGGAGGGCCTTCTTTACCTTAGATTCGCAATATCCACTAGTGCGTGTCGAAGACATTAGATTGCTTGACTAGTTTATCTACATCCCATGCATATTCAATCCCCACCGGCTGTCTCAGCACGACCTCGAGAGGTCGGGTGTGAGGAAAAGTTACTTGTAGATTCCCACGCTCACTTGTCACTTTTCCATCGTACAAAATTGGTGAACCTGACATGAACAAACAATCTGTTTCATTTTCTATACCTCATTAGCCTTCACATTAGCTTCACCAACAAAATTGGTGAACCCAACGTGAAGAAGCAAGTGTTTTCATCTTTTTTCCTCATCAGTCTTTGCATCAACTTCACTAACAAAATTGGTGAACTTGGAATAATTGTGTCACTCTTGACCTTCCTCTTTTAGAGTTTCACCTTTTTTCATCCACCTTCACTCTTTCCCATTATTTTGTGGGTATTCATATACCCCCCGAATATGTCGAGATTCGATGCATATGGTAGACCTCTCCTAGGTCTTGAGGCATACTACGCTCAACTGAATAGACAGTCATCGCCCTCACTCTCCATATGGGGTGACAACTATTCAGATAACCAATTATCAACACAAAATCCATCTCTAAAGATCAGATATGGCTCATCTTTCCAAACAGAGGAGTGGGATCAACTTGCTCAAACACAACAAACAAAGCCTTCAGGCTCAAACAATATGACGCTCACAGGAGAATCTAGTTCATCTCCTCAGGTACTACTTAGACCACAAATTAGTAGACAAGCTGACCCATACCTGGTTTTAGATAATGAACATGCGATACGTTATGCCAGGAATGAACAACGTTCTCGAAGTATGTACCCACCTGTAGGAGGTTTACAAACACAACCCGAGGTCTCTTTTCAAGAAAATACCTCCATGCCACATCATATAGGAAATGCCCTCGGGGAAACTTGGCAGGGAAATGATCAGTTCATAACGGGATATCACATGCCTATACAACACCATGATATACAACAAATGCCACTAAGGCAAAATACCGTGACTTCACCAAATGAAGTCATTTCGAATTTACTAAAAAAAGTTAGGGGGTTAGAAATTGCTCAGAAAATCATCATTCTCAACTCACACAGGCAGGAAATTCTAATCCTCCACATCATCCTAGCTAAGTAGACCTCCTCACAAGAATAGGCATGTTAGGCATGACTCCTCAGTATTCACAACAAACCCCAGCAAGAACCGCCATTTCTAACACCATTTTGACACCTCCCGGTCTAGTACAAAATAATCCATTCTTGGACAATACCCCGTCATACTTAAACATGTACTCCAAATCACCACAAAGAGACATGTTCTCCTCTCCTGGCATGTTTTCTCAACCACAGGGGTTTCCTTATTCCCTACCAATGCATACACTATGCCATATCAACAACCCATTCAACCACCACCCCCTCAATAGGGCACCATCAATGGTCGAAACCTACGTGATAGGGACTTATTCAGAATATTTGAAAGAACCCTTAGACTTCACCATACGAAGCGTTATGCTTCCAAGACCTCTTCCCGATTTTCCCAAATACAAAGGTGAGGGAGATCCGAATGCACATATCAAGGCTTACGCCACAGCTATTCGAGAACTACTCCCTTGGGATGGGGTTGTTGCTAAAATATTCCCCAAAACTTTGGAAGGTATCACTCTCGATTGGTATTATAGAATACCTGAGGCTTCCATCCATTCATTTAAACAACTCGTTTCAGAGTTCATTAAGGAATTTGACATGAACAAACTATTAAGAATAGGAATTAGGGAATTCTTGCACATTAAGTAGGAACACAATGAATCTGTTGCTCATTTCATCCGGAGTGGCGTCGCTTCTTTATTCTTCACCCGATGCTCCAAATATGGACCAAATGGAACTATGTGATTTATTCCTTCTTTCTCTCGGTAGAGAGTGAAGGAAGAAATCTAGAAGTTCCCACTAAGTACTTACGATGAAGTACTTGAGAGCACTCGTGAATAGATCAAGTGGCATAGATAGTGGTCGTAAGATGTATGGAACAAATGGGAGGCTAGTCACCCCCAAGCGAGAATACTACGTCTTATTCCACTACCACAAGCATCAATCAAGGACCTAAAATCCTTAATAGAAATCGCAGAGTGACAATAGATGGAGTAACTGATCAGGCCAAAAGGGTAAATGTTGTGAATACTCCACCACTAATAAACAACCAACGAAACAACAATTTTACCCCAACAGTCAATACAGTGGATTTTAATCATCCACAACAACAACAAAAACAATGGCGAAACCCTACACAAGGTCTAAACCAAAACTCAACTGGATATCAAAACCAAATCCAAAACTAGAAAAGACAAATGTAAAACTTTAATCCCAATAAGCAATAGTTTGATCAGAGTTTTAGGCCACAATATACACCAAGCCAACAAACTAGGAATTACAATCCTAACTCGTATTGTGGTTTTCACAAAATCCGAGGCCATGACACTAGAACGTGCCGTGACTACAATAAATTCATGCAATGTTTTCCAGAGGAACAAAGACAACTTTTCATAGATATGTTCTTGGCAGATCCTATGTCACCAACACCAAATACTTTTATAGGGGCAGTTTCCCCTCAAAATGCACCCCTCAAGATCTTCAATGATCTGCTCCCAAATCACAACAATAACAAGTTAAATCCAAATGGGACAAACAAGGGTGTAATTACAGGAAACAATGATCATGAAGCCTCAACTTCACTAAATCCATTAGTTGCGCCACAATTAGGAAGTCAGCCACAACCTAAGATAGTCAGTTTAGTGGAGTTAGATGCCAAACTACCCATAGAAGCTGTAACAAGGACACAAGAGTATTCCTCTCAGCTAAGTCCAAGCTACCCGCTAGAAACAGACAATATCCAACAAGTATTAATAAAACCCATGGGTGCTTATGATTTAATTAATGATCTAACAAACCTTCTCGCACATCTCCTTTTTGGATTTATTGAAGAACTCCCCTACTCACAGGGCTTCTCTTTTAGAAGCATTGGGTTTAGGTCATCTAATTAACATCACTCCACCTCTCGAAACATAGGTAAACCATATAGAATTTGATATCCACCCTCCAGGGCAGCCGAGATAGGGACACCGAATTCATATTCAAAATAAACAAAATGCCAACAGAGACCACGAGATTACACACCGAGGTGATCCATACTTACACTTGTAAGTGTGGGTTTATAACAATTATATGAAACACGTGATGGTTGACGATGGGGCAGCAGTTAACATAGTCCCTTTTTCTTTCCTTCAAAAGCTAGGGTATGGAGAAATGAATTATTCCACGACGTGAAATACACTAAGAGGCTATGATAGCCTTAAATCCACCTCGATTGGAACTATAATACTACCAGGTCACCTTAGGACCCAAAACAATCCTAACTGAGTTTTATATTATAGATCGGGAAACTAACTATAATATGATCCTCGGCCGACCATGGATACACCGTATGAAGGAAATCCCTTCTACGCTATTTCAAGAAGTAAGGTTTTTACACTTAGGAAAGATATTCATAGCCAAAGGTGATCCAAAACCATTCGATATACACGTGGCTGACCTAAAGAAAAGACCAGGGCGTGCACTCGAGTTTGAACTCCCAACAAACCAACTTAATGAACCTACCGGCCCAAAAACGGAAGAAAATTTGGTACCTACACAGATCTTGAAACCATGATCCCAGCCAAGACAATCCCAACCCCCAAAGATGAGGCTAATATTGTAGAAACAATATCATTAGGAACTACTACAAAAATTTTGAATTGCTAGAACAGGATCTACCAATGTTCCTACCATTTGATTCGAGGGCATGGACACACCCTAGGTGTCAATTCTCTCCCAAAGATTAGATCTCTGCATGGTAGAGGTAGAAGATGTTAACATAACAAATATCCCAACACCCATATTCCTAGCTAAGTATTGGAATCTCCATTTTGATGGAGCTAGATGTAGTTACAGAGTTGGGGTAGGAGTAATCCTTACTTCTCCCGAGGGAAAATTCCTACCATTTTCCTTTAAACTAAAATTTGAATGCACAAACAACGGCGCTGAGTATGAAGCCCTCCTCCTTGGCCTCATCTTAGCTAAGAGAATCGGTGTTGATAACATCAGAGTGTTAGGAGACTCGTAACTAGTAGCAAACCAAGTTTCTGAAATGTATGAAACCAGAGCCGAGCACTTACAACTCTACAAAATAGTTGTACTAAATTTAAGCAAGGAGTTTGACTTCATATCAATTGAAGCAATCCCGTGAGAACAAAATCTTCTCGCTGATTCAATAGCAACCTCAGCATCACGCTTTACTCCAAATAGTAAGTTAGAGGACACCCATTTCATGGTATCCCTTCATACTGAACCACTGATAAAAATAATGTCAAATCCTCTTTTAAATGGAAATGAAAACAAATCTACTATCCTAGACCACATCGATAGTGATACAACCACTCTTGATTTCTTAACGCCTATGCGGCGTTACATCTCGCCCATCACATAATAGATTTGTCTTTAATCCCACATTCATCTTCTTACTTCGGGAACCCCATGACGAACTTCCCCCACAAAAGGAACTCAGTATATACACAGTCGAGAATGGAGATGATCTGGAACTACCTCCAGCCCCACCTGAGTTTGAAGAACGTAATGCTTCTTTAATTGAAGAAACAATTGATATTAACATCAGAACGGAAGATGAACCAAGGATATTGAAGTTAGGATCCTCGTTAACTCCATCGAAGTAGAAATACACACTCGGATCCTCGAAGGAACATCATAAGGATTTTTCATTTAATTATAAAGAAATGATAGGGGTTGCACCACTCATTGCGGTGCAAAACCTCGTCACTAAATCAGATGTAAAACCGATTAAACAAAAATCGAGACCAATGAAGCCCAAGGTGGCTCTCATGGTGAAAGAGGAGGTAATGAAACTCCTCAGTAGGATTCATCAAGCGATCAATTACTCTCGGTGGGTATCTAATATCGTTCGGTTCTAAAAATAATGGAAAGATACGCATCTGCATAGACTTCCGAGACATTAACAAGGCATGTCCTAAAGATGACTTCCCATTACCATCTATAGATTTCATTGTTGACGCAATAGCTGGGTTTGAGCTTTTGTCTCTCATGGATGGATTCTCGAGATACAATCAAATCGAATATCCGAACAAGATCAAGCTAAAACCACGTTTACAACTCCTTGGGAACCTATTGCTATGTTGTTATGCCATTCGGTCTCAAGAATGCTTTGGCGCCACGTACCCGATCGGCTATGACGTATATATTTCATGATATTATTCATAAAATTATGGAAACCTATGTAGCCAAGGAAGTGCTTCGCACCATTCTTTCACATCGATAGAATACGGAGTCACGCTAAATTTAGAAAAATGTGTCTTTGTTGTAACAGAGAGGAAAATCCTAGGTTAGATTATATCATCACGTGGGATTGATGTTGACCAAAGAAAAATTAAGGTTGTTCTCAAAATGCTCCCACCTTCGGATGAATCGGAATCAGTCATTTCTCGAAAAAACTTGGTGCAATCCAGAGATTCATCCGGAATTAAGTTTCGCCATTCATCCAATCAACAATCTACTCAAGAAAGATTATAGCATTGATTGGACCGAAGATTGCAATGAAGCTTTCAACGTAGTTAAGTGTTTCTTGTTATCACCACCTACGCTAATGCCACCTAAGCCAGATCACCCGTTAATTTTATATTCGCGAGCCACTAATGTCTCGCTAGCCTGTATGCTGGCTCAAGAAGATGATGACAAGAGAGAACGTGTGATCTATTTCATTAGTCAGACATTGCTCGACTATGAAACACGCTACACACAAGTAGAACGAGAATGCCTCGCCATAGTCTTTGCAACCAAACACTTAAGACATTACATGCTAAATCAAGAAACAAAGGTCATTGTAAAGACAGAACATTTACGAACTTTCCTCACGCAAGGGTCCTTGTCTAAAAAGGTTGGACGCTTTATAACCTTAATGGGTGAATTTGAATTAACATTCATAAATCAGAAGTCTGTTAAAGGACAAATCATCACAGATTGGTTAGCTGATAATCCATTAGATGGAGGCGATCTAGTAGATCTGGAATTTCCCGATGAGTGCATATACTACATCAAAACCCGACCTCCTATCTTTGAGTGTCCTTGGTATACTGATATTATTAATTATATCATGGACCATACGTATCTAGAAGGTGCTACACCACAACAAAGAAGGCGGTTACGCATTATCATAGCTAAATACGTCATTATAGAGCAAGTGCTCTATCGTAAAGTGTTCGATGGAATGCTTCTAAGATGTGTCGACACAGAAGAATCCAAGAAGATTCTCCACGAATCTCACAGTGGAATATGTGGAGGCCACTTCGGTGGCCATGCCACCACTCATAAAATACATCGGATGGGCTATTTCTGGCCTACTCTAGAACACAACGTAGTAGAGTTTGTATGAAGGTGTCATAAATGCCAAGAATTCTCCCACGAGATCCACATGCCGGCACAAGCTCTACAACCAATCGCTACTCCATGGCCCTTTTCTACGTGGGGCCTAGATTTAATAGGGAAATTCTCTCCCTCATCTACAGACAGCCATAATTTCATAATCACGGCCACCGAATATTTTACCAAGTGGGTAGAGGCCATGCCTCTTACTACTATACCAGGTATCTGTGATCGCCAAGTTCATCTTGAACCAAATCATTTGCAGGTACGGTATCCCACAAATCATTATCTCGGATAATGGGACTTCTTTTAAGAATGATGAAGTTTGTGAATTGTGTAATAAATTCAAAATAAGCCATCATACGGCCTCCTTGTATTACCCCCAAGCCAATGGATAGGCTGAAGCAACAAATAAAACGTTAAAAGCCATTCTCCTTAAAACGGTGAAAGAAAACAAACAAGATTGGCATTTGAAGTTATATCCGGCCTTATGGGCCCACCAAACCTCAATAAGAACACCAACAGGAGCGACTCCTTTCTCGCTAGTATTCGGGGCGAATCGCCTCCCGCTTGAGGTTGAAATACCCGGCCTTCGTATCTCATTACAAGGGATCCTGGATGAAGATGCTTACGAGAGAAGCACGTCTTTCCCAACTAAAAGCCTAGATGAAGCTAGGTTAGATGTTGAACAACGGCACAGAGTCTATGCTCACCATATGTGTCGGCGATAATAATAAGGTCTATGAATGAGACATATATGAGGGTGATCTGGTTCTAAGGCTAGACAGCCAGATCGACAAAAAGACCGGCGAAGGAAGGAAGTTCCGGCCCAAATGGTTGGGCCCATACCAAGTCATGAAGGACTATGGAAATGGTGCATATCTCCTATGCGATGGAAGGTGAGGAATTTGGTGAAACAGTCAATTCCCTTCACCTCAAACGATTCTCACGCGTAAGCAGCTAGTATTACTTGTATAGTTATATCTACATTGCATCTTCATATAGTTAGGATCATTTTGTCCACTTGTTTTATACAACTTTGTGATCGAGGAATTTATTCTTAAAAAGCAATTCATTACAAACTTCGATGGTATTGGAATAAATGCTCTAATCATACTTCTCCATTTCCATGATATCATCAAACTATTTGGAATCATTTCATCAAACAAAGTTAGATATGAAAAAGTCTTAACGGTAACCATACCAAAATCTGCATGCTTGTTCTCACTTTTGGTTTCTTCTTAGGATAGGTGTCTTTCATATGGTCTGCATTCTAAAGCTTCATCGTGTCACATCTACCCCGTATGAATATCTCTTTGGAAGTAAGAGCATGTTGACATTTTACTCAAACAAGAAAGTCAAGTATGAATCAAACAGAAAATTTTAAATTTACACATTTCCTTGCCCCACCAACCTTTGGTGATGAGCTTACGTCTCTTACTAGTGACGTAGGGTTGGGAAAGGATGGAAATTCCCTTACTCACCTATGCCTTGCCTAAGGTGATAAACCCATGCTTCTTACTAATAGCATGGGGAAAGGTGTGGGGGTCCTCTTGACAAACAAATGTAAAAGGTCATGAACAAACAATTCAAATCTTGAAGTCTTGAGTCAAAAACAAATGAATCGGATGTCCAAAATTCCAAAAGAATTAAAAATCCTAAAACCCGATTTTTCTACCATGTGGCCATTTATGGATCTAAGTCTAGATAAACCACAAAGCAAGTTGCATCCCAAAACTATGAAGTCACTCGAGTGGAGTAGGCTTGTAGCATCCTAATTTGGTTCCACCAAAGCTTTTTCTATCTTTCATCACTATCATTTCAATACATTTCATAACTAGTGCCCTTTTTAGCTCTCGGTGATGAGCCCTCGCATCTTACTAGTTGTGTGGAGTTAGGAGAGGGGCAAGTCTATCTACTCATCATATCGGCTTGTCTTCACCACTTTTCCAAAACAAATATGAAGTATCCAAAATTGCTTACAGAAACTAAGATTCAAAATCACATTGTATCTACGTTATCATATATCAGCATCATGAAATACGAAAAGAAAGTAAACATTTGTATCATTTTTTCTCCATTGCATACATTCTAAAAAGCATATAAGCATAACATCATAGTTCACATGAGGAAACGGAAATGCAAGCAAAGCCATAAATGCCAAAAGTCTGATCCAAAAACAATATATATATAAATGATCAAAATTCCTGTACAATGCCATCATGTGCTAAGCATGGTCAAAACACTCAGAGAGCCTGAGATATACAAAAATATCATACAAAATCTAGGAGAGCCAAGTGGCTTCTCAATCCCTATGAGACCCCTCTGAAGGTGCATGCCCACGCCTAGGAATCTGGCTACGCCGGTGCTCTAAGTGCATGGAGGGCTCAGGATCCTGAGGGTAGCCACAGTCTCGCCATGAGAATGACTCCTCATCGTGTGCTCGGCTGTACTATACCTGCTAGCTCAGTACGGAGATTTGATACCATCCTGGCCACATGCCGCTTAGGGGAAAAAACATCGTATGTCTCACTACTTAGGGTTCCCCTGCATCCACAAACAACTCTGCATGGGTTCTCTCCATAGGGATCATCAGGGTATCGGTGTATACCTTGCGAATCAAGTCTTGCCACTCATCAGTGGTCTCTGCAAACAAAGGAGAAAAAAAATTAGAAATAAAATAAGAGATAAAACACAAGTGCAAACAAAGGGAGAGATAGCAACTAAGGCAATCCTAATTAAAAACAAATGTTAAAAGGAAGGATGGTAACTTACTCAGATCACTAGGCCTCTGGGATGGATCTCTAGGGTCCACACCTGCCACGAGATGTCACCACTAATCGAGGTGCTCCCCCCATGGCTGGAGTGACGTAGCATCCCGCAATGGACTCATCCTCCCCACCATGGCCCTGGGAGAGTGGCTCCTCTGAAACCAGAGTCACCCTCTCTACACTCCGCTCTTCCCTCTCTGCCTGCATAACATCCTGAGTGTCATGCCACTCAGGATCACTATCCTCCTCGATCTCCTCCTTTGTCTCTCCCCCTATGAACTCCTCAGACTCGAGTCTATGTTGATGGGGTCATCACTACTATGGGCAGGACCCGCGGTAATCTGAAGTAAGGGTGCTTGAGGAGCACCGGCTCTCCCTCGAGCATGTACTACCTACCTAGCCGCAATAGGAATGCCAGGGGTAACAACTATCCAACCCCGGCCTCTAGGACCCCCTCTGGCCTCTCGAACTGACCTGTATACTGGCATTACCAGGGGAAGCATGCCCATGTAAGGAAGGCCAAAATCTTGAGGAACTCAGCCAAAGGGGTGTATCTCCACTCGCCCTACTCTGTCAATGAGCTACCCTGTGGTGGAGCAAGAGATCAAAGTAAGAGCCTCCTCACCCCATAAGCCTACCATGGCCTGATATGGTGTGGCCTCCATGTCATCGGTGGTTAGAGAAGTAACTGTCTGATGAGGTGCTCTGAGCACCGACATGTTTGTCCATCTGGCTGCCCTCATAGCTCTGGGATCTGTCACCTCTACACCTCTACCATAAGGGATGAAGCACTCGTAAACCCAACTCATAACCAGGGTTGGGTGGCTCAGGACTACCCCAATAAATGGACTACCCTGTACAAGTCATGGTAGGTAGTCCCAAGTATATCTGCTCCCCAGGCGTAAATCCGGCCATGACCCTTGATCTCGTGTAATGATGGGAAACTAGCAATATAGCAAAGGTGTGTCTCCTCCTTGTCCTCAATCAATCTCAAGGAAAGGATCCCCATAATAGCCTCGGTGAATCAAGGGGATGGGAAAGCTAGGAATAGACCGAACTCTGACCCCCTTCTTTGAACCAGTGGAGATGACCGCATCTCCCATGTAAGAGGCCCACTGTGTCTATCTCGGGGCCGTGAACTGTTGTCTCAAGAGTAAGACGTCTCCCAATGATTGAGACCCCCAGGATACGGTAAACATCCTCCAGTTTGATGGTCCACTCACCTCGGACCCCTGGTAATCGGAAGGTGTTCTGATTAGCATCCCAATAGGAAAATAAGTCACAGAGTATGTGACTGGATGGTGCAACATGTGGAACCCGCGATATACGTAGTATACCAGCCCTCTGAAGAGTATCCTGCTCATCCTGTGAAAGGGCATCTAATACTGCCGGGAGCCAGTCACACTCTCTCTCTCGGCTCCATTGAATGTACTCCTCCCTCACCTGCATACACCCAAAAACACACAAAACAGAGCAAGTTAGCATCCAAATGACATTAGAAAAATCATGAAAACACATAGAAATGTTGAAAATGCAAAAACAATCTCAAACAAGTGTCCTTTTGACATTCTGTGAAGAACCGCCACCTTAAAGGCGGAGGTCTTGTAACCACCACCCTGAACAAGGTGGTGGTCATGTAACTACCACCTTGGGTAGGGCGGCGGTCGTGTCCCAAAACCCACGTGGGTTTTATATCCTAAAAAGGCCTAAAAACACCAAAAAGGACCATTTTAACTAAAAACAAAGCCTACCCAGTAGGCGTCCCCCTAGATGGACCTTTTGAACCTAACATTTTCAAAAATAACCCCCCCACGAAAAATATTTTAGCATTTTAAAAGTTTGGAGGTAAAAACAATAAATTGAGGAAAACCAACCTGTGATCTCGCGGGTCGATGATCTGCTCGTGGAGGCATGATCACTATTCCGTCACAAACGTTTTGACTCTACTCTCGTAAGAAACTATCACCATGGGTCCCAAAGCTAAAAATCAATCAAATCAACACACACAAATGAAAAGGAAAATGGGCCCACTTTCATATATATAAAGAGCTGACTTGTTTTGAATGCCCTTTTCACAGTTTGGGCGCCACGGAGGTAAGTTCTTACCCCTGCACAAATGGTACATCCTCATTTCACGTTATTTTAGCATTTATTTTCTGATCTATTTTATCTATCTACACTTGATTCCTCTTTTCATTTGGCAGGTGGCGGGAATTTTGGATGGTGTCATTTCGACACACAGACGTATCAAGTATAACTTCCAACTTCCCATTTCGGGACCGCCATACTCGGATCCACCGTTTTACACCTCTTCATGGCTAAAATGCTTCTCCGATGGGGCAATATGTATGTACCCAAAATTGTAGGGTGTTGCACCACCGGAACAAGGTATCACGTGCCCAAATGATGATACAGGTCTCCTCACAAGGTGTTCGGGATCCGGAAAAGCTCTCCAAGTATGCATTATCATCCTGCATGCCCCGCTTAGCCCCCACGTGCTTTTTTTTCTCTTTTTCCCTCTTTTCTTTGCCTTTTGCTCTTGATTCTGAAACCACCGCCTCGACTAGGTGGCGGTCTCGAGACCGCCGCCCGGACAGGTGGCGGTCTGTAAACCCCGCCCGCTCGTGGCGGCAATCCTTCACGCATTTTCCGAATGCTCTTTTAACATTACTCACGTAAATTTCAACATTTACCAGCTTTTTTCACCACATTGGGATTGCATTAATGATTATGGTTCCTGGAATAGTGTTTTGCCATTGTTTATAGTTTAATAGATCAATTTGGTTTTATCTTGGGTAAATGCAAATGCTATAAATAGTTGGCTTGTGCTCAAGCAAATGGCCTCTCAAATTTGCCTCTGAATTTCTCATTGCAATAGATTAGTCTTTCATTTTGCTTAGAATTCTTAGCTTTATTCATTGCATGCTTAGTTAGTGTTGTCTTGTTGTTAGGAAGCCACATATCCATCTTGTGCAATTGTTGTTATCACTTCATCCAAATCAATTGGAATAGGATAGTTTGTTTTCAATAGGAAGCCATTAAAGTTGTAGGTTTTGTTCTTCAAACAGGATAGTTTCAGGTTCTGGATGTTTTATGTTGCATGACTCGTAATAAATCCCGCTAGGAATTACATAAGCCAAGCTCTATACTCTTGCGCTATCTCTCTCCTACTCGCATTGTATTCAGTTTGTATCCTAAGTTACCTTTTTCCCAATATCTACTTCTGTTGATGCTAGCACTACATGCTTTTCTGGATCCACGTGAGCACAAAGGAACGAGGAGATCACACTGAGGGGAAAAAATCACACACACCATCAGATTCACCACTATTCTACAGAATCCAGGTTCTAGCTTTCAAAGTTCTAATTAGGAGCATATCAAATAGAGTAGCCAAGCACTTTATTTCACAATTTTACTTTCGATATTTCTAGGAAAGTCATGGGGATTGATAGTTTCGAGAGACTATGATTCATTCCTCACTTCGAGGTAGGATCGAGAGTCTTTCAAATAAATTAGATCGGTTATTTCATTGTTTAGAATAGATTTACAATTGCACGGCAAGTAGCCATACTCGGTTGCTTTGTTTTTTTAAAATTTGTCGTTAGATTAGGTTTCAATTTCTAGATATATTAAAATAGTTTCTCCTTCGCTTTCATTCTTATAAATTCATCGAGAAAAACACAAAAATATAGAAGTTATATATGCTATAGATATATTTCACATAGTTAATTTTACTTTCTTTGCATTTAGTTTACATTGTTGCTCTTGTATGACAATCACGGGCCCTAGAGAGCCCAGAGAATACGTATTCGAGCCAATCGTGTCCCAACCCAATCTCATCACAGCAATAACTGATATAGATCAGAATCTTAGGATCCAAATCTTCCGAACAATGGAAAACTTACAACAGATCGGTCCAAGAAAGAGGGTTAAACATAGAAGACAACAAAGCGTACATGTTTTGGTCAAATCAACCAAACTACATATTACCCTAGATATATAGCCGCATGACCGTGGAAGGGTTTGAAAGAGAGAAAACATTTGGTTGTGATCCTTTAGTCCCACCGCTGATTACACGGAGACACTCTCACAGATATAGATACCGGCTTAAGAATTCGATTGCATGAATGCTCGTGAGATTCTCTCAAAAGATCACACAACCGCTAATTATAAAAATAGAGGTGAGAAAGCATATGACTATTGGATACTAGGGATTAGAAACCGAATTCACACATGACCATAAAGCAGGGACCACAACAAACATGAAGCTATGGTTGTGACCCACAAATCCCACAACCCAATGAGTCCATAGGTGAATCCAGGAGATAGATGTTGGCCTACATATATTAGTATTCGATCTACTCCATTTCCACCTATCATCATTGAACAATTATCCTTGTTAGACATAACAGCTAATGAAGCTAAGGAGTTCTAGAATAGACCAGAGAATCACCCATAGAGTCAATTATATTTACCATCCACCCTATGACCTTATCTAGGAGACATACACAAAACTATCGAAGGTCATTTTCCATGTATTCCACAACCCATAGACCAAATCACGCCGAGCTCGATATTGATTAGAGCTTTCGAGCAGTCATCCTTGTCGATCGATCTATCACACCAATTCAGGTTAGGAGGGCCTTCTTTGCCTTAGATTCGTAATTTCAACTAGTGTGCGTCGAAGACATCAGATTGCCTGACTAGTTTATCTGCATCCCACGCATATTTAACCCCCACCGGCTGTCTCAGCACGACCTCGGGAGGTCGGGTGTGAGGAAAAGTTACTTGTATATTCCCATGCTCTCTTGTCACTTTTGCATCGTACAGGACCCAATCGTTGCACTACATTCCATCGAGAGGGGTCAAGACTTATTTATTTCACCTATGATATATCTTTGTAAATTATAATCTAAATTTGTTTGTATGAAAGGAAAATCCTAGCAACCATTAAGCTCAACAAATTTTTTAATTTCAAAATAGCTATTGAATAACAAATCATGGTCTAGTTTAGCAGCCGCTAGGATCCTATCATTACCTCTTGTTGTAGTAATCACTATCTTTACATCTTTAGATATATTAATTTTTTCATTGATAGTAATTATATCAAATTGGCTTCGCATTACAGGTGGAGATAATTACCACACTACTTTATAATGAGAGGGATTAAGACTTTCGGTTCGTATCAAAGAAAATGCTTAGCAACCGTTAAGCTCTATTACTAGTTGAAAGGAATAACCTAGTGGCTACTAGGCTCAACAGTTTCTAAATTTGAGAATAGCTATATAATAAAAAACAATGGCCTAGCTTAGCAACCACTAGGCTCCTATCATTAATATTTTCATTACGAATCACTATCTGTTCTAATTTGGATCGATATTGCTACGCTCACGTTCATGGCGGACCCAATTTTTGCACTACATTAGATCGAGAGGGATCAAGACTTATTTATTTCACCTAAGATATATATTTGTAAATTATAATATGAATTGGTTCAGTATCAAAGAAAAATCCTAGCAACTGATAATCTCAACAATTTTTTAATTTTAAAATAGCTATTGAATAACAAATCATGGTCTAGCTTAATGGTCACTAGGATCCTATCATTACCTTTTATCGTAGTAATCACTATCTTTACATCTTAATATCTATTATAATTCTAAATTATTATAATTGTATCAAATTAACTACACGTTATCTAGTGGAGCTAATTTCTACACTACTTTCCATCGAGAGGGATCAAGACTTTTGGTTTGTATCAAATAAAATGCTTAACAACCACTAATATCCATTACTAGTTGAAAGGAATAACCTAGTGGCCTCTAGGCTCAATAGTTTCTAAATTTGAGAATAGCTATATAATAACAAATAATGGTCTAGCTTAACAGACGTTAGGATCTTATCATTACCACTTATCATTGTAATCATTATCTATTCTTCTTTAGATCGATAGTGTTTTTCATTTATTGTAATTATATCATATTGGGATCAAGACATATTTACCTCTTATAAGATATATCCTTGTTAGTTGGAATCCATATTCCTTCGTATCAAAGAAAAATCCTAGCAACCGCTAAGCTCCATTACTAATTGAAAGGAATTTCATAGTGGCCACTACACTCAATAGTTTATTGATTTGGAAATAGCAATAGAATAAAACATCATGATATAGCTTAGCAATCGCTAGGCTCATACCAATACCTCTTTTCATTGTAAACACTATCTTTACAGACTTTGGATCACTACTAAATTTCATTGATTATAATCATATCATACTTTTGGATGGATCGCCTGTCAGTAACCTTATGACGCACTATATACCCATAAGAGTAAGTGATATTTTTTTGTAGTTTTTATAAGATATATCATTACAACATATAATTTATTATTATCAAAGAAAATGCTTAGCGACCACTAAGTTGCTTTATTTATTGAAAGAAATGACATAGGGGCCACTAGGCTCAATAGCAGTTACTTAATTTGGAAATAGGGATAAAATAATAAATCACGATATAACTTAGTGGTCTTTAGGCTCATACCAATAACTCTTTTCATTGTAAACACTATATTTACAACTTTGAAGCTCTACTATTTTTTCATTTTTTAAATGCAAAAACACCTTTTGAGATTTCAGAATTTTCATGCCACGTGTTGTCGTTTTACTGGTTCCTATTTATATTATAATATCATGGTTTTATATGTAGAACAGGGAAAGAAGCCTATAGATTGTATTAAACTCAATCAACCTCTTACACGTAAGGCATCGCAATATATATGTATTACACAACTGGGATACAAACAAAAGAGAAGTTGCAACAATGCAACAACAAATTTAAAATACATTAGCTTCCAAATATTACATCCGGGAAGCACAACAATAATATTGTTAAAACAATATAACAACATCCCTAATGTTTACATAAAAAAATATGGTTAATAAAACCAAATAACAATATTATTTAATTAATGTTATTAATTAAATAATGAAATATGAAATGTATAATTAATAATTAACCTAACATTCCCCCCCTTAATTGTGCATTGTTTCAAGGGATGAGGAGAGGAATTCTCTGAATAACTTGAACTTGTCACGAGCAAGTGACTTCATGAAGATATCTGCTCGTTGTTTAGTTATTGGAAAAAATTGAAGTTGGATGTTGTGCTTCAACACATGCTCACGTATGAAATGAACTTGTACCTCAATGTGCTTTGTTCTTTCATGAAACACTAGATTACGAACAAGTTTGAGAACACCTTCATTGTCAACATACATGGTGGTCAGTTTGTCCTGTGGTATTCCAAGTCCTTCTAGTATGTGACGTAGCCAAATCACTTCACAGACAACTTCTCCTGCAGAACGATACTCAGCTTCTATGGAAGAGTGAGAAATGAAGTGTTATTTCTTGCTTCCCCATGATATTGGTCTAGATCCCATAAATAATACAAATCTAGAAGTGGATTTTCTATCATCAATGTTACCTGCATGATCTAAATATGAATATCCAGTCAAGAAGAAGTTTTCATTCTTCTTGTATTCTAGACCAAGATTCACTTATCCTTTGACACATCTCAAAATGCGCCTTGCTGCTTTCAAATGACAAACTTTGGGTTCTTGCATGAACCTGGATAGATAACTTCTTTGCAACTAGTCTAGTGTAGGTCGGTAAATGAGACTCCCATTAACTACCGAAAGAGAGTGGCACTTACCTTAGGAGATGGATCTCGAATGAGATAATTGCAATCTCTTCTCCATGGGTGTAGAAATTGGTGTACAATCTATCATCCTAAATTTCTCAAGCGTATTTTTTGGTATATTTCATCCGAGAAACAAAAGTATGATTCTCTTTCTATCATACTTTGCCAATCCAAGACAATAGTGCATCACTCAAGATCGGTCATGTCGAACGATCGATTAAGATCTTTCTTCGTTGCATCGATCATCATCCTTACCGAACTGCCAAAGTGATGACTAGATCGTCGACATAGAAAATGAAAATCACAATCTCCCCCTTAATTTTTGAGGTAAAGATTGGGATTGTATGGATTTCTAAAAATCCATGTTGTACAATGCTCATCAATCTTGATGTACCATGCCCAGGTGCCTATTTGAGGCCATACAAAGATTTCCGAGTATGCATACCTTTTATTCTTGATCGGGTACTACATATCCCTTAGATTGAGTCATGTAGACTTCTTCCTATAAATCTTCATTTAGGAAGGCACTTTTTACGTCTATCTCGGTGGAATTTCTAGCCAAACAAGCAGCTTAGAGAAAATATCATCTTGATCATTTTGATCTTAGCCGTGGGAGTAAATGTCTCCTCATAGTCAATTCCTTCTTTCGTGTGTACCCCTTTACTACAAGTCTTGTTTTATACATCCAATGGGTTTCTTCCTAGTGGAAGATCGACAAACTGCCAAGTGTTATTTTTCCTTATTGACTGATATTCGAGTCCATGGCATCTTTCCACGATTTTGATTGTAGGTATTCTGGACCGTAGAGGGCTCATTAGATTCAATATCTCTACTCATAAAAGAAAAGTTAACTTCTTCTCTTGCTTTACTGTGAGTCCTTGGTCTAGGGGTGGATGTATCTGGTGGAGCATCCATTCTTGCATCTCGTAATGTGCTAATACACCACTTGGGCATACACTGAACTATTCATGTGGGTCGTGGTTGTATCTGATCAACACCATCATTCCCATCCTCACTTTCATCATCAATGGGAACATCAGCTTTAGTTTTTACAACTGGTGAAGAATCTACATCGGTGAATCGGAGGAGGATTCTCTGCTTCCCTCTTCTCAAAAAACTCAACATCTCTGCTGGTGTAGACTTTTTTGGTCTCAGGATCCATCAATCTGTACCTAAGAGTCTCTTCACTGTACCCAATGAAGACTAGTTTCTATGACTTCATGTCCATTTTCTTTCTGTTATGCTTGGGTATGTGCATGCTTTCTTTGCACCCGAATACTCTAAGGTGTGTAATAGATGGTTTCCGCTTTGACCGTGCTTCTTTTGGTGTTACTCTGTTAAGAGAAACTGTGGGCACTCTGTTTAACAAATACACTTTGTTATCTTTGTTGTTTCTACCTAGAATGTCTTTGCAAGTCTAGATTCATTGATCATGCATCGCACCATTTCCATGATAGTATGATTTCTTCTCTCAACAACACCATTCTGTTGCTGTGTGTGTGAAGGAGGCATTTGTCGATGAATCCCATGAGTTTGTAGGTAGTCTCGAACTCATCACCGGTGAATTCCTCCCCGATCTTATTAGAGAGTTCGATGTGATGACCAGTTTCATTGTCAACTGCTACTTTGAACTTTTTGAAGGTTTCAAACGCTTCACTTTTCTTGCAAAAACAAAAAAACCACATTTTTCTCAAATAGTTGTCAACACAAAGCATGAAATCTTGGAACCCGGAAATGACTTGGCTGCATTGACTGCAAAGGTTGGTATGAACTAGGTCAAAATTTCCATGAGCTCAAAATTTACTCCTCTGGAACGAATCTCTATATTGTTTGCTTGCTAGGTAGTGAGGAAACTTGTATGTATCCTTCTGAAGAGATGGTAGCCCATGTACCATATTACACCGGCGAAGTGTCTCAAGATACTTGAAACTTACATGACCAAGTCTTCAATGCCATAATTGTGCTGAGGTATAGTTCTTAGCCATAAGTTCTTGATCATCTCTATGAAAAAAATGGTAGAGTTCTTAGCCATAAGTTCTTGATCATCTCTGTGAAAAAAATGAAGTTGGAACATGCATCCCACATTGGAGACTTTCGCAACTATTTTTGAGCCTCTTGATTTATATCAAATCAAACATGTTTTCTTGTCGATTGACTATCAAAGTCAATTTTTAGGTTGTGATCTAGGATTTGATTGACTGAAAGTAGATTCTTTGTCAACCCAGAGACATATAGGACATATGATGGTCTACAATATGCGTGAACCAAGGGGTAGAGAAATTTTTCCAATCCCCGAAATGAGTATGAAGAATCATCACCCAATGAAACATGGTTTTTTGATGGTGTGTCCCTCATTAAAATAAACCAAGATCTGTGGCCATTCATGTGTCGAATGGCCCCTGAATCAACATACAAAACATCACTAGATGACGTGGATGGTTCACTTGATCAAGAAGTGAAAAAGTAGTCTTCATTGTTGATGTTTCTTGTTGCTCAAAGAATATTTCACCGCTAATGGGGGGTCTTCTTTTCTAGTTCCCCTTTTTCTACCCATGATTTTTGTTAGAATGTCCCTTATAAGATTTTTTTGTTGAGGTCCAGAGTTGCTAGATGAACCTTTCTTATAAGTATTATACCAACAATATTTTAGGTCATGTCCTCTTTTGTAGATTGGGCATTGCTTCTTTTGTTGTCTGTCCCCTTGATACTGATTTTGATTTTGGGACTTTTTATAGGAATTAGGTTTTCCTTTACCTTTTCCTTTCCATTTTTGATGTGAAGAAAGTGCTTACTCCTCTTCATCATCCTTATTGTGCATGGCTTCCTCTTATTGCAAAGAGGTTTACCAACTTATCAAAACTAACGTCATTGTATTTGACATGCTTAGTGTTGTGACAAAAATGTGGTAAGAAGAGGGGAGTGCTCTTAGAAAAATGGGAATGAGAGCATCATCTGTGACCACTTCTCCCAGGGCTAGTAATGAATCCCTCAATTCTAAAACTCTTCTTAGGAAAGCTTCTATTTTTTCATTCTGCTTGAACTTCAATGTGTGTAACTCGGCTCTGCAAATTTAGTATAACATTCTTATTCTTGGCCTCGTATACTATGCTCAACTTATCCCAAGCTTCTTTGGTTGTTTTGGCATCTCGAATGTGGGGTTGCACATCATCGACACTCCAAACAAGATGATGAGTTTGGCCTTCGATTCGCTTTATCAAACTACCGATGTTGTGTCGTATCGTAGTTGATCCGGTCATAGTACCATTAACAAGAGGCCAGATTTCTTCAAAATCAAGTTGTCTTGAGTTTTGTCTTCCATGTAGCATAGTTGTTTCCTCGAGTAGTTGTGATCCGAAAGAAAAAAATTGGGGGCATTGGTGCCCATTTTACGAGATCACCGACAGGTTTGCTCTTATCACTTCGTATAAGGTCTCCCAATCTATATACAGTCATTCCAATATACCAAACCTTTCTATATAGGTGCCCTTCCGTTATACCTGGTGGTATGTGGAAGAATCTTTCCCTTTCTATATACCCAGCGGTACGTGAAAGAGGCATTAACGTACATGAAATAATTCAATATGTGGTACTAAGACAAGATCTTTTTTTTGAAAGGGGTCTGTGTGATTATTGACACTAGCTCAAAGAAATATACTCATACACATGTGTAACTTCACTATATACTCGGATAATTTCTCAGTTCAGATTTATGTCGTGTAATCGTTCACATACGAATGGTATGGCTCATAGTGTGTGCATTGTGACCTTATTACTCCCCGTTGATTTAAAGGGTCGATGCCCAGATGACGTTGTTGCAGCTATATTAGGCATTAAGTGCAGTAGTAGTCGTGATGACTTTACCCGTAAGCGCTTCCCAGAGGCACCATATATACCGAACGTTGTGAATGAGATCTAGGATCTCGTGAGTGTTTTAGAACCAATTTTATACTATTTTTATTATAACTTTTCTACTAGTTTTTGAGTAGTTACAATGTTTGTAGTTGACTATGGTAACCTATGAATTAGTATAATATACCGAAGTATACAAATTACATTCAAAAATCTTGAAAAATTGAATGGCAGGCAAATTTTTTTTTAGTTTTATGGGCCCTGGTGGCCTCCGGAGCCCAAAATGACCCACTACGTCAAAAAATTGCAAAACTATAGCTGAAAATGCAATTTCTGGATAGGCCTCCTTTAGCAAAAAATGTCCAAAATGAAAAAACAAATCTGAATGGGGGAAAAATTACCCTAAATTAGGGATTTCCCCGCTAAATTTAGTTAGTTATAACTAAATTTGAATTTCTGCTAAAGTTAGCAGTTCCACCAAATTTTCTACTAAAATCAAAAAGACAAGTTGGGGTGGGATTTGAACCCCTCACCTCCCACTTCTAAGCCACTTCCACTTATCCAACTAGGCCGTTTGTGCACTTGTTAAATAGAATGAACAAAATTGTATTTAAACAAATGTAAAACCGACTAACCTTGCAAAATGGCAACATGGTGCATGTTGGGAGTGTCTATCCATGTGGTAATGAGCTTTGATGGGAGGAGGTAGATTTTTTTAGGTCTATCTCCATGAAAATTGGATCTGAGACACCTTTATTACTTGTTTATCTTCTATTGCAAAGTAATAGCCACCTTTTTAATTTAATTTCCACCATATTTGTTCGCTGCCACTTTGTATTATTTTCCTCGCTTTATATAATCCACCGTGTTTTTATTTATTTATTGGTAGGTTGAGAATGGGAGGAGGTGAGCTCAGATTGTTGGCTCGACTTTGATTGCAGGGGTTGATGCCACAAATACTCCATTGTTTTTGTTTCTGTTTTGTTGTTTGCAGGTGCTACGATGGAGGACGGCTTGTGGGCTGCGAGGAGTGACCACGGTCTACGTGGTTGGAGGAGTGCCCATAGTCTATGATAACTCTAATCAATGTAAAACTCACCCAATATCCTCGATCATTGCAAATGAAGACGAATCCTCTTCAAAATAACTCACCTCAATTTGAATCAACGTAACTCACCTATGCAAGGTGTAATCAAACAGATATAGCTTGGCTAGGAGCTCTACAACCATTCTTGGTTTCTCCAAATACATCAAACTAATAGATGTAGATGTAACTAAATGCATCTCTAATATTAGAGATAAAACCCCTAATGGGAGAAATTTTATTTTTTAATATCAATGCCTACTTTGGGTGCGCCAATGCAAAAATAATTTGTGTTCCAAACACTTGGAACAAACAGGAGGATGTGAGGAGGTAGGGATGGTGCTTTGGGAGGTTGTAGGAGGTTTCACATGCTCTCAGATGCTGCAAACACTTCTCCAATCTCCTCTATCTCTTCTGCTCTCTCTTCCACTCCTTCACAGGTCTAGATTCTCACTCTGGTACCAAATGTAGAATAGGGACTAAGCCCGTAGATGTATTAAACTTAATCAACCTCTTACACGTATGGCATCGCAATATGTGTGTGTGTGTGTGTGTGTGTGTGTGTGTGTGTGTATTACACAGCCAAGATACAAACAAAAGAGAAGTTGCAACAATGCAACAACAAATTTAAAATACATTAGCTTCCAAATATTACATCCGGGAAGCACAACAATAATATTGTTAAAACAATATAACAACATCCCTAATGTTTACATAAAACAAATATGGTTAATAAAACCAATAACAACATTATTTAATTAATAACATTAATTAAATAATGAAATATGAAATGCATAATTAATATATGGTTAATTAATAATTAACCTAACATTATATATGTTTGAAATATTTTTACTTGTTTCTTTATATATATATTTCATATATAATGTGTCAATTATAATGTTGCCCAACTATTTGGTTCAAAGTTGCCATGTGGCACAAAGTAATTGAGAATTATATTTCATTAGCACACTACATCCAACATTGTCTAGGTCGATTTTCATCAAAATAAAAAAAAATGTGTCGTATATAATTTATTTCTTCTATTTTATTATTATATTATATGTTTTATTAGGTTTTTACTATTTTAAGCTATAGCCAATAACAAAAGGTGTTATTTTCAATATTATTTATTTTTTCAATATCTCGCACCTTTTCTTAATGAGTGGTAAATTCAAATTTTGAATTGTGAATTCCCCACACTTGAGAGTATTTGAAATTTTAATATAATCTCAAATTCCCCGCTCTTTCGCTTAATGTTCGGGAAGTCTAATTTTCAAATGTTCATATCCCACACTTTTTATATTTTCAAAATTTCTAATGTGGAATGTGCCAAAAAAATATTAAATACCCCAGAGAACTAGTTTTTAGGGGTTTTGTCTTTTTAGTCTTGTCACAAACGCAATTTCAAATCATAAAACAATACAATCAAGTATTAGATTATAGGGTCAAGTGCAAGAATCCTGAACATTTTAGCAAGGGATCCATCATGCAGTAATTATAATCTCATTTGTAGAGAAAGCATGCAAATGACACATATAAAGGAGGTACAAAAAGGGCACACAAAAACTAGGGAAGCAAAAGGTGGTGTGGATAATATAGTGTAGATAGTTAGTTCGATGCAATGCAGACAGAGGTTTGAGTGACATCCTCAAGCTCAAAATAATCTCATATCTAAATAAGGTATTTATCAAAAACATATATTATACTAAATGTGCACCTTTGTATGTGGGATTTTTTAGTCATTCTATCTTTGACTAGTTATTGTCTTTTTCACACCAATCCAAATTTCTACTTTTCCATGCAAAAATGTGTTTCATATCCCAACTCTTCTTACCAATTCCTTCTAATCATTTTGTCAAACCACCTTTTTCTTCAAGAAAACAAGGATTCTATTGTGCCCTAACCAAAATAAAATTTAATCCCTTTTCATCTCTAGTTTTTGTTTCATTTGAACGCTTTCAAGTATCCACCGTTCTATGTCCCCCTCTAAATTTTTTTTTCCCCGATAATGATGGTTTGTTACATAATCACTAGTTTTTAAAATTGTAATGGTTTACGAGACTCAAAGTATTGTTTAGGTATTCGTTACGAATACCTTTTCTTCCTTTTATTATGATGATAAAAACAACCCGAGGTAATTATTTCATTGTACATTGTTTATATGGTTACCGCGTTGACTTTTTGAGAAGATATTTGAGGTTAAAAATTTCTTTAAAACTATAAAATCATACTAAGATTTCATTTTTGTGATAAATTTGTTATGCAATGGAAGGTAAACATATTATATATATATATATATATAAATTTTATAATTTAAATATATTTATAATCGTTATGTATTTAAATTTATATTTTTAAATTTATATTTTAAGCCATGACAAAAATCACATAGATTTGTAGTCATGATGATATAATTCTTTTTAAAAATTATTATTAATATGCCACGTATTATTGGTAAAAGATAGAGTGTTGTCATATATATTAATTCATGATTCTACACGTATTTCTATGTATTCAAATGGAAACTCCAAATTTATTTGTTTTTTTATACCTTTTCAATTTGATTTCTCCTATCCGAATACAATCAATCAAGAAAAAATTATGTAGCTTAGCAGCCACTAGGCTATAATTTTATTTTTAAAGAAAACCTATTTGAATCTCAATGATGATAAAAATCTATGTATAATTGTATAACACATAGAAGGTTTATGTTTAGTGCTTAGTGGTCGCTAGTATAACACTTTCAATTTCAAAATTTGAAGTAAGTTTTTTTGAGGTTAGAGGTCACTAGGCTATGCTAAAAAAAATGAGCTCGGACCTCTAGGTAATGTGATCAAATAATATTTCAAGACACATTGTTCTGTTATGATTTAAAAGAATATTAAGATATTATGATCTTATCAGCCACTCTGATTTGGAACAATATTATTTGGATCTTAGTGTCCACTAGGCTATCTGTAACATATTATTTGGATATTAGTTGTCTCTAGTATTTAACAAAAATAAGAAAGCTTTTGTGAGCTTAGCAACGACTAGTGTATAACACAATAACATATTTGTATCTTAGCAATTGCTAGGCAATTATGGATATTTTGAAATTTAAGGTCACTAAGACACTACCAAAACATAATATTTGGAACATAACAGTCGCTAAGATTTAAAAAAATAAAGAAAGATATTTCGAGACTAGCATCCGCTAGGTATGGCCGCAACATATTATTTGGAGCTTAGTGGTCACTAGGATTTCAAAAATTAAATTAAGGTAGTATAAAATAAGCGGTCGCTACGTACTGCCACAACATAATGTTTAGAGAAAAACCCTTGACATGATTTAATAATTTAAATTAAATTAAATTGAGCTTAGCGCGATCTAGTCTTTACAATGATATAATAATTTAAGCTTATCGATCATTAGGATTTAACACATAATAATTGTAGAATATCGGTCCTCGGGATTTAACACATTAAATTAAAAATCTGGGAACCTAGAAACCAATATGATATGCATAATCATGATATTTGGAAGTTATCAACAGTATGCTTTAACAAATCAAAAACATATTTTGAGCTACTCAACATCTAGGTGCTTCCACTATATAATATTTCGAGCTTAGATGTCGCTGGAATTTAACAAGACAAATTATAGAATTTTTAACTTAGCATCCACTAGCTTATGTCACAACATATTATTTGAAGACATGTTGTTGCTAGGATTCAACAAACAACAAGTAAGATATTGCAAACTTAGCGGATGCTAGGTTATGCCTCTAAAATATTTTCTCGAGCTTATCGATCGGTACTCAATAATGGATACATTGAATTTTTACACCACTAAGACACTACCAATACATAATAGTTGGAACATATCCATTTCTAATATTTAACAAAATAAAGTAATAAATTTCAATACTCGCGTTTCAGGTATTGTTACAACATATTATTTGGAGCTTAGTGGTCACTAGGATTTCACAATTTAAATTAAGGTAGTATCAAATTAGTGGCCAATACATACTGCCACAACATAATGTTTAAAGAAAATCATTCGACATGATTTAATGTTTTAAATGAAATTAATTTGTGCTTCGTGGTCGCTAGTCTTTACAATGATATACTAATTTAAGCTTATCAATCATTAGGATTTAACGCATAATATTTAGAGCATAACAGTCATGCAAGGATTTAAAAATTAAATTAAGATTCAAGGAGGCTAGAGTCCAATAGAATATGCATAATCATAATGTTTAGAAGTTATCGGTGGTATGCTTTAGTAAAATCAAAAAAAAAAAATGAGCTAGTCAACATCTAGGTGCTTCCATTATATAATATTTCGAGCTTAGATGTCACTAGCATTTAACAAGACAAAGAATGAAATTTTTATCTTAGCATCCGCTAGCTTATGTTGCAACATATTATTTGAAGATATGTTGTCACTAGGATTTAACAAAAAACAAGTAAGATATTACGAGCTTAGCAGACGCTAGGTTATGCCTCAAAAACATTTTCTGAGCTTAGTGATTGGTACTCAATAACGAATATCTTGAAGTTTTACACCACTAAGACACTACCACATCATAATAGTTGGAACATAGAGGTTTCTAAGATTTAAAAAATATAGTAAGATATTTCAAGACTAGTGTCTGCTTAGGTATTTCGCAACATATTATTTGGAGCTTAGCGGTCGCTAGGATTTCACAAATTTAATTAAGGTAGTATGAAATTAGCGGCCACTATGTACTGCCACAACATAATATTTAAAACAAATCATTTAACAAGATTTAACATTTTAAATGAAATTAATTTGTGCTTCGCAATTAGTCTTTACAACGATATAATAATTTAAGTGTATCGATCGTTAGGATTTAACACAATATTTGGAGAATATCAATCATCAGGATTTAACACAATAAATTAATAAAATAGGATCCTAGCGGCTGCTAGGATATGCATAGTAATAATATTTGTATGTTATTGGCGTATTCTTTAACGAATTTTGAGCTACACGACATCTAGGTGCTTCCACAAGAGAATATTTCGAGCTTAAATGTCTCGAGCATTTAACAAGAAAAATAATGAAATTTTTAGCTTAGCGTCCACTAGCTTATGTTGCAACATATTATTTGAATATTTTTTGTCACTAGGATTTAACAAAAAAAAGATATTGTGAGCTAATCGGCATCTAGCTTATACCATAATAACATACTATAACATGTTTAGACAAGTATAAAATTTGGAATATATACATGAACATTCAATCAATTATAAATATTCATCTATTTACATGTCATACATATTACAATGTTTTCCCGCCTATCTCGATACTACAATTTATGATTCACTGTGGTTCTTCCTTAATTATGGGTTGTTATTGATCCAAGTTCGTAACCCTAGTTACGCTTGGGCTTGTTTCTCTCATTCGGGACCTCTTTTATCATTTCACTGTCGTGCCTCCTCAAAATATTTTTGTAAATCTTATAATCTCTAGTTATCTTTCCTATGTCCACAATTGGGCTTCTATATAGCACATTAGACTTGTCAAGCAAATCCTTTTGACTAACAATTTCTTTTTTGGAAATTTCCTTCAGAGTCTCTATTTTCTATATTTTTCATGTGTTTTGGAAACAATCTTAACGACATGTGAAGTTTCTCCTTCGTTCACCTTAGAAATTCTTCTTTGAAAATTAACCAATAATCTCTTAAGCGATGTTGCAGACTCTTCATCACAAACCAATTGATGGTTTCCGCTAAATACTTCCATGACCAAATCTTCTAAGAAAATCTT
Source organism: Taxus wallichiana var. yunnanensis (assembly GCA_018340775.1). NCBI lineage: Eukaryota > Viridiplantae > Streptophyta > Pinopsida > Cupressales > Taxaceae > Taxus > Taxus wallichiana. The sequence continues at coordinate 173,161,181 of CM031234.1, forward strand.
ATTTTTGCTTGAAATAATGTCTTTAAAATGTAAAGATAGTATTTTTTCTTGTTCATTTCATTCCCTTAGTATTTCCTTCATATAATTAGCATATGTCTGGCATATACCAATATCATCCATGGTCATAATTGAAGGGTCTTTAAAAATTCCTTCTTCAATGACCATCCCATATGTATTAATGTTTTTGCAATGATTTTGTTACAAAGTAATGATTTTTTCATTATTTTTCAAGAACACTTCTTCCTCCTCCTTTGCATCGATGCATTTATTTATATTATCAAACTTTCCATGCAATGCCTCTTCTACATCATAAACTGTGCCGAAAGGAATTGTGGCCTTTAATTGAGTTTCAATCTCTTTATTTCTAGCATGTACACCTCTCACTAGTTCTACGACTACTTCTATTGAATCCCTTATTAAGGATTCTGGATCTTCCTCGTATTTTACCACTTTGGAGCCTTCTATTTTTCATTTCTTTTAAATAGTGAATAGGTCTTATAAAGTTTCGTACCAAACAATGGCTTCATTATGTTGACATCTTCTTTTTGGCTACCCTTTTCAAGATTCACATCCTTGGATTGAATTCAATGTTTACAAAGGTCTCTTTTTGTTCCTCCCAATATCGATGTTCTTTGTGGGAAATTACAAATTTCTCTACCCAATATTTCCTCGCATCATGTGAAGTGGAGGGATAATATTGAGAGGGTTACACTAGGTCTTCGATGACTGAAATTTTAGTTTGCATAATCTCATGTTCTTCATCTGAATAAGTTATGGAATATGACATCAAATTTGGAGCTTCATTTGGTACTGGTAAGACTTCTTAAAACTCATATCAAGTTTCAATTGGTGGAGATAAGGGAACACATGGATTTTTGAATGTTCTGAATACAAAGTTTCCTTTCTCTTCATAGCCTCCTTTTCAATAGTTTCTCTCGAAGGTGAACCGCCCTTGTGTCCTTCATATTTTTCTTAACAAGGCTATATTTTGTTTAGGTAATCCATACCCAGTAATTTACATCAGGCACGTGAGCATACTATATATTTAATTATCCTTATGCGACTTAAGGTGTTGGGAAACCCTTTTCATTTTGTCATATTTCCTTAGAGGGTGTTTAGGGAGATGAAATGAATTTATATGGGTTGAGGAAGCCTTCAAATCGGGCCACCTATTAAATTTTCTGCATCCCACAGTGACTAGGAGGGGGATATGTTTTAAGCTTCTTCTCCTTACACTTTCCAACAATACCATTGCAAAAATCTGATATGCAACCTCTTGTTATGCCAATTTGTTTGGCACATAATATGGCAACTGAAAAGGAGGTGTAAGGATCCCCTCGATCATGATAACTATATATTCTTGATAGAATAATATGGCTCCCATTTTCCTTATGGAAGTGAGGATGTCAACAGATATTCTTGATGTCTCTGTTTCATGTAATTTTTGGTAGAGAGAATGATACAAATAAGTGCATATATCTTGAATATGCGATCTAAAATGATGGGCATACAAGTATGAATATTGTTCATTTACCTTCAAAGGGGTCAAAGGATACTTGGTTTTACATAAATCTAAATAGTTGAGAACACCACAGACAACATCGAGAAGATAAGAAGCCATGTAAAATGATTTCCGATTATCAATGAAATTATTTATTTATCTCACTAAATTAAAATAGAGCACTTGCATTAAGGAGGGAATATTTCCATCATCAATAATAAAATAAAGTAAAGGGATCTAGGAAACATCCACCTTAGAGATAGATGAATTTCCATATAGCCTATTCATGAGGGCCATGCCAATACGGACTCCTGGTCTAAACCTTTTAATAAGGATATCGAGTAGATGGGAATCATCCATATTATCTAATGGGTCAACGGCCCAACTCTGTAAAACATATCTTACTCTCATTTGGGCCATCCGTGACTCCTTTTTTTTCCGAGTTGTACAGGATTCAAATTTCATAAGTTTATAATAACTTTTCTATGTATTCCCAACAAAAAAACTATTATGTTTTTCCATGATTTAGAAAATAAGGACATCTCCTTAGACTTTGCATGATTTAGATAAGAAGTGATCACTTCCAGAAATGGAAGCACCTTTGGTTTAGCGGAAATTAAATGGAGATAAAAAATTTAGCACCCTTAAGTATCGTAATTGTAGCACTTGATCTTCCGATATACCCTTTTTGTCTAAGACATCAACATCAACACTTTCATCCATCATGGAAAATATAGTTGAGTAATGTTGAAATTAGTCATGTAAGGAAGCTGGATTAAACGTGGTTTCTCTAATTACTCGGATGTCCTCATAGGAATATAAATAATCATCTACCATCGACATTATTGGCTCTCCTACCATGTTGAAAAATTAAAAAGGGCCACGAACAATGCATACATCATTAATAGAAATAATTACTAAGACAAATGATGTACTTTAATTTATGACAACATTCATGTCCCTTATTTTGAATATTAGGTAAGTTTAGAAAAAAATTCCAATAAATGAAATAAGTGTTGATCCTAGCATCATGCTAGGGTCAGCTATAACTATTTATTTATATCTTTAGCAGTCGATAGGCATCATTCAAAGACTTACTATTAAGCGCAATGAGAAAATCACAATAGTACATACACCTCTAAGAGTTCAAGATATACATAGTTTTACTCATAGTGTTCACTAGGAAACACTCACAGTAAAAATATAAATGCAATGCGCAAATTCCACCAATACAAGAACTCTTGAGGCTTCAAGACTTAGGTAATGTTGATCCTAGCGGTGGCTAAGTTTGGCCACAAAAAAATATTTAGAGATTTTCCGTATCTAGGCATTATTCATGGGAAAACTATTTTTAGAATGAGAAAAATTTCACCAATATTTACACTAGTGGTGGGTCAAGATATACGTAGTTTTGATCCTATCATTTGCTAAGTTCAGTCACAACAAATTATTTATAAATTCTCTTTATCTATGCTTATTTCAAAGAATAACTATTATTGTGATGAGAAAAATAACACCAATCATTCCACTATTGAGAGGTACATACATAAGTAGTTTTGATCCTAGTGCTCACTAGGGTAAGCCACAACATATTTTTAGAGCTTAGCTGTGGATATGAATCATTAACAAATAAATGCATACTTCTTAACCAAGTTGTTACTAGGATCAATCACAATGATATATCTACATAGTGGTCGCTGGGAATCATAAACATAAAACTATTAATGCATTAACAAGAAAATTTCAGTAATACATCCATTTTTGAGGAGTCAAGAAATACATAATTTTGTTCCTAGAGTTCGCTTTAGTAAGCCACAATGAAATATATAAATATTATTAGCCAATAAGATCTTCCTCGATAAAATATTTTGAACTTAGTGTTAGCTAAACACCATTCAATGGACATCATTTTTGAACTAAGAAAATAGTTGTAATACATGTTTTCTTAAGGGATCAACCTTTAGTTAGGTCTGATTAGTTTGTTGCAGGGATGTGTATACCTATCTTTATTTATTAATAATTGTACTATATTGGTTGGACTTTCCCTTGTGGAGCCAAGTCCTGCACTACATACCCTCAAGAGGGATCAAGCCTTATGTAGTTCTTATAATATATATTACAAGTTATTTAGAAGTGATTTACTTTGTATACATATGTCTTTTTCTTGGTATTGTAGGTGATCTTGAATTATAAATCCTCTATGACCATTACAATTTTAAGACTAGAGAAATTGTAAAGAAATGAAAACCTCTACGACCATGTTCCTATGTGCATCAATTTATCCATATAATACATGGTATAATGAGTTTAAATATAATGACCACACTCTTTCTAGTGTTAGTATGAAGATATAGACACCAAACTCTATGTATAATCTCCCGGTCATTAAATATCATAATTTCCATATGCTTCCACCCACCAAAGTAATTTCAATAATCAATTTTTAACGAAATGTGTAGAGAAAACATCCAATAGTGGTCCTAAAATTAGCTTTAGTTCAATTTCCTACAAAATCACTAAATGAATAATAGCCCTTTCTGAACAAAAATCTATTTTCCTTCCGCCTTTTCATGAATCAACCAATTTTTTATATTAAAGAAATCATTGTTGTCTATGTCAAGTATTTTAGGAAATAGTTCTTGGTCCTCTTGTGAGAAAAAAATCCCATAACATGTTTGTACATTTCTTGCAAGCACGCTATACACATATTGCAAAATCATTTAAGGATCATCATATTGAATGAAAAAATGATGCCAAAGAATTATAATTGAGATTTTTATTTAAATTACATGAAATAATTTGGTACCATGGAGAGGATTGACTATCGGAAGGGCTCAAATTTGGTTTTGTGGAAAAAGCTATGGAAACTTCTACTTTTACATAATATCAATAATTAGGAAGTGATAAAAAGATTTAATTTTTCCCAAAGAAATATTTAGATCTTGATAGTCGCTAATCAACATTAACATGAAAATATTAATGTAATGAGCTTTATGCAGCAATATATGTAATATCAAGGGGTCACGACATACATACTTTAGTTCCTAGTGGTTGCTAAGATGAGCTACAATGAAAACTATTAATGAAAAAAACATAATCCGAAATGTATGCAGTCTTGAGGGGTCAAGACATACATTGTTATAATCCTAGTTATAGCTAGGATCAACCACAATGAAACATTTTGAGCTTAGCGGGTGCTAGACATCATTACCAAGAAAAAAATCTATGTTGCACTATCATTTTGAGCTTAGTTACGATAGGCATCTTTACTTATTTATAATTGTACTATATTGGCTTGACTATACCTAGCGGAGGAAAGTTCTACACTACATACCCTTGAGGGATCAAGCCTTATGTAGTTCTCATATTATTTACTATAAGTTATTGAAAGGAATATATAAATTACATAATTTAATGATAAATGAAATCTCAAAATCCATGGTGGTCTATAATAAGTCAATAAATGAAGTCTCAAAGGCCTTGGTATAATGAATATAAATATAATGAGCATAGTCTTTGTAGTGTTAGTATGAACATACAGACTTCGAACCCTATGTATAATCTCCCTTGTCATTAAATATCACAATTTCCCAAGATATCACATCTCCCTATTTCCATATGCTTATTGTCATATTAAGAAAGAAAATCCCTGACATCTTATAATTTTTAGCATCGATATATCATTAGCTTATTTAACTAGAAAACCGAGCTTGTGATTTTAATCAGTAATTATAGCATATATCTTTCCAGAACTATCTAGTAAGTGAAACATTACTCAAAATCTTGTTTATCTTGACTTCTCAAATTGCAGGTTTTATAGTTCCCCAATTCACTATTTTTCACGGAGGAACCTACACAAACAGAACTCTTTGTATTTTTCCTTTGGTAGTCACATATATGTTTTTATAACATTGTATTTCCCACAATTTCCTTATGCACACAAAAATTATTTGTGTTACTATTATCTTGTTTCATTTCTCTATTGGAAGATACGATCATTATTTCATTACTTTCATTTAAAACAAAATGTCTATAAAAAAATGACCGATAGTGGTCCAAAAGCCCTAAATTAATAACAAACCTAATTGAATAAAATCAAATTTCTTCAAATGCTTTCCAACAACACCCATTTTTTCGATAACAATAATCATTTTTGTCCATGTCAGGTATTTTACGAAACATTTCTTAGTCCTATTACGTAAAAAATGCCCATAAAATTTTTCCATTACTCGCAAGAATAGTACACACATATTTCACAAATCATTTAGGGATCACCAGATAGAATGAAAAAATGACGTCAAACCCCATAAGTTGAGAAATGTTTATAAAAGAGTGTTAATGAATCAACAAATTTGACTACTGGAAGAATAAAAATAGGGTTTCATTGAAAAGGATACAAATATCCTACACTTAGAGAATTTCAAAATTTTGAAGGAATAAAGGAGAGAACGTGTACCGATTTTTGATGTTTTCATGAAAAAAACCCTTATCGTAATTTTGGAAATCCAATTGTGATTAGATTTTCTCGATGGATGATTATGCTTACGGATTTTATCCCTCACGCCAATGTTCTTGCCAAAAGCTTTGAACAAATTTAAGTGTCGATGAAATATACTCATAATTGACAAGCTATAGTTACATGGAACCGACACTTCCAATTGTCACTTTCTTCAAATAAGACACAAATTACAAAATACATGTGTATGCCATTAAATTTATTTATATTTAATGGAAAATTAATGGCTATCAAAAGGGCACATATTTTGAATATCACATGAACTTTACTTTGTTCAGTTTAATGGCCAATTAATTTTGTGGGAACCACAATATTAAACATATATGCCACACGTAAAGATTATCAATATTATCAACATTATCATAAAAAAACCATGCTTATTGTTAATATTATCATCTATAAATTACATAGTGAGTATATAAGTATTTCATACTTTGACTATACTACCAATAATATGTGGTTCAATTGATGCCTCGCATATTGAATTATCATATTTCAAATATCGTATGAACTTTACATTGTTAAGTTTAATGGCACATGCAAATATTAACCACATATGCCACATGCAAATATTATCAATATTATAAACATTATCAACAAAATAACACCATGCTCATTAGAAATATTATCATCTATAAATTACATAGAGAGTATATAAGTATTCCATACTTTGACTATACTACCAATGATATGTGGTTCAATTGATGTCTCACATATTGAATTATCATATTATCCTCAACAAAAATATACATGTTTACCGACATCATTTTTAAAAAAATTGTTACTGTGTGTGTCAATGATCTTGGTGACGCCCATGATGTCGATCATTGGAATTGTTCTGAAATAAAAATAAGAATGCAAAATAGAGAAGTATTAGCTAACTCTAATGCATGATATTTTTTCTTACATAATGTATACCATCTTTTATAATGGAATGAATGATGCAATACTATATTACTATGGTTAAAAAAATTGTAATTTACTTGGGTAAAAAGACTTATGACTTGAAGTTGTACATCCAATATTTTATCCATTAGATTTCTCTCTTGTTCCATTCTTTCACGCTCAAGTTGAAGTCTTCCCTACTCAATTTATTTCATTGTTTGACTGAATAGATGCATGCTATTTTCTATTACCTCTTTCAAATCTCCAAAAGAGTTTCTTTTTCTCTTTACACATTTTCTCTGAATTCCATTTTTATTCAAAGGGATTTCTTGGTTTTCTCCTTCCAAATTTTCAATGTTGATAGAAGGGATTTTTGATTTCCCTCTCATGTATTTTTTAGAAGTAGAAGTGGTTATATTAACCCTCTCTTTTCCATTAAAACCAATAACCTTGAGTTTTTTTGTGTAATGTGATCCATATCTTCATAGAAATTCCATGTTGAATTTGTTGCCAACTTTGTGTTTTCCAATTGTTTCTCCTTCTTGAGGGTTTTCTTCAACATGTTCATCTTGTATTTGCATTGCATCCCAGTGAATGTTTTTCCATAAACTTGATTCAAAGCATCTGTTATATTATCCCACAGCTTTAAATCTCCATACACTTTTTCATTTTTTGAAATAAATGTTTTCACAATGATTTTGACCAAAGATATTTTTTGTATTCTCTCATTAGCTCCTCATTATTTATATCTTTTCATATGCTTAAGTTATTAAAAATGTTGCTTCTAGTTTTGAATCATCAACATCATAAAAATATATATGGAGAAATTAGATTGATTTGTGAATGTGGAATGTAAGGACCCAAATTCAAGGTGTCCCTTGTATTCTCTTACAAATTAGAGACGCTATTTCCATCAAAGTTCTACATGTAGTAGTCCTTTTCAAGGAAGGTGCTTAGCTATGTTGAAAAAACATGTAGTCTTCCTAGTTTCTTGGAGTTTTTTGAGACCTTGGGATTTGAAATGTGAAAACAAAAACAAGGTGATTTTTTCATGTTCTATAAATTTATTAGTTACTATAAACATTCACAAATGAAACAATTTTCTTACTCCATCTTTTATCTAAAATTAATTTTATTTTTCATTTTCTAATAATAAACATACAATGAGTGTTGCACTTTGTAAATTCACATAATCAAAACTTGTGGAGAAACATTGAAAAATGGTTAACTACCTAATAACAAATGCAATATTTATAACCACTATGAAATGGGTGTATAAAATGAAAGTATTCAAAATAAAATAACAATGCTTCACCTCTTTTAATTTTTTGTAACTTTGTTCCCTATTTTGGTGTTTTCACCTTTGAAATGAGTATAAATCTTCCATTTTATTGCATTAAAATACAAATGCTAACAAACCTTTTGTGGATTAAAATTTAATATTATACCACTTAACATTAAATGTAGTATGAAAAAATAAAAAAAATACTCTCAAGTGGCGGATTTTACATTATACGGTTTAATGTCCAATTAATGTTTAGGGAAGCATAATATTAATTAGGTAACATTTGACCTTACAAAAAGTGTAATTGTTATTGTAAAGAATTAAGGTAAGATTTTTATAACATAATTTTTAATGTATGAAAACTAAAATTTGACATTGTTTGAAACTTAAATTTGACATACATAAATTTAATTGAAATTAAGTCTTTAATATTGACAATTATTAATAATAAACTACATAACATGGGTTACTTCTACTCAATATTATAGACAATTATTAAAAATAAACTTATATTGTTAAAAGATTATGTAAGATATAAAAACTTAGAAACAATTAATACGCATAATTGAATCAAAGCATATAGTACCATCATTAATCAAATAAAGTCTAAACTTGAACTCTATACCATCAAATAAACATAGCTACACAATTAGATAATAAAATACATTAACGATTTAATTTGACACAATATTAATGGCCCTAAATTTAAGTGCAAGAGGCCGTTGGGCTAGACAAATTTTGACTAGAATGGAAGGTGAAAATTTTAGTGATGGCCCTTCAATATGCGAGTGATCACTATTCCAAGTGTGAATGCTTGCACTTCATCATGTGAATGATTAGAATTCATCGTGCGAGGGATCACACTTAATTGGTGTGAGAGATCGCACTTCATCATGTGAGGTATCACACATTGTGAGCGAGGGATTGATCTTCGATGTGAGAGGAATCACACTTCGTAGATGTATGAGGCCACGAATCTCTCGCACTACAATGAGCGATCACTTGAATGTCCAAGTGTGAGTTTTTGAACTTGGAAATGCACACGCTCACACATTTAAGTGTAATCACCAAGATTTTACCTCCCATTCCAGTCAATATTTAAATTTTTGTGTGTACAAAAAAAAATTTAAGTCCCTACAGGTGCTAGGATATACAAATTTTGAAAACCATACACTATGTGTTTTATGGATAAAAATATACACATAACAACGGGATCTAAACATGTAATACAATGTTTTATATGTTCAAAGATTTGGATTAAATGAGGATTTTAAGATGTTCTTATAATATGTATATTTTTATTTTCTCATTCTGATTTCAATTCTCCATACTAATGTTAAATATTTAAGTGTCCTCACTACCAATTTTCTTTTTTTTTTTGTGGATACAAATTGAAAATGAACTCTTTTTTTTAAGATGGAGCACATGTGGATTTACTATCCAAAGGTGTGAAATTTTGGAAGGGACTAGTTTATCTATCTAAATATACACTCCATTATAGAAACATGGGGTCTAGAGTATTCATTTCTACAATAAGTATTGCATTCAATGGTAGAGTGAGACTTTCATACACAATTGATGATTGTGAAACCCTAGAAGAAATTAAAAACAAGGGATAATTCATCCCATGGGGAAGGAATCAAATGATTAAGCATTTGGTTTAAAAAAATTTGCATATGGGGGTGATGGCATTACAAACATCACGAGCAGTGACTCAAAGGATGCATGTAATGATGATGAGGGTTTGAATTCTAACAATGATAACCATTTTTTCACAATTCCTGAAGACAAGGATGAATTTTCTATAACCTACATGGTGCTAAAATATAAGTGTTCTTGGAAAGAAGGTTACATAACCAAAGGGTTTATATTAATGGTACAATAACAACATGTGATTTCTGGAGTAGTGTTGGGACCCACACATTTTGGTGTTTTTGGAGAAGATTATAACTACATGCAATGATTTTTATCCAAGTCTACAATGCAACAACAAAGTTTCCTAGCCAATCAAAAACCTATTTTATCTAGAAACAAGAATTGCACTTCGTGTGAATGGAAATTTTGAACTCCAAGAAACAACTGCCACATCAAACACTGACTTCAATTTGAAGTTCAAGGGGGTTATCAGAATTCGATACATTTTTTTCACAAGAACTAAAAAAATTGCAGAAGCAAAAATTGCAAATGTATGTGAAGGAGACATGGTGCACTTTAAAAAAATTGATGGCAATACATTTGGGGTACATATTGATAAATTAATCAGGCATTTTTGCAAGGTTTTCTCCATATCAAAAGGATATCTCATCCAATGGCCTGCCACCAATTGGCCCATCAAGATGGTTTTGTTATGAAAGTAAGGATAAAATATATTCCATAAGAGTTGGTAAAAATTTGGAGTGCATTTGAAGATTCATTTCCTCAACTGGTATAGACAAATTCATATGAATCCTCCATATGTAGTAGTAATGAAAACTTGATAAAAATACCTTACAACGCCTGCAAATGCCAAAAGGTAAATTCTACTCCATCTAGTACACCAAAGGCAAGGGAAAATGATGAAAAAACAAGAGAACATTTTTTTCTCAAGTTGAGAAAAACTTTGTTGCAAGGAATGATGTCTCTTCAATCTATCTCTAAGCGCTTTCAATCATAGTTGAAATTTAACTCTAGGTATGAATGAACCTGCCATCAAAACTTTGTACTTAATACATTCACCATAAATGCTAGTAGTTGTGATCAAGGTAAAACTTTTGAACATACTATAGATAAATTGAAGTTATGTGGAAGGGATGTATGTCAAAATACATGGTACAAATGTCATGGAATACAAAAAAGTGCCTATTATGGATACGAAAATCTTGGATTAATGGTGAGAGGATGGAAGTAAATGGAATTATGGGGAAAAAAACAAATTCTAAATATTGTCACAACTATTGCATTGATCTCCAAAATGGTGGAGAATATTTCTGATATATCCCCACACATGTCTCATTCAATGGGACAAGATGGTACTAAAGTAACAATGAGAGTACTTCCTACATTTTATAGTTTTTCTTACATCCTACAAAAGTGTAACAAGGGCCTTTCACTATTGAACCTTCCTCCAATGTCACAGTCAAATCTCAGCAAAATATGGCAAGAAAATTTCTCCCATGTTTCAATCACCAAGAAAAATTGTTCGCCAAATATGACAAGTGCATAGATCTTAAAAATAAACATGCAACCACCTCATGTCCATAAACACTGGAACACATAGGTCAACGTTATAAATAGTACAATGATTACATTCAAATTTTCCATGCAACTTACTATGCACATAGATCACAATCACAACAAAATCCTAATAGTTATTTGAGCATTGTGCATGACAAAATGGACAAGATGAAAATTGGCATACCAAGGACAGGTAGAAAATCAAAATCAATAAGCAATGTTATTACTCTCCCCATCACCTTGACTAGTATGCTAACACATGGGAACAAAACAAGGGGTTTCGGAACTTTGGTCTCCCCTTTTTTGAGCAAAGAGAAAACTTCACAATAACATCATTGGCATTGTGTATCCAAAAGCTAGAAGAACCACTTATAGATTAGTATGGTGATTTTTTATATAGTATTGGGACATAAAAACACCCATTACATGATGCACTATTGCAAAATTATGCGTATGAAAAGTGAAAGGAATACAAGTAGAAAAATGAGCATGCTCATATAACTAATATTATAAGCAGATGTTCAAGTTCATTTAGAAAACAACCACCAATTTTCTACTTGTAACTAGATAATGTTGCAAGTGACAAAAAAATTGCACATTGTTTGTGCTTGCCTCCTTGCTTTGACATCTAGAAGGGCTTTTAACATAGTATTCGTGAGTTTCCTTCTAGTGGGTCACACACATGAAGACATAGATGCTACATTTAGCTGATTATCAATAGCCTTGTGCAAATTGGAAACATTCTCTTTGCCATAAATAATGGACACTTACAGAACATGCCAAGAGGAGTCTAGCACATTCACTCCATACCTTATTGAGAAATTCTACAACATTAAGGTCTTTGTGGAACCAAACATGCTAGACGGTAACTATAAGATCAACGGTATCATAAAACCAAAGATGTTTAAATTCCATGTCATCAACAACAGGCCCATCATGGAGTATAAAGCATCAATCATGGATTCCTAATGGTCACACTCAATTGAGATCTAGAAAATAGTGGATGGGAAACCTTTCTTACCTGAAGCGGATCCTCCATTAGCAACATTCAAAGAACTAAATGAGATGGCATACCTACAAAGAGGCATCCAGGCATACATCACACACTAGGAATAGAGTTCAATATATGGTGGAGAATGATACTTTGGGTTCCAAAGATTGTATTTTATAGCACAAGGTATGATCAGATAGTGGTTGCACCATGTCTCTACATGGATAGCTACTATAGTCAAAAATTCCTTTCAAATAAGGATATATATGTTGGGCCTATTTGTGATAGACCTCGAGAGAAATTCATCTCAGCAGTGGATGTACATGTTGAGTAGATGATACTAGTAAAACCAGCTGATGATAACATACCTATATGGATGGGAAAGGCATAATGAATTCTAACACATGATGTTCACACAAAGGCTCAAGAGATAAGGGTACGCTGGTGGAAACCCACAGGAAAACAAAATTCAAAAAAGAAAGGTACCGTAAATACTTAAAGAAAAAGAAATGGTAGCAAAATTCAAGGGACGCATCGAGATATTGATATAGACAAAGCATCATCCGGGCATGGAGGCCAAGAAAAATATGAAAAGGATATCAAATTAAAATACCGAGTTGGAGACACGAAGCTATCTAGACATACCTTGAACAAATTCAAGAACAATAATTAATACCCCTATGGAAATACATTTTCAAGTCCATTTCTTCAAAACAACTTGTTTAACATAATTCTTAACTCTTTTTTGTTTTGTAAGATTTATAGAATGGAAAATCATAAAAGTAGTTGAATTTATCACACATAACTTACATATTTACAATATCATCATCATTTGTTATATAGATTTATATAAAAATTATATCAATATATAATATACATAATATATTAAATAAATATAAATTTGAAGTATTTAAATAACTACTATTTTGTTTTCCATTTTATAAATTAATCAAATAAATGTTAAAAAGATGTATCCTAGCCCGCATGCTTAAGTGTCTCATGGGTCATGAGGCTTATGTAACATAGTGGCTAATAGGCTTATGTGTCTCATGGGCCCCTAGGCTTATGTAACTTAGTTGTTGCTTGGCTTATATAACTTAGCGTCCACCGGCTTATATATCTTGCAGCCATTAGCTGATGTAGGGATTAAATTTGACGGTCGTTTAGATGTTTTTTATTTTAGTCGTAATATAGTTTCAAATATTTGAAATAATCACACATGTAACTTGCATATTTACAATATCACCGTCATTTTTATATAGATTTATATAAAAATTATATCAATATATAATATACAAAAAAATTAAATAAATATAAATTTGAAGTGTTTAAATAACTACTATTTTGTATTTGTTAAAGGAAATATTGTAAAATTATCGTCATCTAAATTTTTTTGACAAACATAGGTGGCCATCAAATTTAACCCCTGGGCTGATGTAACTTTGATGGGAGCTAGGCTTATGTAAGTTAGCATCCGCTAGGCTTATGTAGCTTAGCGGTGGGTAGGCTTATGTAACCTTCTACCGGTAGGCTAGTGTAACTTTGTAGCCGCTAGGATTATTTCACCTAGAGGAATCTACTCTTGTGTAAGTTAGCGACCACTAGGCTTATGTAAGTTAACAACTTACATGCTTACATGCTTATGTAAGTTAACAACTTACATGCTTATGTAAGTTAGCTATGTGAGGGAATCAAAAAAATCCTAAACTAGCGAAATTGAAATCCAATAATTGTGATGTTGGAATCCAATAATAGCGATATTGGAATCCAATAATAGGGAAATTGGATTCTAATAATAGTGAAATTGGAACTAGAATAAATCCAATAATGACATTAATGGAATCCAATGTTGTTAATAATAGAATCCAATAATAGTAATAATGGAATCTAATATAGACAAAAATGGAATCCAATATACCCAGAAACGGAGATGGATTACTTCTAATACTTGTAATAATGGAGTCTAGAATTATTGGAATATGTCTAGATTTAGTGAAATAAGCGTTCTTGCATGACAGTGTAATTTTATTAACAATTTCTAAAGCAAAATACAAAAAAAAAATTGAAAATGATTACAAAAAGTAGAGAAAATATGTACAAGGCACAAGATTATCCTAAGTGATGCACATTTAGGATATACTTGAAACATGGATCAAGTGTATAAATAGTGTTTGAGGAAGCACAAATTGAATTGAAATAGAACATCCTCACCCTTGAATATTTGTAGCTAAAAGGTGTTTTCACCTATGATTTATAAAATTCGTAAGGTTCAAATCCAAATCTTATTGCATTTACTATGTTGTCCCTTTTCTCATGTTCCTTATCCTCTAGTAGTACTAGGTCGGATATTTTAACGACTTTAAATTTCTTATTGAACCATCATTTTATGATCTCTTTGTGGCTATTAAAATGAGTAAGTGCCTCATCTCATTTTGCATCTAATTCCATCGGGCTAAGGATTCTAGCCTCAACTTTATCATTTTCCCTTAAGTGTTATTATATGAACTTCTATGGGGGATTCTCAAGTTCACTTCAAAGATAAGGTCTAGGCCATATACAATATTGTAAGGGGTCATGCCCGAAAAGGAAATAAACTGGGTTCTATCTAACTAGAGGGCGTACTTGATCTAAGTATTTGAAACTTTTAGATTTTATCTAATATTTTCTTGATAACATCTAATAAGTTTTTATTTTTTGATTTTGCAAGACTGTTTCCTTTTGGGTAATAGTTAGAAGAAAATTTTATAAGAATTTTACTATTGTAAGCCCATTTGAGGAATTTCACGAAAGTAAACGTAGTACCATTTTCACATACTAGTGAAAAATGCATTGTAAACCTTGTAAGGATGAGGTATTCTATGAACTTGATGATGATTTTTGTTGTCAAATTCTTAAATGGCTATGATTCTTCCCAACATGTGTAGTAGTTAGTGGAGGTGAGGTTGAACTTATGGTTAGCTAAGGAATTCTCATATAGAACACACTAAACATTTCTAGCACCCATTTAGAAAATGGTTATGCTTCAATAACATGATGCAAGGGCATAATAATGTTGCACTCTCTTGATGCGAAATTATGGAAATTATGGAAATTTCACACATGATTATGTGTGTGTGTGTGTGTGTGTCTGTCTAAAAAAATAGGGCCAATAATAAATTTCCCTCAAGATTTGGTGTGTAGTGAAATGTCCTTATCCATGGCTAGCGTCATACTTTTCATGGAAATTCCATAAAATTGTGTAATATTCTTCTCCGATATAGGCATCACGAATAGATGCCTTCATGGTCTATATAGTAGAGAACGCCATATTTTATAACAAAATTTTTATTATTAAATGCAAAACTCTACGTTGAGTGAAATTGAGGTGCATAGAACATATTTGGTTTTAAAAGTAATAAACTATATGTTGGTACCATTCATCCGGTGTAATTGATTTGAATGTGTACTCTTGACAAACTAGATTTGGATTAACTTCTATTATTATTGTGTGGCATAGGCCCATGCCTCTTAATATTTTCATTGTCTAGATTTCTAGTTTGAAATCTTAGATGAGGTGCATTCACTTTTCACGATGTTCTCCAAGCTCATTATACATTCACATTATCTTTATTGTAAGATCATACATGTCGAATTTCTAATTTGTGTAAAATATAGTGTTTGAACATTTTTACTTCTCTTATCAATAAAATATTGCTTGGAATTACCTAAATAGTAGATTTTTTATCGCATAGGGGTGAAATCATGAATTTCAAGGGTATTTCACTCTTTTTTCTTATTTCTTCTAGGTCAAAACTATTTCACAATATTCTTCTCAAGTAAATGCATAGATGAAAAAGGGTCATACATAGTCTAGGATAATTAGGACGTGGACTCGAGTAATAACTTATTTTATTTTGGTGAATGTGATGTGTACTTAATCCTTTTATTTGAACGTTACATTCTACTTTAACATTTCATTTAGAGTTTTGACTATCTTGGAAAATCCTAAGATAAATTTTCTTACAAATTTAATATTTCCAAAGAAAGACATAAATTATTTCTATCCATTTGGGAAGGGAATATTTAGGATAGAATCAATCCTATTATGATTAATGGATATACCCCTTTAAGAAATAAATTTCTCTAGTAACTTACCTTTAGTGACGTCAAAGACACACTTCTTTGGATTAAGGGAGATGACGTGCTCAAAGCATCATTGTAGGATTGTGCACAAATCTTTAACATGGTCATCACGAAGCTTGGAGAATATTATGAGTTCATTAATGTATACAATGATGCATTTTATAACAAATTCGATGAATTCAATTTCCATGGAATGTTGAAAAGTTGTGTTGGCATTAATGAGGCCAAACAACATTCTTGTATATGTAAAATTTCCCTAATTGATGTTGAAGGATGTATTAATTACATCCTCTTAGTACACTATGAATTTATTATATCATGAGTATTCATCTATAAAGGAAACCATTTTCACAACATTCATACATTGTAGTACCTTATCTAGGGATGGAAATGGGTAATTATATTTTTTTGATGCCTTGTTTGAATTGCAAAAGTCAATGCAAATGAAAATTTATAATATTTTCTTATAGACTTGAAGAATTTTTGCGAACCAATTTGAGTGGTGTGTTGGAAGAAAAATGGAGTGAGAGGTGGGGGTCGTGCATTCCTACAATTATTTTTACTTCAATTACAAAACCATACGTTCATCATTTGAGTTTTCCATACATCATTCATAACCATTCACAATAACACAACACAAGAGAGAGTACAAAAGACACCAAATATAAGTGGAACCCCTCAAGGGAAGAAAACCCACTAAAAACATTTACGATATTACACACAACAAAGACTCAAGTGAATATTACACATCATGAGAGATTTCTTTAGTGAGGCGCCAACCCCACAAAGAGCACCAACCCCTAAACCCTTATTAATATCACTCATAAAAAGAGACTCCTATGAATATGAATCATCATAAGATAGTTTGCAGAAGTATGACCATTTAAAATATGTTGATACCATAGTTGATTGTGATCCAAAAATTCAGCTCCAAATTCCTTCAAACACACCTTCTTCAACTCATTCTCTCTAGGTCTTTCATGGACTTGTCTTGGTCTCAAACCATTACACACATTCTATCCATAAATCTTTAGACACTTGGACACATCCTCAAATCTCTCTTTATGTCTATAAACATGTTTCATCCTCTCACTTGGGTCTCATTTTTTCCCATGCACAAATATTTCAAAAATGAACTCAAACTTAACGTCAATATTCTTCTCATCATTAAAAAAGTTAGGACAATTTCCATCCTTTTTTAACCAAAAAAATCAAAAATATAAGTACATATTTTTAAAATTCATAAAGTGGACCCATAAAGGTCGGTCAAGTTCTAACACACTCAATAGGCACAAAACAATCTCAAAACCCCATCACCAAAAATACCAAAACCACGATTATTCAATCTCAAAAATTAATCACATGTGTAATATAACATAAAAACATCATCCATGGTCATTAATTAGCTTTCACCAATCAAATAATTCATAACACAACTCAAAAGCCTCATATCCTTCACAAAACAATTATTTCCAACACCCTATCTTCACCTTTGGGCCTCAAGACCACCCAAAAACAACTCAAATATGGCATGTAGAAACTCATTGGAATCCTCAAAACCTGTAGATCACATCCATGCATGTTAGAGATCATGACACATCCATATGTGCAAACCACACTAACTTTCCTCTTCACCAAATCATGCTGCCCATAAACCAGTTTTACAAACTCAACTAGTTTGCACCCTTTATGTCACTCAAGAAGACGTCCAAAGGAATTTAATAGGAAATAAATTCATCCCTATTCACTCTCCAACTAATAGAAAGCATCAGCTAATTCATATCATGCACCATCTACCTCAATCATCCAATCTGAGCAATCCTTTCCGAAAACCAAACAACCTTCTTCTCCAAACACTAACACGATGAACTATAAAAACACTTCATCAAGAGACAATCCATATACCAATGGAAATCCATCTAAATCCTCTTTCCATAAAATATTATATTTCCTTCCAAATCTAATTGGAATGCATCAAACTAAGACCATCTCTACAAACTTCTTATTTAGCCTTCTAGGAATCAAGAACTAGCCTTGAGCTCAACTTGCTCCATCACCTCAAAATAAACTTCCACACTTAACCAAAGAATTTAACACCCTTACACATGTTTTCTAACAGCTCAGTAACCTTCAAAAATCATGAACAACTCATAACTATCACCTTACCTCATGAATTCAATTAATACCTGTTAGATCAAGCATCCTCCAGATTTTACCCTCAAAGAATATGTCATAACTTCTTCATACCTTATCAAAAACACAAGTTTGATATACCATTATAAATATCTTTGAACCAGATCAAAACACAACTTGAATGGAGTCCTAACTCCTCCTTTAGCTCTTGCAATGTCACTTTTACCACAAGCTGCTCTAAACTGCCCCAAAACTAGTCTTCATAAATAGGGCACACTTTTCCCTTTTCACTTCAAACATGATCTAAAACTATCATGGAAATGTATAAAAACACAAGGTATAAAAATAATATCAATTATTATTTCAACTCCTTTGGACAATCTTACATTAAATGAAACTTCTTCATAAATAATTTTTTTCAGTGGGACCCACATACAGTCACATGCACTATCTTACCAATCAAAACTAGGTTGATACAAGAAATTTCTTCCAAGTATCTTTACGCTAGTATTTAGCTATGGGTTAGCTAGGGTTTCAAAGAAACTAACCTTCTTAACAATCGTTCATCAAAACGTGACAATAATACCACCTCCTTATTTTTTTAAACCTTCATAACTCACCTAAAAATATATTCTAAAGATCTTAGGTCCCCATGAAAAGCACACATCTCACAATGACCATTTTAAAGTCAAATTTTTCCTCAAATATTCATTCTAGGAAACCAGTTTTTCCAAAACTGAAGTATCTTGCAAAATATTCTTCACCTTGACCTGGAAACTTGTCATGAAGAATTATGAAAATATCCTATAACGACTAAAACTCACCATCTATCCCAAATATATTTGAAACTCTCCAGCCATTAAGAATTTCTTTAGTTATCCTACTTGTTCCTCACCTGCTTACTAACCAAAAACCTTGAAACACCACCAAACCTCTAAGAACTGACCTGAAAATTATCAGACACCTCAGGTATACTATCACCATTCTACTACCATTCTTCTAAAATACTAATCAACTCCAAATCTCATACCTCCAACTCATTCTCAAGCAAGCACTAGGACTAGGAATAGACCTAGTATGTCCGACTCAAACCATAAAACTCATGAATTGACCATGTTAACCTCTTCCATATTAATTAACACCTGTAAGACACCTCTAGGACCATAAATTACCCCATGACACTAATCAAATCACTTGTGAGAACTCAAACCATGACTTTCTTTACTAGACCATGCACCAGGACCTCATAAAACACCACCAAACATGACACTACCAATCAACCTTCATATTTGACACAAAATGAAACCTCATGGAGAATCAAAGAACACCATAACACCCTTTTCCATCAATGGAATTAACATCAATGACAACACCAACTCAATGGTAAACATGGTGGATTGGAAATATGATGTTTTCACTTTTAAAAAATTGTACTTTCTTTAATGTAAGAGGTTCCAACAATGCATTAAGATGCCTCTATATTTTGTGGAATTTTTTTGTGCAAAGATTTAATGGGATGGTATGGAAAATGTAGAGAGATTAAATATATTTTAAACAATATATATCCATACAATAATATCTTGGTAACACTTGAGTGTGTATACCAAGTCTTCCTTTTCTTGTGTGGTGTAAGATTCTTCTAGCGAAAGACATACCGGTATTACATGCTTCTTGATAGGGAAGAGATTAATTCAATATTTTTGTGGTGATCTTAATCGGAAATCATTTATAAGGCTATGAAACCAATAGGCATATCATTTTTTTGCAGGTTTCATACTTCATCTTCATCCCATTAAGATTCCTCTTAATTACCCCATCTATGATTTTCATTTCAAAATCCTTAGAATTAGAGATGTAATCAAGGATATGGTTATCATCATTGATTACTTGAAAATTTTCAAAACATTATATCATGGATGGGTTGGCAACCAATTGAACTGAGAATCGATTGAGCTTCAAACTTTGTATTAGTTTTGTAGGATAGCATATCCATTACACTATTCTCATTGCATAATATCAAACATATGTTAAATACATCAAGTTGTATAATGAGGTTTCATGCATGGCGTTAGTATCTTGATAATAACTTATCATGAAAAGTATATTATCTCATTACATGCTTTGTCATAAAATTTTAATCTCTAAATTCTCTAGATAAATTGGCATATGTTTGTAAATTAAAATGTTAACTTTCCAAGTTCCCCTTACCAATAGGAATTTCAAAAAAATCTTTGGAAATTTTACCTTGTCCTAAGTTTTATTTTTCCAAAATTTTGTCTAAAACTTGCCTAAGTTTTTTAAATTTCTTAATTTCAGATTTTGTAATTCAATGTGCAATTTTCATGCAAACTATTTTTTGAGTTCGAAATTTGAAACTTTCCATAGAAAAGAATCACGTCGATCGAAGCCGAAACTCGGGCACGATTTTCATGTAAAATGCATGTTGAGTTATGAAGTCTGATTACCCCACTTACAAAGTGGAATTTAGAACCCAAAGATTATTTTGCATGCAAACTACCCCTAGACTTCCAACTTCTGAACTTTAACCATTTCAAAGGTATTTGGGTTTCGCAACCCGAAGTTCACTTTGCATGAAAATTGTGCTTAGATTTCGACTTTCAAAACTCGACGAGGGTCAAAATTTATTGCCAACTACCCACACATGTCAAACCCGTGGTAATAAATTCTTACTTTTGTATTTAAGGGATAATTTTGCTGGTCTTTTTCATCCGACAATTTGGTACGCTAGTCTATTGACGCCTCTCTACGACCTACGACCGTACTTCTTAGGTGGATTTTTTGGCATTTTTTCTTGATTTTGTCAATAACCTATATGGTATTTAGGTAAGATTTTAAAGTTATCTTTTGTAGGGTTTTTCTATTTTCTTCCTAGGGATTTTCTTGTCAATTTTTCATTTGGCCTCATGGGTTCCCTTCATTTTTCCCTCTTTGTTTCATTTCTCAAGATTTCTTTCTTATGTTTCAAACTTAATCTTCCTATGTTTTTCTGCCTTCGTGGTTTTTTTAATTTTTGAAGCTTAGGTTTCAAAACATCATTTTATAGAGAGACAAATGATAAATTGGCATGGAGAAACCATTTTGGAGATTAAAGGCTATGAAACAAGGCTTAACTTCTGCCATCGGAAGTCAGAGACTAAAAAAACAATGCATTTCAAACTCCGGGTCAAGTGCATTAGAACATTGTAGTTAGAGGTTTATAGAGGAATTGTAGCATCGAAGTTAGTGGAATAAGTACAAGGTTGAAAATCAAGATCTAACATTCACCGTTGGAACTTTAAGGTGGAACTACACCTCGGAAGTGCGTTCGGGACTATAGGGCTACATTGCAAGGGTGAACTTCCACTCTCAAATTCTGATTTTTATTCTAGATGATTTTTAGGGATTTATCCAAAAATAAATTCCTAGATCATCTTCAAAGGGAAAAGAGAAGATGAAATATATTTTTCAAGGGGTAGCTCCCCCTTCAAGCATCACATTAGATGTCGATAACATTGGAGATACGGACCTTGGGCATATTGACCTACCTAAATTTTGGGAAAGGGTTAGAGCTCCAAACAAAAAGGCATGGATGCAAGGAATTTTTGATAGTGGACTTTCTTTTGCTACTATTTTCCCCCCATCGATGAAATTCCCATAGTTCATACTTGTTGTTGTTGCACACTATGATAAATAATCTCAAACGGTGAATGATGATGATGGGACTGTTGTGATCAAATTGGATAGTGAATTGTTTGAAAACTTTTTTAAGCTTCTCGATGTTGAGGAATATGCCAAAATTACCACATAATCTAATCTTCATAACTTAGAATTAGAGACTAATACATGTACTAGGGTACATAGTAAAATCTACCTAATGAAATTTAAGCCTTTATTTTCTAGGGTCCCTAAGACTATCCCACGATATTCGAAGTAAATGACATCATCACCTTACTAATCAATGTTATGGGACTCCCTTCTTCTAAGGATTTCCAAGAGTGGATGTATTTATACATTTCCACTATCCAAAATAATGGTGATCTTATCCAATGGGAAGAACATATCAATGGTGCCATTGATTTCTAACTATCGGATGTCCTAATTTCTGGAAATTTCCTCATGACCTTCTATCTTGTATAATCGTCTGCGGGGATAAGAAATTATTTAATTTTTTTCACCTATAGGGTCAAGGAATTCATCTCAAATTTATGAACTCTACCCTTAATTTATGATGAAAGAGGGGGTAAAGCATTTTCGAAGAGTTAATGATACATTCTTCATTGTTATCTTATACTTATTTCACAAAGAGCTTTACAACTGAAGTATTTCATACAATTCCTAGAAAGTGGTCGAGAATGGGTAGGCATTTACTTACACTTTCCAACATTCACATATCTCAAGGTGGCAGAATTCTCAAGCACTCCTATAAGTTACCAAGGTGCCCCATAGATAAATGGGTCTTGATGGAGTTACTTCGGAAACTGTTACATTTTCATAATATCCAACATGATAGACACAAGACTGGAGCTCAATTTATCATAGTGTTGGGAAGTAATACTTTTGCTTCCACATAAAAATAAAATAATGTTGAAGGGGAGACGTGGAAAATGAATTTGAGGAAATTTAACCCACATGTCATTTTTTATTACTTGGGAAAAAATCAGTGGACATGGGCCGACTAGTGCTCACACACCTCAATTGGAAGATATTTGGATTAATTGTGAAGACAAAGTCACAATAAATGAAATGGAATTTGACAGTTAACTCTCCAAGAAGTGTCTCAAGATGGAATTGCAGATGTCCCATAGGGTCTTCATGATGATTAATAGGTTTTGGACCCAATCTATGATCAGAACAATGTGAAGAGTCAACCCTTTCAATGGATTGATTGGTCACTCGAGGAGTGTACAAATTCAAAGGAAATAGCAGCCCCTATTCTCAACCGGACCTACCAATGGTTGATGTTATTGGGAATAATTCCAAGAGTATCGAATAACTTCCTATTAAGGCAATATAAGTAAAAGCATGAGTGGGCCATCTCACCTCTTCAAAAGGAAGGATATCTACTCCTAAACCTTCCCCAAAGCCTCGTAAAATTATTGTTGTCTACAAAGTGGTTCAGGTTCTTCCTCCAGGGTTCCCTCAATAGAGGTTGTCTTTTCCAAGGTGCCATCAACAAAGATCATTGATATCAGTGCTTCACCAACCCATACAACTCAAACATTGTAGTCACCATCTTCTTCACCTCTCACTATCTCCTTGCCCACATCATCCATTTCTTCTCCTCTCATTTCCCCAACTCCTCTCACCTCATCCCCTTTCATGGCCCAAGTTTTTTCCTCTCTTCCATCTCTTTCATCTAGAGATATTATGGCTTTAGGATCCCCTCACCGGAATCCTCTTCTCCAAAGAAACCCTCCCCATTTCCACTCCTATCATTTTTTCCATTTCACTGATGCTTATGGCCATCCTCTCCACTCCACCTTTATTTGTAACCACGTCATTTTCATTCACATTCTTGGAAAAAAATTCCCTAGTAACACCTACCCAACCTATTACTGTGATGAATGTGCCTATGTCATCCAATGAGCATTTATCTTTTTATTCCATCCCTACATGGTTAAATAGACATACTCCCAAGTGGAAGAAGGTGCCCATTGAAAATGTTATTGACTTCATATCCCGGATCCAACTCCTCGGAGACAAGAAAAGAGACCAAGGGTAATTTCTAACCTTTTGGTCGATCAAACTAGGGAGAGATTTGTTGATATAGAAACTCCAACTTCCAGAAAGACAAAATAAACTATCACCATAGTGGATTATCAGATATCAAGGTTTTACCTTGGAAAGGATACTCATGAAGGAGATAAACAAGATGTCTAAGTTACCCTTGGTAATCTTCTAGATAAATTTGATAAGGACAAAGTGACAAAGGATGAACTCAAAGGCAAGGTTGAATAGTTGACCGACCTCCCGAATAAGATCACACGGCCTATTAAGACCAATGCTCTTGCTATGTCTACAAACCTATATGACACCTCCTTCTCCATGATTGATAAAAGAGGACAGAAATGTTAGGAAATGTGAGCATGGATTCAAATCTTAATTTAGGATGGAGAGAATGCAATTAAGGATGTTGTTGATCTTTATAATGAACTATATTCTAAAAAGGACACTATCTCTAAAATGGATGGATTTCTTGTAGAATAATGTGATAATTTGGAGCTCACACTTGAAGCATGGAAAGAGGTATAGAACATGGAATTTGATCTACTTCTAAAAGAAGGTATCATTAATGATTCTTCATTATGAGAATAGGGAGGCCATGTAGTTTTAGGTTTGAATGTTATAGGAGGTGATATCTAAATTTCATGAGAAGAGAATCAAGGTGGTTGATGGCCTCAATGACATCATGGATGAATTTAATATCATCCACTATAGGTTTCGTGATGAGAATGTAGATTCACTCCCAATAGAAAAAATTGTTACCTAGTTCAAGAGCCTGGTAAATGAAGATAATGAGGTAACCAATTTTTTTGGTCTCAAATCAATTCACAAGTTGGTATTAAACCAAAAAATTTCTTCGATAGATGAAGAAATTCATAAATTAGACAAAAATGTTGTTGGATGTCATAAGCACTTTGAGAGGGGGTGAATAAAAGTTGATCATATTAGAAATAATTAAAATTTCTTGAAAAATAACTAGCAATAAAACCATGAACACAAATTAAGGTGCATGCAAGAACATAAGTATACATGACACCAAATTTATAGTGGGAAACCCTTAGAGGGAGAAAACCCACTTGAAATCAAAGCCTTTTATTAAGAACACCCATTCTTAACATACAATGATTTCCATTTTTTTTGAGCACCCACTCAACCTGAGAAGCACCCACTTCCCATTCCTTCTAGCACCCACTAGAAGGTTTCCAAGCACCCACTAGGCTAGTTTAGCAAGCTACAACTTGCAAGGAGATCCTACCCTTGTAACCCAAGCACCCACTTAGGAAAAATACAATAATAATTTGTAATTTTTTCATCTAATTTCATGTTGCTTAATCAACAGATCATGATCTCCTTTCTAGCAAAACATGTTCATTCACCTATCCTAATTTTGTTGTTTTGCATGATTTTCTCAGTCAAGTATTCATATAACTTTACCTAAGGTTGTGAATTGACCCTTATCATCAACTTGGTCATTGTCTTCAATTATGATATATGCATTGGTTCCATCTCTCTTCACTATTGTTTGATTGGTATCTACTTTACAAGATTTATTCTAGATTGTTTCCTTCCCGAATTTATTGCATTCCTTTGGTAATTAAAAAATTGAGTTATTCTACTTCAGTTTGTGGCATTTGAACTATGTCACTTGTTTATCATCCATCTTAGGTTTTCTCACATCTTATCACAATCGTCAAGTGTTAGACTAAATAATTTATTCCCATATTCTTGTAGAATGATTATACATTGACTAATCCATGCTATACATGTCCATTTTCAAGACCTCATACCTCTACATCCTTCATTTCATTTTCAATTTGCTATCTCATTCATCTCATCTATTGTAGTTCATTGTTTTCACTTATAAGCATCAAATCCTTGACACACTAAAGTACCCAACACACCAACCTTTTGAAGTTTTACATCCCACTCCAGAAATGTTTTCACACTAATATTTTTTGAACTCTAGACTCTTTAACTAACCACACTAGCAACAGATCGAGATCTTACCATGGAATTCAAGAGACATGACTCTCCACCTTTTAATTTTTAGTTCAAAAATAATAATTTTCTTTTGGTAGTTAGTGAACAGTAAATACAAGTTAGATCTATTCTATTGTTTAACTAACCATACATCCATCTTCAAACTCCCCAAATTTTCCTTAATTTCATCTTGTCCATTTAATTTCTCTTCAACTTCCAAAGCTAAGTAATTGGGTTGTGATTTGCATGAAAAAATCAAGCATTGTCCTTTTAACTTCTGCTTGTAAGATTGATCAATTTCCTCAATCACAAGCACCAATGAAGAATGGTATGTAGAGATGTAGTACCCAGATGAGGTATAGCTAGGAAAAGAGTGGGAGTCACACTTATGAAAAATGGCCATGAGCGATTATAACTATCTCACAAGCACAACCGAGAAGGAAATGTCGCTAGAGTTGGTTTGACCAACTAACAAGAGGACACTAGATGAGATGCACATTTACAGCGACGAGGTGAAGGTCAAATTAGAGAAGGTTGGATTATTGCAACTTAATGATTTACCATACTTTTGCAAACTAGAGCACCTTTACAAATAGTTGATGTCACATGTGCATGAGGATCACTTTTATTTTTCAGGGCATAAGATGCACATCACACCACAATTGATATCTAAGATCACGTGCCTCATTTGTGAATGAGATAGCATAGATGATGATCTAAGTGACAAGGAGACTGTAGCCACATATGACTATAAGAAGGGGTTGTGATTCTTTGACATTTCTGATATTACAGACCCAGTTATGAGGATGGCCGCACTCTTGGTGACCAATATCAATGACCGAATGATGGACACAAGTGAACAAGGCATGGCTAAATGTATGCTAGAAAATATCTGAAGGAACCATCTACAAGTTGCCTGATTTCATCATAGATGAGATTATAAGTAGTGCACAGGAAGGAGAGAAGATAGTCATAGGTAACGTCCTCCTCACCATTTTATTTTCAGAGATTGGAGTGACAAATGGGCTAGAAAATTTTGTTTGGGAGTATCTAGAAGAGGATCCCTCACCCACAAAAATATTTGTGCAATACACTTGTGAAACCATTATGGTTTCTCACAAAGCGTGCCTAAAGAAGTGGTATAAGTAAATGTGTGACATATTTGGGGCTAAGTGGGGGATCCCAGAGAATTTACCCTAGCTCATGGATGGAGAGGTAGAATTTGTAGTATACCAACACTTCTGCATCGGTAGATTTACATTTATAGGTGGGAATATGAGTCCATGTTGCAAGCTACCCTTATCCTTCACCGCACAACACTTCCAAGCTCAAGTTAAGCTGTTCAAGGAGGCCAAGAGACTAATGTGTGACCTTAGTGAGGTATATATAGACCCGTGAGCTGCATCAAAGATTGTTTACCCAAAGAAGCATGCGTATGTGGAGAGATATTTCTCCCACGAGATACAAATGATGAAGCCTTTAATGCTACCGATTGCAGGAAGGACCGCAACAAGGTTGTATCTGCACATAAGGAAAAAATTTGATAAAGGATCTTACTTGGATAACGATGTCTCCATCCCTAAAAATCCTATAGGAAGGAAGGAGGCCGTGCCTATGAAGAGAGAAAGAGAAGAGGTGCAAAAGGCACCAAGTGTTTAAACCACACAAATGGTGAGCGCACCGGAAGCAAGTGCTAAGCCTAGTACTTATATGTGAAGAAAGAAATCTCTTGTCAAAGTGAAGACCCTAGAAGAAGAGGCACCGGAGCATGAAGAGCCCCTCACCCATGAGGAATCACCAATGAAGACATCACCTGTCAAAGAAAAAGAAAAATAAGAATCTCCTGTACTAGAATCCCCAATAAGGAAGAAGTAGAAAGTGAATGATGAGGTAGATTCAGAAGAGACGGAGAATATAGATACCTACATTGGTGACAGGGGATGATGATGATGAGACAGAAGGAGGTGAATACCATCCATTCTATGAGATACATGATTTTGAGGAAGAAGGAGATGAGGATTATAACAAAGAGGATGAGGAGAAGGAGGACAAAGAAGAAACTAAGGCCCAAGGCAAGGGGGTAGGCGTGGAAGAAAATACAAAAGATCAAAGGACCCCAAGCCTCACAAAGGAATAAGTAGAAGAGGCCGTGGAGAGAGAAGTGGTGAAAATCATCAAGGACCTAGTGGCACAAGAGGTAGAACACACTGTGGACAAGGTGATGAAGGAAGTTGAGGAGGAAAGTGTAGGAAAAGAATATGGCAGCATGGGAGGAGATCCTAGTTTGGATGTAATCTTTCTAAGGGCTACACGCACTAGGAGGAAGAGCACAAAAGCAATGAAAGATCAAATAATGGGCTATATCAATGATCTGAATAAGGTGTTACGTGCACACTTCCAAAGCACTTTGTGCTAATGGAGCAACTCTTAGCCATGACTTCATTTGATGAGGAAGGTGCATACCCTCAGACAAGGAAAATGTTATCATGGGTATTTGATTCCCACATTGATGAGCCTGAATTTGACATAAACCAAGGAGTAGTGTTGAAGGTGCTAAAAAAAAAGGAATAAACCCCTTGGTGAATGCCCAATAATTATTAGATGAGAAAATCGGTAACGTGCTTAAAAAAGTTTCAGTTGAGGTTGAAGTCAGGCTCTTCAAAAGAAATGACAAGGTGAAGTTCCTAGAGGAAGAGCTGGAGAAAAAGGAGGAAGATATCCTTGAGAAAAACAATGACATGAAGTAGGAGGAACTAATCGGTGCTTAGTTAAGGCGTGAGTTAAAGGAGAAGAAGGAAAGGGTACACGAGGCATAAAAGAAAGTAGAGATGATCGTGGATGCCATTGTGTTAACTCATCCAGACTTAACCCCACCCGCACAAGAATATGGATCAGCCTTACAATGCCTAGGGAATTGACCCTCATACTCACTATGGAGAGGCAGCCACTTACCTTAAAATCTTCGAAGAAGAGGCATTGGCGCACCAAGAAAAAGATAATAAGAAGAAAGTTGTGGAATTTGTTTCTCAATACAACAAAATCCTTTCCAATGTAAAAGACTCCACACAAATTATTGAGGCTACCCATGATAACCTGTGTGGATAGGGATAAATTGGAAAGTATCTTGGCTGCCACCCATGAAGTAGAACTCAAGGAGTTCCAAGAAAATAATAAAGGGAATAGGAATGAGCAAGACAAAATCCTAGCTGAAGTGGAAAAGAAATCAGAGGCCATTGAGACCTTGCAAGGCTCAATCAAGAACCAATGAAGGAATTGTACCCCCAAATCACTCGGAGGATGGATGCACTCAAATATTTGGGCAAAAATTAGATGAGATCATAGAGAATGAGCGCTAAGGGAGAGGAGCTGAGTTTTGAAGAAGTAAGTTCCCTAGTGGGTGACCTCTTTCAAAGCAAGCTCGAATGAGGTCGAGCACTTGGGGAAAGATAGAAGCATAATAAGGGAAGCATTTCCCTCTCCTCCTCCATAAGCAAAAAAAAATCCCCATTCTTTCATTCTTTCCCCATTCCTTCATTTATTTATTCTTCCATTCCAACCATTTATAAGGATCCGTCATTCTTTATTGAAGAGTGCTTAGAGGACGGAGAATAGGCATAGTGTGGGGTGATGTTGGGCCCCAATATATCAGCTAAGTATCGAGGTGCATGGGCATGCGGAACCTTGTTGAAAAAGGGTGCGTAGGTTGAAGGCACGTAGGGAATAATTCTAGCAAAGTGTTTTGCAAAACACTCAACTTGTGCATGTAAGGAAAAATAGGTTTTGTACTTAGCCACATCTCGGCATCTCAAGCAACACATGAGAAAAACATGACCCTTTTGGATAAGGTGCTATCCCGGCGACCGAGGGATCAAAAGGGAATATTCCAAGAATGTGATTGAAGGTTCCAAAAGAAATCATTGCAAGGAGTAGAGAGCTAGGATTTTTAAAGGCATGCTCCCATGGAGAACCACTTAGACACTTCGCGGCTGATCTCAGAACCTCGAGAGGCATGGCGGTGGGTGCTAAGGTTATAAATACAAGCACCCAAAAAAAGATATAGATATAACAGATAGAGAGTGTGGATAGTACAGGAGGAGAGAAGAGAGAGGAAAATCCATGCATAAACATAATGGAGGATGTTATGGGTTAAGGATTAGGAGAACTCTATAAGTAATGGCACATTTAGAGGGATGGTTATGCCTTCTTTTTTTTTTGTAATATTATGAGCATAATATAGCTCTAATGCATGACTTGGATCTGTAGAGTCATAAGAGTATTTTTTATGACCTCGAGGGATGTAATGTGGATTATTGAACTTGTTAAAATGAATATAAGGCTCTGTTATAAATCATATATGTGTTCAAGAGTATAATACTTATGTATTTCCTT